>ML682028.1:10312773-10525774 GCA_007922195.1 Podocnemis expansa
TTTGTTTGCCTTTTTTTTTGCATTTGAAATATTAGAGTGGCTATTCACTTCCATTGGTGAGGGTGAGCCAGGACACCTTAACAGCTTCGTTTAAGAAATGTATCTTTAGAATTTGATGCTGTCTGGCATACCTCTTAAGACAAATGAAGGATGGCTATCTCTATGAACTAATGCTTTCTGTATCTCTAATCCCTATTATCACAATAGCTGAGTGTCTCAATGTTTAAAATACTAAAACTCAAAATACCCCAAAGAAGTAGGGAAGTTATTACCAACCATGTTACAGATGGGGCAGTGAGGCTGAAAAAGTCTAAATGGCTTGCCAAAAGAAAAACAAAGTCTGGGAAGAAGCAAAGAATAGAGATGAAAGTTTGCTCTGTACAAAACTATTTCTTTCTGAGGTTAGTTTGCATTTGTTTTCTGGTCATTCTAAAGTAATCTCAGTGAAGATTATGCAGCAAGAATTACTGTTTCCATCTTTGGTAATTGTACTTTTCAATAATATATTCGTATCTCTCTCTCATTAAGTAGATATAGAAATAATGAGGGATGGCTTTGCCATGAATCCAGAAAGCATCACCCATAACTTTGAGTAAATGTATTTATTAAAGGCAGCTCATTCTCTTTGCTCCTGTAGGAGCTGTACTGCTGGGAATGGAGGGCCGAGAGAAGTCTAAAAACCTTAAATGCAATACAGAGGGCTTGATCTGATGTGCGGAAGCTCCCCAGTATGCAATTTTTTTAACAAATGTGCCAATTTCTGAGCAAAAACTAGCCTGTTTTTGAGTGAGAATGGACTTCTCACTATTTTATTTTCCCCTGCAAATTTCTGAAGTAAAAATAGCCCTTGATCTAAAGTTAAAAAGTCAAGCATGGATTTTGATAAAGGAAATGGAATCTCATTCCATTTAAATCTAGAGGAAAATTTGTGGTTCTTGAAGAATTTTCACTTAAATCCATGTAACCGTGTGCTTGACAACCTTGTTTCTTTCTTTTTTTATTACAACATAATGAGGCTGTCAGGCAGTCAGATAAGCAAACAGAATGGCTGCAACAACCTCGCTCTCTAGACAGATGAGATTTTGTAACAGGCATGATCAAGAAGCTTTGAGTAATAATATTATCTTCTAAGCCACAAGGCCAAATTCAGTTCCTATTTATACAGTGGTAAATGCCAGTGAAACTCAGGTGTAATGCACTACCCACAGTAAAGTCAATGGAAAGAATTTCACTGACTTTGGATGAGACCTTTGAAGTTGTATCTTGGTGTACTTAAGAGCGCCATTTGACCCATGAGTTCTGCTAACTCTTTTGCTCCAGTTGTGTGTATTTTTCATGCTGCTAAGTGCTGCTTTAGCTTCTGGCGTCTGGAGATCCTTTGTATTCTTGCTCTGGCATCATTAAACAAAAACAGGGGCTTGTGGAAAGTCATCAATAATTTTTTTTCCTTGTAAATATGCTATCTGCTTATGGATAAGGGGAAGAGAACATGACAAGCACAGCACTCACTTAAAACAGCAATGTTCTTTAGGAATATGGCAACGTTTCCCCCCACATTTAAGCATTGTTCATTTACTTAAATACTTCCTCCTCCTTGCTCTCTCTGGTTTAGAAGATAACAAAGGCTATCAATCAACTGGAACTGTGCTGATGTTTCCATGACAGTTTAGTAATTAGCTTTGTTCACCAGGGGTTGAGATGAGTCCAATAAACTCTTTTGTACAATTCTTTGAGACAGAATATTATCCTTTGTTGCCAGGCTATAAATAAAGTACAGATCTTCAGACCTAAGACACTCATTCTTTCCTGGCTAAACAGTGTAAGACATAAATGCATTTATTCTATTCAGTTAGATTTCTAAGGATTCATTTTTGAAGGCAGATTTGAAAGCTCAGCACCAAACTGAAAGTCATAGGCACATTCATAACCTGAGATATGTCATAATCTGTTTAGCCAGCAGCAGCATAGTTTTGTGCTCCCAAAGTATTAGGTCAGTTGGGTATTTACATAGATTCCCGAGCAGTTTTAGAGCTGTTTCAGTCAAAAACAAGTGTTGCTCTTTGACCTTCACAAATAAAAGGTGCTTCAGGAACTTCTTGGTCTGAACATTGCATGGGAGTTTTTTCAGATGCAGGCTGCATATGCAAGTCTTGACATTAAACCATTGTGAGCATCTTTATTTTGGAGGCACAAATGGAAAACCCATCCCAGAGGGATCTCATGGAAAACTGTGAAGCCAAATGTATTGGTCATCTACTCTTCTCTCTTTCATCCAAGTTGCCCATTGTATTCTGTCTTCTCCCTGTCCTCTTTCCTTGCTTTCTATTTAATAGTTTGTAAATTCTTTGGATTACATTAAATAGAAGTTATTGCCATTTCATGATTGTAGCAATAATGTGTTATTTATTGAAGAGTAATGGAGGCATGCAGAATTTTGCAGGCAGTTTGATTGGATTGCCTGTTTCTGCCATGATACCCTGGAAAGCAGCACATGGTTTCCTGGAAATACCAGATGATATAAATCCAGTCCTCTATGCTTATTGCCCTAATCACTCTATTGAGTGTCTGTACAGCAATGTGAATGAAAAAGGTATCTAAATGGCAGATGCATAAGTATGTATGAGCATTTTGGATATACTATAGACATGCCCTTTAATTTTGGGGAAAAAAATTGTCTATATGTGTACACACAACAGCATAATGTTTATATTAGTAAAATACATTATTGGAGATTTTATATGGGGAAAATTATGTGGGGGGCTTAGAGCTTTTCATTTCTAAACATTAATCAAAAGTTTGATTCAGGCTGAAATTTTGTCATCTTTTTGGGAAACATCCCCCTCCACACACACACTTTGGGGGAGAGGGAGAGGAGTGAAATGTATTCCTGAATCAAGGAGCATCTAAGTTTTTTGCTGTGACAGCTACTTTTCATTTACCACATACGCACAAAATCAAACACACCAGAGGCTTCCCTTTCACACTTTTGACAACAGTGAAAATATTAACAGTGGAAAACTATAGGGAATAAGAAATGTCTCACTCCATTATATTCCTTTCAACACTTTTATGCTCAGAACTGTTAAGGAGTTCTACACCATTTAGGCTCATATCTGTTTATCTTTTTTTAACCAAAAATTACTGTTTACCTACAGTGTCACTAAAGTAATTGTACGTGAACTATGGGTGCATCCAAGTGGTAAATGGATGTTGCTTTGACAACCAGCACCTCACTTAGCTTTAGCTTTGTTTAGATGGCATGACGTCTCTCTTGCAACTAGTTTGATTGTTAAAAACACAGCAGTGAATCCAATGGGTCTCTTTTCAAAGCATGGGTTTATGGCAAAGGGAGGAAGTCAGAAATCACTTATTTCATGGAAAAATAGCATGATTGTTCCTCAGTGTTGTATATAGTGCTGTGCAAATTATCTTTTATTTATTTAATTGTTTCCTGGCAAAACAAAATGAGAAGAGAACCATTTTGGATCAAACAAAAACATGCCTGAACTAAACTGAAACATTTTGATATTTGAGCATATTTTAACCATTTTTTTCAATTAAAAAGGGAAGGAAGGAAATTTGGAGGTGACATGCACAAAACCGAAGGAGGAGGTAGGGTACTGGCTCCATTACACTCAGTTTCCCAGCAGCAGAAACACTCGCACATGAGGTAGGATTCTTGGGATCAAGTCTACTTTGTCTGATTTAGCAGGCATTCAAATTTCTTATCTGCTGTGCAAGAGACAGCATCCTAACCACTGGGCCAAAATATGTTTCATTCAGTTTCTCCTGCAGAAACTGCTCCACTTTGTTTAAATACAAAAATTTTCATTGAGTGAGAGCATGAATACTATGCTGCACCCTAGTATTTTAGGCACTCCTCTAGGAGAGGCGAGATGTAAATTCAAAGCCTTTTTCTATTGGGGGGTAGAGCCTTGAACGTGGATCTCCCACATCCAATGTAGTTCTTTAATCACTAAGGTATAAAAGCTGCTTTTTCTCCTTTTTCCTGTAAATCTAGCCTGATTTTCTTAATTTTAATTTTAGCTGGAAATATTCAGTTAATTCAACACAAATACATGGTCAACTTGAAACTTCACATTTTCATAAAATAATTAGTCTGATTTTTTCCCCCTTATTTGAATTAGATATCCAAGCTCAAAGAGCAGTTTTTAGAGTGGAAGCCAGAAGTTCCTTAATACAGAAGTGATTCTGACTAACCTAGGCTGTGCATGTCACCAGTGTGCTAAGAACTAAATTGTACAGAGGGTCTGAAAATGGTTTTTACCAAAATAGACTTACCATCCACCCATGGCATCTCTGTAGAGACATAAAAAATGCTATTATGGGAGCAGCACCAGTGGAAATCAACAACCCAACAGAGAGGGTCAGCAAAGAAAGAAATGGTGGGAATAAGTGAAAATTACACATCTGATGTTGCTAAATTGATAATAGGATTAATCTCTGCTTGTCCACAAATACAGTATGCATCAGACAAACACTTGAAGAGTTCCTACTGGAATTGTTTGTCTTGCTGTGTCACTTTTTTTTTTTCCAGTGATTAATGCATGCTGTTTTTAAGGAATTGTTCATCACACAGCTCTATTTTTTACATCTGTTTGGAGCCAGCTGTACATAATAGCAACAGTATGTGGTGGTGTTTGGACTCATTAGCCTCTGATGGTTTTTCCGTATGCTGGAAAATGATATGGTGTTAGAACCAGGTTAACCAACATGATGTTAAACACTCATGGTAGACTAGGACCATCATGGATTCTGTAGTCAACCTCAGCCATTTGATGCTAGGATAAACATGATAGCCCTGATTAAACACAACTATATGCTGTATTTAACAGTGTGTTAATGTGTACAATGCAATAGCATTTTCTAGTGCGGGCAAGAGCTGTGAGGCTTCAGGACTAGTGATGACAGAGAGGGGATAGTTAATTGCTTGATGGTAATGCTGATCTTCGGGAAGGTTGTATATTTTGCTTTTCTAGCCGGTATGTAAATATAGAGACAGAACTGGCAAAGCGATAAAAGATTTGGTTCATTACAGAAAATATCAAAATTCAAATGCTTGGCTGAATTTTTACTGTACCTCGCAAATCATGGCAATCTCCACCCCTGCTTTTGCCCACTACTAGGAAGCTATTTCTCCTCTTTCTTCCTGTGTGATTTTTTTTCCCCTTTGTCTCTTTCTGCCCCAAAAGGAACATATAGCCAGTAAAAATTGTTCTAGAAAGTAGATGATATGATGATAAAAGCTGCATGGCTTCGTTCTGCAAGCCTGCATGCCGCCATAAGTAGAATGAAAACATGGTGATCGTTTTTGATTCAGGGACAACAGAAACACAGATGTTCAACCTACAGAATTGTCATGGAGATTTTGAATTCCCAGGACCATGCTGTTGAACCTTTAGAAATGTAAAAACAGATCAGCTATTTTAGCCATACAAACAACAAAGCTCTTGTTAGGTTGGGGAATATATATGGATTTAAAAATAAGATATTGTCCACCTACCCACAACCTATAATTTTCCCATGGATTGATCTATGAGCATTAACGCTAATCTTAATCACCCTGCTGATATATATTTGCTGTGAACTAAGTGCCAGGGATGGCCCCTCTGAAATTATTTTGTGGTGATTCATTTAAAACCTAAAGCTGGAAGATTGTTCTTGCATGCACAAAATTGTTCATTTTTAAAAAGCACTTGTTGTTTTTAATAAGTAGACAGTTTTGCTTTCTACATGAATAATATCACAATATAAACCATGTGCATGATCATGCTTGCTTCATAAACAAGGCTTTTATCAATACATCTCCATGCATTTTACTGAGATCAAGGTCTGTATCTGCTCTACCTGTGGTACAACAAGCCAGTTTACATGTTCCTATCTCTCTGACAGTTGGTCGAATAATTAGCAGAATTATTCACAAATAATGCATCTTGACAGTTGACAGGGAAATGTTTTTCTATACATTATTCATGAGTATTTTGGGTCCAGCTCATCTGATTGATTGGTGCTCTTTTTTCTGTTACTGGTTAGAAATGATAATTTCTGGATTTACTGCATGATAGTGATTAATCAAGGGATTTTTTTGTTTCAAGGTATGCATTGGCATCAATATACAGTAGAAGTCCAACACATGATGTGGCAGGGTTAGTCTGGATGGATTCCAGAAAGTGCTAGAAGGCGAATATAGTATCCCCAGGCTCATCAAGTTGCTTTCCCCTGGTAGCTGAGCAGGGGATTACTATAGGTAAATTGGCACACTCAAGGCCCTGTCCAAGATTGGCTAAAAAGCCTCCCCTCCAGCAAAAGGGTGTAGCTGGAGTGTGTAATAGTGGCAAGATGCAGGTGGACAGATCTGGCAAAGGAGTCGAACGATGGTCAGGAAGACCCCCAAAGGTATGAAGACTGAGGGAAGGGAAAACCCTTGCTCAAATGGGGCAAGGGACTTTTCTTGGGCATGAGGGAAACAGATCCATCATTAGAAAGAAGTGTGGGGCCCGCCAAGGAGGAGGAACACTTTTACAATGCTGACTACACTAAATGAGCGCTAGTGAGGGGTGTGTGCAATGAAGTTTAGATCATGCACCTGCTCTAGATTTGGATTTTTTCCAAGCTAGTTAGTGCTCAGATTTCTGATTTGGTCCCATTATCTACTCTCAGTAAGGCAGCATTACACAATTCTATTCAGAATTTTTGTGGCCCAGTTCAGCACCCATCCAAGTGAGTGGTGTTTTTTCTATTGTTCAGTGAGTGACAGATCGAGACCTTAATCCTGGTAAATTAGCCTGACTGTTCATTTCTTGTGGTGTTATAATTCCATACTATTTAATCCTTATGTGATCGGGTGTCCCAGATTCATAGGCCTCCTCCTGGAGGCTTCAGAGTCCTACCACAGAAAGGAGTCATGGAGTCAAGTCCTCCAAGTGTTCAAAAGAATGGCTGCCTTTTGTGCAGTCTTTCAGATGGATGAGGCCCATATTATAAAAGGAACTCTAGAGCCAAATCGGGCACTGGAACTGGAGGGTCATAGATGCTTTTCTTGGCTAGTTCCTGTAGCAGAACAATTTTTGGCAGTGATCAGGGAAGCAAGAAGCAATTCCTGGCTTGTTCCTGGGGTTAAGTACAAGACATCAACTCTTTGTGGTGAGCGCAAAGTATTCAGGCAATCACAGAAGCATTGTAAGCGGTCAAAAGGTCTGCAGCTGCTATTCATAGGGTTCCTGGGTTGGGACCTAGAGTAATGGGTGGGCTGAGGTTGCACCCCCACTGGCCATTTAAAGACAGCTGACTACGACTTTACCTTTGAACTGTTTATCCTGAAAGTGTTTTGTTTTGTTGAAAGCCCTCAGGCTAGGAGAGGAACAGATGCATGTCAGGTTATGTGCCACTTGCAAGACTTGGGTGCCACCTTGTTATACCTAGCAATTAAATTATACAGTTTTAAACTAACTTAGGCTGACTTTACTGCTATGCCAATATGTTAAGAGAATCTAAATTGCTTTAAACTATACTAAAGAGAACTAAGTTTGCACTAGTAGGGTCCACACAGGGAAGCCCTTTAATGTGAGCTGCATGTCATCCTTGATCCAGTTTGCACTGCAGAGCCATGTAGACAAGCCTTGGGCTGCCTTGCACAAAACTGAGTGTTTGCAGTTACTCTAAGGAAGACTTACTGAATGTACAATAAATGAACATGGAGTCTTGTGGCACTTAAAGACTAACAAATTTATTTTTTGCATACCCTTTCGTAGGAGAAAATCCCACTTCGTCAGATGCTTTGGAGATGGGGGTAAGATCCCCCATCTTCAAAGCATCTAACGAAGTGGGGTTTTCTCCCATGAAAGCGCCACAGGACTCCATGTTTGTTTTGTTTTATTGAACTAGACTAACATGGCTAGCCCTTTGGATCTTACTGAATATATAGCATTTTAAATTTGTGTAAAAGAGTCTACTTCATGTCCTTTTATGCATCACTTCTGAATTAGGCCCAGGAATTCTACTGCCCCACCAGATGCATCAAAAAATAAACAGAGATTAAAATTTTAAAACAGTAAGAGAAATACTTTCAAGTGCAGAAACTGAAAGTGAATTCCAAGCTGTATGCCAGTACAAACCTCAGAGCTCCTCTGGTGAGATCCATATTTGAATTCAGTTTCAAAAACTGTTCTGGTGAAAAAGTAAAAATAAAACTGTGTGTGCATGCTTCTCCTTAAATCATGAACATTTTTTCAAGGCCTTCACTTTCTGTATTCTCCTTTCAGCCTTTTGAGAACCCTAGTTAATTGTGGCTATATTAATAGTATTGCAGGCCAAGCTAGTCCCCTAGTGAAAATGTTTCTTGCAGAAAATGCATAGCAAATGAGTCATGATGAGGCACATCTATGTAGTTTGTTTTTGTTTTTGTGTGTCTGTCTGTTTTTTTGGTCTAATTCCTCATCACAGTATGCGTGACTGTCAATTTTCAGTTAGACAAAATGAAAATTATATCCTTAAGCAAACAATGGGGGATTCTGCCAGTATGACTCTTAGGGTCAATCATCTCATTAGCAGTCAGCTTTTACAACTGCATGTTATTTATAGGAGAGACTTACAAGCTGTTAAACTAAACAGCAAATTAAATTGTCCATGAGCGGTTGTCGTCTGATGGAAATCCCCCTTGGGTAACAAGATGCTGTTTCTCACTAGAAAGTTTCTAAAAAATGTAATGTTTTAATAGTATTTTTGCCAGGATAACCTTTATAGGAAACGGTTATTTTTATTGTGAAAGAAAACGCCCATACCTCTAAGCAACAATACATGCAGAGCAACATATCAACAGTCACAATCCACAGGCCTTATTATATTGAATACTCACAGGCATCTCTCTCTATCTCCTAATTATTTTCAATTAAATTTTAAAATGCCATAGAGAAGTAGTCCAGTAGTGAATTTACTTTCTCTAATTAGCCAATTTTAGTTGATAATAATGATGATGATAATTAATAAGTTAATAAAATCTAAGTGTATAGCTAACATCTTCTACATCTCTATTTTACACAGAAAATGACTGCATCATGTTAAAGCGTACTATCAAGACAGCTATGATGTAAGAGTTGTCTTGTAGCTGAATCCAGTCTCAGATTACACCCTCTCAGACTATGATACTGGTTATATGCTATCAATATCATTCCTAAGCAAGTGCAAATTTAGGCTCTGATTCAGCAAAGCACTTAAGAGCAAGTAGTACTTTAAGCATGCGACTAGTCACATTGACATTAGTGGACTGCTCACATGCATGAGGCTTTTGATACATCAGGGTCTGGCTTTTAGGCCTGACTCTGTAACTATTGCATATACTTGTGAATTATAACACCCTCCATACACAAAGTTTGTTAAAGATGCGTGCAGACAAGTAATTTCAAAATATTGCTTCACTGTGTACTACCTTAGGCTATCTCTACATTAGAAAGCTTACTTCAGACTTGCTTAGCCCCAACTAAGCAGTTCCAGGTTATTTTGAACTAACTGCAGTTTTTTTTAGCTCAAGCTAGCTATGTTTTTAAGTTCAAACTAACTTCTTAGTTCAAATTAAAAAGTGGAGCTAGTTGGAACTAAAAAATACAGCTAGTCCAAACTAAGTGCTTACTTCAACCTTATATAGTTTGAACTAGCATGGCTACATCATGTTAGTTTGAACCAATTTTTCTTAGTTTGACCTAGGCAAAGCCTACTGTGGACAGGGACCAACTTAGTCCTGATTAAGTGTCCTTAATGTGGACTGATTTTCTAGTGTAGGAATAGCCTTATGTGTGTTTTTGCCATATGTTATTTTCTATTGTTAAAAAAGTGATGAGGTCCGGTTATGTTCTAATACATTATCTGTGCAGCTAAAAATATAACATGACTATATCTGTGAGAAGATGACATTTTTCCAGTTCAGTGACCTAATCGATTTTTTTAAGACGTTTTGAGTGAAACTAAACATTTTGGTTTTAATTTTTTGTTACAAAATCAAAGTGCAGTTTTTGAAAAGAAAAGTCATTTTGAACTGTATTGTTTCATTTTTACATTTTTCTAAACAATTTTTTACTTTTGGAATTCTCTTTTTTTTTGGGGGGGGGTGATTTCAATCCTTCCTCCCCAGAAAAATCATCACAAATTTGCAAATCATCCCCAAATCTGATTTTTTTGACAAAAAAATAATTCCAAAGAATCACCTTTCTCTACATGTGACCTCATGGCATAAAAGCTAAAGTTTTTTAAGTATTGAAGATGGCATATTTGTTACTTGCCATTCTCCGAATGTTTGTCCTGGCTCATACTACATAACAAATATAAAGATTGTTACCCAGAGTACTGACGAGTTGCTTCCAAGCTTTTGAATTCACCTGAGTCAATTGTTCCTTGAAAGTTATAGGAAAAAAAGATGAGATTAAGAGTCCCTTTAGGTTCAACAAATGCCAACAAAATGAACAAATATTCTGATTTATTACTACTCAAAGAGCCAAATACTGCATGTCGATGTTAAACTATATATTCAGGGATCACAGAAAATAAATGATACTTTGAAAATATCTGTCATAATCCAGTAAAGAAGGCAAGGCAGATATTATGCACTTCCTTTGCAACCTTGCGTAAGGCCAGGTTAATTTCAAAACAACTTTCTTAGTCAATAGTTTCTGAGAAGTTTTGTCATCAGGTGGGGGGAAAAATAAATCTGCATGAGCACCAATTTAAGCATACAAACTTGACTTCGGTGTACAATAAACCCAACATTATCCATTGTTGTTTTAAAAGTTATATAATTATATACAAAAAAAATCAACATTCACTAATACATCACACAAAACAAATGCTATCTAAATCATATAATGGGAGTTCACATTAGAAAAAGCTTTACATTTAATAACAATTTAAGATTGATGGGAAAATAGAAAAGAGCAAAATTGAATATCCTGTTTAATGTATGTGAAATTGTTTAGTTAACAAAGATGTAATCTTCTGTCCTACAGACTGTATGGTCATATCAATTATTAAACTTCAGAACTTGAATCCACCAGAGTAAGGAGTTCTCTGAAAGGTTAAGGATAAAATGCTGACAGCATGGCTTTGCCCCAGATTGTCACTTATGCTTGAGTAACAACCAATTTCTACTGCTATTAGAACTGCAGAATCAATGGAAGAGTGAATAGGTTTATGTTTAGCCCCATGCATCATTGGCAGAGCTGCCTGCTGACTCCTTTTGCAGAATTTGTGTTATAAATGACAATGTGTGAGGCAGAAGGAACGCAGCTGGACCTTTAGATCCCAGGGTGTGTTTGTTGCACTGGGTGTGAGAGAAATCTTTAGATATGCAAACGGTACCATTTTGATACAATAAAAGTTAATGATGGAGGATAAATATGGCATGATGTCAGCTTTACAGGCACTTTCCAGCCAGTACCATGCTTCAATATGCAGAACCAGGAGAAAAGGAAACAAAAGAGGATGACGATAGGAACATAACCACCTACAAATAATTGAATAGCAAGAGTCCCTGTTGTGTTATTGACAGTGGCTGAGAATGGTGTAATAAAGAACAAGAATGTGAAATGACTGTATGAAAAAAAAAGTCAGACATTAAGATAAAAGCCCGTACAAATAAGGGAAATTAGGCACTGGAAGCATAGAGCTAGGGAGATATTTGAGGTACTCTAGCAGAGGTGTTCTGAAGGGAACTCTGAATGATAAGTGACTATAAAAAGGACAATTTCTTCCATGTCTGATCTGTTGCATGTATGTAGTCATATTTGCTGATCTGGAGTGACAAGTTGCTTTTATGCAACTGTACTCTCTTGCTAGCACTGCAAAGCAAACATAGCAAGAGGAGAAAGAGAACAATTCTACTGGGGATCCGAAATAATAATCGGAAGGATTGTTTACCAACATCCAATTGCTGACTGTTTGGTTTTGGTGAAATACAAGGCAGATGCTCTGCTCATTTGGTTTCTACTGTAAAGTAACAGTTGTTTTCACTCAGTCACCTTTCAAGGCAGGGCCAACCTTTAAAAAGCAGAACATCAAGTGAAAAGAGATGTTGGACATAATCAGGAATGGGATGAGTCATAACGTGTGAATCCAGTCTTTGAGGATTCAGATCTGGGGTTTTGTTCCAGTTGTTTCTACTGGGAGTTAAAATGTGGAAAGTGTAACATTGAGGGAAATTCTATGCAATGTGTAATTGGGATCTAACATAATCAGTCTTGCGACTCTGCATTAAAAGGAGGATTCCGTGTGTTGGAAATAGTGACAAAGTTATGCTCATGTCAATCCAAAATTCCTAAAAATCCTCCCTAATGTGGAGTAGGGGTAATAGTGATTTCCTTCCAACATGAAGATTACATTTTGGAACCCCCCTCCCTTGAATCATTATGTAAGAGGCAAGAGCGGTTTTTCCTTTGTGAATAACCTGCAGGACCATCCCTCCCCAAATTGAGAATTCCTCTTCCTTCTAGGTGAATCTATGGAAGACCAAGATCACTGGACACCTCCAACCAGGGCTCCTCCATGATGACAATTCCTCAGCATTTTTCCTCTTGATTAACCTCCTAATCTGTTCACCATTGAACTGTGTCTAACTGTGCTTAATCCAGCACAAACCATGGACCAGTGGAATGGGAAAATACTTGGATGGTGGCACAAGAAGCAACTAACCCCACTCTCTTCTGTTCATGATGGACGAAAACGTGTGTCCAAATGTCCCTACCGCAATGAGTCTGTGAGGAAAATTATTGTGCTATAGAAATTTACACAATTTGGGATGCAGGTTACAATATTAGGATTTCATGGAGGGAAGGGAAGGCGCCTATATTTGTTACTGCGTTTTTTATTTGGGTTGCTGTAGAAACAGTTTTTCATTTTGAGGAAAATGTGTTTCTTTCTCCCGCCCCCACTTTGATCACAGAAGAAACTAACTTGTGAAGCCGTCTTCTGGGAAATGTCCTTTGGAAGCTGGACAGAGTAAGTATGTGAATTGTTACAGCAGACATGTTGCTGCAAGGAGTTACTCATAATGTACCCCAGTGGTTTTCAAACTTAAGGTCAGGACCCAGTATTGGGGTCACAGACCTTCTGACACTGATTTGTCGTGCCCCATGCTGCTAAAAGACTGTAATGCATTCGTAAAAGATGAATTGTTGGGTTGTAGGCAGAAATATTTCCCCCCCACCAAGTGGGTCCTGAGAGAAAAAGTTTGAAAACCACTGGTCTATCTTGTGGTAGGAAGTGTGATACTGGAAAAAGTCATTTTTAGTGTATTTTTGTTTCATAGAGAACCTGAGGGAAGAGTATTTTATAAACCAAAAAGGGAATTTTCAGAAGTGTTTACATCATTCCATTCTCATGAATGTTTCTACAATGAGCCACATCCAAATTTCCATTATTATTTCCAGAACCATCAACAGATAGGAACAAAGGGAAAAAATGCTCAGGGACCTGGTGATTTAGAAGGGTCTAGGTAGATGGGAGGATAGATGTGTAGCCTTCTGTCCTACACCTACCCCATTCCCCAAGGTCCATGCTGCTCATGCTCTTCACCCCTCTCTGAACAAAACTCATTTATTATGTGCCATGCAGATTACTGGGTGGTTGAAGTGATGTTATCTGCTACTCAAATCCCTGGGTTCATCACTAATCTCCATGAGAAGTCCAAGGGACCCTGGAAGCTGAATAGCACATTCTGCCTCTTCAGCTATCTGGGAACTTTCATGGATAATAATAAAGAAGTAAAATTTTTGGCAGAAGCCAACTCTGACCTCAGCCATCCCTTTCTGTGGTGGTGGTGGGGCATTGACTCTTCTTGTCTGGGGCCCAAAAATTACTGGCAGGCCTGATTATTTCCCATTCTAATCAGACTTCTTTTACTTGCTTTTAAAAGATTTTTCTTGTTTATTTAGAACTTTAAAAAAAAAAGTTCTAAAGTACTTTAGAACTTAGTCTAAGTTCTCTCTCTCTCCCCCTTTTTCTAATTTGTACTAGCTCCTATTATGTCCAGTCAATACTTGAGGCTTGCTTATGAACCACAAGAAATCCATTACGTGCTGTATGCCTCAACCTTTAACATTGTAGTATATTGTACATGTTTAGCTTAGTTTATTTTAAGATAATCGATACCACCTGCTTTGGTACTGTTTCCCAGGCATTCACTAGCATTGCAGCTAAGAAAAGAAGTATCTAGTCACAGCACGTATCCTGGCTTCAGCACTCAAGGCAATTCCAGTGCAATCAGCTTATGTACACTATGACATTGAATGTAAAAGTCTTTTAAGAGACTGCCAGAGCAGAATTACTAAAATAATTATACATTAAGGGTCAATTATTTTAAAGGCTTATTTTGTGCACTGTATTTTAAACCTTTCAAGGTTCCTTTCCATTCTTTTTAGGCCTTAATTTCCATGTGTGACAGTTGTGATCTTCGTGAGCATGCTGTCTCCTACCTCTTTCAGATTGTTAACAAATATATTTAAGTGTGTGTCAACTCTGAAAAATGATTCGGTGAACAGGATGGTATAGGCCTCCATTCTTATTATTCCTTGATGAATCTACTTTGAATATACTCAGCTTACAAATATAAAGGGTATCTGCCTGCAAACTCAGCCTGTGCCCTGAGAGTCAAGCAGAGTTCTTTCTGTCTTTGGCATTATCATCAGGAATACAAGGTCTATGTGCCAGATTAGGCTTTCATTGACTCCGGTGCAACCATGGAATGGCACTAGTTTAATTGACTGGAACTCGATAAACAATTTTGATGATGTGCTATCATTGGTACTCTCCAGCTCACTCGCTTAACTGTTCTGTCTCTGAAGGGGTAATAGGAATAAACTTTTATTACTAATCAGACATGACTGGGTGCACACAGGAAACAGATTTATTGAGGAAGAAGGTGTCATTTTTATCAAGTCACTTTCCAGTGCACTTACACATTATATATAAGATATGACAGAATGCTGCTTCTTGTGGTGTCTGAGTGGACAACATGTTCCATTGCTTTTAAAGTTACAATTTGCTTGTAGTTCTTTAGTCAGTTTGCTGTTCAACTGGCCTGCATCCAGGCCATTTCAAAATGCTTTTGGAAGACTGTTTAAGACATCATGCCCAATAGTTTATTACCACAGTTTATTACCACAGACATCATGCCCAATAGTTTATTACCTCTCTAAGAAGCAGTTTATTTGCCACATCTCAAGAGCAAAGCAGCCTTGAAATGAATTCACCAAGCCATTGGAGGAGACTCTCTAATGAGGGGTATCTGCAGATGGCGTAGAGGCATTGTAACAGCTCCCATGATACCTCTTCTCAGTAACTGAAAACTGGGGCATGGCTGGGATGTCCCAGCATTTCTTCACTGCCACTATGTCCCCTTCAGTCAGTAGTCAGAAATCAAAGCAGACTTAAGGCTACTTTAAACTTTTGTTGTGCAGCTAGCCTAGTTGATAGTGGTTCCAGGACTGACTGAAAAAGTTTTTTCTTATTTCACCATTGTGGCATCACTCCACAGCTGTACCCAGTGGTCTTCCAACAGACCATTTTATCTCCCGCATTCATTACATTTCTTCATTTTGTAATTCCATCAAAAAGAACAAAAGAGCTGTATAGTTTACTGTGAATGATTTTGATCTTTACAAACTCATCCTGTTCATAGGGAGGCAAAATGATCTAGTAGATAGAGCACTGGATTAGGACTACAAAGTTAGGCTCTAGTCTCAGCTCTGCCTGTCATTTTGCTGGGGACCATTACTCTCCTCTCTTTCTGATATGTAAAAATGAGAATAATGATATGGACTTCATCTGTAAAGCACTTTAACATCTACATATGTGAAGGTCTATATAGAAGTTAGATAATATTATTCATGCTTCCTTTGTTCTGCAGGACCCCAATATTACCTTGAATGAAACTGGTGCATATGTTGCTGATGGGAGTTTTTGTTCATTTGTTTGTTTTAGCCACTGATTTAATTGAAAGTAAGACTGAAGTTATGGTACTTGACGTTTGTTACATCTACTGGTGAGCAGTTGCCAGGATCATTCTTCTTGGACTAAGTCTGTACTAGATGTGGCAAGGCTACTGAAAGCATAAAACTTAATGGATCCATAGAGAGTGTTTTCATCCTAACAATGCTGTAAATTGAAAGACACACCCTTGCACTGGCAAAGACACAGTAACAGGAAGTCATATATGGGATCTCTCTCTGGTATTGAAAGAATTTGTTGGGTATAATTCAGTTGCAGTGTGTGAGATGACTGCATGTTGGACAGCCTTTATCGCTGATGAAAAGAAATTCAAATTAGAAAATTTTCAGCCCATGCCTTTCCTGAGAACTCAATATCACAACTCTTACCTTTCCTGGCTTTTGCTTCTAATTATATCTAAAAGAATGAAACGGCAGGATAGAAACATGACTACTCTCAATAGTGACAATAACTTAAAAATGAACTAAGAATATGTAAATACAGTTTGTGATGGAGAATGGTAGTTGCACAATGATATTTTATAAAATGCATAGAATTGCAGAAGACAGACATGGAAAAGATGTCTTAGGTCATGTACTGAACTTGGTACAGCTCCTTTACTGGTACTTCTTTGTCTAGCCCAGGCGTGGCCAAACTGCAGCTCGGGAGCCACATGTGG
This sequence comes from Podocnemis expansa, assembly GCA_007922195.1. Taxonomy (NCBI): domain Eukaryota; kingdom Metazoa; phylum Chordata; order Testudines; family Podocnemididae; genus Podocnemis; species Podocnemis expansa. The sequence goes on from ML682028.1 coordinate 10,329,440, forward strand.
CTCTTGAATGAAAATTGTGGCTCCCAGAAGAATGTCAGGAAATCAATTTAGGAAAGCAGCCCCAGCCTAGGAGTTCAGGAGGGGGTCGGGACAGTGGAGTGAAGTGCAGCATGGTTGGGATTTTTAAAAAAACTCTCTCTCCACTAGCCTGCAGTCTTCTACATCAAGCAGCAGCTAAGTTTTTACTGTATAGGCCTATTTTTCATGGTAATCTTAAGTAATTATTAAAATTTGGCATTTGTAGCATCAATATTTGTCCTCTTTTTACAATAAAATTAGTGCGCAATGAATTTTAAACTTAGTAATTTTGCAGTAGGTAAAAGTATATAGCTATATGCCTCAGAGCGGCTCTTGAAGGTTTAATAATCAACTCATTTGGCTCTTGAGTTCCATAAGTTTGGCCACCCCTGGTCTAGCCTATTTCTGAAGTATCCAAATGATGGGACTCTATTATTTCCTTTATGTGATTCAATACTCACCCCCCCCACACACACACACTATTTATTTTCTTTTCTCAATTTCATCTCATCACCTCTAGTAATATTGCCTTAAAAGAAAATCATGCTTATTTCTGTTAAGAGCCTTCAGATAAATATAGATGATGGTTATTCCTCTTCACCTTTACTTACTGATTTAACAAGATTTACACCTTACATACCAAATTACTTTACGCAGAGCCATTGTGTAGTGATGATCCCACATTTCTTCATAAAAAATAGATGTATACATTTAATACCTTCCTTATCTTGTTGCTCTCTCATCTTTGCTGTGCCTTTGCCCCCTGTCCTTGGTCACTAGAGGGGTGTATGTGAGTTACTGTCTGAACAATTGAATATTTCAGTTCTGTCTGAAAACTAAAATGGCATTATGGAGGCTATGTTTTTGACAATGATTTTCATATCAGATATGCTTTGAGTAAAAAAAAAAAAAATACATTCTGCAGGCTGAGTTTTTCCTTCCATTACACCTTTGAAACCTCCATAGTCTTTAGTGGAAGTGAGCAAGTATAATTGACTAGAATTCAGTAGAAAATTCTGTTTATGATTCACAAGAAAGAGCAGAATTGAACGCATTCCTGCTTTGGCTGTGGAGAGCTCCCAGCATTAAACAAAGTCAGGAATTTTTTTTTTTCAGTTTTCTTTTTTCATTGCTGTTCGGTTGCCTCCCTGAGGTGAAAAGAGATTGGATTTTTTGAGCTAAAATACGACTGATGTCATACACTGATCAGAGCTGATGAAGCAGGTGAAGGTGCCATTTTTATAGAGTCAAATTTCAAAGAAGAATTGCACTTGAAAAATGTTCCTAAACTTTCCTTTTTGCTCCTTTCCTGTTAGAAACCCTGACACAAATAATTATAATCCTTAAGGCAGAAAGGGAAGAAATCTGGAATTACTGAGTGATGTTACTGGCTCAGGATGCATGCTAGAAGTGAATAATTTTCTGTGTCTTATGCCAGAACAGAGCAGTAGATATTTCCCATTTGGCAACACTTTAATTTGCTGATCCCATTGTAAGTGTAAAATAGCCTGTTTATTAGTATGTCTTAAGCCCTGTTAATTTACAAAAAACTCTACCAGTGATTAATATGAGCTCTTTCCTACTAGGAATGGCTTTAAAATAAGTCATTGAAGGAGTGGAACTATAAGAGGAGGAGGCATGCCCGCAAAAAGCTCCTAGGCCTGATCCCCTCCTGTGGTATTGCAGAGCCTAGTCCCATAACTGAGGGGAGATTACACCACTCCCATCCTGAGTTCAGTTCAGCCCTTCATATGGGTCAGAGCAGCACTGAGGGTTGTCATAAATTGCACCCAGATCTCATGGTCCTTATGAAAGACAGAAGGTAGGCACGTCTTGCCTACACCTTCTCTCACCTCTTAACCGCCCCTTGCCTGCTCCCAGACACGCATTAGAACGCTCTACGCATCTAGCAGACCTGCCAGGCGTCAAGTATCTTCTGAGACATGTCTTGCAGGTTCCTCCACTCTCCTTCATAGTCACAGCCCCGTGTTAAAGTCGTGGGGAAAATAGGAACATTTTGAGTTGCATTTGATCTTGCCCAAGCACAGTAGTGGCTATAAGTTAGAAGGTAGCTATCGGTCTCTCCTCTGTCTGCACCGTACTCCAGTCTGTTCTTAGCCCATGTGGAGTAGTGGAGAGGGATAAACAGGGCAGTTGAGAAGTTTGTGAATAGAAAGAACGGGCATTAGAGTGGGAGCCACAGTCATCGGAAAGCAGAGTCCAATAGGGGAGAAAAAAGGAGCAAAAGCAGCTCAAGGTTTGGAGATTGAGCTAAAGGGGGAGCAGCATGGGGGCAGGAGCTTATGAGGGAGTGGGGACAATGTACACTCTAAAAATCTCTCCCAGGTTAACTCTAGTAATGTCCCTTCACTTCTCCAGTTAACTATCTTCAGATTTCAGTGGCTTTTCAGCCATCCTTTCCCCCATTCCTATTTCTGCTTGATATGAGAAATAAAGTTCTGCCACCCTGCAATTGCTCCCACGTGTAGGAAACTAGTGACCTGTCATCATTGGTGTCACTGCCCAAACCTTTCACTAATATTAAATCCTCTCACTTATAGATGAGGCTGGTAGCTCCAGATATTATTGAGATTACCCCACACTTCTTTTTACAAGGTCCTATGTTCAACTGCTAATAAATTTAAGCATGTGAGCTGAAATTTCCCAAGCCAGGTGTCTGCCTCAGGCTGAATTTTTTGGGGAAAATATCAGCCAAAAAGGTTCACTCATTTCCAAGAATGAAGCTAAGGGAAAAAGTAATGATTTGCCTAAGTTAGAAAATTCTGCCAACCTTTTACTGAAGATCCCGAGGGCCCCAATGCTTTGGAATAGGTCCATGAAGTTTGGCTGGGGAGGCTTCAATGTCCAGGATGTGGCTTTTGTCATTCTTGTGAAAATCTGCTTAAATTTGTTAGTTATAAACCTTTGGAAAACCAATTTGCATATGATTGTGAAGTATTATAGTAATGAGCACCATAGAAAAGGCAATGGAGAAATTGCTAAGTCTGCCTCCAGATAAGAGTCTGAACAGTGAACAATAAATAACACATGGAGCACCTACTGGACAGTGAAGAGGAAACCAAATATTGAACAACTGTTCATTAAATAAGCACCTGAGCTTTGAATGAGATGGGGTCCTGTGGGAGGAAAGATGGTATGGGATCATGTAATCAAACCCATACCTTAATTCATACATGGTAAGGAGCTGATTTAAGGTTGCATGGGTAATCTTAACATTAATGTTTTCTAATTTATGAACCCTTGATTGTATAACCATAATAATAATGATTTAGTGTGCATGAGAGAGAGAGATTTAAAACCAGTATATATGCAAGTTATTTGCAAATATAGTTCATGGCACAACTGGAGTAAAATGTCACTCATGAAGTTGCCCTGGACATGACAGCCATGTGGCAGGAAGCCCTGTGTGGGAAGCTACACCAGCAGCTCTGTGCCTACTGGCAAGATATACTCAGTCATATCCAGACAGGCCATGAGGTTGCAGGGCTATTTTGTGACTATTTTGTATGAGATTTGGCCCACAGAGCACCAGTAAGTTATTGTGCACCAAACTTTGCATATGTTGTTGTTATTCTCTTCTGAAAATATCTTAAAATCTATCCAAAGTCCTAATCATTGTGACTTTCTTTCAGCAAGAAACTCTGGCTTTAAAACTCTTCCACACCATTTCCACAATTGGCTCAATTCAGCATGTGGCCTATGGTCCTCATTTCACATTTATGAGGTCAAACATATAGCTTTCAATTACCTATCTTTGCTGCTGTGCTGTCAGTTGAATTTAAAGCAGGTCAAATTGATTAAATCATAGATTGAGGGGTCAGGGCAAAAAGAAAAGTAAATAAATAGACTGCAAATTCTAGAGTGGTTTTTCAAATACCTCTTTTAAAGTGGCTGCTTTTTAACCTCACTCAACTGGATATTAAATGCCTCTTATTTTATTTAAAATCATGGTAGTAAGATCGATTTGAAAAATCTTGAATCCAGCACACTATGGTAACACTGAGGTCCAGATTATTCAGCAATGTCAGCATAAGGATCACGGCTCCTTGCACTAGTAGTCCCATTCACTTTGGTTTATGATTAGTTTAAGTTTCTGCTATACTACAGGTAGGGATGGGCAGTTTTGTTCAATTTTAATGAAAACTTCCTGAGTAACTGAGATGTTTTTTAGTGTATACCATTCCATCAAAATAAAGCAATGTGGCATTTATTTTGAGATACTATAGAAGTAGTTAAAAAGCCATACCCATGTTAGTAAGGAAAGCAAATAAAAGGATTTTCGAATTCATATGTGGAGAAATTTTTTTACTCCTCTCTTTGAAACAGTGGAACTGACTCTTGCTCCTTTTCACCTCTTGTTTTTTTTAAATAACCATTATATTCTAGGTTCTCTCACTGTGCTATTAAAATATTCTTATTCTTATCAAAACAAAAGTGTTCTTTTTCATGTTTGTCAAAGAAAAAAGGGCAAAGCATCAACATACTGAAGGTAGAAGCACTTTAAATTAGTACTTCTCTTTTTGGCAGCGTGGGTACTCTCCTTTCCCCTTCTGACCCTGCCCTGTCAGCTCGGCAGTGGGGCCAGCAAAAAAAGTGCCCACGTACTATCTCTCACACACACAAAAACCCACTGCTTTTCAGTCGTATTATATTCTTCTTCAGTATTTGATTCTGAAACCCGATAAAAATCCAAGTTGTAGAAGTAGTAGTAGTAATAAATAATGGTGAGGAACCAGTACAAGCTAAATTCTGCTCCCTTTTCTATATAAATAAAATATTTCTTCCATCCTTTCAAGAGTTTTACCTTCCCTGAAGTGTGATTCAGCTCTCTAATTTGGGGACAAATCATGTTTTGCCTTATTCGTGTGAATAATCCCATTTAATGTGAATGGCCCTGATGCTATAAATGTTCTATGTTTGTAGAATAGTTCAGTTCAATAGGTAAATGTACAAGGTCGATCTCATTGGGATCACTTACCTGTGTGTGACAAGCAGCAATATCAGTGAACTTTAGCCTGAAACCCGTTTTTGATACCAGAAAATTAATGGATCAAAAGCTGTTTTTTCATATTAGTTCCTAAACCTGATGCTTTCACATGAAATGATGAATTTACCATGGTAACATTTTGTTAGGCAGACTACAGAATTTTCATTAAAATTAGAGATAAAATGCGATGCTCAAAACTGGGGAACTTGGAGTGGAATGAATAATATTAGTTTTGTTTACATAATTCCTAGGAATTGTTTGCAGTGAAATACACTTGAGCTGGAACTACTTAGAGCTACATCAAACTGTTCACTTCAGCAACATCCTCAGGCAAACAGCTCCTGTCTAAGCTTGCCAGATTTAACTTGGGAGCTTTCTTCTCTTGGCCTTATGGGCCTCCTTTTCATCATGAACCTGAATCCATTTATGAAGCTTTCCATGAAGAGGGAGCCTAAAGATAATGTTTAAATTTGCACAACTGAGTTTGTAGAAAATTCTATTTTATTGCATGTCCAGTGTAGTGTAAGGAGATAAACAAAAAGAACAGCAACCAGAGAACTGTGCAAACAGTAAGTTGCTTTGTTTATTGAGCTATCTTATGCAACATGTCCTAGTCCTCTCTGGTAACTATGGTGGATGAGGAACCCTTTGACCACTCCACATCTCCCTTCCTTTTGTAATCTGAAGATTAAAACCTAAATTTTGCACAATAATTCAAAATAATCTTCAAATTTCTTATACTGCTCTGTCTTTGACCAATTGCATTTCAATGACTGTAAGCATTATTCTACAGCTTTCAGGCAGATTTGATCAGTCTTTCAGACCATTGCATTTAAATGGCCGCAAGCGTTATTCTACAGCTTTCATGGGGGTTTGATCAGTCTTTCAGACAATATTTTCATACCTAGGATTAAGCTGTATTGAAGCAATGGAAGCAGTCAACTACTATAATGTATGCATGTCTTTTCCAGGAGAAACAAATACAGTTTTGTGTTGCCAAGGTATGTCAGGTAGCTTTGTAAAGAGCAATGGTTCTGATGATTGTTCCCCACCCTCGTTTCCCCTTGTTACATATTTCACACCCCTCCACTGAAGTCTGCATTTGCCTATTCAGATTGAGCCACCATATGGACTGCTGGGCTCATGCCCTGCGCTTGTGTATACCTTGATGTCCCTCAGGGATTTGGAGCATGTCTCTTTCTGAAGCACTGTTGGTATAAAACTGCATTATCCTTTCAGAGGCAGGCCATCAGCCATATGAAGTTCATTTCTGTCCATATGGTATTATGTCTTTTGGAAGCTGATTGTTTTAACCCCATCATCTTTGGCAGAGTTGAGTAAATTTCTGGCAAATCTCATCGTCTAGTTGTTCATCTGTAATTTGTTGAAGACAGCTGGCAGATGCTGAAATCGTTGCCAGATTAAGTTTTTTTACTTATAGACTTTGACATCTTTTTGAAATCTTCTGATGGCGGCTCTTTAAATTATGCTTTAGATAGTGGCTGCTCCTGTGAGTGGTATCCCTGGTGTGTATTCAGTGTTGAAAGAAAACCTCATAAACCATAGATGAGATCTCTAAATCCTAGGTGGAAGGTCATTGAGTGAATTTTCAACCCAGTTATGCCACTAAGGGCTTATAAGAGAATGAGTTCACTAGCACCGCGACTTGATTTTTTTCTAAAAGTGACTTGGGAAGAAGTAAGATGGCATATAGAGTAATCATGGAGAGGAAGGAAGTTAGCACCCTGTTCAGTGAATCTCACTCAGGAGAGCCAATGAAGAGAACAGGTTTTTGAACTGGAGCAGCAGCCCTGCCTGTTTCCTGTTTGGTGGCATGGACAGCAAGGCTCCTGGAAGGATCAGGATGAGGCCAGGGAGAATGGCCTGGAGGATCCAGCAACATCGGTGCTCAAGATAGGCTAAAGCATGTAACTGAGCATGCATGAACAGAACAGGGAGTGTTTAGCTGGACGCAGTCAGGGTATTTCTTTGGTTTTCGTTTGTTTTTGGATTTCTCGGTGCTGATGTAGCCTTCAGGTGGGCTAGAATTCATTTAATTGCCCTATTCTATTGCTTCCAAAAAAAAAAAACCAAACACCAACTCCTACAGAGAAGCAGCTGGAGACCCAGGATTCAGTGTATTAGGGACTCACAGCAAAGATTGTTCAGTTACCATCCCCAAATTAAATACTACCTAAAAACAAACATAATGAACTTCATTAACTATTAACATGATAAATCTGACCCTGAGAAAAACAAAATAAATTTAAACAGACCAGTCCCCACAGAAGTATTGTGGGAATAAGACCCAAAGTTTAGATGGAGTTCATCCATATCTCAGTTACAGTCTCTATTCAAGTCCAAAGGCCTGAGTTGCAAAAAGCAGCAGTCCTCTTTGGTTTCAGGGATCTTAGGAACAAAATCCATGCAAGCTTTTTTTTTTTTTTTTTCCTAAAACCAGCACCATCCAGTCAGTTTATTGGTTAACCAGCAATCAGTCCCACATGCATATGAGAATATTCTGTAAAATGCTCCCCAGCAGAGAGAAAACATCTTGCCGTCCACAACCACCCACTTAATTTCCAGAAGCTTCTGGATGTGCACAGCCAAATCCGCCCAGCAACATAACCCAGCTTCGAGAGATCCCTAGAAGAGAGAGCTTCCTTAGGCATATGGGTTACACTTAGCTTATGTGCCCCTTCCACCATCCTGTAACTACCTAAGTTAAATCTCAGAGAAACAACTGTGTTTAACTGTTCTTTTTTTATTAAATAATTTATTCTTTTAAAATAAGCTGTGGTTCTTGTCGTAAAAGGCAAGGTTTTTGCCATAAAGACAAGGTTTTGTGTCAATGCACCTTGGACTGCACAACCAGATACTAAGAGGGATTCTGGCCCATTTTCATCAGATCATAGCTGAGGTTCAATCGCTCTCCTGAGGGAGGAAGAAAAGCAGTTGAGGGTACTTCATAGGAGGGAATTCCCAGTGCACCTTCCTGGCTTTTCAAGAGGTTTCTGCATTTAGGTGGTGGAAGCAATACCACTCCAAGGCCAGGGAATTGGTACCCTTGGAGAGTATTTAGACAAGGCTTCAGGGCTAGTGGTTTTTAAGGCCTTTTGTAGGCCCCCGCCTTCTGCACTCAAAGTGCCAGAATGGGGAATAGCCTTGGTAGCATATATGGTGGGACGTGAGAGGAGAGAAAGGAAAGAGAGGGGAAGAAGGGATTTTAATGGTTCTACTGTCAGACTACATAAGTCTGGTGGCACCTTCAAGTCTAACAAATTTCTTTGGGCATAAGCTGTGGTGGGCTGCAACCCGCTTTGTCAGATGCATCCTGAAGCTTATGCCCAAAGAAATTTGTTATCCTTTAAGGTACCACAAGATTTTTGCTATATACAGACCAGCATGCCTACCCCTTTGAAACTTTGTCAGACAGCATCTGAGTTAGAGAAGCAAAATTTGTGTGTTTGGGATCAGCAGGGTGTTCACCCTTGCCCAAGGATGTGAAAGGATCCAATATAAACTGTCAGGTATGGCTGGGTGTAAGACTGAGCATTAATCAATCCTGTAGGTGCAATCCTGCAAAGCTTTGTCCCTGTGAGCAATCCTGTAGGTCTGGAACTGGCTTAATTTTTATCAGTTTCTTTTCTGATGGTAAAATGATGTGTTGATGAAGCTGAAATTTTGTTGCAAAAGCTTGGTGGTGGTGGTTTTTTCCTATTTTCTTGGAAAACTTTTAAACCAAACTTTTTTTAAAAAATGTTGTGTTCTCTCTCTCTCTCTCATGTTTTTTCCTCCTCTTAATATACCCCTCCCCCCCAAACTTGGGATCAAAGACCTTGAAATTGCATGATCCTGGGCAGGATCTTATTTTAAATGAGCTGTCCAAACCTTGCATGGCTAAATTGTTCTGTCATAGAGCATTGAAAGAGTAATGGGGTCAGTAAGAAGTCTGGAATTGTCTTGTGCTGGCAGGACATGTTGCTTCCAGGTGTTGCCTATGTTGTTTTAGGTTTAGCTTTCTCTGCAATCCCACTTTCCCTCTCTATTTTCATTCCTCAATTCCTTTCCTGAGACCATCCACATTCTATACTCTTCTTTTCCTTCCAACTCCTAACTAGGGTCACATTTCAACCCATGCACTCCCTCTTTCTTGTACTTCTCAACCAGAGTTCTCAGCCAGAAGAGGAAAACGTTTTGTGTTCTGGCTGAAAGCAGATGATGGACAGTGGAGGCCTTTTTCCTAATCTCTGCTGCTGTCTGCGGCAGAAGAAAGTAATGTGCCATCCATTCTGGTTCAAAGCAGGCAGCAAGATGGAAATACACAGAAAGCAAAGTAAAATATGTAGTATTTTTCCTCTGAATATGGGAAACTTCCCCACTGTTTGTAGGAAAAACAAAAGAATAGTTTGTTTTACAGGCCTGTCACCTTAAAATATCTCAATTCCTGCCCTTACGAAAAATCACAGCAAGACGCACTGGATATAATGTCGATTAGTGGAAACAGATCTATTTTAAAATAACTGTAATTAACTATTATTAAATTCCCTGTAGATTCACAAGCTGAAAGATGCTTGATAATGTAAAATGGAGAAGACAGACAAATTCCTTATTCTCCTTAAACCCCCACATATTTGGATATTTATAAGTATAAAATCATTATTTGTAAAAGAAGTCTATTTTTTCTCTGCCTAGATATAGGACACATCATTTACTCAAATGCACATTTCATGAACAAGCCTCACTATATCCTCCCCCAATGTTGAAACAGTGTGTTGGTCTCAAGTATGCCTGAAACATGAGGAATACTTGTCATTAGAGTCCGGAGGTTATGTGTAATAAATGTCACTTTTATGCTGTGGATGAGAAGGAAGAAAGAAAGAAAAAGAAAGAAAGCATAACAAGAGGTGTGCAAATCTACCAACACCACTGAGGCTGGTGTAAAAATAATTCAAAGACCGACCCATAACATTAACAAAAGCAACTGGGGAATTTAGAATATTTAACCCCATTGACTTTTAATGAAGTTTAAACCTAGGGCCAGATTTACAAAGAGATTTAGATGCCCAAAGCTGCAGATATGTACAGAGTGGGATTTACTAAAACTGCTAAATGGGTTAGTTTCTTACTCCCATTAATTTGTAAAACTCTCCTAGTATGGGATTTTATCATTTTAAGAACTTCACTTTTGGAATTCACTCTCCTCCATTGTCTGCTGGACTCGTACACTGTTGTTCTTCTACCTGTGATACAGACGTATTTATTTGGTTTGACTTTGGTGTGGTTTCTTCCCATGCTTTTCTCCCCCATTTTTAGGTAATGTTCTACAGCTGTACAAGCAACTAGCTGCTAGGATGATGCTTCTGTACAAATCAACAAAACATACATATGTATACAGACACACGCACGCTCTCTATTACAGATATGACATGTGCTTCTAAATCTGCATTATCCAAAAGTATTAGGCTTGGCAGAAGCCTTTTATATTCAATATGTTGTGCACATATTCATATTGGGCCTGCCTCTGCACCCAAGGAAGTCAAGGGAAGCAAGGCAGAGTCACACATGTTAAAGCTGTTCTGTAAGGAAATGCCATAGATCACTCAACGTATCTTCACTCTATCAGAAATTTCATAATTTGAGAGACAAGGCAGATCAATCAGCTGCTTAGAGGAAAAATCTTCCTCTACCATTTTCAACCTGAGTGGCTTTCCCTCATTAAGCAAGCTAGATCATCTTTCTTAGTGCACCAGGCACAAATGAAGATTATCCTTAGTTTTTGTTAACTGCAGCATTTCTAGCATGGCAAAATGGAGTGGTGATAGCAAGGTGATATTTTATTTTTGTGAAAAGAGAATCTGATATAACAGATCTTCTGTTTGCAAATTAATTTGGTGCCCAGTTCATTTAGTGATAGCGTTTGGTGATGTCTAGAAACTGTTCGTTAATGTTAACAAAGATGAGGCAAGAACATAGCTTAAACAAATGTTAGGCTTCCTCCAAGAGATTTTTTTCTTAAACTCTATTTTCCTAACTTCCTGTAGTAGAATTACATAAGTTATAGGTACAAAGTATTTTAAGAACTGAGTGAGATCCAAGCAGGACTGATAGGAAATTATAGAAAAAATGTGAAATTTGTGGAAAACAGAAACAGATATTCAAGATTTTCTGTGGGGGTTTTTTTGTATATGATTTCACCACATGAAGTAATGCTTGCTGCTAATCAAGTTGTTTCAGTGATTACACTCTAAAATGTCCTTGCACAACAGCAGCAATGGACTGTATAGTAGTAGGCACTGAAAAGCTTATCTGAACAAGCTATTCTGTTCCCCCAATCTGTAAGAGATTCACAATGAAAAGTGGTCTTCTGTGTATCCACGTGAAAGATACAGACTTGCTGACTAAGTGAAATGTACAGTCTTTTTGCAGATGGAGGTGGGAGAAGAGGAGGGAGTCACTATCTGCTTTCTGTTACACTGGCTAGAGAAATGCAAAGACTGGGGAATAGGGAATTTGAAGCAGTGAGAATTTATAAATGTTGGGAAATGATGACACTCTATCCAAATTAGGTAGTGTAGTGATGCATATGCTCACAAACCAACCTCTCTCTCCTCCCCAAAAGTAAAGTGAGTGTGTTTGAAATCCAACCCAGACTTCCCTGTTTTGACTGGATGTATTTCTGGATGCTTCATCACATGACAATCTTTAAATAAAGATTCATCTTTAATTCCCAGAGACTCCAGAACAATTCCAGAAGGTTGGCAGCCCTAATCCAAACCCATTAATGATTTTTGAAAATAAACTCTGTCTTTATAATGTTTTGAACTAGAACCTTGGATCCAAATTTTGGACTGTTGAAATCCAGTTTAAGATCTGGATTCATATTTGTATTTGATCAATCTGTAAAGAGAACACAACTTCAGTATATAAGCCAACGTACATTTTGGAGAAAGGAGGTTGGGAATGAAGCCTGTGACTGTGATACTAAAGACGGGGGCACACATATCCCTGATACAGATCCACTGAAATCAACATTCCCTGAAACCCATATAGATCCCTAATTATGAAAGGTCTCCTATTTTAACATCTGTTGTTGCTGGGTGCTAGCACTTACAAAGAGTCACATTGCTACATATTCTGTCTGAAGCAATGATGCTATTAAATATCATGCAATTTTTTCAACTTCCAGAGTGAGTATTTTGCTCTTAAATATTGTGATCTTAACCTTCTTCAATGTGAGGAATTTGATCTTAGATGTGAGGTCACAGTTACCTTCCTTCCTAAATACCATTTATTATATGGCATGTTTGAACTCCGTCTGATGATTTTAACACAGAGAGAAATAGGAAAAACAAGTGTAATGAGTAAGGCTTGCCTATTGGGTCTTCAAAATTTTTATCCCCAACCCCAGTATTTAGTGACTTATTCAGCTGTGTTAAGGCTGAAGAATGATGTATGGGGGTTCTGTCCCCACTGATATGGGGTTTCTTCTTTCTGAAGTCAAACAAAGCATTCTTTGTAGGAAGTTACTCTTTAGTGTCTCAGGTTACAAGAATTTGACAATGCAGACGCTATTCCCTGCATGATGTCCATCACCATTGTACCTTCTGAACAGGAAATAGTTTCTTTTACAAATTGAAATTCTAGCTAAAAATACATACCACTGGTGATTGGTAGTGTGATGTGGGATGTACATTGCTGGTGAATAGTAATTGAGATGAAACTGATGTGCTGTGAGAAGAGGTGAAGCTAGTGCTATTAAAAATTAAAAAAAAAACACAAAAAACCAAAACCCACACATCCTTCAGGTCATTGCTCTGCACTCCTATTCTCTTTGCTTGAATACGTTTTCTGTTTGCTCTTGTATGTAAGATTAGACTCTTCAGTATGAGGTTTAAGAAAAATTCATCCTTGCGACAAAGGTATGTAGAGCAAAGTTAGGTATAATGCATTAGCCATTTTTAGTCATGTTTGGGATTTTTGCAAACATACTTATCAGATAAGAAAGGCCAAGCTATTTTAAAATAAATTTAGCGAATGTGTAAATACAATGAATTTACAATGAATTAAGAAACTTGCTAAAATAAGGAAATGTTTAGAGAAATTCCTGTACATGACAATTATACTATCAGTATATGATAGATTTTTCAAGGTAGTAGCAGAGACTATTTAAAGAAACAAAGAAATCTATTAAATACCCCTTAGGCTAGCTGGAAAAAAAAAGGTTGTACCATTTTGCTATTCATTTATTTGCTCAAATTCTCCTGAGATGATCATTCAGTGAACATCATTGACTAAGAAATGAGGTAGTTATGACTGAAGGCCTGATCTTACAAATATTTATCCACATGCATTGTTTTAAACATGTGAGTTGTTACACTGATTTCAGTGGGGCTACCCATGTAAGTACACTTAAGCATGTGCATAAGTTCTGGCGCAGCAGTCACCCATTGTGTTGGCTGACACACTGGAGACTGAACAGAATATTTTCTTAGCTAAAGGCATAAACTGCTAAAGCTTGAGCTAAAGAGCCAAACCTCTGAAGCTGAGGGCTGGAAAAACTTGTCATTTGAAAACTGACACAGAAGGGATATCTGTAATACACACTCACCAGTGGGTTATGTTGGTAATATTAAACACCACATTATTAAAATATGCAGGTTACCAGAGCCCAGTGTTGGAGACCTTTCTCAGCTAAAACTTTAGATGATGTAACTAGCAATGGGAGATTTACCACAGTAAACTTGTTTTAAGGAACCATGATCAGAGAAAGAGCCCAGTCGCGCATTCCTTGTGCACCCATTACTCCCAGCTAGAATTCAGTAGGAATTATGGGGACATAAAGCATGTAGGAGCAGGCCTATAGAATGTATTTAGAGCACAACTAAAATTCAAGACCAGCTCTCCTCCCCTTGAAATCAATAGCAAAAGAACCAATGAGAAGCATGACATATGGGGGGGGGGTCAAAATACAAGCTCAGTTTCGGTAAACACAGTACTGAGATGAATCAATAGAAAGAATCTGAATCAAAATTTTGCAATGTAGCTCTACAAATCCTGGTTATACCACCCCAGAAAATACAATATGTTCCTCTTCTGTTTCATAGGAAAACGTATTAATTCAGACAATGCAAGTGAGCAGCAACCTCAAAGATTCTGACCTTATCTTTTGAATTTCCTAACTAAATTGTTGCACGTCATGCAAATTGTTGACATTTTGGTACATTTAACTCATGCTTACAAAATGTGGTTGTCTCCCTCTAGTGGCTTGACTACATGAAAGGCTACAAATCCATGGTCTTTGAGATAAGAAACCAAGGTCTTTTGGCTCAGGCATGTGTTTTTAAACCCAGAGTCCATAGGTTTGATTGCTACAGATGTCTGATCCCCTTTAAAAAATCAGGCCTTGTTTCTTTAAGTGCCAGAAGCTAGGTAGCTATATGGTTTGAAAACATCAATTGAGTCTAATTTACATGATCACTGTAAGATCATGATGTTCTCAATCATATATGTACAGTGTGGTAGGTATCTACAATGGAAAAAATGGTCTGCACCTCAAAATCATTCTTTAGCAACCTGCTTTGCTTTTGGATAAAAATTCCCTTTCATAAGGGAAGAAGAAACCTTTGGGCCATTGGGGAGCTGAGAGAGAGCTTCTTGCTTGTGCTGTAACCATTTGACGAGACAGAGAAGGAAGGAAGAGGTGACGACAATCCTTGCTCCTACCACTTTTCTATATCAGCCAGAAGAGCTGGCCTCTTATAAGGGAGACAACCTTTTCTGAGACATGGGTAACTCCTACCCAGCTTGGGCTGTGAGAATTTGCACCTTGAAACAAAGCTGTTACTTATTATTCTCTCCATGCTGCATGCAGTGACTAGCTTGAAAAAGCTAATATCTGGTCCTTTAATTTAATGACTAGACATTGCTTATTCTTGATTATGAATAAAAAGAGAGACTTTAAATTTCATGATAAATCTACCTTTATGGTTTTCTGTTTACCTCACATAGAAGCAGGGATTCTATAACCCCCCCATACGATACAATCAAATTATTATGTCCGGAGGGATTGTTTGTTTGTTTGTTTTTTTCCTTTTCACAGATGACCTGATTCTTTACAAAGCCTCTGAAGTCCTTGAGTTGCAAGATACTTCTTTATTTAGGTCAATTGATTATTGACATTGAATATTCCCATTTCTCAGATAGTGAACTGAAATAAGTACTGCCTGGAGAGAACAAAGGCTGTTATATTACACTGGATGATTACACTTGCAGACCTAATTATGTCCATTGGGACTCCATGCAAACCTAATGCAGCTCAGATTTTGAAGACTGGATCTTACTTTCAACTTTTTTCAGTGGATTGCCTTTTTCTGACGGGTTGAGTCTTATGGATGATTAGCTGTCCACATAACCATGGGAGACAATTTCAATATAGTCATCATTTCCTTCAGTTGAAAGAGAGCAGCTCTTGTGTCTCACCACTGGGTTTGCCCATTTTTATTCAGGAAAAATAGATGTAATGAGGGTTAAAATTGTTGTATGAAGAGAGAGTTATTTTGTTGCCACAACTACCACTCAGATCTGAACTATTCAAAATGATTGATTGCTTTTGATGTCGTCTTTGGTTTGTAACTGACTCCCATTTTAGCTGCAAAGT
The DNA here is from genome assembly GCA_007922195.1 of Podocnemis expansa. Taxonomy (NCBI): domain Eukaryota; kingdom Metazoa; phylum Chordata; order Testudines; family Podocnemididae; genus Podocnemis; species Podocnemis expansa. The sequence continues at coordinate 10,345,126 of ML682028.1, forward strand.
GAAAATTGTCATGAATCAGTAGTAACCAAAGTCAGTGTGTTGCCTTCTTTGGACCAAGTTAAATGATGCCTCCTTTGGACCAAGTTTTGTTGCTGTAATGCATTTCCAGTTTTGTCACATGTTCTTAGTGCACTGGAAAAAATAATGAATTAGATTAAACCCACCGTACACTGTTTATCCTGCAGGAGGAGATAGGTAAAATAACATTCTTGTGCATATGAGACTTAAGTTGTGACTTTACTCACTTTCAAGTGGAGGACTTATTTGAGGCCACAGCCAATGGGCTCAAAATGAAAATAGAACCAGAAATAAACCAAGGTATAGCAAGCTAAAAATACAGTGTTAGCAATCAGCTCTAATCTATTGATAAGAATTGAATTTAGAGAAGGCTTCTGGGTGATATTAGGAAGACACTCGGAAAGCAATGAAGACAGAACACAAATTGCATATTGAAATGTTGAGTTATAAGAAAGAAATTAGTAAAACTAAGCATTGAATGAGAGACTCAAAAACAACAACCCTTCTCAAGTTAGCTTACTCTGGCTCATGATATAATATTGATGAATCTTATAGTGGACAATATCCATCACTCCTTAGAACAACAGAAAACTATCACAGCACAGGAGCGCTAATGGAGGAGATGTGAAGGGTATGGGTCATTTTACATACTACATCTAATTTTAGCTTGGTGAATTGGTGGCCTGGGGGTGGAAGCGAAGGTTGGTTGATCAGGGAACCAGTTAAGGTCCCAAGGGTGTATAGGCCTTCTGAGATTGCCAAATCAAATCATGCACCAACATACTCCTTCTCTGGGGCATGAAGTGGGGAGGGGTGGGAAATACACAGAGCATATTCTTCATTCTGGTGTCCTTCAGTACATTGAATTTCCTAGAGCAAGAAAGATGCAGAAGAGGAGATGCGATTTAACTCCAGGGCCTAAAGACTCCCAAGACTATTTCTGGGATGGCACAGTTTGCATATCACTTCTTTTCCAGGCCTGTGCCTAAAGACACAATTTAACCCTAAATGTCCTCTTGTTTGGAATATAATTTTCAACACACAGTGGAATCATCATCTCGCTACATCTTTTTGGTTAATATAAGAATATATAAAATATGTTCACCTAGAGATGTCATTTTCATGACACCAGCTCATTAGACAAAATTATTCATTGGAAAAAAAAAGACAAAAATCTGCATATCTGTTTTCCCAAAAAATAATTAAGCAAAGGTGATAATTTATTGGGCATTAAGATGAATGCATTACACTTCAGAAATTGACAGGATGTAAACAGCTGAAAATATTGTGCACCTTACTTAATCATGCTGCTGCTGTTTTGTGGAGCTGGCTTTAAGTAAGGTATAGCACATTCACTGATACAAATGAAGAACAGACTAATCCTGAAAGTTATCAACTCATTGTTTGGATAAAATATTGGCAGTCTAAGTGAAAAATGTATGCCTTTCTGTGCTTCTGCTTAGAGGCCAATGGGGCAACCTTAAGGAATTGGGGAAGACATCACATGACCTGTCACTCTATCTTATGTATCCTATTAGCCTTGTGAATTGAAGCTCTTATTTGCTTTTTAAAAACTTCTCCTTAGTCTTAAAGCCAGCTATAAACAACAAAGAAGAGAAATAGCTGTTAAAATTCCACTAGCTATACTTATGATCATTGCTCACTTTAAAGATCCATAAGAACTAAATTGTCGCTCTTCCCCGACTCCCACCCCACACATGTTTAATACAAACTGTAAAAAGGCCTTACAGGGATCTGTGAAAATAAATTATTCAATCTGTTTCTCAATAAAATATGTTTATGTAGAAAAAAAATCTGTTGTCTTCACATATTGTATATATTTTGTTATAATTATTTGACTTTCAAATGCAAACACACATGCACCCAATATAATTCAATTAACTTTTTTAAAAAGTTGACTCGCTCATACGTTATGCACTGCAAATGTCACACTATTGTATTAAAGCAACAAACCACCCTTTACTCCTTCGCTAGCAGACGCACGCTTTATCATTCCAACTACCAGATGTAACATACAACTTCAATTCTTTTCTGTTTTGTCATTCTGCACAAATCCTCTACAGTTAGTTTGGTTATTAATTATTTTAGAAGACATTAATAATTGTAAATATTCCATGTAGTAGTTGACTGTGTTGGGAAAGATTTGTTTGAGATAAAGCATAATGGAGAGCTAGCAGGCCTATGAGATATCTGATCACTGAGAAAAGACAAACTACTTTATTCTTCACAAAGTTCCTAACAAGCTGAAAAGTGTTTATAGTGCCTATCAATAGTGGGTATACATCAACAGCTGGAAACTGCTGAGAAATGTCATTCTTGTTTAACACATTTGTGTCATTCAGTTGGGGGTGGTGGTGGAATAAAGCATGTCTGCATTCATCTACCTAGACTGCCCTGCAGTCAGGCAGAGGCAGAGGTTTCAAACACGCAGCCTGTGGGCTGCATGCAGCCCCTAGCGCTATTTCTTGTGGCCTGCAATGACACTATTGCTGTTGATATTTGCAATATCATTATATGACGAGGTTTCAGTGGTGCAGCCCTTGGGCTAAATTACATGGTAATTTCAGTTTGAGACCCCTGGTCTAAGGACAATATGCTGTAAGTAAAATACTAGCCGAGCCTCACCCTTCTCCTTGTCCTGCTCTTGCTGATTTAAAAGGTTGTGGGAAACAGCCCCTGCAAACAAAACTCGAACATCTACAGTCAAATCTAGGGCACCCAGGCAAACATTTCCACTCATTTGCACAAATAAAGGTTCCCTCCAAATGTCTGGACAAATAATAACCACACTACACACCAATGTTAATTGAAAAGCAAACCAGGTCAAAAAGCTGTTCCAGATTTGCAAAAATGTCTTTGATTCATTATTCCCACAGGTCTGCAAACAACAGTCCCTAAAATAAAGGTCTCAGTCATGAGTGGACTCTGGTACCCTCATATGGCTTCATTAACTTAATTGGATCTGTGTGGGTTCAGGTGCGAGATTAGAGCTTAGGTGTGTACAGGAGTTCTACATCATAACTTTATCTGCTGTACAATTGAAGAGAAATACTTAATATGATGATAAATACAGCGCAGAGTTTTCTGACATTTGGACACATTAAATGCTCAATATATTGCTGGGAGAGGTATACTTAAATTGTGACTGGCAGCACTGGTGAACAGTAACAGAAACCTTAAATTAATGGCATATGCATGTCCAAATGTCAAAATAATAGATTGGTAAAACTCTGGAGAGGATTGTTCATGGTTTTCAGAACAGATGTTATGCAAAACACCCAGAAGTATTTGACCACTGAGGAAAATCTCATTCCATTATTGTGTGTGTGTGTAAATAGAAGAGAGCTATATAATGATGACATATGTCTGTTGCTTCTCATTCTACAGAAGTCACACCACCATGCTACAAGTACAAGGTTGAAAAACTCTAAATGCTTTGTAAAAGCTTTGACATGCTTACTGAGTTGTTTACCATTTGGTCTTTGGCTTTACCACTGCTTCTAACGGTACAAACATATTGTGTGCTCTGAAGAGAGGGGAACAAATCGTGCATGCTGTCAAGGATGTAAAACTGGCTCAAGTGCCCTATTTGGACACTGCCCCAATCTGTGCACTTTTGATTTCTTAACACTGTGGGGAAAATGTCATGGCTTCAGAAAATGTAACAAGGACACCCCCCCCCCTTTTTTTTTACACTTTTTAACTGCAGTAAAAAGTACTGTTCCTGAAGAGTTGCCAGTAATGCTATTTTATTTCTTCAAATTCGGAAAGATAACACTCAAGAGCCCTGTAGCAGTGCAGTGGCCCTGCTATGGCCCACACAGGGGTTAAAAAGGTACGGGTGGCCAGCAGCCAATTAGGTGAAAGGGCTGCAGCAGATGATCAAAGGGAGGCTGCTGGTATAAGAGTAGGGAAGCAGAAAAACCAGAGTCAGTCTGTCCTGGGAGCTGCAGGGGGAGCGTTCTCCTGGCGGGCTGGCGGTGGGAGCCAGCACCCTGGAGAGCACAGGGTGGGAGCAGGCAGTCAGCGCCGACCAGAGCCGGGGATCCCACAGGAGCAGACTGCAACAGTGGCTGGAGAGGCGGTCTGGGGCAAGAAGGCTGAGGAGCGGACAGTGGTTGGACTCTAGTGGTGAGACTGCATACAGCTGGGGCTGCAGGGAAGTGGCCCAGGGAGTCAACATGAGGGAGACAGAGGCCTCAGTGGAGGCATTTAGGGTTCCTGGGCTTGGACCTGGAGAAGTGGGCAGGCCCAGGCCCCTCCCCACTCCCCCAGCATGCCAGGAGCAGTGCAAGTGCCTGGAGTGGCACAGGCTTGTAGGCTATTGACTATTTTAGTGGCCAGAATGAGGATTTTGTGGCCATAGACATTTTAGTGTCTGGAAACTGGAAGGGGTGGACTTAGGGCTTAGCTGGAGGGCTAAGGTCCCAGAACTGGACTTGGGAGAAGAGTCTGCATGTGAGGAAGCAGAGCACAGACCACCTGAAGGGGGACCACTTGAGCTAAGTTCCCCCAAAACACCACCAGGAGGCACCCTCCAGGTGGGCCGAGTGCTTCACCCACTTACAAACCCCAAAACAGAGAGTGACAAACCAGTCTGCTCCTTACGACAGAGGCAAAACTCTCATGACTTGACCCTGCTACACAGAGCTCTTCAGGTCTGGGAGTTGGAAAGGTTCAGCATCACAGCAAAATGAGGGTAGAATCAATTGTTGAGCATAAGTAGTCTTCACATATTTCAAGGGACCATTCAAGGTGAAGTGGACTGTTAACGTTCTTGTGGTGGAGTGAGAGGGGAAGGGAGATCAGTGGGCTGATTGCAATGAGCCATAAATTCATTGTCTGTTCAGTCTATGATTTTTAGTGTCTGTCAGGGTAAAAAAATTAAGCTGCCAGGCTTATCTTTTGCAAGCGTTAAAAAGGTTTCTTTTGAGAATGAGGACTGAAAGATCAGCGATCACTTTGTGAAAAAAGGGGTGTGTGTGTGTGTGTGTGTGTGTGTGTGTAAAAGTTTCTTGCATGAGTTCATTCATGAGTAAAAAGATAGTGTGGTTTCTTTCACCTAGCTTTTATAAGCATTGTAGGATCCACGAATCCTGTAAAGTCTGTTGTTGGTCATTGTAGCAGTGGAGATATGTCTGGGGAATGGCCTTGTTTGGCAACAGCAGTTTTAAGGTGTATGTCCCAGATTTTCTCACTTTAACAGGATGTTCATTATCCATTTTGCCCTCTTCTAGAACTTATTGCTTTCATATTGTTTTATATCCATTGATCTTTGCCCTTGCACTATGGCTCTTATAAGTACTGCTACAAGCTTTCCAGTATTAAAACACCAAATAGATGAGTACTTGGATAGTGGATTCCCTGGGTGACATGTAAGAATATATGATCTCTATATTAGTACAATGTTGTAGAAAGGAATGTAAAATATATGAACTAGGATTTTAAAGTATCGTAACATCCTTAATTCAATACAAAATTACTGAAACATCTGGAATAGTCCCATATTGCTTAATATTTGATCACATGACAGCTATATACTATTGTATATGCAGCTACATACTTTAAAAGAAAACTTGGCCATGCCACAAGCCATCACTGATGTCCAGTAAGGACAACTGAATGAAGCTGGTATTGGCAATGAGAATCAGCTGAACAAGAGTAGAGGGGAGAAGATATAAGCAGCATCAAGGACCTAGTGCTTGCAGGAAGCTATAGATGCTGTCTGCATCATCAGAGCTCAGAAGGAAATCAAAACATAAGTCTTCTCTCTGTATAGTGTTGCTAGCAGAACAGAATTTAGTTTTAGCCCTTCCTCAAAAGCCACTCCAGATAAATGTTTTGCAAGGAGGTTGTTGGGGGGGGGTATAGATTGCTAGATAGTAGGAATAGAGTCAGTAAAATGGGGGGAAATGCCCTTAGTATTTATAAAACAATGTACTGCCATCAGGATCAAGAGCATGGCAAAAAAAAAAAAATAAAACCCTCAACTTCAGGTTAAAAAGATAAATAAATAAATCAGTTGTAAACTATTAGCTAGCCAGAGAGTGCAGTTTTAGGTGCTTCCCATCTTGCGGCTTTCATATATGTCTCCCATCATTCACATGTTCATGGTAATGGGAGAATAATACAGTCACTAAAGATCAAATCATTCTTAGGTATTACACCAGGGATTATTCAGAACCCTTCAGTTGTCTGAATATTGTTTGAAATCATCTCTCCTTTGTGCTTCTAGTTGGAGTCACAGGTTAGCTCTTAAATCAGAGGTCACGATGAATACATTTGTGCTTTGTTTTTTTATTAAGCTGCATATATGCGGAAATATCTTTCAAAGCAGCTCTTACTCATAATTTTAGCTTGCTTAATCTATCAATTTATGGCTCATTAAGATAAGAAATGACAGGGCTGGAAAAAAAATGACTTTCCTTTCTTTGCAATTACTTATAATATAAAGCACTCAGTTATTTAGTCATAGGGTACTTCCTCCAAAATGAGCTAGTGGAAAACTGTCATGGAAAGAGAAATCCCAGTGAAAATACAAAATCAATAGTGATTTGCTTCCTAGTGACATCATAAATAATATTATAGAGATCCTCTATACATCAAACTCCCATTGGGTTGAATGGGATTTCCGTTGTGACACTGGGTCTGGGTGTCTTGAGTGGTAAACAAAAATTACACAGAATATTTAGATGGCTTCCTTTGGCACTGATCTTTAGGCTACTTCATGCAGTGAGGGAGAGAAAGCTGGCAAAAAGAGAAATCCCCTCTTTCATGTTGGACTCTAGTCTGCTATTATATGTTCTGCACTTGATCCATGCACAGAACTCACACTGATGCCTGTAGGTTTTCTGTGCACTGAAGAAACAATACAGATGCACAGTATGGATGAAAGAGAAGTTTGCCCTTACTATATAAAGAGACTTTTGACTAGATACACAGCTACAGTAGTTACATGATCTTCAGTGGGGCTATGATTGTTACTCTTTGAGTAACTGCACCCATATTCCTCAGCTGTGGGCCCCTCCAGGAGTGCTCAGACAGGTCTGAGACCGCTAGTTGTCACCTGTCTCAGTGCACTCCCTTCTGACCCAGAGTTTAAAGGCTGCATTGAACCCCTGCCATGCACTGATAGCTCCAGCAAAACAGTCTCAAAACCAGTGCTTGGACTAAGCCTTCTCTCTCTGGATAATGAGCAGGGTGTACCAGCAGTTCCAACTTACCACACCACACTTCCAAACCAAAGTACGTTTATTTTATGGGCAAAAGTATTACAGAGGAAAAACAAATAATTACTACTCTTTTGTGCATGCTAAAACCTTATTAGAGGTTACCCTTCCTCAGTTCCAGCAGAGGGCTCTAGTGCATGTCAGACTTTCAAAGCTCTCTGGCTATGTCTACAAAGGGGCAGTTAAATTGATTTAACTTGAAGTGATCTAATTGAATCACTGTAAAATCATTAAATCAATTTAACACCCCCCCCAAATGAATTAGTGTGCCCAGGGACTGGACTTGCTAGTTTGATTTAGGAGATGGGGTGCCCTGGGAGAGCCATGTTGCCACCCAATCCCGTGCTTGGTGCTCCCAGGAGAGCCAGTGGCAGGGGAAAATCATCCCCCTGGGACTCTGGGTGGATGTCTCTCTCCCCCCAGTTCCAGGAGCCCAGACTGGCTGCAGCTTTGGGCTCAGCCAGGCATGGGGGAGAAGGGATCCCCACACCTGGCTTCCGCCATACTGTCTGGGCTGCAAGGAAAGCTGGATGGTGGGGAAGGGACTCCACATGCTGGGTTTCCCCAGCCTTAACCAGGCAGCAGGGGCAGGCACACCGCATACCTGGCTCCCAGCAAGGAGGCCGGGCAGCGGGAAGAAACTCCTGCATGCCTGGCTTCCCTCCCATTGGCCGTGGAAGGAAGCCGGGTCGCAGGAAAGGGACCCCTCGTGCCTCAAGCTTCCAATGCTGTCCGGGTGGTGGGGAGAAGAGCCCCCATGCGTCTGGCTGCAACGCACTTGCCGGTGCCAGAGGAAAGGACCACCAGGCCAGCTAGAGTTGCATTAGCTGGGCTCTGGGGAATGCTCCCCCAGCTTCCTGTATGCTCCTCTGGTGGCCGGAGAGTGGGGACTCCTGTGTCCAGCTTTTGGTGCATGGGGAGCACTTCAAAAGCCAGGCGCAGGGGTCCTGTCTCTGCCGCCACCTAGTGAGTGTGCCGAGAGCTGGGCAAGAATTCCCCACATCCCAGCTAGCATGGCGTTAGCTGGCCTTGAGGGTCCCTTCCCCCGGCACCAGCAAGTATGCTGCAGCCAGGCGCAGGGGTCTCTTCTCCCCGCCACCCGGACAGCGGTGGGACTGCGGGGCGCCTGGGGTCCCTTCCCCACTGCCTGGCTTCCTTGCTGGGAGTGGGGTGTGCAGGATGCCTTCCCCCACCGCCCAGCTAAGGCTGGGGAAGTTGGTTGTGCGGGGTCCCTGCCCTGCCACGCGGCTTTCCTCGCAGTCCAGCCAGTGTGGGGCAAGCCGGGCACGTGGGGCTCACTTCCCTGCTGTCCAGCTTCGGCGCCAGATCCCCCCAGCTAGAGCTGGGGAAGCCCAGCTTGTGTGGGGGGGGTCCTTCAACCTCCACCATGCCACCCCGGCCAGGGTGATGAACCCTGGCCCTTCCTTCCAGGGTGCTATGCACACTGAGAGGAAGGTCTAAGCAGGGTTCAAACTGATATAACTGTTACAGCGATATAACATGTTCATATGGTTTCGCTTTAACTGTCATATTGACATAAAACTTGGTTTTATTATATTGATATGGCTTTCCTTATAGAGAAATGACAGAGTTCATCATCTTGCTATAAGGACTTAACCATTTTTAAACTGAAATTCCCAGTTTTATTTTTATTTAAAAGCTGAGTGTGGACATACCCTCAGTGGGGTTTGCTCTCTCAATTATAAGTTTACATCTGGTTTCAGATCAAGAACAAGAATTTCCATGGCTCCATTCAACCATTTCTTATTCTAGTTTGTCTCTCTGATCTATGACTTCTTGTAACAAGTAATCATCACTCAGTAGCCCTCTCCTCCCATTGAAACTTCAAAAGGCTGGTTTTTTGCATAAATGAAGTTGGAGAATCTGCATTCACATCACCAATATTGGGATAAAGGGCCTTGAATATTCTGTAGCTCAGGCTGTCCAGCCCATCTGAATGTAATAGCTTTTTCAGGGTTTTGTGGTTTAAACTTAAAACAACATAGCATTGAAAGATGCTGCACATGGTTACAATGTCTATTAGAATACTTATTTATGCTGTCTGAGGATTAGACCATTTGCCATTGCTATTGTTCTATTGCTGATTTTCCAGAAGATCTTTCATGACTTGATTGTAGGATCAAGACTCTGTGGGTAGATTCAGGACTAGATTAAGATGTAATGAGTCCCCGTACCATAAAAAATAAATAAATAAATAAATAAAAAGGAAAAGAAATCATCTCATTATCTTCAACATATTTAGAGGCCCCTGTAATATGAGACCCAAAGCCATGGCTTACTTGGCTTGTACCTAAATCCAGCACCACAGATCCCGTAGCCATGTGTCCCAGTGACTGCAGACAGGTTCCATGGAGATACGAGGATCATTTTGTGAGAGTCTGATAGCTAGGTCAAGGTCAATGTTTGTATTCACAAAACAAAATCTTGGCAGCTTGCCGTTCACATAGTGGGAGGCTTTCAAAGGAATAAGGGAGTGTTATGTGTCCAGCTTCCAGTGAAAGGTGCCTGTCTCCATTGACACTTTCCCCTTTGTTTGTTTGTTTGCTATCTTTTTAAAGCACACAAACCTATTTCTGCACATAAGTGCACTAACCAAAATGACAGTTTTCACAAACAGGAAAGAGAGCCTCTCTGACAATGCAGCAAAATATTGCTAATAGTTAAGTGATTTTTACACTGCAATTACAATTTCCAAAAGGATAACCATGTTAGTCTAGTTCAGCAAAACAAGCAAGGACTCCTGTGACACTTAGAGACAATTTTATTTACTGCATGAGCTTTTGTGGGATAAAATCATATTTTGGGGGTGGGGTTTTCTCCCACAAAAGCTCATGCAAATGAATAAATTTGTTAATCTAAGTGCCACAGGACTTCTTGTTTGTTTTTGCAATTACAACATAACTGAAAAGAAAAGTTTATATGTGACAGTACAGGAGCTAGAGCAAGCAGGGGCAAAACCCAGCTTTGGAGAAAGCATGAGATGGCAAGCTATTTAATGCAGTAGAAAAGGCTTTATAACTCTCCCATTTTGAAACATAGATCAGCAGTGTATTGTGTAACTTTTAACACAATTCTTTTTAGAGCTGAAGGTGACTAACCTTCTTTAAATGTTCTTCACAGAAGCAATCAGGTACAGAATACACATCTTTACAAAAGCAGTCAGGTTCTTTCACAAAGCAAGCAATGTGCTTAAGAAGGAATACTATAATAGGCTGCCTGCAAAGCTTTATAAAACCTGTCTATTATTACTTGAGTCCTTTTTACTGTAGGTATTTTAGCCTTTAAAAAGATACTATCAATTTAATTAAAAGCTTATCAAAGTCTCTTTTTTCCCCTCACTGCTTACATTCGGAAATTCAAAACACAAATACCTTACAATGTAAATTAGATACTGAAAATATAGCCAATTTGAGGTTTCATTATAAAAGACCCAAATTTAGTGGACCAAATGTGACTGCATTGGCATTAGAGGTGCAAATTTTCTTTGACCTGTCAATGAGGAAACCAAAATAATAGCTTGAAGCTAGTCAGCTTAGGTTTACTGCTCCTTGCCTAGTAGCCTCTGATATTTTCATGGAAGATAACAATAATTATGGGCTAGGTCTGATCCAAAGATTATTGAAGCTGCCTGGAGTCTTTATACTGACTTAACTGGGCTTTGAATCAGGCTTTTGGTGGGGCAATGAATGTTCTCAGCTCTTACTGAGCTTGCAAAAGAACATTTGGACCTTCTCTTATGCCGATGCAAAGAGAGAGGATGAACCGTAACTTTCTTTAAAATCTCTTTATATTTAGAATGCATGCATGGAAGATCAAGTTTTTCTTTTTTAACAGATGTTCAGTGAGGCCTAACAGAGGTTTTCATTTCCTTGTCACAGTGAGAGTTGTCCGTTTAAGAAGGAACCACACTGGTTTCCTGTACCTAATTAGCTGCCTCCCACTGAGGCCTATTTAACTCATTTGCTTTTCAGCTGGAGCTAGTTCAGGGTATCCTCAGGCCCAGCTGGGGAGAGTAGGAGTTTTGCCTAAGTACAGGAGTAGGGTAAAATGGAAATTTATAGGCAGAAGGGGAGTCTCTTGGACTTGGTTGCAACTCTCTGTATTAGGGCTGGGAAGCTCCCTGCAGTAGGAAAGCTCAGGTAGAGTCAACCACAGAGGAAAACTTAGGTGCACTCTGCTGTGAATTCCCTGGAGAGGCCTGAGAGCTCCCCTAGTAAAGGAAAAGAAATTCTCACCTGGGAGATCATGAGAAAGGCTTGGAGGAACTGTCCTATCTGTTCCTCCTCTAAGGCGCAGATAGGGTATGATTGCACAAGTTAGATTTAAAGAGGGGTGAAGCAGATACTAGTCATGTGAGGTTCTTGTTTAATCCCCAGATGTAGACAGCTGCTGCTGCTGTTTTTTTTTTTTTTTCCCTTTATTTTATCAGGTAATGTTAGAGAAATCCAGCAGCCCTTCTCCAGGAGGGAGAGTTGTGTGGGAAGCAAGACAAGCCTGAGTGAATGGTGACTCACATGAGTCATGTGGGAGCTTTAAGTTGTGATATTGGCACTTCTCTAATGCCAGAATACCAGGAAAAGGAGGGTGTGGCTTTTCTGGTCTGATTCAGGGGTTATCTGCTGACCGTGGTGCTGAAAGGGTGAGTATGTTACAGAATAAATGGCGGGACTTGTTGAGTCATCATCTTGTCATGGGGATGTATCAGAAAGCTTTCACCCACTTCACCCCTTTAGATATAGTTGTTTAGTCACCACCAGGGTTTTCACTCAATTGGTCTTCAAAAGCTGTCCTCTTGGAAGCTAGCTCAGAAACACTGGACAGTCTGCCAAAGGACAAGAACTAAGTAAGATTGTGTATTTTGTGTTGCATTTCTGAGCAATTGCCTTTTGTGTCACAACTGTAGTCTAGGCTACATATTCTCTTACACGAGTGTAGTTGTAAGATGGCTCACATGGCTGGTTTCAGAGGCAGGTGAGCAGGGCAGTTGTCCTGGGCACTGACTTCCAGGGGGCACCATTGGTTTTGCTTGGTCGTCTTCTCCCCGCCCCCCACCCTTGCTTGGTTGTTCTGGCAGTGTCTAAAGCACTTCCATCCCAGCTAGCAGGCCTTAGTTGTATATGCATGTGTTAAAGAAACAGCCAGATTCTGGCATTCAGAAGTGGATCCCTTTATAGACTCGGCACAGGAATAACTGGAGGAATTCTGTGGCCTGTGATTGATTGCCAGTTCTGATTGGATATATTCCTGGAGATTTCATCACATGATATAATCTTTAATTCCAGGAGACTCAAGCATAATCAGTAGGTTGTGCCTTACAGGTAAGACTAGATTGCCTCGTAATTCTTAATCTCAGTCTGAATAACTTTACACTTGGAGTTAGGGAGCATCACTGATTCCTAGTTACAGGTCATTCCCTGGTCTGGTCCTGGAGCTGTGCGCTGCCCTTGGTATGGGCTAAGAGTAAAATCTTGACCTTGTCTTATGTAAGGACATGAGTGTTAGCTGTTCTGAGGCTTTAACCAAAGAGAACTATTCAGTATAGGATCTGGCACTGTCTTGAAAAGACTACAAGAATATTGCCAATCTGTATTTAGAAACTAGTTTTAAATTTCAATCATGGTAAAAGAAAACTTTCCAATTCACCCTAGGATTGTCTTAAGGGTTTGTGAGTTAGGTGCAGTTAACAGTGACTTCATTGCATTACCTAATTAGATTGAATTATTTTTTTTCCTTTTTAATCTGAAGGAGGTGACTGAGGGGGAGATAATTCTTGTGGAGAAACAGGTGCACTAGAAGGGTTTGTGAAAGTGGAATCTAACTCCAAGTAGCATACAAGAACATTTTCACTATCATTAGGCAAAGGTAAGGTAACCATGGATTATCTGAATATAGATTAGGCATGTACATGTGTTCTGTACTAATGTTAAAATGACACAGGAGAGAATGCCGAGTTCAGTAGTGTCGATGCTGTGGGTGTAATATGACTGAATGTTAATTGGTTCGGAAGGCATCTAATGCTTTCTTTCTCAGTAGCTGAAACAGTTAGGATGGTCAGCATTATCAGAAGCAGAAATGATTGGTTCCAAACTTGCTATTTTGCTGTGATGGGTTTTCGCTGCATTCAGTATTGCTTTTGGAAATTTTTCTGTTCCATTGTTACAAAGCAAATAAATGGAAAAGATTTAAAATACTAAGTTACAAGAAAAATGTCTAAATTATCTCATATTTACCCTAACTTGAATGAGTTGTGAACCTCAGCCATCCCTTTACTCTCTCAGCCCTTACCTGTCCTTTCTTTCCCACTTCCCAAACCTTGCATCTGGTATCCTGGTAAAATTAAGGGGCAAAATCCTGCTTTTTGTGAAGTCATGGAAACCTAGCCATTAACATCAACAGATGCTTGAGTGAAATCCACTCTGTATCATTTGAGTTAAAAAGAACGGTCTTGCTCTAGAGCAGTAATGGTTTTACTCGATTAGAAACTGGTTTCATTGGTTTTATGCAAATTAAAAACTATTGTCTCCTAGAGAACAAACAAGAGATACTATATGTGCCATAATGGTATCCAAGGTCTTTAAAATAAGGTTTGTGGAGTTACTATTCTTTTCATAAACTTTTTAAGATTAAAACTTCACTTACTAGGGTATGGTGCAGCCCCATTGCTATTGAAGACACTGGTAAAACATCCAATGATTTTAACAGGAGTCCAGTCAAGAATATAAATTCCCACTATCATAATGCAACAAAACAGTTTTTTAACAGGTTGCAGTCTTTTTACAGGATTCTAAATGTGTGTTACACTGTGATCTCATGGAGCACAGTTCATCCTATTAAAAAGGAAAACACAGTTGTTATAACTTTCAATTATGTAATTAAACAAGGCAGTAAAAGCCTTATCCAAAGCTTACGGGAGTCAAAGGAAAGAACAACTGATTTGTGTGTGTGTGTGTGTGTGTGTGTTTTTTTAATCAGGTCTTAACTGATGCAACACCAGTTGCAAAATGTTATTTTTAAACAAAAATCTTGATTTATCATTGACTGTCTTAAGATAACTTCCAGAGGGGTAGCTGTGTTAATCTAGTTCAGCAGAACAAAAGGAGTCTGGCACTTTCAAAGACTAACAAGTTCATTTATCACATGAGCTTTCAGGGGAGAGATCCTACTTCTCTAATGATTGTCTGACCTTGGAAATGTCACCTTAGTTTTCATATGCCAGTTAAATTTCAGGTAACAAAGGATGACTGCTGGCATGACTGCTGTTTAAGTATCAGTTCATATTTTCCTAATTGTACTTACACATATTTGCATTCATAGATGTAGCAGTTATGCCCAGACACTTTCAGAAATTACATGACAACCTTAGCCAGATTTGTGATGTATCAGTCTTATAGTGCCATGGGTACTAACCTTGGTATTGTTTAAAAGTTTTGCCTTGTGCATAGGGGACTGGACTAGAAGAACTCCCAAGGTCCATTCCAGTCCTAAGTTTCTATGATTCTCTTATGCCAATATGAAGATGCTTTTAAAAGTTTATTTGAATACACATATTGCTGTGCTAGTATAATATTCAGTTTTCAGTCTTTGATAACTAACTGCTCTGCCTATTAGGGCCTGACAATGTAGGTAACTATATTTGAAATCAAGTTCTAAAACTCATACTGTGCTTTAGGCACCTATGCTTGAAAATCCTGGTTGTTTTATTATTTGAGACACTTCACAGACAGTCTGAAGGCAAAGATATTGTCACCTTATCTATACATACTCAAACCTGCATGCATGTGTACGCATACCTCTTTGTCACACTGAAAAACACAGGGCTTTATTGTAACACTCTTATTTATGTTGAATACATTCCTGAAATACACCCTTGACTTCAAAGGGAGGGCTTGTATTGCAAATTAGAAGTCAGTAAGGGTAATACAGTTTAGACCTTAGAGGCTAAAAAAATGTATGTAAATACACTTCTATACATGCTCTCAGAACCAGATTTTTCAGCTGATGTAATCATTGAACATATTACACCGAAGTGTATTGATTTGCCCTTAGTTTTTCAAGTGTTCTGAGCTCAGAGGTTGGTAGGTAGGCCAACAAATGTGTATAGTCAAATAAAAAATAGAAGTAATAAATCTACAGCCTTGGTGGCATTAGATATACACCAATATGTATTACCACCTTATTCTGTGGGTTTTTTGCATCATAGGCCTTGCAGTCAAGCCATAGTCTGAAATATCCTGAAAGTGAGTGTACAGATCTCTCCCAACCCCACCTTTAGATTTAAAATATATTGATTTCCCACCCCTTGCCAAATATCACCAGTTGTGTTAACAGGTGGACACACTAATGATTTCATGTAGTATTAATGCAGTAATGGATACTGTATGCCATATTCCAACTGTCAATTCAAGCTGATGGTAGCCCATTAAAGATGAAATGTTATACTGTGTATATTCTCAAACCCTCAAAGTTTACTGCTGAATATGTGCTTTGTGTCGGCTTATCACGTGACTATATTAAAAGAAAAAATGCAACACAATACAAAAGTTTGTAGTTACTATATTTAGTACTAAAGGGGCAGCTGTGTTTGTCTATAAAGGAAAAAAAAGCAAGGAGTCTTGTGGCACTTAAAGACTATTTATTGTGTGAGCTTTCATGGGAGAAAATCCCACTTTGTCAGTATGACCTGATCCCATGTCTTATGCTCCCCTACATTTACTTTCATCCCATTCTGTAAGTTCCCCCTCTTCAAAGCATCTGACAAAGTGGGATTTTCTCCAATGAAAGCTCATGCAGTAAATAAATCTGTTAGTCTTTAAGTACCATGAGACTCCTTGCCTTATATATTTAGCACTGAAGAACTGTAAGTCATTAACTTCTACATGTGTCTTTCACATATCTCATGATTCTCCATTTCTTGTGTAATGGGAACAAGCACTGACCAATGCTGTGATCGGGAATACCAGTAGCTGTGCAGATCCTCTGTTCAAAGACCTGCACAGATGTCATGGCCACTGTAGACCACATGCTGCTGTTTTTGCAGTGGAGGAACTGTAGAACTATTGATGTCCTGGTTCTGAGTTGGGAAAGCAGTAGAAAACATGTCTTCACTATGGAGCTTATCTGAATTTTCTGATAGCAGCACCATATGGGGCTATAACTCAAAACAGGAGAGAGAAGAAGGATGATAGTAGGGATTTAAGTGAATTTTTTGAAAGTGTCTGAAACATTTTAGGTATCTGTATTTGAACTTTTGGTTTCCAGCTGCTTTTTGTACAGCTTCCATCTTTGCCTGGAATTTTGCTTCTTGCCCATCATAGGACAGAGTTTGCTCTCATGAGACTTCCACCCTAACTATGTAGATATGAGGTTCTGCTTTCATGGAAATCTCATTCGACTGACTGAGTTCTGCCATCACACAAAGCTTGAATTCAATGAGAACTGAATTGCAGTTTGAGAAAGTTTTGCTAATATTTAGTTTGCTTTCTTCTGTTTTTACCTTCTCTGCTCTTCTCTTCTGAGTGTCTCAGGTACATATTCCACTAAAGAATTGACTTGGTGGTATTTCCAGGAAATGCTGGGAATTCCAGAGAAGAACTCTCACAAAAGGTTCAGATGGGTCTCAAACCTAATTCATTGCTCTTGAACTCTGAATACTCCTGAGGTTCACCCATTTTGCTGTAATACTTTAACTGTAAACTTCCACTCAGACACCAAAATAGTGCTGGCAATCCTCTCCCGAAGACAGTCCGAGCATGTTCATGCTTGTAATGTTGTCTTTTTGTGATACTTCTTTTTTCCAAGAGCAATTAATCCCAAAGAAGTATCCATATATATTGACCTGACTACTATTTAACTTAAGTCCTTTTTAGAGTGTTACTTCCCCCCCTCAAAAAAAAAAAAAGATTTATTGTTTGCTGCTTGGTGAATGGAAAGGGAAGCAAGAGGTATTTCCCTAATGGTTCAACAAATGCACTTAGTGAGTAATTTATCATCATCAACTGCCAGCCGTATCAGAAACTCGACAGACCTTTCTTCAATGATTCACCAGTGTTTGTGGTGACCTGCTGCTCATGCTGCCCTATTTCTGGCATAGTACATCCATACTGATATTCTCCAGCTAGTTTCCTTTGTAAAGTATGCTTTAAATGTATTTCTAGTCACAACATTAAAATGTCAGAATATTTTTCATTTTTGATTTTTTGGTATCTCTGTATTTGCATATGAATCAGTAGCAGACTTCTTGTTTACAAGTCACTATAAGAAAGTGAATTTACCTGTTGATTGACATTGTCAAGCCATCAAGCAGACACTAGAGCAGGTAGAATTGCCTTTTCGTGTTGATGTCTGCCAGCCTTTAACAGAGAAAGTGGTATGCTTTTTGCTAGAGAGAGCTAATACACAGGAAGGTAATGGGTTTTAAAAATGCTCTAAACATTAATGCTGTGAGATCAATAATATGAATACTACAGGTAAAATGCTCTTACGTATATTAAGACATACAGAATGGTGCATCTTGAAGGACTTTTAGAATGCAAGAGTGATTGACATCTCATCTTTGCAATAAAACACTAATCGATCTAGGTTTGAAAAATAATGTGAGTTCTCCTTTGAGCTTCAGAAGTATGGGAATGTGTTTTAGGATACCTGTATAGGATTTTCACAGCAGCTACAGACTATGGCTCTATTTAGTCTACTGTCCTCCTCTGTCTAGTACTCAACAAACTTCTGGCTTTTCAGGAGAAGTGGACACTCAGTGTGGTCCAGCTAGCTAACAGTGCAAATCTCCATGGGGGTCTATTTGAGAATTCTTTACTATTTCCAGTTAGCGATTGACTTGTACATTGACACAGCATATTTCTGTAGCTAGCCTTGCATGTTAACATTCACTAAACATGTCTTTTGGATCTCACCTTGCCTGGATTGCTTTTGTCTTAAGTGTGAAAGAAATAAAGGGGTTGTCTTTTCATGTTTACTTTTTTTCCCCCCGCTCTAACTCATGTCTATGTCCCCTGTGCTTTTGGCTTTGCAATTTTTTTGTAACAAGTTTAGCCTAGTATAAAATTGGCTGAGAAGACACTTTATCAATGAGGTTTGTAACTGATAAGGTAGCACCGTTAGGGCCTTCCATTGACTCCTCTAGGGGAGTGAACCCAGCCGGGACCACTGGTAGTTATGCTGTAAATGAACATTACTGTAATTGATGTAACTGTTTATAAATGGATAAACTAGGTCAGATAAAGTAGCTGAGGTTCAAAGTGATTTGCAATTGCGGGACTGTGGGAGGTGAGGTGTGAGATGGAGGGCACTCTTGTTCCATATATGAACAGCCAGACTTCTTCTTTGTATGCTCCAGCTTCTACAGATGCAGAATGTGTCTTTATTTCTGCTGAATTCTGAAGCTACACATGGTTTTCAGCTGATTTTAACCCTTTTGAGGTTAACTAGTCATTCCTTGCTGATAGAAATACCCTGACTTCTAGAACATGATATCTGATTTAATGGGGATTATGACAATCATTGAAGACAGGATGATATGGACTATCAGGGCAGAAACCTTGTCAATACGACATGTTTCTTGTAGAGCTACACTTGGACAAAAATTCTGAATCTGAATTCTTTGAACTTCAGGCAAGATCTTTTCAGATGCTGTTTGTGACATGAACTCCTCTCTATTTTTATTCTTTTATTTTCAGATATGCCAGACAAGCACATTACAATTTAGTATCCAAACATCAAGACTGAATTGATTTCTGCTTTGCTTTCATATGTAATGTACTGCACACTTGAGCAGGCTAATAGCAACCTTGGAAATAAGCCAAAGTGTATATAATTCTTGGTTGTCTTCATTATATATGCATTAGCCATGTATTCTTTGGTCATAATTTTGGATTTCCTTATTCCAGTATGATCCTCATAACATGGCATTTCTAGTGTTATCATGACATGTGATAATTGTTCAACTTCACCTTGATCAGACTAACACATGGAAAATAAAATACTGTGTCATAAGCATATTCCATTTTCTAGTCCTGGACAGATGGGCAAAACTGTATTCCCTGAGGACTTAGCTGTGTGACTACATCACTTGTCACAGTAAATGTATGCATTATTCCATAATATTGGCACAGTTTAACATGAACAAACCAATTTAGAAAATCAACCCCAATCTCATTGTCAAACTACTTACATGGATACATATACTGTACAGTCATGAAAAATGTGAATTTTGCAATGGAATAAGAGGGGGAAAATCATCCTTACTGGAAGCTTGTTTATAAATATTGTTATAAAATGAGGAGCACATGGACTTCATCTTGTTCAAAGCACAGGTTGGCTAGCTTTCCTGCATGAGGTGCCAGCAATTTTTCTCTGTCTTCTGTTCGATGCCATTTGGGAAGCTGTAATGAAACTGTCCCACTGCCTTTTTTTTTTTTTTTAAAGTAACCCTTTCCCTCGCTCCACACAATTAAGAAAATAGCAGCAGCTTCAGTTAAATAAATCAAAATTGCTTAATATTAAATTAAATGGATAGAACCGAAGAGGATAGAATCTTTCCTTGGGTGATTCCATTCATAAAAGAGAAGAATGGAAGCTGCAATTGACTTCTAGTGCACAGTGATAAATTAGGCATAGTCGCATGTTGCTTACCTTCACCCCATATATTTTTTCAGTTTCATGATAGGTTATTTATTTATTTGTATTACCACTGGAAGTTCCCACTGTGGTGATCAGCAGCCTTGATTTACTCTGAAGAGTTCCTTACTCCACCCTGAACCCAGCTGTGCTCTGGTGTGGTGTAGGATGCTTTCTTTGACAAGAAAATGCCTATTGTTCTCTTTGTAACGTTAGATTAGGCATCTCTAACTGAATAAGAATGGTGAGCCTTCTCGCTTAATGATCAACACATTTTTATTTTTGTTTTTTGTCTCCCCCCACCCCCAATTGTTTTTGTTTCATCAGACTCTGAGTATGGTGGAAGATCCTGTCTAAAAATGAGGATGTCATATCCTTAATGCTAAAAACATTCACCATTATCCTTAAAAGACCATTCTGTTAATGACTTTAGATATTATCTGGGCTGTAAATTCTAAGGATTATTTTTTTCTCAAAGTTTCAATCTAAGACACTTATATGCCTCCCCTGACCACCCTGAGACCCTCTCAAATTTTAATGTGTTTATCGTTCCCAAACCCTTTTGAGGACATGAAGTACAGTTATGTCCCTGTTGCAAACAAGGAAGTAAGGCACATAGAGCCTGAAGATCAGATTTTAAAGGTATTTTGGTGCTTAAAAATGTAGATAGATTATTGGGACTTTCAAGAGTTCACATTAGCAAATCAAGTAGTTAGGCAAAGATGACCCTATAAGTCTGAAAGAATATGGAATTGAAGCTAATTCTGGAATTCCAGGCTCAGAGGTGTCACTGGAGCTGGGCACCTGGGGCATGGGCCCCAAATCCCAGTGCCAGTGCCCCGAATCTGGTGGCCCCGGTCTCCAGTCCATTTGGGCCAGAGATCGGGGGCCCAGCTGCAGCGGCCTCATCCCCGGCTGGGGATCTGGGGCCCAGCCGCCCGCGGTGGTGGCAGCCCCATCCCTGGCCGGGGATGCGGGGCCTAGCTGCCTGTGGTGGCGCGGCAGCTTCTGGCCCTGTCCCCACCCAGGGAGTGGGGCTGGGGGCGGGGGCGGGGCCTGGGCCCCGGGTCCCTCCCCAGGCCAGAGATGCCTCTGCCCAGGATAGCACCCGACTCTAGTCGTTTGTCCTTCCTTTCCTCTAATTGTTGATGTTACAGTTGAATTGTTATGCTTGTCTGATTACTGGTGTTATATCCAGATGTTTTTATTGCTGCTTCATCTTATGTTGTATCAACATGTATTTTTCAGCTGCTGTTAGCTTCTTGTGTCCCTTAGCCTGTTATACATATATTTCAAATAAAACATTTTGCATAAAGCTGTTTTCCTGTCTGGTCATTTGATTTCCCCCCTCCGCCAAGGAACATAGGCTCCTGCGTAACTTAAAAAAACTTGAAACTACTGCTAACTGACCAGAGGTACTTATATAAAGATAGCCAGTCTCTCTTCAACTTCAGAATTTTCTAACATGCTGTAAAATAGAGCAATTCAGGTAACTGTTAATAGTTAGTTACTTGGTGAATGAAATAATAACATTTTTTCTTTGTCCAGTAGAAAAACTAGTTCAGCTAACTGAAGCGTTCAAAGTCTAAGTCACTGCTTTGATGGATTCAGAGAAGATCTAGAATCTGGGAATCCTGTGCAAGTGCCCTATATACAATGAATTTTTCCTGTTAGCGCTGTTCCACTTGATACAAAGAACCAAATGTTCAACGGGTCAGAGTGGAAAAGATTAACTCTAGCCTGGGGGTTAGGGGATTCATTTGGGCTGTAGGAAATCCATGTTTAGGTGCACTAACTATAAGTGTATGAACTATTTTGGGATGCTTGTCTCTCACTTAGACAAGAAATTCCAGTCTGGGCCCAAAAACTTGTCAAAAACAGTGCACTTTTGCAAAAGTTTTAGTTTTGGCTAATCAGCTTTTTCAGATGGAAAAAAAAAACCCAAAAAAACCATTGTCCCCTCCCCATCCAAATTGCTCTAACTATAGCTTTTCTTTTCTTCTGGTAGTCTGAGTTTTTGTGTTAACATTATTTAGGAAATAAGCTACAAAACTATTCACTAAATGTATCTTTGCCTTTGAATCTTTTGGATACAGGCTGGTCCTTTTATGTCACTGACTGATGTAACATTTTTTCTTACATTAAAAAAATCAGAATCTGATAGCTCATTACACTCTTATAGTCAGTATTTATTCTGCAATTCTACTTGATCTCTTATGAGCTTTCACTGATTTACATTATCTGGTAAAATTTTATCACCTCAGTAATTCATTCCTACATATATACTTAAAAAAATGGATTTGTTCTCTCTCAATATACAAGCATCAATTGTACTGACAGATCGGGGGTGGGAAGGAAATAATTTGTGTCAGAAGAGAACACCTTTCCCCAAGAAGAGAGGAAAACTTACTGAGCCACTAAAATTGAACTGCATTGCAAAATTAATTATTTTGTGATTGAAACAAAACATTCCTATAATATAAGCTGAGAACAGTCATTGGAGTCAAAATGAAATCTGGTTGATGACAATAATATTAGGGGCTTCCCAGAAAGTTGGGGTTAGGGAAAGGGGGGGTGTTATCTTGAAGCATCTGACTCTTAAAATACATTTTTCTGTGTAATTTTCCCATTTACAGTTTTCACTGCAAGGTCATGGAATACGTTCTATTTGTGTTTTCTTCTAATGTAATCCTGCAAGGTCTTGTGTATTCCTCCCCATTAGTCACAATATATTACTGCCTTCTGGAAAAACATCTTGGAAAGTGGGTATATTCACCACACAATCTGGGCATTTTGCACAAATCTGGTAATGAATGTAGTCAATTCCTTACTGAATGCAATTTGCATTCATGACTAAACATCCTTTGTTTCAAAGCACTCCTAGTATATCTTAAGTTCTTTAAAGGCTCACACAAAGATGCCTATACTTAGGTTTTGCTGCCTTATTAAAATACCTTATGAAACAAACAGAGTACCAAATTCCATCCCAGCTCTCACAAGCCTATCAGCAAACGTGGCCAAACCAAAATTTTTCCATTTCAAAAAAGACTTAAATGTTCACATTTCTCTTCTCTTGTCAGTGTAGACATATGCAAATAAATTCCTATGTATTATACTAAAGCAATCTTCATAGTTCTCTAACTTACACTAGGCTACAGTGCCCAAGGGGAATTAAAAAAAAAAAAAAAAAAAAAACCCAAAAAACACCTAACAGAGGTCAGGGGTCTCAAACATGTGGCCCATGGGCTGCATGTGGCCCCCAAAGCTATTTCCTGTGCCCCACAATGACACTATCATTACCAATATTTGCAATATCATTATATGAAAAGATTTCAGTGGTGCGGCCCTTGGGCTCACATTCTAGGGCTCATGCGGCCCTCATGGTGATTTGAGTTTGAGACCCCTGATGTCGGTGATCAGGCCTCAATACTTCATCCCTACTTGACTGGCAGCACAGTATTTAAGTAGCATAAAAGTCTTTGTATTAGTTCTGTGGGAGTATCGCCTTTACCCTCTTGTACGAACCTCCATGGAGTAGTCAAACCAACTTTAAAATCAGATTCTACTAAGAGGGTAGCACAGAATGTCTACCCCATAGTAAAGGATTGGATCATAATCATGGGCTGGGTCATAGTGGCAAGTACTATTTTTGGAAGTTCTCACATGGCAGTTAACAGATTCAAAACCAATGATCTTAATTCCCTTAATGCTGAGAGGTCAGCCAGTAGTTCCTTAAGCCCCAGTCCCTCAAAGCATATAAGTACATGCTTAAATTTAAACTTAAACTTGTGAATAGTCTCACAGCTTAATTATGTTACTAGACCACGGCCATAGACTAGCCCTAAATTATTAAAGGATTTGTACTGGGTTTGGGAAAAGTCTGTTTCTAAAGCCCAATTACAAAATTATTCTCTGTATCACAACTTCTGGGCTTTTCAAGTCTGGATTTGAACATCAGGCCTTGAACAAAAGTAAGCTGTCTATTAGATTTAACTGGTAAATTTTTATTCCTAAATAATAATATTGAGGCTGCTTAAAAGTTCTATATTCTTTGAGATAATCCTGCTGACTTACTGAACCTGCAAATCTATACAATTTCAAAAGAAATATTCAAATCTAGTGTTTTAACCTGTTTGTTGGAATTGCATATTTGCTTTGTCATAAGTGTTTTGCTGCTCTAAAACAGTCAAATGATGCTACTAACTTTAAAGAAAAAAATTGGATGCATCTCTTCATGTAAACAGGAGATGAAAAGCAAGTGACTTCACCTTCATAGAATGAGTTATAAATTTTGTAGTAGTTGACACTGAGCAATTCCACTATAACGTATTCCTGCTCAAGCAGCTCAGAAGGTGCTCAAGATCTGATTATTCAAAAAATTGCCTGTTGCCAGAATAACATGTCAATTTTTGTCTTTGAATTCAACATGCAAATACCCAAGGAAATGTAATACTGTCTTTGAAAACATACTTGATATTCCTTTCAGAAATAACACCGGAATTGATATGAATGTCAATCTGTAGAGAAACATTTTAGGGGTATAATATCAGATGTTTAGACTACTTCAAAGCACACTGTGGTTTAGTACTTCATCATGGACTCTGGAAAAGCCTTGTTTATAAAGAGAAATATTTTATGCACTGAATCCTGATGGAATGTGTTTCCAGCGTCTAGTTAACATGCATTAATAGAGAATAATGCGGTAAATTTAATTTGTGAAATGTTTTATGTAAAGCACAAGAGTAAGCAAGTCATCTAAGAGGGATGTCCTTAAACTACTGCATCCCACATTAGGGAGCAATGGAAAAATTACTTACCATTATTTTTCTGTATTATGATGTTGAGCAATAACAATGTGAGAGTGTGTGACCAAAATTAAGAAGCTGATCCTTCAAGGCTTTTGTATACAGAAGGCTCATGATTTTATTATGTGTGCAAGGCACCCTCCCCGTTTTTTTCTCTTTAAGCACTTAAGCTATACAATGTTTTTCCTTTAGGTATGTGGGGGGAGAGGGGGAATAGAGATGCATAGTTGCTCTAGGGCTGAACTCCATGGAAGTGCTTTTCTCAAGCTGCACTATTCAAGTTGCCCAATCTCTATTCCCTCTAGTATGACTAACTCCTTCATATAGTTCCCTCGAAGCTGCCTCAAAGAGAAGACAGAGAGAGTAGTAAGCCATCCCCTAAAGGTGAATGTTTTGGCAGGTTAAAAAGCACACAAAAATGGTGAGTATAATGAAATCTTTTGTAAGCATAACTGAAGAAGAGCAACTGTGATCACCATGACATTCTCTAAGAGCCCCGATTGGTGCTCCTTAAACAAGAGAATCCATTGCCTTCAGTTTTTCTCTTCAGGGGTGATTGATCCAGGTCCAATATCAATCGAACTATATTTCCATTCTTTGTAGACTGAATAACAATCCCAAAGAAACCATTTGTTATCAGCAGTTAATAAGCATGCTGTGAATTAACTGTCAGAAGGAATAACAGATCATATTAAAGCCATCTTTGCTGTTGTTTAAGGCAAATGTCTTTTTAATATTAAACACTCTACAAGGTAAGCTGAATGTGTTCCTGGAAATGTGTCTGGCACTAGACCATAACAGTTATGCAATTTTTTCTCCCTCATTTAAAATATTTAATATTGTGAGTATGGTTACTCAGTTTAGGTGTTTACTTGATTCCTCTGCAAAATCTGTATCAGATGGTATTTCCTGATTATTCTCCAATCTACATGTGGTCTTAATTAATGTATTAGGCAAATGACTAAACAATGTTAAAGGACACTTGTTTGTTTATGAAAGCGTTCTTCATAAGGGATTGTCGTTACTGTAAATGCTTAATCCCATAGTGATGGGACACTGTTCTAGATTGTTCTTTTGTTCATGCTTGTGATATTTGGTCAGTAGGAACTGAACATTTTCCAGAACAAGTCTTTCATATTTGTTCTTGCACTATAGGACAACCTAGCAGCATCCCCGGTAGTGTGTGGTGGGAATATCTTTTAGGTCTTGCAGTTATGACAAGTTTCATTGGTGCTACTTTGATTTCCTCTGTTCCTTTATAACTAGTTGAAGTTTTCTTCTTTTCCCTCTGTGGAAAGGGCAGGGCTATAACATGTCAGTGTGATACATCATCACCCTTGATTGTGAAAATGCCTCCCAGTACAAAGAAACAAAGAATATGGAATAATAAATATTCTAATATTTCCGATCAGTTAAGTATTTATCATTCACAAATGCATAGCAAAAAATCCATCAGCTCAAAGCCATTAGAGTGCCTACAAAACGTCTAATGTTTTGAAGGACACAGTTTTGAAGTGAGAGGGGAAATGTTATATGGCACAGGAAGGGGGCAGCTGGCTCAGTAGGAAACTAGATGTGAGGACAACAGATGAGAAGAATCTGAGGGTGGTTAGGGTCAGCAGCAAGACGGAAGTGTGCCATAGGCTGGTTGGATATTTTGGTTTTCGTGAAGGCAAAGGTGGCAGGGAACTCTCCTCTGACTTAGGTTGTGGAGCTAACCAAAGATCATGACACCCCTGATGTTGGACTCCAGAACAGGATCTCTCTAATAAATGAATTGTGCCAGGGAGCAGTATTACCATCTTTAATCTCTAGTAAGCATGGAATTATAAACTTGTGGGGGGCGATATGATAGCCCTTCACAACTGAAAAGGCTCCTCCCTGTGGTTAACTTTGAATGGAGAGGCAGATTTGCCCACAATTCTGTAAGGTAGTAGATGGTACTCGGGAAGAGGTGACTGGTGAAAAATAATATGCTTGGATAGCCTGATCAATTCTGTGATGAGAGTTGGGAGTTTAATAAATATTGTGTATTTAAAAGTTTCATGTTATAAGAATTTTTATTTAAATAAGACTGCCTTTTATTAGGTTTTGTGGCCCACAGTTACTTTCTGCCAGTATTAGAATAGACTGAGTATAATTTGAGGCTCTCCCTATAATTACATAATAAACAAAACCGCCAATTCCTTAGTCCCTGATCCTGCAGTCAATACCATGCAGACAGAGTTATGCCTACACAGAGCTCCATTAAATCAATAATGGAGTTTCACTTCGGCACAGTGATCTACCTACATAGATCTGATTGCAGGGCAGGGCCCTAATTTGTATCCTTTGGTACACCTATTTTTTCCCCGTTGATTATTTCAGTGTCTAACACTGCTAGATAGTTTATGGAAACACATTGTGTATCCTCTGACTCATCTGTGGTTATACTATGTGATGATAAGCATTTTCACCAATTAATCTCCTTGCTTAAACCATTATAGATTTTAATTTTCTATATTATTTTTAAAGAGGCAGAAATTTTATGAAAATGTAGCTTTGCCCCACCATCTCACATGGTAAGAGTTTAATGCAAAATACTAAGGGTCAGCTGTGTTAGTCTAGTTTAGCAAAACAATTTTTTGTTATGCAAAATACTAAGGTGCTAAAGGCATTTGTGGTGTTATTTACTTTCCAACCTTCAGCATAACTGAGTAGCATTTATGACTTAGTTGTATGCAGTAGGTTAATGCTTCATTGGGGTGGAGGGCAGGTAGAGTGTAGGGAGAGGGAATCATTACAGACAATCAAAATTTCATTCAGCAGCAAAACTAAATGCATTCTCTGGGATCTCATAAACGTTATGGACTTCCTGATACCAATTCTGGATTTCTTTTAATGACTAGTACAAGCACTGTACTTACTTGATCTGTACATTTTTCTGGACTCATTAGTGACCATTTTCTGATACATCTTGCACAGGGAGCCTACTCCAGCTAAGACTTAGGTACTAATAATATGCTGCAGCTGCTTCTAGCTACATGCTGCTTTCACTACAGCTGGGAGCGACTGAATTTCCCAGCAAGCAATGATTAGCATTTTGATCTTGACAAGCACTTTACTGTCTGAATACCAATGTCTAAGTGATTGTTGTCACCAGGCAAGGCATAAGCATCTATTGCACATATAGCCTGTAGTTAGCTTTTTGCTTACAGAAAACACTTGATCAAATACTTACACATGCAAATTTAAAAGTGTATTAGGAATAATTTTCTCTGATTTATAGTGCTACAAAATGCTAGTTTTATGAGTCTTAGTGTGCCCAGTTAACTAATTCCAGTATGAAATGTGAGAAGCCTGGAAGAGCACTTACTGTCAGGAGTCATGATCTAATATGTTCATGGTGCACCTAGCCACAAGCAAACTGACAATATTTGAGTGTAACCGTACAGCATTTATAGTTAGTAGATTAGCATAGCCTGAGAAAAATCCAATTATCCTTTCCTTGGTTGTTTGCTCTCATTACATTTTGTTTCAGGGTAACTTTTTGTTAGAATTATTTATAGAACTAATATCACAGGTTTTACCAATGTGGTGAGTAATATTCTAAAGTCAACATACAGGTGTATGTAAGAGACCTCAGGTTCCCCCTGCCTTTTGAGTAAGTTAGGTGCAGTCTGAACTGTGGAACTTTTTGGATTTTTAAAGTGGGTGACAATTTCCATAAAATCATAGAAACTGGAAGGGACTACGAGAAGTCATCGAGTCCAGTCCCCTGTACTCATGGCA
This sequence comes from Podocnemis expansa, assembly GCA_007922195.1. Classification (NCBI taxonomy): domain Eukaryota; kingdom Metazoa; phylum Chordata; order Testudines; family Podocnemididae; genus Podocnemis; species Podocnemis expansa. The sequence goes on from ML682028.1 coordinate 10,373,621, forward strand.
GGATCAAGTACCCTCTTTATAGTCTGCATTAAAAATGTAGTAACGCTTTCAGAAATGACTTCTGCTTTTTTGGGGGGGGTCCTCAAATTTACCTGCCCAGTTTGATGTGCTTCAAGGTAGACTGGGTTTCTGAAAAAACAACAGGGAGTTGTGTGGCACTTTAAGACTAACAGATTTATTTTTTGCATGAGCTTTCGTGGGAGAAGATTCCACTTCCTCTGATGCTTCGAAGATGGGTTTCTGAAGACATTCAGCAATTTTATAAAACCAGGCTCTTTTAAAATGCCTCTAGATAAGCGCACAAATTTCACATTTTTTTTTTTTTTTACTATTAACTTTGAAAGTTTTAGGTCACTTTTGTGTATGTAGTTAAAGGTACAAAGATATCTTTTGCACAGGTGTATTGATATATACCTTATCATTAGGACAGCTAATATAAACCATCCACTATACCCTTAACTCTACATCTACCCCAAGGGTACCCCATCACCTCTTTGCCAAATGATCTTGTTTCTTATCAACTCATTGCTTCATGAAACATCCACAATTTAGGAGTGTTATGAAGAGGTGGTTTGGTGAAGAGCTGCGTAGAAAAGAGAAGATTGAGGAAGCAGAATTAAGATTATAGCATGTGGTCTGTGATGCATGGGAGCTGTAGGGAGAGATGTAACTGGTGGGTGAAAGAGAAGAAAGAGTGAATACATTCATTTAGTTCCTTGCTTTTTTTTAGTGTGACTCAGGTGTGTTACCTTGTGCAACAACACAATCTCTGCTTCACAACAAAGTTGATGGTGCTGGTGGGGTTTTTTAGCTTTTTTGTTTTGGTGTATATTTATAAATTGATTGTACCCCTGGCTGCTTTTCTCGTCACCCCATCTCAGGAAAGTACACTGGAAATAGAAGGATTTACCGACCAGGTTTTCAATTGATTGGATATATGAAGAGACTTTGTTTCAGGAAAATTAGAGAGAGATTAGTTTTTAGTCTGGAGAAAAGGCCTAGAATTTTGGACAGAGGTTTATTTTCATTTGAAAATTTCCCAGCTGAAATGCATGAGTGACTATATGATAGAGGTATATGACAGGAAATAAGATATGGAAGTTCTGTTTTGCCACAAGAATAGGGAAACGCTTATAAAAAAAGAAAGATGAAATTTCAAATCTGATAAAAGGAAATACTTTTTTTGAATTCTGCTAAGCTCTGGGCCTCAATATTACATTATGACAATGACTTCCAGGTGCTAATTATAGTGTCTTTAAAAAAAGGGAAAAATGGACATTTTTTATGGATTGTGCAAATATCTACATTTATGACTGATTTTCTTTTATTTTTAAAAAGATGCAACACTTGTGTCAGGCATAAGTCAAACATTAAATGATAGCTAGCAGAGGGAGGTTACCATATTTTAAAAACAAATGGCATCCATAGTACAGCAAAGAACAGTAATAATGCAGTAGAATCAAGGCTAAGGTGTTTTTTTACTGCCCAGCCACAAAAACTTACCTAGAACTACAATGTTGCTGGCATTTGTTTTAATTTGGATTCTAACTTCTCTAGTTTAGACAAGGACTTAAAAATGTTGCTGAACTAGATGTACTGTTGATTTGATCTGATCTGGTATGGCATTTCATGTACCCCCGTAATGATGAAATGAGGCAGTTAAGTTCCTTCATAACCCACTATAATTAAAAAGGACTGGAACTCAACCAGACCTAGTTAGTATTTAAATGAATTTTATTGATTTGCAGGTCAATATGAATTTGTGCAGATGCTAAAACAAGTTTTCCAAAAGGAGAGCATGCTTGTGGTTGTTAGAACAGATGATTGGGAACTCTCCCAGATTCTGTTCTTGGCTTTTTGCATGGTGTGCTAGTTAACTTTTGTAACATAACCTATCCATCTGTAAAATGAGCATAATATTACATCCCTTCCTTGCAAAAGTGTGAGGAGTATTGGAGTATTTAATTTTTTTTATTTTATTTTATTTTATTTTTTTTGAGAGAGAGAGAGAGAGAGAGAGAGCTTTGAAAGCTTTGGATGAAAGGTGATGGTTAAATGAGGAATATTATAAAAAAAAAAAAAAAGGCCAAGTTCAAAGTAATAGTCACTGCTCAAACCAGTGAGAAGCTCTGTTTGAATGTATATATAAAATGCAGAGAGAATTCAATAACTTGTATGAATTATCATAAAAGTTTGCTAAATCATGTATCATGTTATAATCCTCACGTCTGCTATATTTTGAGTTTTTATGAGTCAGCAGATTTGTAACTGTGACTATTTGAACTTAACACGATAAATTTATATTTCTCCAGCTCCAGAATGTGTAAGAAATTATACAAGGTCACCTTTTATGAAAAATTTAGAAAGAACTGTGCATTTGTAATTTGATTTATGTAACATAATCTGTTATAAATCTGAAGTTTGTATTGTGTGATTTCATACTGCAAATTATATTTGCCTTGTTGCCAAAAAAGTCATTGAGAATCATAGTTGTGATTCAAAAGTAGATCTAGTGCTTTGAGTACATTCAGATGAGACATATGATTACAGGCAAATTAATTTACATCCATTTACAATGCATGTAGCTCTTCTGAACTCCAGTGACTTTTTGGTTTGTAAAATTACTGTGGTCACTAACCTTTTATTTATTTATTTATTTATTTTTTAAGTAGTTGTATTGATAGGAACTAGAAAATGAGCCTAGGAAATGTTCAAGGAAGTGTGACTGTGCTTTTAAGAAATGCAAGCAATAGCTGCTGTGTTGTGGCACTCAAATTGCTCTATCCAGCGGGTGATAAGTCACTACCTGGCATGAGGGCTATGATTAGAGCAGGAAGACTTTTGAGGATGAATTGTTTAGTCATTGAAAAATGAGGCTGACCTGAAACTCTTGACAACTTTGTATCAAATTTGTGAAATAGTTTCAGGTAGAAGGGGAAAGAAATAATGAGGCTAGATTCATAGGGGGACTTGGGTAATATACTCCCAACAGGAGGTGGAGGAGCCCCCCTTATAAACATTAGCCCCTTGGTGAGGGTTCTCATCCAGGATGTGTAATATAGGCTGAATTTCCCGTGGAACAGTGATTTAAATTTGTCTGCCCCATCTCAAGTGAGTGCCTTAACCACTGAAGTAATAGTTATAAGCTGTGAGGGTGGGGTGAAATCCTTCTCTTCTGGTTATGTGTGGCACCACAGTCCCCTTGTGAATTTAGCCTTCAGGTTAGATAATGACAATATTGTCCAGTAGTTAAGGTACATATGGAAGAGTAGAAAGATCCAAGTTCAAGTCTCTGCTCCAGTGAATAGTGACTCATGTTTTAGGTCAGAAAGGACCATCATAATCATCTAGTCTGACCTCCAGCCACAAAACCTCATTCTGTTATAGACATTTAACTTTGGTCATAGTTACCTAATTTCTGCTTGAGTTACTGGAGTCTTCAAATCACAGTTTAGAGACTTCAAATTACAGAGAATTCACTGTGTGTGTTTTTTTGCAAAGTAGAACATCTTCAACAAGATTGCTTACTTAGAATATTAAGATAATTGCCACAGATTCTACATGAGGAACACCCTGTAACATGTCCCATAAGACATATGGCGTTCATTGTTCTGTTCTATCTCGGTAAAACTTCAGGAGGTTTGAGCCTAAGCTGGGAGGCCATTCCTGGATGTTGATGCATATTCTCTCTCTCTCTCTCTCTGTGTAATGCTATGTATTATATACACAGGTGAGAGGACTTATATTGGCTATGAAGAACAATCTCTGCAGTCTGTAACTCTCAACTGAAATCATGTTTGCTTTGCAAATACATGAATAAATGGCTAACAGTTACATAAGCTGGTTGAAATGCATCAAGTTTTGACAACTCTTTACCAAAACTTCAAGTGGGGGAGAGGGGAAATAACTTGATTCCATTTTGTGACCAGCTATATTTACTAATTTGGGCCTTTGGAGAGCGGGGGTGGGGAAATTAATTTTTTATAAGTAGATAATTGTAGGTTTATACAGCTAGCCTACGGAAATATGGCTTGTTTCTTTTGAGCCTGAAACATTATGCACCAGGGCAGGGAGCAAGTCTTTGACTTCTTCAAGTCACTCATATGTACGTTTCCCTTGTGTAACTGTACCTAATGGTGAGTATTCATAACACTAATCACTGTAAAATAATGCTTAGAATAATCTTTCTTCCTGTGGATAATAAATGTCAGCTTTTGAAAGAAGTGTGAAAAGGTGAAAAGCAAGGTTAACTCTATATATCTGAGATAAACAACTGTCATATGCTTAAAAGCAGCTTCTGATATTGCAAATCATAGTTCACTTTTTCAAAACAGGAATAAAATAAGGCTATAAATAAATATACCTGTCTGACTAAAACTATGCAAATCCATTTCCAGTTCACGTAACATACCATGGAGTTCCTTTTCAGAAAGAAAAACAGCTTCTGTTATGAAACCTTACACTTTACTTTGCACGTAGCTCATGAGCTGCAAGGGTTAGGGCACGAATCAGCAGTTGAAACACACAAATGGTCCTACAGTGAGACTACTCTCATGCTTAAAGTTATACAGATTTCCCTAGATTGCATCCTAAATTTCTAATCAGTTCGAATACAGAAAATCCGATGTTTCCATTCACCCCTAACTATTCCACTAATCTGTTACAAATTCAGAAGAAGGGTTTGCATATTTACATGAGTTTGTGGAATCCCACTGTTAAAACTGTGAAAAGCTAGCTATTGTATGCACACAGACAATGTAGGATTGAAAGTAAGCAAATCAATTATAGAAAGCCCATTAAGATGGACCCTCTCTGAGATAATGTTTCAGAGATCAACACTTGATTCAATGACACATGGAATATGAAGAATAAAAATGGGCATCTAAAGGGAAAAATAGGCCATTAGGCCAATCATTTCATGTGAAGAACAGTTTTATATATAAAAGGATCAGCCAAAAACGATGATGGTTCTGTTACAAACAAAGACGTGTGGCAAGAGAGAGACCTCATGTCATATGCCAGGGCTGGCCAAACTTATTGACGAGATCACTCTCCCCATTGACCATAATCTTCTACTCTCATCCTCCTATGGCTGGACAGAAGCTCTGGGGTAGACAGAGAATGGGGGGAGACATAAGGGGGTCTGCAAGCCACATTAACTGTAAAAGAGCTGGATGTGGCTCTCGAGCCATAGTTTGATCACCAAATCATATGCTAACCACTGGTATTGTTGCTAGTAAAACATATCAAGCACTGAAGCTCCTCTTTTCTTACTCATAGTGGAATAAAAAGTAGGCCTCACTCTAATGGGATAAATGGACTTTTAATGGAAATTTCCCTTGAAAAACTTTTGTCTGAGATTATGAGGTTGTTTCTAATGGACAGGTGAAATTACAGAAAGAGGGTGGTTAAAAATAAACAAGGAGTTTAATGATACTTTTAAAGGTTAACAAATTTATTTACCTCAAGAGCTTTTGTGGAAGAAAATTCCACTTCATAAGTGTTTGAAGTGGGATTTTCTCCCATGAAAGCTCATGCAATAAATACATTTGTTAGTCTTTAAAAGTGCTACTAGATTTTTTTTTTTTTTTTGGCTGAACTAGACTAACATGGCAACAATTTAGGACCTTGCGTAAAAATAGTACATCATAAACCAGCTGATGGTGTTGATACTGCCTGCACTTGGTCCATGCCTGAGACAGTATTCCAGGAAGACCTTAGTAGTTATGGCTCCCCTGGTGCCCTGATAAAAACTGCAGTCCATAGCTTGCTTTCTGAACTTCATCTCTCACCCCAGAGTCCCTGTCTGCATTCCAACTCTGCACCCAGTGAGGCTAACGCTGATCCAAACTCCCTTGGTGCTAGCAGCATTGGGAGCTGTCAGGTGGATGAGTTGCCTTATGCTGCATGCATTTTTAATACCGTATTGATGGACCTGATGAGTTTTTAGAAAACTTTCCTAGTGTGATCAGTTTCAAAGCAGGAAGATATGGCCTCAGATGGTGAGAGCTATCAGATCTGTGGAGTTCTTTGAGTGTGAGAAGTGGTATGTAAGTGCTATGTATTAATTATTAATTTCTATTTTATTAGATTACAGAGCAGTTTTCAAAAGGGAATGATGCAAGACACATCACTTGAGACAATTAACCAGACTGAACAAAGCACTAGAAATTACAGCCTACATTTCATAATCTATTGTCATTTCAGAAGGATAGAATACATAACCTACTACCACAAGGGCTTTTCTCTCTATTTCCATTAATGCATGAAAGCTCCTTGATCCTTTCAAGCAAATCTTCAAGGATTTTTTGCCCCTAAATGCTTTGGCTCAGCCCTTCTATGTTTGGAAAAAGTTGCCAATCAGCCATGCTGTGCAAAATTCTTTGTGGACTGACCCAATGACTCTGGAGACAAGTGCATTGGTGCTTGAAGTGGCTGTTTTACAGTTTTTTAGTTAATCCCAGTCCCTTTAGGATTTGGTTTATTCTGCCTCAAAGATGACAAAAGAAAAAAAAAAGAAAAACACACACCACAAACTATATTGTGTAATGTTGCATAATGGCAATATTTTACAAGCCCTTTAGATACAGTCCCAGGGCCTCATGTTCTGTGAGCAGGAAATGTCTTATGTTAAATGGCAACTTAATATTATTCAGTGGTATTCGACTTGTGGAAAAGAAGATTCCTCCAGTGCTAAGAGGAATTTTAATTCTCTAAGACTGTAATTGCCCAGCCCTATCAGCTCACAGCATACCCTAAGAATAACTTTGATACCCAAAATGTCTGCTTGTTGCCTTTGTGGCATGGAGGCCATAATCAGCTCTTTTATCTGCAAGGTTAGATGGGGGATAAGACAGCAGTTATCAAATAGGAGGCAAGGGTCATCCACTCCAGCAAAAATCAAACAAAAAAGGTGGTAATTAGTTGTAAAGGAAATGTGATCTTACGGTATGTAGATAAGCATCTGTTAGTGAAAGCTTTATTAAACAGGCTACATCTTCACTATGCAATCACACACAGTGCATTAATTTGATATTCAACTTGTTAAATCTAGCTGTATGCCTATTAAATATATAATCATTATTTACAAGTTGAACAGACTATATGGAGTGCTATTGTTGCTTAAATAATCATGGATTAGTCACATGGGGACTCGATTATCTCCTGTGCTTTACAAATCTCTGTTTTTGATATAATCAACTCATAAATATTAACACACTGGGTATGCATCGTTGAAATAACTAATTACAAACGTAATCATATACTGAACTTCCTTTACTAGAAATGTAACAGAAATGTGTACTCCACAGTAATTTGAACATAGGATAGGTTTGTATTTTTTAAGGCTCCATCTAAAGTAATATATTTTCTATTCTAATTGTTAACGTTTGAGTAGGGAAGAACCTCCCCTTTGGAATAAAGTTTAGATTCCAGCCTCCCAGCTTGGAATCAAAGTTGCCAAATAACTCTCTGGCCTCCTCCCAAATTGGTATAATGTCTAATGTATTTCTTTTTGTGCTAGATCTCAGAAAGATGACATTGCTGCAGAATAATTACAAATTTGATTGGAAGTCGTCAATCCACAGACCTCATTTTCCAAAGTACTTCATGAATTGTGATCAAAAACAGATATTTTACCCAACAAAGTGTATGAGCTTTACCAAGCATATGAACCCTGAACAATGCTTGGGAAGCAAAAGATGAAAAGTCTTGTGCAAGGCATCAGCAGATGCCAGGAATGAGGTCAAAATAGCATCAGGTAACTGATTTTCCCTTGTGGGTGGATGACATGAGCCAGTAGCTGTAGAAGATCTAAGAGAATGTTGAGAGGGCATAGGGTCCTGCTCTGACTTTGAACTGCAAGTTCATCTCTTCTCGGCCTGGATAAACTGTAGTATCAACTTTATGTCTGATGCTTCCTCTGTCTGCCCTTTCCCCTGAAGGCCTGATAGGGGTCTCACTTCTATAACTGGATTAAGTTCAGAGTTTGTACTGCCAGAAGCTCACTCCTTTAAAAATGGATGCTGTGAAAGCAGTGGTTCTTTCAAGACATGATGGGAGAGGGGGGAATCCTGCTATCAGTGAAGACTCTGTGTTAGAAAATGTGGGATCAGGCCCTGAATCAATCACTGCATGCTGGACTACAGGGTTACTTTTAGCAATTTTGGGTGGATCTCTAAGTAACCCAGTCTTGACCCTGCACCATGCATAAGGCCTCAGTTTTGAGAATAAGTGTGGTAATCTGGGGGTTTCCCAAAATTGTTGTGCCCCATATACTAAAACTAGAGGGAAGGGATGTCCTGGTGACAACCAGCTTCCTCCTATGGGACTAGAGCCAACCTGCTTCTTCTGGTGTTCATACATAGATTTCAACGGAGTAAAAACAAGAGACAAGACTCCAAATGTTCTGGAGTAGTTGTGCCAGCTATAGAATGGCTGTATTCATGTTGAGATGAGTTTCAGCATTTATAAATGCTTTTGAAAATACTGATCATCATTCCCCCAGTTGGGATAATACCCTTATTTAGGGTGTTGGTTGTTAATATTATCCCTCTCTTTTAAAGAGATGAAAATAGGGTAAATAACTTGATTAAAGTCACAGAGGGAATAGGTGTCAGATCTCAAATTGTACTGGCAGGAGTTCCTTGCTTTTAGTTCACTACACACAGCAGTTCCTAGGTTGTTAAGCAAGGAACTAGCTTAGCTGGGGCAGGAAGATGGGAGGAAACATTGATAGTGAAAGCACCCCCATCACGGCCTTAAATTGGCCAGGCATCCTAACAGACATCAAGGTATCTGTGGCCATGGGTTTAATGGACTGATCCAAGGGGCTGTGAGTTACTCATGATGAACTTGAAATTGCTGGAGGAATTCTTGTGATATTTTTTTTCCCTTCTTGACATTAGTGATGGGTTCATATTTTTGAGACTCTGCAATAACAAAATGGGTTAAACTTTAAACTTGACATGGTAGCCCACTTAAGCCTCAAATTAGTAATAGCAACTTGACAGGCCTCTCAAACAGCCTCTGCTTAACTGAAAAGGTAATTGTACCATATCCTTTCTCAGTGTGATTAATTATTTTCTTGGATACCAATAATTAATCCTTCTCACTTCTGCCAAAAGAGCAAGCTAGCCTACCAATTCAACTTATAAATGACCACATTAGAAATCATTCTTCCAAATATTGTATGTGGCTGTGACTCAGAAATCCACTGGTGCCAACAGGCAGAGTATAAGGAGTGCATAGCATTTTACAGCCGTTGCCTGAATCAGACGTCTGCATGATAATTCACCAGAGGGTCTCATGTGAGATCTGAACCAAGAGCTAGTGGTTCATGGCTGCCATAATCATTGTGAGATGTTTGCCCAGGTAGTATTTAAGAAGTTATGTATCTGTGATTAAAAAAAAAAATATGTTCTTGCAGTCTTGGAGTTAAGGCATATCTTTAGGAGGAAAGTTATCTCTATCTCATAATGCATGTCTAGTTGTCTACTGAGCCAGATGCAGACTAGGACACTGAAAAATCCAGAACAGGAACTCAATGGGGAATAAACCCCTAGAAGAGGATTTTGGTTATGAATAAAGACAAATTATTGGTCTGATTACATGTGAATAAAAAAAGACAGTGAATTAGGAGGCAAATTGACAATGTGCTTGTCTTAGGATAGGAGTGTCACCGCTTGCCTGACTGTAAACCTCTGCAAGCGTTTTTGGTGAGCAATAATGTGTATGATGTGAGTACTTTAATGATTAATTCTAGGATCTAGAATGAGTTAAAAATTTATAGGAAACCATTTTTCCCTAATAATTCTTCTAAAATCTCTATTTTTTGTTAGTAAAACCTATTCTTGATTTTCACTGTAAATGTATCTAGATTCTGTGTGTTAAGCAGAGTCATGGATTGAGGTGGAACTGGTAAACTGGGGTGTGCTGTTTCTTTGGAAGCAGTCAATATGTAAGTACAGTGAGAGTCCAGGGTACCAGGGGCTAGACACTCCAAAAGGAAGCTTGGACAGCTTCAGGTTTTGGATGTGCTAATTGCTAATCTATGCAGTGATAGTGGGGCCCGGAAAGTCTAGAAGAGAGAACTTGTGTTGGCACTCCTTCCCAAATGTTGCCCTGGCAGACCCAGGCAATGCTTCCTCACACCCAGAGCAGGTGTCAGTGAGGTGCCTGAGAACCCTGGGCGCCCCCGGGCGGTATCCCATTGTTTCCCATGGTGGGATGAGCTGTCTGAAATATTTTCTGTAAGTCCACCCATCTTCGAAGCATCTGAGGAAATGGGATCTTCTCCCACGAAAGCTCATGCAAAAAATAAATCTGTTAGTCTTAAAGTGCCACACAACTCCTTGTTGTTTTTTTACTGGACTAGACTAATACGGCTATCCCTTTTGAAATTGAAATTACTCTATCTCATAGTGCCAAAAGCCTTTTCTTCTGAGATCAGCAGCACAATTTTGTAAATGCAAACAACATGGATGCTTCGGGTAAGCACAAGGCCTGATTAAAGCACAGCCACTGTAGGGTTGTGCCTAGGGCTGCAGGTCTTGGAGTCACAGGATGAGATTAGTTCCAAAGAGGTAGCAGTTAGTCTAGTTCAACAAAGTAGTAAGTCTTTAAAAGTGCCACAGAATGAGATGAGAATCTTTTATTATTATTATTTTTTAATATTCCCACACTAGACTTAATCTAGCTACTAAGGTAAAAAATATCAGTGAAGGAGCATGTTCATGGATTGGAATACTGGGTTTGTATTTGCTTTACTAGATCATGCCCAGGTCAATGTTTGTTGACTTCTTCACTGCTATTTTTAGCTGTGCTAGCTCAATTAATGCTAGTTCTATATGCCTAGAGCTGTGATTCTCTATCCAAGTGCAATGTAGATGTATCCTGGGTCTTGCAGGTGGTCTGGAACGATAGGTGTACATTGCCTCGTTCATCTTACTGCTGAAATCTGCTGCCTGTCAAAGAAGTTTTGGGTGGAGCTTTGAGAAGTAGGGAAATGGGGGGGGTGTATGTTTAGGCAGTGGCTACCAACCTTTTTAGTAACATGACACACTTCAGCAAGAAAATTGCACAGCACACCCATTTATTTCAGATGAATTGATTGCTCATAAACATTAAATTGACTTTATTATGGTTACAGTCTTTCCACAGACCTTTGCAACATGGTGCATGCAACCAGGAAAAGAAGGCTCAAATACATTAATGTTTCAAATCCACTGGGAAAAAAAAAAAACCCGTCATCTCAATTTTGCCCTTTGGTCACCTTCATTTAGAATGTTCATGTTTTAGAATCAAAAGACAAATGCCTCGCTTTTAATCTGATGATTAATTATCATGAGTTGTAATTTCAGTTGGATAGAATATTGTTTAAGATGAAACAATGTTTGTTTTATGTTGATTTTCATTACCTTAGTACAAAATCTCATAGCAGACTTGGGCAGTTGTCATGGTATACCAGTGTGCCGTGGCACACTGATTGAAAACCACTGGGCTTAGGTTCCCAGAATTTCTTAATTTCCCAGTTTGTTTCCCAGAGTTTATTTCCCAAAGTTTCTTAATTTGTTTGTTGGGGCTTATAGGTTAATTTGTTTTTACTAATATTAATCCCTTCTTAGAATCAAAAGCCTGAATAAAAAAACGGGGGGGGGGGAAGTTACTATTAACTAGAGCATCTGCACGTCTGAAGTGCTACTGTCCTAAACATATTTAATTTAAAACTAATAAGGCAGTTGTGTGGAAATTAAATCCCAGTTGATTGTTGGAAGAGGCACCTATTGAGGTATAAGCATATAAAAGATAAATCTACTTGCCATGTAATTAATTCAAATCTGCAGAACCAATAAGTGTGTGACTATATTCCTATTACATTACACTTGTGAGGAATGCTTAGCAATTTAATTAGCATTTAACCACACAACTACAGAAAATTAGATATTAAGCATGCTATCTAATTAACTTGCTATATGGATTGCTTGTTAAATAAATCTTAATATCTAAATACTTTGTGCCAACAAAAGGTCTAAATATTGCTAAGGTTTATGGATTTAAATACATATTTTTATATTTAAGTATTAACTTCCTAATATATTCTGTAGTCTCACAGTGGGAAGGTGCTGTTTTTCATCAGTTTCATTATAGCAGTGTTTTCCCATTGTGAAAGTCATAATAACATCAAAACATGGGTGATATTTAAGTTAAATCAGCCCAGGAAAACCATCAGTATCTAGGGTTGTGTTCCACAATTGTTACCGGCACACAGCAAGATCTGCAAAGTGTGTAACTCTCAGCACTAGTTTCCCTTAGTATTGTCTGTAATGTAGCATAATATGCATTGACCTCTCAGGTTTTGTGAATACCTTCCCTGCAGTTTTATATTCACTTAAGAGAGAAATTGCTGTGAGATACTTCGTTCTGGAACGTTTTGAAGCTTCATACCAATTGGTATAAAGCAAAGAAACTCATCTTCTAATCTCTGGGTAAAATTCTCCTCTAGAGTCTTCATTACACTCGCTTACATGTAGAAGTCCCATTGTTCCTTTTGTGGGGTGAGTTCAGGCTAAGCATCTGAGATCCACAGTACAGATAACTTATAGTGAATTGGAAAGAATAATATTAGTCTATGACTCTTAGTCTACTGAATTGTTTCATGTTGCCATTCAAAGTTGGACAAAGCTCTGTTGTATTTTTAATGTACCCAACAATGTGTTATCGAAAGGAAAAGAAGCAATGGGCTTAAATTACAGCAAGGGAGGTTTAAGTTGGACATTAGGAAAAAGAAATCCTCACTGTTAGGGTGATCAGTCACTGGAGTAAGTTGCTTAAGGAGATTGTGAAATGTCCATCACTGGAAATTTTGAAGAGCAGATTAGATTAAAAACCTATCAGGGATGGTTTAAAATGGCACTTGGTCCTGCCATAAGTACAGGGGACTGGACTGAATCACTTTCTCATGGGCCCTCCCAGTTTCTATGGTTCTGTGAAGCAAAGGAATTATCATGCCACTTCCCCAACCTGAAAAAGAGACAATCATTCTTTCAAAACTACTTGTTTGTGTGTCTGAAATAGTCCCTTTATATATGGATACAGTACAGAAACACTTCGGTTCTCATATCTTTCCTTACTTTTGAGAATCAGTGTACACACCCAGGCTGGTTTATGAAATCCATTTTGGAAATATTAGGCCATATAGAAAAACAATTTTCAGGAAAAAATGTATTGCAAAATTGCTAGAAGTGGATATCTTTTGGAAGGATGTTAAATTGTCATTCTTAAAATCATCGCCATAAGAAGGTGCAAACTTCAAGGAATCTATGTGCCACAACTCAATTAGTCATCAGGTTTTTTGGCCTGTGAGTGGGATTTAATACATTTTGCTATTTTCTACTTGAATCTTCAATCCACTTTTTTTTTTTTTAACAATTGTGCTTGATATTTCTAAGTAAATGTCTGGTAAATATTTTTGATCACACTAATGTACAAGGTCCTTTGCTAGTCATTACTATCCTGGATATGGTGCTTACAACCATGAGTTATTTCTAAGCATCAGTTTAAATACTCTGAATTTCTAAAGTAATTGGCCTCAAGAAACTGAACACATCAATATCTATAAAGAAATCATGTCTTGGCTTGCTTTTGTAAAAAGCTAATGATAAAAATAAATCCAGTGGGTATAGCTAACTAGAAAGGATGACAGTGATAAGAGCCATGTTTACTGGAGTGTGCCAGCTGATTAATAGATGTGGGCATCAGATTAAATGGAGATTTGAACACTTGACAGATGATAAAACCCCATAATGATGTGCCAAACCATTTAGAAAATCCTTGAGACCCTTTAAATCTAAAGAGTTTCAGATGTTCTTGTCACCAACAGATATGGTAGTTTAGACTCCTGGGGTGAAATACGGGAGCCATTGGAGGCAATGGAAGTTTTCTTCATGGAGTCGTTTACGGTGCTGAGCACACTAGAACCTGATTCTTAACTGGGGGACTCTAGGGCAGTATTGCAATATAAATATATTATACGCCCAAATAAACTTTTAAGCTAGAGTAAGGTTATGCCCTTCTTCCATGTTGCAAACCATTGTATGACTTGTGCATTAGCAATCTCAGGTAAATTTACATTTGGTAACTACTTACGTGATGTGTGAAGTTAGTGGCACAAATTTCAATAAAATTTTCTTCAGAAGGAAAAGGGGGGCGAAGGTGTTAAATATGCTAAGGGTTTTGGAAAACAACATGAAAATCTGCCCACAGGTGTCATTAGAAGGGATGGGAATGAGAAGGCATTGTTAGTGGAAACTGGCAGACTTTTTGGTGAAGGAAGAAGTAAATATATAACTCAAGGTTGAACTTAAGCTTGGGACTGACAGCTAACTTGCCATGGTGTTCAAATCCTTTGGTTTAGAGGTTTCCAAATTACCAGAGATGCCAAAAACTGGGGGGTTAGAAGGGAGTTAATGCTTGTGAACATATCTGGTTACTACTGCTGCTTAAAATTCTGATCCATATAAATGTGTATTGTGTAATAGAACTGTTTTATGAACATATACTTCGTAAAAGAATATGGTATAGTGATAGCGCCGAAGCATTGCGTTATTGCTCTTGTAAGATGAATGGTTTACTATTCTAGAATATTGTACCACATTACATTTATTAATGTAGGGATGTTCCTGTTGACTTTAATGTGAATTCTGTACTTACATCCGATCAAAGTGTTCATCTCCTATGTGTTATAATTTATATAATTCAATATCTGCCATGTATGTTAAGAAATGTGTATATCTTGTCAAAGATGGATAACAAAAATTTACAGGTTAATAGTTACCAACCACACATCCATTATATTTTTATCATGTCAACACATTAATTTTCTGATGCTGAATTTACTTATGTAGACTGAATCAGCTAATTATTATGTCTCCTTTTGCTACACCTGTCCATCCAGAAAACATGAGGATCTAGCAATCTTCTACTTACCATATAGTTTGGGTTATCCACTTACATAGGAGGTAGGCTACGGGGAAAGCTTATATAATGGCTCTTGCTAATTTCCACTCAGAGAAAATATGTTGTTTTAATGAGAATCTGAGTATTCACTTAATATAAAAAGCATTGAGGCATTAACTTTCTCATCTTCCACCATGTGACAAAGTGGGATTTTCTCCCATGAAAATTTTTGTGATAAATAAATGTTAGTTTTTAAAAGTGCCACCAGACTCCTTGTTTGTTTAGCTTATAGTGTACATTGGGCAGTTTATTTCCAAGGTTGCAGAGAAGCAAATGGTCAACAGTTTATCGATAACACACAAAAGTCAACTCAGCAGTTGTCTGCATTCTAAAGAACTCCAACTGTTTAGATTACAGGGTGCGCGCGCGCGCGCGCGTGTGTGTGTGTATTTTGTCCAGGTAGCATGTAGGTGTAGAGGATAGCCAAAGAAATTGAGTTATTCTGGTCAGCAAAGCTGTTTATCACACGAATCCTATGTGTAGCATTCAAATCTGTTTGTTTCTCCCTATAGCAGATCATCCCTTATCCAGGAAAAAGCATGTGAGTTTGATGATTAACTCCAATGTCTGAAACTTAGACTTTTTTTCTCAGAGATTTATTAAGTTTAAAGAGCTAAACATAGCCAAAATGATTGCCAAAATTGGTGGAGGAGAAGAGTGAAAGAAGTAACATGATTAGTTAAGTAGCACTGCTCTCTTTGGCAAGGGGAGAAGAGTGGGATTTGGGTAACGGATTTAATTAAATGATCTGAGTTCATTCAGTGTATTAATTTAATCTAGGGTAAAATGACTCATGTTAATGAAATATCAATTGATTAAGGAACAAAAGGGGGTATTATGGCTTTATATAATAATGTGTACTGTGTGTAGCTATTAATACATGATAAATCAATTTAAAAATCAATTCATATTTAACTTACAGAAGCTGCCTGTTTAATTGCAAATCAAGCTCTGTATTTTTTTGGTAATAAAGTCCTGATTCTCCATTCTGTGCACACTCAGAACTCCCAGTTGAAGTCAGTGTGTGTCTTGGATGTGCAAGGAGTGCAATACTGAAGTGCAGTTTATCAGGCGTAGCCTTTATGAAGGCAGTGAGATACTCCAGAAATAAATGTTGCAGGAACAACCTTCATTTCTTAACTTACGTGAGTGTGGAAAGGATAAATACATGATCATTGTAATAGAAATGGAGGCTATGTCAGTACCTTAAATTCTTGTTGACTATAACAAGAATGGGTTGAGCCCAAAGGAATATGAAACCTGAGGTCATATTTGGGGAGCTCTAGATGTCAAAGATTAAATAGAACATCACTCTTTAAATATTCTGGGAGATGTGAGAAGGGTCATTCTGTGTTTGCTCACCCAAAAGCCAAACACGCATTTTCCTTCAATCTGACTTTAATTTTGGATTAAGAAAACAACAAAACAAAAGGGAACAAATGTGAAGGCTCCATAAGAGCAATGTATGCACACACATCTCCCCTGGCAGACTGTGCTGAACTCTGCTTATGAAACAGGATTGCCTGAGCTCCTAGGCTTAGGAATTGGCAATCCCTGGCATGGAGGCCGAAGGTGGCATGCATGCCTATTTATGGGAGCACATAGGGTGCTTGGGGTTGTGGTGCAGTGGCTCCTCCACCATTCTGGCTCTGCCCCCAGCAAGGCCTGGGACCGCAAGAGCTGCTCACATGCATGTGGCTCTGATACCCAGCTGTGGACGGAGCCAGCAGGGGACAGGCCCCTTTTCCCTGCTTGTCCTGACCCTGGCACTTGCTGAGGGTTGGAGAATGGGGCTGGCACTGGCACTGGAAAAGGTTGCCAACCTTTCTCCTAGACACTTACAGTTCCCAAATGCAAATCATGACACACATACAAGTTACCTCCATTCTCAGGATGTGCATGTTGAGAATAAAACATGTACACATGCCGACTCCAAATATTTTAGCTCAAGACTGAAACTTTTGGCAGGAAGTCCTAAGGCACTCAAGACTACCTTGAATCTTACAACTTCTGTCAAGTGCAGTTGCCATAGAGTTTTTTAGCTGCAGGCAGTGCAACAGGAGAGAAGTGTCTGCAGAAAGGATTCCCTTCCTGGCGGGTCCATTGAGGACAGTCTGTAAACACCATCATTGTGTGAATTTCCTCAAAGCAAGTGAAGTATAATTTCTCCCCTGAATGATGAGGAGCCCTGCAGGGAAATACGAGAGGGGAAATGCATGCTGAGAGGAACATCTTAGATTTCTCTCTTTCCAAATGTAATTGGGTATGCCTTGAAGTCCGATATATTGGGTCTAATTTTTCACTCACTAGCACTATTACACTGTTATAACTCTATGGAGCTTGCTGGCTTGCAGCAGGATAAGTGAGAGGTTAAGTGGACAAACTCATCCTCATGTTCTGGCTGCTTGTCACACACAAATGTAAGATGTGCAAACAGTATGTTTTAGCAGCTTGTTTTTGTGCAGGTGGGTTTTTCCTGTGGTCAGGCTTAAGCTCAGTCAGGTCTGTAGCCTTGACACCAGCACCCTTCCTTCTCTTACTCTGAATTTGTGATCTGCTTTTCTTGCTCTGCTGATTTCCCAGAAGCTTTTTCCGTTCTTTCTCTCCCACAACGGAAGTGCTTTGTCCCTATGCATTTTATTTTAAGCTTCCAAAGTTATTCAGGATACAGCTTCTTTGGAAGAGCTTCTCCAGAGACGTTTTCTATCTGGCTTTCCCTTCCTGTCTCTAATCTGCTTTTTCAGCTGTCAGTTTTAGGCATCAGCTAATGGCTCTTATTACTTTATATAGTGGAATCAATCTCCTCTTTCAGGGAACCTATTAATATTGGAGTTATCCTCGGAGATCCAACCGCTAATAGGCAGGTGATTCCCCCACCCCCACCCAGACAGGCCAAAAGTGAGACTGCCCATCGAGGAGGAAGAAATATATACCCCGCTTTGTGCAATGATTATGTAAGTATCAGAGGAGGTATGACCTCATTTATCCTTCCCAACACCTTGAACTCTTTCCATGTGAAAAGAGAATCTGGTCGTCATCCTCGCCACATGCAAATGAATAATCCTAGTATAGATTTGCTTGTATGGTGCCAAGATGTGACAACACTAAGCTGCCCACATTCAGTTGGGGTTGGGGGAAGGAAGAGATTCACAGTCACTCCAACTAAACTACCTTTATTTGTTCCCCTTTTGCAATGGCCTTCATATAAGCAAGGCACCCCTCCACGCCTCTTTTGGCTTGCCCATGCCTTGCCTCAGAATTCCCCATGTTCCCAGAAATATAGCAGAGCTTGCTCTCTGCTTTTTATAGCCACCTCCCCCTGCCAACAGGGTATTTCCACAGTGACGGAAGGGGGCAATTTCGTGACTTTCCTATATAGCGGGAACCTGTGTCAATACTGAATGTGGTCCACACTTTCCCCTAGTCCTGTGGCTCGTGAGCTCTAGAATGTGTCTGATTTGGATCTGTCATGATACTTAAACTGTGGGAGCGTGGAAGGAAACTTTTTCTGTTGTAAACAGCACTGCATGATTTGCTAATGCTGTAGAAAAGTTGAGTTTCATTCTTAGTAATGGAGGTATATGTGAAACTCAAGCAAGATGGCACACACGTGGTTACTATTATGGTAACCAAGAATCAGCTCTATGATCAGGCATGGAAGGGTTAGATGATCAGTAAAAGCTGATTTCACCAGACAGATTCAAACTGATTTTAAAAATATTTCCATGGATGAACATCAAATTTTATAGCTGAGCAAAGTGGGAAAAATGATTCCTGCGCACATAGTAGAGTTTGATTTAAGGATGTTTACTTTGTATGTTTTGAGATATTTGATTGTTTTCAAAGTTATGAAGCCTTACCTTTTTGTATCTGCATCCAATGTCACTGAATAACTTTCTGCCCCCATAATTTTCTGCATTTGTAAAAATGTAAATTAATAATGTTCAAAACAAATGTTTTTGTACAACTGTGATAATTTAAAGAAAAAAAATGCTTAAATGAGCATCAGTGTTAAAATTATTTGGAAAAAAAATCAAATTCCATCAAGTCTCGGTATGTCTCTATATTAGATGCAGGCACAGAATTAAGGGTGTGTGAGAAGGGAAGGTGTTCCTTTTTTTGTTTGTTGTTTTTTTTTCCCCCCCTGTTAATACTCACAAGAGCATTTGATTTTCTTCTTGCATGTCAGAGAAACACAGCAAACCTAATTTCCAGAAAGAGTAGGTTCTTTGGTGGCAGTGGTGGTGGTTAATAATATCCCAGAACTACTGATGAAAGTTCTTATTCTCTGTTTGCAAGAACCCAGAAAGACGTTAGGAGATTTGTTGTTGTTGTTGTTGTTGTTGTTGTGTTGTTTTGTTTTTGTTTTTAAATGAGTACAGCATAGTGCATCTTGTACAAAGACAATACCTTTGAGCCTAGTAGTAATTGGACCATGTCACAAGAAACAGTTTAACTTTCGGCTGTTCTCTGTGTATTGATTTTCTTTCCCCAAGAAAAGAAGAAGAAGGAAGAGAAGGGGGTGGAAAAAAGTCTGACAGGACAGAAAGCTAACCTCTGATAAACATACCAGTTTCTTCTGCTGATTTAATACTTGTCAATTCCGACCAAAATACTACAGGTATGCCATTTTGAAATAATTGAATTTGAATTCTATGAACCAAAACATGAGGATTATTTATTTACTTAATTACTTAACATTTAGCTTCCTTCAAATAGTTTTTAAAGTCATTTCAGAGTTGCATTGGGAGCCAGTCACAGACTAACCTGCATAGGAAGGACCAGTGCCTAAATAACACTGGAATTTGCTTGCTTAGGGTCTAGGGATGGGTTAATTTGGCCCCTGTGACATGGTCAAAGTGGCAAAGTTAGGAAATGATCTTTGCAACAGCATTGTGAATGGACACCAGTGGTGCCAGACTTTGTGAAGGCCAAAGAGAAAGTTGTAGGAGTAATTGAATTGCAATATGGAGTACTTGGACAAGAGTTTTAGCCATGTGGACAGATAGAAAAGGCTGTTCTGTAGACAAGTTGTGCAGAAACAATTAACAAGATTCAGCTAGAGCTTGGATGTGAGGACATAGAAAGAGATGATGGCTAATAGAAAGATGATGCCCAGGTTATCGGCTTAAGTAACAAGAATTTGTCCATAGTGATTGAAAAAGATGATGATGGTAGGGGAATTATTTTTTTCATGCGGAAGGTTTCCGACATGCGTGCTTGAGCTGGCAGTTAATTATCCATGAGATGTCAGGCAGAAGGGCCAAGATTTCAATTTCTCTCTAGTGTAGCTGGCCCTCCCAGGATATTAGAGGCAAGGTGGTTGAGGTAACATTCTTTTTTGGACCAATTTCTTTTGGTAAGGGAGACACGCTTTGGAGTTTATACAGAGCTGCACTTCAGGTCCAGGAAATGTTCTCAGTGCCATAGCTAAATGCTAGGTGGAACAGATTGTTTTGCATAAATAGTTAAATCTGTTCCACCTTGCATTTGTCTGTGCTACAGAATTAATTCAATTTAAATTAGGTTGACCTACAGCCAACATAGCAATTAAATTAACAGTGTACACACTCCTCCTGCTGGTGGTGCACATCCTCACCCAGGAGCAGTGACCCAAGTGAAGTGGGGCATTGTGGGGCAGTAACAGCCATGTGGGATTTACAGTTGCACATACATGTGTAGACACCGTGCCCCAGGGCTGACAGCCAGAGCAAAAGACAAAATGTGAAATAGCAGCTATGAAGCTGATGGCGATGCTGACAAGCTCCCTCCTGGGAAATAGCCTTGCATGGGGCTTATAGCTCAGACTGTCAGTCCGGGGGTGGATGGGGTTCCAACTGTGAGTCTTGTGTGGGGCTGACAGCTCTGGTTGTCAGCACCAGGGCGTGGGGAACTCCAGCTGGGATCCCAGCGCCTAGTTGACAGACACCCCACCCCTTCCATTAGTTGTTCCTTTCTTTATTCTGCTCACAGCCATTGTGGTCCTTTTAGTTATTTGTGTTCTGTGAACTCTGAGACATGCAAAGCACAATGCAGTGAGGCAGCAAAGAGGATATTATGGAACAAAAATAAAGGATGAGCTAACAGGTAATTTTTTTAGAAGCCAGTGGCATCACAAGCCTTGGAACTAGGACAGTGATCCTCATTTGAACCAGATATGTGCAATGTCACTAATTCTTGAGAGAGAAACAGAAATCCTCATATCTGATCTTGGCAGGCTGAGAGCTAATTTAAAAACATGTTTGTTTTAAAATGTCATGGCTTGTAATTGTAAATGCAACCATTTAGGGGCTTGCTTCTTCTCCTGTACGATTCCATGGGGATTGGTTGCTGACTTACATGGGGAATGAACTGGATAGTTCTCCACATTCTTTTTCTTCAAGGAAACATTTTTAATAAGTTTTCTGGCTTAGCTTTAAGTGACAGTAGAAACGTTATTTCTCACTTTCTATGGGCAAGATTCTGCCATCTGTGTACATTGCTGTCCTCTGCATGTAGTTCCTTTTAAATTAATAGGCATTCTAACAGAATATACTATTACTCATCAGTAAGAATGGCAGAATGCTACTTTGAAAGAGTGAAGCACGCTGGGCATTCAGACAGGGCCTGGATTTCAGGAGGGCAGAGCCCCTACCAGCCTTATTGACATTATGTGGGGTTTTGGGGTGCTCATCTCCCCTGTAAATTGGGTTATGAATTTGTAGCTTCATTTCCCTATGGAGCAGAAGGATGTCTATTGAATTACTGAGCAGTGTTATTTTCTACTCACATTTGTTAGGCCTAGATTGTGCTTACTAACACAAGTGGGTCTTGGAGATAATGGGTCAGGAGGAAGAGACTTTATATTTGTGCCAATGAATTGCTTAGTCCCACACACTCCCACAAGCAGAGTGACTGAAGGCAAATCTAAACTGCAACAGTGTCAGTTTGTTACATTGTACAGCCACCACAGTAATTCAATCAGTTTTACATGACCACACTGGCTTCTTGTGTCAGCAGCATGCATCTTCGCCAGGAGCTCTTGCACCAATTTAACTGCCCATGGGAGTCATTGTGAGATAATTTCTGAAAAGTAGCAACAGTTGATGTAAGCAAGGCAAAGTTTGCTCCGAGGTGGTGGTGACCTAATTACATCGACTTCAGTTCTATGTCTCCTGTGGAGGTGGAGTTAAGTCAGTGTAGTTTGTGAGTTATGTTGGTGTGGAGGTCCCCAAACTGTGGTGCACACCTCTGTAGGTGGGCACGGAGGACAGTTGAAAGGGAATAAGGCGGGTCCCAGGCCAGTCCCCAGAAGGATGAGGAGGGAGCACTGTCCAGCCACACTCTATCCCAAGCTGTAGTCCGGCCCTGCCTCCTATCTGCAGCGCATGGCCCCCCGCCTACTGCAGTCTCAGCCTTTTGCCACTGACGGTGGCCCCTTTCCTAGCCCCAGCTGTGGAAGATTGGGGGGGGGGGCTCCAAACAAGGATAAAGGGAAGGCAGTGGGCTAAAAGTCTGGGGACAACTGCATTGGTGGAAGCAATGTTTTAGAGTAGATACTTACACAATTAGGACAACATAAACTGCCTTGCTTTGACCTATCTCTGTAGTATAAACCACATTTTACTTTCCATGGCCCTTGTGCAAAGCCAAGAGGACAACCATGCTTTGCAATCACTCGCTCGTGTTCACCCGTGCATAAGCTGGGGCAGTCTAGCCCTCAGTATTTGTAAAGGCATCAGGATTCTCAAATAGAAAGCACTATGCAGGTGCAAAATAATCAAAATTTGCAGCCTACTATACAAAAGAGTGTTGCTGACTTTGAGCCCTTTAGCCTAGTGATTCTCAGCCACTGCATCGGTACACACCACTGTGTTGCCACACAGGTAAGCATGTTGCAGAGAGACTGGATTAGGCTATCAAGTGTGTCACGACCTGCAAATAGTTGAGAACCACTGCTATAGCCAGTCCATAACAAAGTCACTTGTATTTGTTTCGGACATTGCAGACATGCGTACACACACAAATTGCATGGAGGAAGTACCATTTGAGGCAGGTACTAACATGACAAAACACTCAAACTACTATCAGCTGTGTAAATCACAAAAACCTAGCCACACTCTAGCAGAACAAATGGTTAATAGTCCAATATCCTAAAACTCAAAGGTTTGTCTGTCTTGAACTATATCAGTCCTTCAATACTTTAGCCCTTAAGTCAGTGGTTTTCAAATCATGGGTTGGGCGCCAGTACTGAGGGCCGTAGCACCGCTGGCTGTTGCCACCAAAAGATGACTGCATTGCTGAAAGATGGAATTGTTGGGTTGTGGGTGTATATACATTTTTTCAATGGGGTCCTAAGAAGAAGTTTGAAAATCACTATTGTGTCTTACACCCAAGAAAATTTTGGGGTACATAATGATAGTAATGTCGTGCATATTTTTTTCTTTTTTTGGTTGTTGCATTTTTCTTGCATAAAAGAATCAATCTACTTTTGTTTTTTGTATTTAATAGTTTATTTTATGTATTGTTTCTTTAAGCTCAGTAGACGCTCGCTGTAGTGCCTGGTAAACTCTCAACTTGTCAGCACACACCTATGCACAAACATACACACACAAATAATATATGTATAGCATTACTTCTAGGATTTAAGATTTGAAATCACTTTTCCATCTGTGTGCTTTACAGTCTACAAGATGAATTAGGAAACCTGTGAAGATATCTGGAAGAGGTTTCAAAAACAAATTAAAAAATAATGACAGACAAAATCAAATTTCTTTTGTGGCTGATATTCTTTCACCTGCAGATAACTAGAAATGCCATCAAAGAAAGAATCACATTAGTTTCTAATTTAAAGTGACTTACTGTGGGAAAGTAATCACTAAACCTCTAATGATATCTTTTTGACAACTTCCTAATCCTTACAAGTTGTTTGTAAGAGCTGCATCAAGCCATTTTATTATCAATCCTGGCTCTCACCAGAATAATTCAAAGAAATACACAGCCTGTGATCATTTAGAAAAAATTGTAACTTTTAAAAACACATCTACAGATAGCACCTTGCAGCTTAAAAAAAAATGTACCTGCTGGCTTACTTCTGTTATAAACATCACATTGTGTCAATTGCCCAAGGGCCATAAATAATAAACAGGGAAAAGTAGAAATAAACTAAGTGTTTCACTTGGAGAAATAACATACTTCATTTTACTGGATTCCTTGTTCATTGTTTACTTCTCTGCATGCAGTAATCAATGTCATAAATATGCCAAAGAGGGGTTATTTTTACTTTCCCCTTTTTCATTTTACTTTTGTTTTTCTGTTTTAAAAACAAAAAGGCTGAGAAGGGTGAGATGAACTGGTATTATTAGGTTGCTACTGAGACGTGAATAAACATAACTACAGCACCTACCATTTTTCTCATTTAGCTAATATTTCCCTATGTACCTCACTATAAATAGGATGACAGTATCAGTGGTACCCATCTATAAAGTCTTACTGCCTTCTGAGATTAATAGGCTTATAGTGTTATGTGCAGTACTCCTTTGTATTTCTTTGTTTATAATAGAAAAATGTGACCATCAGAGGCCCTCCATGCCCGCTGGCAGAGGGCCCTTTGTTCTGTAACGCCGGTTAGATGTGACATATTCATTATACCAAATACGTTAGCATCACGATGCTTGCCCATAAGGACTATCATGTGAGATATCAAATGAAAGCTAGTGACATGTTGGTCGTTATCATCATTGTGAAATGTACGTACTAACATTCTGCAAGGAATTTATAGAAATTTCCAGAGGGGTAGCCATGTTAGTCTGTGTACAGCAAAAACAATGACAGTCCTGTGGCACCGTATAGACTAACAGATTTCTTCGGGCATAAGCTTTTGTGGCCCCCAACCCACTTTGTCAGATGTTTGATGTGGAAACTACAGTTGAGATGAACATATAGACACACACGTGCCAGGGTGGAGGAGGACAAGTGTTAAGATAAAGTTCCAAAGGGGCAGCCGTGTTAGTCTAATAAAGCAAAAAAAACGAGTCTTGTGGCACTTAAAAACTAACAGATTTATTTATCTCATGAGCTTTCATGGGAGAAAATCCCACTTTGTCAGATGCTTGGAAGAGGGAGAATTTACGGAACTGGATGAAAATAAATGCAGGGGCGTGTAAGACATGGGATCAGGTCATACTGCAACAGCAAATCAGAGCATGTGTAAGGATTCAAACTTTAGGAAACAGCACACAGAAGTCAAATTACTTGTTATAATGTGAAGAGAATCCATAGTCATGATTCAGCCCTGCTTTCACACAGTTTAATTTGCATATTAATTTGATTTCTGCTGTTTCTCTTTAAAGTCTTGATGTCCCATTGATTTTCTTGTTAAGGTAAAATACTCCTGGTTGGGGGTCTTGGGGCGTGTCCATGTAGATGTGTTCTTGTGTTTTCTTAGGGAGTTTCTTAAGCATATGTTGTAGTTTCTTTTGGCATTCCTCACTGAGATCAGAGGGTAATGGCTTGTAGCATGTGGTATTAGAGAGTTGTCTGGCTGCTTCCCATTCGTAATCAGACCTATTCATGATGAGCACAGCACCTCTTTTGTCAGCTTCTATTATTATAATGTCAGAGTTGTTTTTGAGGCTGTGGATGGCATTGTGTTCTGCACAGCTGAGGTTATGGGGTATGTGATGCTGCTTGTCGATAATCTCAGCTTATGTGTGTTGGCAGAAACATTCTATGTAAAAATCCAGTTTGCTGCCCAAGGTCCCTACATAATAAACCAAGAAAAGTAGAAATAAACTGATATGTGTATATATACCTCTCAACTGTAGCTTCCACTTCATGCATCTGATCAAGTGGGTTGGAGCCCACAAAAGCTTATGCCTGAAGAAATCTATTAGCCTATAATAGGCATGGCCAAACTGCAGCTTGCGAGCTGCATGAGGCTCTTGAATAAGTGTGGCTCGTGGAAGAGAACAGTGGGGAAGGGCTGAGAGGTGGGAGAAGTGCATGGTCAGGGACAGCAGACAAGCAGCAGCATGGTTGGGGCTGGCAGGGAAGGGTGGCATGGTCAGGGACTGAGGGAGAAGTGCAGCATGGTTAGGGATGTAGGGAAAGCACAGCGTGGTCAGAGCCAGCAGTAAAGTGGTGGAATGATCAGAAGGTGGGGAGGACATGTGCAGCATAGTCAGAGAAATCAGGAGAAGTATGGCATGGTAGGGGGAGCTGTGACATATTTAGATTTTCTCATAGGCCCTAATGCAGGTTACTCACTGTTAAAATAAAATTGCACTTTACAAGTCCTAAGCATGACGTGCAATAATAAGAAATGAAAATACAAAGGAGAAAAGTTTAAAACTGAACGTAGATTACTTTCAATTTCTGGCACAACTTACCACTGTGAAGCATTGTATTCCACAATGAAATTTGTTATATCTTAACATTGTGCAGTACTTAGAGATCAGCACCTGAGAGAGCTTTTACATACTGCATTGACAAGTTACTACCCAGATTTTAAAAACCTTGTCACTAGCCTGCAGTGTTCTATATCCAGCAACAGCTAAGTTTTTACTGTATAGGCCTAGTTTTCATGATAACCTAAAGTAATCTGACATTAGTAGGATCAATATTTTCCTTGTTTTTCATATAAAATTAAAACGTGCAATGAATTTTAAGCTTTGTAATTTTTGAGGTGGTAAAAGAATGTGGTTATATGCCTCAGTGTGGCTCTCAAAGGTTTATTAATCAACTCGTGCAGCTCTTGAGATCCCTGGTCTATAAGTTGCCACAGGACTCTAGGTTCTTTTTTTTTTTTTAAAATAATTTATAGGCACTTGCTAGTGATGCGCTTTGAAGTCCATCACCAAACAAATGAAGAAATAGGTTTTCTTCCAAATAAGGAGCAAGAGAATTATTTTCCTGGTTCTAATATATATTGAACATGGTAATGTCAATGTCATTGGGCAAGTCATTTGCCTCACAGGTAAACAGGAGAAACAAAGTACCATGGATATATGAAATTAGCATGTGAAGACACTGGAGTCTGAGCCCCTGGTGCTCATCCTGATTCTGATGACAAAAATCCAATAAACATTGGGGAACATAAGGAAAGGCAGACAAAGGCGATGTCTGTGCTTGAGGCTCAAGTCTACTTAACCAACTCCATGGCCACATTTAACATTTATTAAATTGACTGAAGGGCTTCCTTAAATTGACTTAATAACTCTCACCCTTAAAGTTGACTTAAGACAGTTGACTTAACGAAAAGTGGCCATTAAAGTTGACTTAATAAAGTCGACTGAAGTTAGGGGACATGCTTAAAGTCGACTTTATTAAGTTGACCTTATTGGCTACCCTGGTCTAAGTTGACTTTAAAAAATGGGGACTCTCTAAGATGATGTAAAGTCAACTTTATTAAGTCCGTCTTGTTAAGTCAACTTAACTGAGCCCTCTTATGTAGACATAGCCAAAGACATTGTAGTGATCTATCACTGGGGGAACAAAGAGGTCTGGGAGCATGCAACATATCCCTACTGTCTCACAGAGCATGAAGTATCCATTCCCTGAACAAATGCTTGTGGAACATTCCCTGAGTGTGTATGTATGTGTATGTGTATATCTATCTATCTATAGACTCTGTTCAGCATATGCTGTTGCGTTATAGTGGTTAAAAGAAAACATGGCTTGTTAGTGCAATGGCAGTCTCTAAGGCTGACCTAACCTTTCCACTATATGAAGTCTTAGATATTGTTAAATGTTCATAAAATTTCTCCATTTCCTTTTTAGTAACTTGGTCAAATTTCTGCGGCAGCAAACTTTTCTCTCTCTCAAAGTTTTCCAAATGACAAGCATACAGGGAATCTGATATAGACTGCCATTTTCGACATATTTTCAGTTATCATGGTTTTTTTTACTTGTGAGATTATGAATTTGAGGTGTTAGCCACCAGAAAGTGTCTTATCTTCTGAATTTTTCTTGCTTGATGAAAACCTACACCAGAAGGAATGGATGTGTAGTTCTTCAGTGCAGTTGGGCAATTCTGTTTTATGTTAACAGTGATGGCAGAAATTTTAATTTTCTATATACAAATGAATGGTTGAGTGGTGTCTTCTCCCAGCTGTTACTGAAAGAGGGTGAAATCTGAAATTTACAGCCAGAGGTGTGAATCTGGATGGATTAATCCAGTCTGTAAAATTTATTTTCTCAGCTATTCCCAATGTAACCAAATTATCACAGGACATGCAGTATCATACTTCAACACGAGCTATTTTGTAATGTAATGGAGTGGGGAAAAGTAGGGCGACATATTGGAAGCCCCAAAAGTATTTTTGGTACCCAACTCCCAGTAAAAGTCAAACAGAGTTAGATACCTAACTCATTGAGACATGTTTTGGTAATCCCACTAGTAATACACAGTAGGATTTTCTAAAAAAATAGTGTTTAGATATACTAAGTGTTTGATTTGTTTTAAAAAAGCACATGATCCATCAACTCATTCTATAAGTCATTCAGATAGTATTAGAAATCCCACTCATAATTCATTTTGGCATGCAGTCAGAAAACAAGAGTGGGGCTCCATAGTTCAAAGCCTGCAGTAAAAAATTCAAACTGAAACTTTTCAGTTTTTGTAGTTGAAATGAAAAACTGTTTCATTTCAAACTGGTCAAAGGATTCTGAGTAGATGCAAAAATAAGTTTTTGTTCTGGTTTTAATTTTGATTGGGCCATTCTGAGTTGCTAAAAATGGAGCCCCAAAAATGTATTTGGGGGGGGGGGGAAATCAGATGGTTGAAGAAAATTTCACCCAACTCTAACAGTTATCTTGAGTAATATTTTCTCTGTGGCATAAGGGAAGATCATAATCATAACTATTTAACAAAAAATATAATGCCAATACAAACAAGGAGTTCTGTGGCACTTTTAAAGACCAACAAATTTATTTTTCATGAGTTTCTGTGGGCAAAATTCTACTTCATCAGATGCCAGAGTGGAGGTAAAACATTTTCTTGAGAAAAATCAATTTGTTAGTCTAAAAGTATCACAGGATTCCTTGTTTGTTTGGCTGAACTAGCCTAACAGGGCTAGCTTTTTTGGAATTTGTAAATGCCAATAGTTGGCTTTATGCCTATATTGATATTTCCTGTGTGTACTTGTTTCCATCATTTTTTACAGGATCCTATGAAAGGAGGTGTTAGCCGTCTATGGTCCCAAAGCAGGGACATGCTGTGTCCTTCCCCCCTGCACAAAATATGAATTTAAAAAAAATGAATATGGGACCCTTGAGATCCTGAAAAATTGCTTGGTCCACTTATGCCTAGCATTGATGCTGCCTGTAAATACCTATGCATGTGCCTGAAATTACTTATGTGGATGGGCATTGAAATGTATATTAAATATTTGTAAGGTTGGTCACTTTGTCACTTCTCTGACATTTGACTTTGTTCATTAGTGATGCCAGTCTAGAACTACAACAATTTTCTTTTCATACTAACTACAAGTAAGCATGTCTTATTTAAATTAGAACAATGAAAAGAATTAAAACAAAGAAAAGAAGACTGTTGGATGATATACAAACCACTTCTGAGATTAATTTATTTTCTAACAATGCTGTTTAAACTCATTATTCCCATGGAGAACTATTAATTCAAGAGATGTGAGTTGTAATTGACGTAAGTTTGAATTCTTTATTACCAATTTAGCAAAAATGCAGCACTTCATGGGATTATTTAGATGGTCATTAGACTTAATAAATCATGGGGTGAACTTATCAAGAATATAGTTATTCTGTAATATAAATTAGTAAAGGCTAGATTTTGATAGGTTTTCCTCAAGAGTATGCATGTCAATATATGGCCTTAAGTTTAACTGGGTTAAGAAAATATGAACAATTTGTGTAAAAGACAGTTACAGTATTTGCATACAGTGTATGCATGCATTTGTCTGAATTAATATATAAATGATTGAGCTTCAAAGTAAATCCACATGAAGGCCACATGAACATGGGACACTCCTATCCCTTTACTTAAAATAATGATGTGGAGATTAGTTAAATACTATATAAAGAGGTAAAGAAAATGAAACTGGCTGAAATAGCTCAAAAGACTGAGTCAGTATGAACTTGTATAAAAATTAATTTGTTTAGCACATATACGTGCTCCATTTCATTTTGCTTTCTATGAATGCAGTAGTGAATGATTTGACTGATGGAAACTATTGAAACATGGCTACAGGATACTAAATTGAAAACTCTTAACTTTGTCTTCATGAGCGTGTGTATTTGGACCATAACCATAATTCTGGGAGTTACTGTTATACAATTGGGTAATATAAACAATGCCATCTGACTCTGGCATTTTTCTCATTCTAAGCTAGTTAGTACATCTCATTTTACAATTTTTCAGTAATTTCAACTAAATGTTAATGTATGGCATACAGTCTGTTCCCTGCAGTTTGTTAGTTTCTGTGTGATTTTCATAGAACAGCTGTGGAAATAAATATTTTTTTTTCTTAAACAAAAAAAAAAAAGGAAATTAAATTGAAAGAATATAAAAGGGATTTCAGGAAAAGTAGAGATCTTAATCTGACTTTGAACTTCTAATTTACTGGCTAGAATGGTAATAAATGCACTTGACTCAAACATTTGATCTGTTGTCCTTATGTGGAAGAAAACGTTTTATTAAATCTTTACATATAGTGTTATGTTTATATACAATGTATAGAGCCCTGCATATCTATCGGTATCCACAGACCCATTGCTGCAGGTTGACCCGTGGATGCAGATTCTATTTTTATCTGCTTAGGGTGTGACTCTTTGATACAACTGCTGCTATGATCTGTGTCAGCAGCACATAGCGGAACAAAAAGCATCCTGGTCTGCCAGCCAATCAGAATCTCAATCACATGAGGCTGGGGCTTGGAGAGTCACCACTAACTGTCAGTTAGTCATCATGCTGGTCTTTGATTGGCTCATTCCCCATGATTTCTCTGCCTACTTCCTCCTTTTCTCGGTTGCAGTTCACAAGCCATGCTGTCAATCAGATTTCATTAGTGGTCAAGGAAATCTGATTGACAGCACAGTGTGCGAACCTCAAACAAGAAAAGGTTTGGTGGGGATTGAGCCAATCAAAGGCTAAAATGCTGACTGTGAGCCCAAGCTCGGCTGTGGGTGCAGTTACGAACACAGATAAAATATGGCATGCGGATCACAGGCCAGATAGCTACTGTCACTGAGTGGATGCGGATCCACATTTTTGTATCCACATAGTGCTCTACCAATGTGTGCTGTTGACATAACATTATGGGAATGGGGACATGCTACTTGTACAGAAATTAATGAGGCCTTGATGCTGCAAAAACCGATTTTTCTGCTTAATTTTGTGTGCCATGAGTAGTTCCATTATCTGAGACAAAACAAAATTGGTTGTTTTTCTTTTTGTTTATTTACTCCCTCCCCCCCAATAACTTCTGCTGGTCAAAAAAACTTCAGTGAAAATGGAATTGGGGGATGGAAATGCCCTGGTAACAAAAGTTATTCCACCTTTTCTATATTGCTTTAAATCAAAAAATGTGTGGTGTTGGAACAAATATATTTTGAAAATCTAGATCCATAAGTCAAACAGCTTCCAAAAGCTTAAGTCTCCATAATGCTGTTTTCATGTAGTGTGTTTGCATGAAACTGTATATAGAAAACGTCCTTGATGGGATATAGAAGGAGGGTTGCACTCTTCATAAAGCATTCTGTAGGTCGTTATTTTAAATCCATTAATATTGAGTAATTTCTTAAATTTCCAAAATCTTTTCCAGCAAGAGATAAAGGATTCTTTCTTAGCCCTTTCCATTCTCATCCCGAGTAGCTGACCTTTTGAAGCTAATCATTCTTGTCATTGTTCTAATGTGACAGATCACTTGACAATGGGAAGGTTACAAATAGTTTAGTGATTCAATTATAGATCACTTGCTGTTATTTTCCTTATTCAAAATATTATGAATTTTACTCAATGTCAAGAACAATGTTAACACTTCATGTTAGTGACATTTTGTCACAAAGGTAATAGTTTGATTTTAATACAGTATACCTATAATATTCCTCCCTGGTCAAGTTTCAAATGACCCTAATATCCAAAGACCTTAAATGAAAAACCCAAATCAAAGATACAAGGGAAAACACTACTTCACAAAATTAGATATGAAATTAATAGCTCTTTCCTAAACCAATTTTATATAACATTATTACTTGCCTATGATGTAAGTAATATATAATGATGAAATGGAGAATATCAGTTTACTCTTATAGGGATAAATTTGGTCATAGATGAAGGATGTCAGTTTAAAAGGGAAGGAGAGGAGATGTAATTATCAGTACTGATGGACACTGTGAATCTGGAAAGTTTGGATGAAGGTTCAGTGTGGTTCTTACTTTGTCCATAATGTGGTGGTTTTCCCTGAGGACTCTTTCTTAACTACTTGCATTTGGTAGTACATTTTCCCCTCCTGGTCCAGATACATAGTCTTTATTGCTCTCATTGGGAGTTCTATGGGTTGGTGAAGTGAAGGAAAGAACCACATTAACAATAGGTAAAGAGGCTGATACTTTGATATTTGTATTTGTGGATTCTAATATGTGAATGATATATGGACCCAGAAATATGTTTACTGGACATGTCATTGTCATTGTCATCACTCCTACCCAGTAATTTTTTCCTGTACATCTTGTAGACCACTTCTCTTTTCTGGACCAATTTTTGGGAATGGTAAAGGCAATCTGATGGCCTTTCAGGAGGGGAATATATATTTCCTTAAGTCAATGCTTTCTGGATCCCTTTGGAACCCCATTAGATTAAAGGTCAGTATACAAGTTACAGAAGCAGTAGAAATAAGAGCCTATTTATTCCTGCTGCTGACTGATGACAGGAAAAGAGCAGAAATAATTAAACCAGCTATCTATTCTCCACACAATATGGGGGGGGATTTGGAGAACAGGGCTACCTAGTCATCTCCTCCCCCACTCAAAAATAGGAATGAATGAGGGCTCAGATCAAGATGAAGTATTTCACTGCATACCCCTTACCCCCAGCTGTAGGAAGAGACCAGGTAGACATGTTTTGCTTTCTTATTCAATTTTGAAATGCCCATCAAGTTATGGACAAGATGCCTCAGTAGTATGGATAGCATTCAAGATGAACAACATGTATTCTCTGATATGACCATGCACCAGATGATCCAACTACTGCAAAATAATATTGCCTGTAATAACCAAATTTAACACTTTTCAGTTTGGTCAAAAAAACTGAGAGCCATCACATGAATATAAATATTTGCAGGAGATATACCTTTTCCAATGGCATAGTGTGGTTCTCTCAAGGAAGTTGACAAACATCCAACTCAACTAACAAATATTTAAAAAAGAAAAAACTCACCTCTCCTTTTGACCTGCTAACTTTTTCTTTTTGAAGAAGTAACAGAAGAGCGTCTGTATCTGAAAAGATTTCAGTCCAGTAAAAAGACCAAAAAGTTTGGATACCACAAGCTCAAAAATCAGAATAGATTCTGTGACAAAATCAAAGTAGATTCCAATACCATAAACTGTCAAAAACATCCATCAAAATTTCTCCATCTCTCTATCAGCAGCTGGAGTAATGCGCCGAGAATGCCTGCTGAGTCAATCAGTCTGATTATTTACTTAGACTAGTAATGATCAGTGTCATATGAAGAATATGGAAATTGAGTCCAGCATTTTGAATACAGCTCAGGTTTTGAAAGTGAAGAAAGCTGTATTACAGCCACCTACATGTATGCTTGGTTGCTGCTTTCACAATGCCAAGATCATTTATACTCTTACAAATTTTACTATAGAGCATATGACAGCATAATTTTTAGGCAATGTTACTTTTACTCGATGCTTTTTTTGTGATGTATGTAGGAGTATGAAGTACCAGCACATTTTTTTGCTGCTTCTGCGGCCTAGCTGGACAGGCAGGGTCAACAGGGGAAGAAAAGCACCGGGACATTTTTTTTTTCTTTCTTTCTTTAAACAAAAGGCTGGGGGGAACCACTGCTTTTACCATAATAGAAATGTATGAGACATCAATAATTGTTAAACTTAAACCATTATTTCAGTTACAACTACCAAAAGTGCTACGTAGGACTGGGTGTTTAGAACTTTTTTCCAATGCTTAGTTTAGTTGATCTGTGTTTTCCCTTTTCTTATGCAAAGGGTACCCATTACCTTCCCCTGCTAACAGAAAGAATACATGCTAGCCAGTAAGTGAACAAAGAGTATCATAAATACAGAGAAGGGAAACAATACAAAGTATAGAGAATCCAGTGGTTTATAAAACTATTTATCTGAGTGCTAGTGATTATATTATATTTCATCCATTGTGAACAGTAAAGTCACACTGAAAAATCTTGTTTATTGCACCAAAGACTAGATGTTGATATGTGCAATTCCTCTTGATAGATTCAGATGCACTATGTGCCCACTTCTAAATAAAACACTGCATTCATGTAATATCTTTTTTTCTGAATGAATATACCGCTTATGTTGATGTTGAAAGCAAAAAGTTTGACATTCATAAGCCATTTTTAATCAGACACACCCTGATGAGTCTGCTTATTAAATATTATATTGGGAGCTACAACTCACACACATACTTCAGATGCAGAATTAAAAAAATGCAACTATGAAACACCCATGTGTGTAAAGAGTCTTTAATATATAGCCCATATGCATATGACATTAAAAATTACAAGCATGCATGGCACAAATTTGTGGAATTCACAATATCATGGAAAGATTCTGGACAGGTGGATGCTCTATTGTTAAAGTGTAATGTGTTTTGAAAAGACTTCTGAACTCCATTGAATATTGAAAGGTTTGCCCTTTCCTATGGTCCATAATGTAATGCACATTTGTCAGAATGCATTCTCTCCCTTTGATCAATGGGTGTGAATAAGCCCCATGTGCTTTCTGAACTGACTGTGCCAACACTTCCCCTCCTCCATCTTGGCATGTGTATATATACCTTTCAGTGGTAGTTTCCACTTCATGCATCTGGCAAAGTGGGTTGGAGCCTATGAAAGCTTACGCCCAGAGAAATCTGTTAGTTTAAAAGGTGCCACAGGACTCTTGTTGTTTTTGCTGGATACAGATTAACACAGCTACCCTTCTGGAAATGCATTTATTGTGTCACAGAATATAGAGTATTTGTAGGGTATTCACAGGGAACTGTCAGCGCTACAGCTGTTTATGGAATGAGTTGATATTAAGAGGTTGTTTCAAGATAAGAAGTGTGTTCTATTGAAATTTTCTCAGCAGGAGCAGACAGTTGAAGTAAAAGAGAGCATAACAAAAACAGGACAAAGAATGATAGCTGGACATGTAGGTTTTCCTGCTGAAATATGTTCAGATTTTTAATAATTCTATAAAAGCTCCCATCAAGTAATTGACAAAACTTTTAAAAAAAAATCCTTAAATCCCAAGACGTGCCAATTTTCTGTCGAATAAATCAACCCAGTGATTACATAAATGTAACAAATTAATTGATCCACTGTATGTAGTCCCCAGAGTCTCACACCCATCTCCTTGAAGGCAAAGTGAAAAGGTACTTCTTGAAATATATCTTCAAAACTCATATGCTCAGGATGTTGGCGGCATTGGGAGGAAATGAGCTACAGTACGCTTGGGCCATAAAAGAAACTTCCATGCCAATCAGCACTTCCGTTGCCTTAATAATGAAGCATCTCCTCAGATAGCTCTGCTGACTTCAGTTCTGTCAGTATGGCATTGGGAGAGACTGAGTCTCTTTAATAAATGAATTAGAGGTTCTAAAATAAAAGAAAACAGACCAACACATATAACATCTTGAAGCCAATGAAGAATCTAATGGGTTACCAAGAAGCTGGCTCTTCCTTTTGTAAAGAGAAAGGAGAGAGAAGCTGCAGTTGCAGTGGTATGGCAAGTAAAAGCAGTGTATAGCAGGAACTGAAAAAACTTCTAGCAATGAAAAAATGGAGACAAAGTGGGAGCATCGGTGGGCAATGTTAAACTGAGATCCTGCTAGGAATGAAATATCCCTGATCGGGCTTCAGAGTTAGAAGGGGTAGCTACAAAGTGACCAAGTGTTTAGGAACAAAATGATGAATTTCAGATGCATTTTCTTAAGCATTGTGGCTTTAAAACACAAGATAAAAGGTCTGGGTTAATGTAATCATTCCCAGTACAGAGAGGGAAATACTTGTTTCTAGTATAGCTGACATTCAATTTCAAGATGTAGTGAGGAGAAGGAACAATGTATAAAATCATCCTGAAAGACAGCAAATCTCTAACAATCTCCTTCTGAATTGAAATACAAACTAGCAGCTGCCTTACAGCTTTTCCTGGCATGGAATCTCCTTTCCATTTAAAGGAAAAAAACAAATGAAAACTTCATCCGCCAGCTCTGAAATTTCACATGCCATAAGTGCATTTTTGCATTTAATTTCCTTTAAATAAGCAAACATTGTGTGTTTTACTCTTCTGTGAATGCTTTCTGCTAACCTGTGTCACAATAGACTACAAGGTCAAGTCAGTCTCCTGAGCAAATAGGCTCTTAAGAATTCTTATTTATTTATTTAAATGGATACTGGTCACTTCATCAACCAGAATTTCTGAAACAGGTTTGTTTCTATATGGAGAGGGGGGCAGCTTTAAAAACAATTTCAGCAACTAAAAAGAAAAGGAAAGTAAGTCTCCTTCCTGCAGCATCTTCTGATTTGTTTTGTTTTTTTATACATGCTAACATTTCTGGTCCATGTTGACTACAGCAGTAAATGCTCTTTATAGGTACATATTTTTAGAAACAGCAGCACCTAACTCTTCATACTTGGGGGAATGCTAGGCCCACTCAGAGTTTAAAAGCATATATAAATATTAGACCTAGCTGAAAGGTTTTTTTTTTTTATCTAAAGTTTTTTTTTAATGAAGCAAAATAGAGTTTTTACAAGTTTCTGTACAAATTGAACTTTTGGTCTTTTTTAATGTAGGTTTGCTTTTTGAGTATGTCAGAACTAAATATTGTCAATTCTCAATTTTTCCATGTAAATGTGAAATAAATAATGGAAATTGTTGACAAAGAAACAAATATTTAAAATATCTATTGGAAAATAAAATAGTTTTCATCCTGTTCTAATAAATAATTTCTTTGATAAGAGAAAGAGATTTATTATATTGTGGGAGCAGTTGGCAGCTTTAACAGAGAACAGAGCCCCACTGTGCGGTGCACACATCCATAGCAAGAGATTGTCTCCACCCTAAAAAGCGTGTGGGCTAAGTAAAGGTAAATGGGGGAGGGGCAGGAAAAAAAGAAAAAGAGAATTTCCTTTTGAAAGTAAAAGGATTATATGTGCTTCCACCTAACAGAAATCTCCATTCATAATTATTAGATGTGTTGGAAAGCTATTGAAAATGGCTTAACTGAAAAATACAGAATGTGAAAATCACTCCAGAAAGATGGTAGGGGTATGAATCATTTATAACTGTTTTTGTTTGCAGAAAGGGAGAAAAATGGGGCAGTTCAATTTTGGCCTGAATGTGATCCCAACTCACAATAAGTGCCTTTGCCAAGTTTGTAAAATATCAACATTGGTAATGCAAAGGTGGGTACATGTGAAAATTGTATATGGAGCAAATCCCACAAGGATGAAATTCAACCCTCCGTGGAAAAGCTGCACAGAGTCTATGCACCACATACGCCTCACTGAAACAATTTTATTAAAAATAGCTCTTCAGTGGGACTTGAGTGTTTCACAGTCCTGAAAGCCTCTTGCAAAGGGCTGAATTTCACTCAGCCAGTCAATTATGAGCTCATTTAACAAACAAGCAACTGGAATAGATGAGCTCTGTAGAAGCAAAGATCATGTTTTTAGGTTAGAGTCTTTCATACTAATAATGCTGATGATAAAGATAAAAATATTGGAAAGAGAAACAGCAACAAATATCTAAGAAGAATTGTTTCTTAATAGAATCTGTTCCATGAAGTGTCGACTACTTAATTTATCATATTAGTTCAATGTTTTTTTGTGTGTACAGAAGATTAATAAATCCATCACTCTGATGCTCTCTAACTGTGCAATTGCATTTCCGGCAAAGGATGCATCAAAATAATAGATTGCTTAGCAGAGTAAATATATGAAAATGGTATTTAGTGTTTCAGTGTGAGCAGCAATTAGTGTACCACTTGTCAGTTGTAGAACACTGTGAAATATTATGGCATATTGTGACTTTATTTTTACAGAATCTGTTACATACCTGTCACTTTAATTCAACTAGAAAGCATTCTTTATGACAATTCATATAATATCAGAAAGTCAGGCAGTCATGTTTACTACTGAATCATTGTATGTCTCAATATTAAAATTAAATTGGAAGAGAGAAAGAGAGTTCTGGAAGATCAAATTGAATATCAAGTGGATTTAAAAGGAAACAGCACTGATTTTGTTCAAACATACTTCAGTTACCAATTTTTTACTATTTAAATGTGTTTAAAGCCCAAATATCATTTAATCTAGTGTTGGCAACCACTGTTGTGTGGAAACGGATGATAAACTGCGACCATGGTGGAAAATATTATAGAAATTATATCCTGCTTCTTTCCTTAGACAAATACATCTGTATTTTTTACACAAGGAGATTGGAAAACTGGCATGCTTCTACCCACACTAATGGCCCATATCTAGCATCGTTCAGTGGTGACCAAATTGTGTTGCCATGGATGTAACATTAACTAATCACTAATCTTAATACTAAATGAGTGGGTGGCCACCTAACAAGCACTATCATGCTAATAAAGTCTTAGTGTTGTCTAAAATAGGCAATGTAGGCATGGAGAAAATTTAGGAGTGAGCCAAATCAATTTGCCAAGTTGAACACCCTGACTATTTGTCCCCCCCCCCCCTCCAAAAAAAAGTGAATACCCATGAAACCAAAGTAGCCTGAAGTTTTTACAAAGGGAACACCAAACACAAAAGAAAAATAATTTGTCCACCACACATTTTCCCTCGAAAATATTTTTTTGGGGTGGAGTTGTCAGGTGGAGGGGGGGGGACGGGGGAAGAAGATAGGCAAATCCTTAGTGATTTTTAATCTCTTCTTAATCCTTGTGTTGCAAATTGCATTCTGATTTCAATTAATGTGAATCAGCACTTGCCACACAAATCTCAAATGTCAGCCTCTTCTCTCTCTCTCCTTTCTGTAGGTTCATTAACAGCTCTAGAACAATGAGTTTTTAGTGAGGTTTCTAATATTTCTTGGTTTGTCCAGGTTAAATGCATTGGCAGAGTAACTTTCTTTTTTGGATCTAGATAAGAGCAGGTTTACATAATGACTAGAAGTAATGTAGTTTGTACTGCACAGGTGTACATGACTATCATTTAGTTGTGCAGACGACACACGCAAATGGAAGGAGCATATTTAGGGGATGGAATACGCATATGGAATATGAGTTTGGAGCTTAAAAGAAAGCATTATTTATGCTGTGTTTTGCATTCTGGAAGCCTAATGTATTTTACAACCTCAGTACCATGTAAGTCCCTCTTAAACTTGCAAAGTGGGGCTTCAGTAGCTCCTAAGTCGCACATAGGCATTGTGCTGGTCCTCTGCATGTAGACTAATTTCTTCCTGCATTTGAAGTTGTAAAGAATTCTGTAAAGTTTACACAGAGGCTTGATAAGACAGTGTTACCTAGCCCACAGCCCGAGGGTGATCCCCAAATCATAGGGGTCATCAAACAAAAGACATGCTGAAACACTAATATTTGATGTTTGCTGATTTGCCACACTGTGCAGTATGGCTGTGATGGTGAACATATTAGTATATCGGACAAGCATGTTGGGTACCCAGGGCAGTCTTAACATATTATGGCTGAAGAAAGATGAGTTTTCCTTATCTAAAACATCCATTTATTATTCTCCACCTCCTCTGACTAACTTCCAGACCAGTTCTGAATTCTTCTTTCATTGCCCTTATACAACATAAGGTCTTACCTCCTTCCATCATTACCAAACGCATATGGAATACGAGTTTGGAGCTTAAAAAGAAAGCATTATTTGTGCTGTGTTTTGCATTCTGGAAGCCTAATGCATTTTACAAGTTCAGACAGTTAGAAAAAAGGTTTTGAAATTTGCAAATCCTAAAACTTCATGACCTTTGTCTATCACTAATAGATGCTAGTGACAAATATTAGATGATGGCACGATTCATGGATCTTGTCTTTGTGTTACCTTCTGGGCACTTCTGTTCAAAACTGTTAGTAAGGACCTGGTATATTTTTTAAATACTTTTGACTTCAGTTCAATCATCTTTTCTTTAGAATATGTGTATATTTTATATCCTACTGCAGTGTCAGTAAAAAGTATTCATTTTTTAATTGACTGTTTTATAGAAATGGTTTTGTAGTATCTTATGCCAGTACAAATGAATCTGAACTATATGTTAGTTTAATGTGTCCTAACAACATAGTTAGGATTTAAATTACCTGGTATTATGCTGTGATTTAAACCAAAGAGACAGCTCAAAGCATTTACTAGATGGTTATTTCCTAATAAATGTATACTTGACATATTTAATATTCTGTGATTATTCCTTTGTTCACATTTGTTTTTTTATTAACATGGTATTGAATAGTAATAGTCAACGAACATTAAATATTTTTATCCCTTGTAGATGTAATGCCACTGTGAGGTTATTACTTGAACATACACAATATTTTAAGAAAGCAGATTATAAAAACATGCATAGACTTGTCTAGTTTTATTCATCTTCCTGATAATAGGCAAGAGCTTCTGAAAACATTAAAACAGTAGCTCTCTCTTCACATCTTCTCATAAAGGAAGTGGTTAAATACACTGTGTCCTAATAAAAGGATGAACTAGTAATGGACTGAATGTAAGCAGCACTCAAGAAACATATGTTTTGAGTGCTGTATGGTTGCTACCCGACAGCTATTTGTATAGTGCCCTTGATTTCTGACCTTGGATGACTCATTTAAGCCAGTATTTTCAAGAAAATCCAAAATTAGGCTTCTGTTCTATTCTTTATTCTATGCCCATCACCATGGAGTCATCACTTTCCAAAGATGTTTTTAAAATAGTGATTAGCATTTGTCCTGTGCAGCTTTTTCTCCATTCTTCTCTCCTCAGAGAAAGTAAACATGTAGTATTCTTGCCCTGTGATTTATGAAGGCAAGGTCAAAGAAGTGACCACTGAATTTGAATTGGATAGTGATGAAATTTAAGGTATTTCTTAGTTCCTTCAGGAGAGAGTTCCACAGTCTTCAAACAGCCCTGAGAAAGCTCTGTCTCCTAAACAACATCCTGATGCTGTGATCAAAAATTCCATTGTGCCCAGAGAGTGAACCTGGCAACAGTGATTTTGGTCCCAGGGTGTTAATAATCTGTCGGGTGTAAGGGCAGGAAAACAGTGATGAGGATATGGGTCAGTCCTATCAGTCCTATTTCTATATGTAAAGAGGTAGAGCTTTTCATGGAGGGGCCTATCTCCATGGGTGGAATTCAGGCACACTGTTATTTTTATTATAGACTCAGAGACACTAAGGTCAGAAGGGACCAATATGGTCATCTAGTCTGACCTCCCTCACACTGCAGGCCAAAAAGCTTCACCAACCCACTCCTACAATGAACCTCAAACCCATAACTGAGCTTTTAAAGTCCTCAAATCATGATTTAGAGACTTTAATACAGAGACTCAACCAACAAGTGAGCGATGCCCAGTGCTAAAGAGGAAAGCAAAAAAAAAACAGCGCCCAAGCCAATCTGCCCTGATGGAAAATTCCTTCCCAACCCCAAATATGGTGATCAGTTAAACCCTGAGCATGAGGGCAAGTCCACAACAGCCAGGTCAAGAAGAACTTCTCTGTAATAACTCAGAACCCACTCCATCTAATGACCCTTCCCAGGTCACTATCATACCCATCACCAGTAGTAAAAGACAGACAATGGCCAAGCTACATTGTCCATCATATCATTCCGTCCATAAACTTATCAAGCTCGGTTTTGAAGGCACCTAAGATTTTTGTCCCCACCACTTCCTGTGGTAGACTATTCCAGACTATTTACTCCTCTGATGGTTAGGAATCTGTGTCTAATATCAAGACTAAATTTTCTGAAGGATAGTTTGTATCCATTTGTTCTTGTGTTCACATTGGCACTGTATTCAAATAAATTCCTCTCCCTCCCTTGTATTTATCCCTCTAATGTATCTATAAAGAGCAATCATATCTCCTCTCAGCCTTCTTTTGGTCAGATTAAACAAACCAAGCCCTTTAAGTCATCACTTATAGGGAAGATTTTCCATTCCGAAAATCATCCTTGTAACCCTTCTTTGCACCTCTTCCAGTTTGACTTCATCTTTCTTAAACATGGGTGACCATA
This sequence comes from Podocnemis expansa, assembly GCA_007922195.1. NCBI lineage: Eukaryota > Metazoa > Chordata > Testudines > Podocnemididae > Podocnemis > Podocnemis expansa. The sequence continues at coordinate 10,416,034 of ML682028.1, forward strand.
ACTGTACACAATACTCCAAGTGAGGTCGCACCAGTGCCTTGTATAACAGTACTAACACCACCCTATCTCTACTGGAAATACCTTTTCTGATGCACCCCAGGACCACATTAGCTTTTTTCACTGCCACATCTCATTGGCTACTCCTTGTCATTCTGTGATCAACCAGTACACCCAGGTCCTTCTCCTCCCCTGTCACTTCCAGCTGATGCATAACCAACTTATAAGAAAAATTCCAGTTATTTGTTCCTAAGTGCACTTCCCATTGTTGAATTTCATCCTATTTCTAATGCTCCACTTTACAAGGTCATCCAAATCATTCTGTATGCTATCCCAATCCTCCTCCATATTGGCAATACCTTCCAGCTTGGTGTCATCTGCAAACTTAATTAGCACATTCCCACTTTTTGTGCCAAGGTCAGTAACAAAAAGGTTGAATAAGATGGGTCCCAGGACTGATCCTTGGGGAACTCCACTAGTAACCTCCTTCCAACTAGACAGTTCACCTTTCACTATGACCCTCTGTAATCTCCCCCATAACCAGGTCTTTATCCACCTTTCTATTTTCATATTAATCCCCATCTTTATGGTAATTTAACCATAATTCCCTGTGTGGTACTGTATCAAGTCCCTTGCTGAAATCTAAGTAAATTAGGTCAACCACATTCCCTTTATCCAAAAAATCTGTTATCTTCTCAAAAAAGGAAATCAGGTTGGTCTGGCATGATCTACCTTTTGCAAAGCCATGTTGTATTTTATTGCAGTTACCATTCTTCTCAATATCCTTAAGTACCTTCTCCTTCAAAATTTTCTCCAAGACCTTGCATACTGCTGAGGTCAAAGTAACAGGCCTGTAGTTACCAGGATCCCTTTTACTCCCTTTCTTGAAAATAGGGACTGTATTAGCAATTCTCCAGTCATAATTCTCCAGTTATTATGGCTTTATGGTTGCATGATGGGGAGTGCTGACATTTAAAAATGACCCTTGAGATGACACTGTTTCCTTATTTATTAAATGAAGTTAGCCTTGTATTTAAAGACCTACCAGATATGGACATGGGCATTGGTTTTAAGATTTAAAACCAATTAATCAATATTTTTTGCATCTCTCTAACTTTTTTTTATGCTTGAGGACCCAGTACTACAAAATCTGGTATTTTCATATCATGTCCATATAGGCCAAGATATTTAAAAGTGTCAAGTGATTTGCAGTGTCTTAATTTTGTGTGCCCAACTTGACCTATTAAAGTGCCTGAATTCTTGAAGATGGATGCTCAATGTTGGTCACTTTTGAAATGGATGGGATTCAGTTTTATAAATCATAAAGTAAAGTGAGGTAAAGAGAGCTTGGGGAGAGGGAAGGGGCAGAGAGGGGAAGAAAGAATTTAACTGTGAAGCTGAATAATCGTAAAATGTCTATATTTAACGGCATATACCCTCCAATTTGAATTTAATCATGTAGAGATATTTGGTGTTCATATACCGTGCTGACAAGCCTACCATAAGTACCTAGCTTGATGTGTGCATCATGTTAATGTTATAATTTATAATGTCTTATAGTTTGTAATTTATGTACAGTGATTTTAAGCATAAAATGTTATTACTAATTGATTAAAGTATTTTATGATAAGTCATATAGCCATGTCTCCTTTTCCTACAAAATGTTGTTAAAATAATATCTGTCTTGGTGTGTCTACGTGTGTAGATGTGTGTGATTGCAGCACCAATAGACATACCTCAGCTAAATTTCATCTAGCTAGCTCAGATACAGATAGAGAGAATGGCAGCACAAGATAGCCCTATAAATAGTTGTATAGTCTCTGCTTAAGTGCATGCTAACATAGCTTCATTACTACTGGTACCCAAGCTTTCTAATTTAATCTAGCTCACCTTTGGTATATCTGCCTCAGATGCAGATACAGCATGATTGCAGCACAGACAAGTGGTGTGTGGGCACCTGCATTTAAGGAAGGGAGAGGAGGAGGAGGAGGAGGAGAAGAAAAAAAAAAAAGCCCTAAGGTTAAAGCAGACCCTAGTTCATCAGATGAAGTATGGTTAATCTTGTCTTAGATGGATATAAAATTCAGCCCTAAATCTGAAAGGCCAGTGAGACTAATACAGTATTTTTATTTTCATCTTGGCAATCCACGCTGTGTATCTCTTTCTTTACACTTGAATGAAAATAATTGGATTTCTCAAAAGAAGATTATTGCCAAACCTTCAACAAAAAAACATGAACATGAATCTGTATTCCATTCTGACTACTATAAAAGCATCTGCGTTTTCCATGAAATTCCTCTGATTTGGCATGAATCCAGAAATCTAAACCAATGAACTTCCAGCCTGACAGGATGAAAAATCTAATTGTCTAAATGGCAACTGCTTGGGATCTATTTTTCAGATTGGGTTGGAAGTGCATTGAGGCGGTACAGTGTGAATAAAGTGAAAATGCTGCTGAAAAGTCTTAAATTTATCAGAAAATGATTATAGTGAACCTGAAAATAGTTCCTCTCGGTCTTGAGGATTCAATAGCTTGACTGTGTGTACTTACTTTCAAGTCAGAAAAGCTTATCCATATATAAACAAATATACATTTTTAGGTTGTGCAGCTCTTTCAGAATAACATATGCTACGAATTTTCACTTTTTGCTTCCTCTTCAAATGCATTTTTATTGATTTTAGTTTTTAAAATATGGCCCAGTAAATTTAGCCAATAAGAAATAAAATTAACATTTCTAATGTTGCTTCTGCAGTGGGAGGTTTGTGTCTTGTGCATTATTAAGAACAAAAAAAAAATTATACACTGTTATAGTGTAGTAACTAACAATCCTTTCCGAGTCATGGCCAAGTCCTATCCCCATTAAAGTCAATGGGCGTATTTCATTTGACTCAAGTGGGAGCTGAATTGGATTCTCATGGCACATCATATATACTGATGCCTGAAATGGAGTAGCCTGCTCAGCACAGAATTGCAGGCAGAAATAGGGGGGAGACAGACAATCTGTTGAAGAAAAAACTGCAATATTGCATACAATTAAGAAACAGAACTTTAAGGCTACATAATACATGTGTACAAAGGAACAGATGTGCTTTTTGCTTTTTTATTTTTTTAATATGGAGACTTTTGATTTTTGAGTGCTTAATTTTACAAATTTAATTTTCTCTATGCAATATGGTTTATGGATTTTTTGGTGTATTTATTGAAAAGCAAAATGTTGCTACTGCTATCTGATAAACCGAGCACAATAATACAAAGCAAAATTAAGTGGGGGATGATTCTACATGCTCGGTGGGATTAAATGGCGTGATGGGAAAGACTAGCCTTGTTATCCTAGATGTGCCTGCAAGTGTGGTATTTATCTGTGGTTTTTAAACCGTGGCTCAGGACCCAGTATTGGTTTGCAGGGGCCCTCTGCTGCTGCTACCAAAAGACTGGAATGCTTTGCTTAAGTATATAGCTGTTGGTTCATGGGCATAAATGATTTTTTTTCAATTGGATCCTGAGGAAAAAAGTTGGAAAACCACTGTTTTATGTAGTACACCATTCTGTAGCAGTGGTTCTCAACCTTTCCAGACCCCTTTCAGGAATCCGTACTCCAGTATTCTCCTCACTTAACAACTATTTGCTTACAAAAATGGACATAAAAATGTCAAAGCATCACATCATACTACACATTACTGAAAAATTATGTAATTTCTCATTTTGTGTGTCTGAAATTTTATTTGTACTAACTTTGCTAGTGTTTTTATATAGCCTTTTGTAAAATTAGGCAAACATCTAGATGCCAATATAATTGTAGGATGTCCTCTGACTGACTGGAGAGGTATTACACATACCCCTGGTTGAGAATCACTGTCCCACAGAATTGAATTAACCAAAAACAAACAAATTGCTTATTTAAATAGATGCTCTATTTGACAGGTATTTTAATTTTCATCAATATCTTCTATTAGATCAATACAAATAGAAACTACAGGCAACTGCACTACCATTATAGACTTTATTCAGTGTGGTGCAGGAGAGTGAACCAGTAGAAAGACAAACAAGGAGTTCTGTGGCACTTAAAGACTACTAAATTTATTTATTACATGAGCTTTCTTGGGAGAAAATCCCACTTTGCCCAGTGCTTAGAAGATTGGGTAACATGTTTTCTGAGCATCTAATGAAGTGGGATTTTCTCCCATGAAAGTTCATGTAATAAATAAATTTAGTAGTCTTTAAAAATGCCCCTAGACTCCTTGTTTGTTTTGTTAAACTACACTAACACGTCTACCCCTTTGGAAACAGTACAAAGAAGAGTTCATTGGAGTTTTATATCTACACTGTCTTCTGTCAGAAGAGGTGAAATTAGCCCTCCAGTCAATCTGTGTAAAAGAAATCAAACTACTGGGACCCAGGTCATCACACACAAATCTTGCGTTCCTTTGGAGTAATGCTGCCATGAAGCAGGAACTGCCAGTGTTCTTGAATGCTGTAAACTGGGGTGGGTTCAGCTGTGATAAGGCCACAAAGGATGTTGACAATACCTGGCCCAGACTATGAACTCTTTTCTAAATCCTTAGTTGACCTATTTATAATGAAGAAAAGCTGTTACATTTCACCATATATCAAAGGATTAAGCGAAATGATAGCTGTCTGACAATGTAGAAAATATTGTTACTATCTTCCTAGAGATGCCTTGTCAGAGAAAGTGCCCAGAGCTATATTTTCAAAAGCCTGGCCTCCTTTTTTATTTATTTTATTTCTTTAGCATTAGATGCCTCTTGTCTGTTTATATATCTCCAACTCAAGGTGCCTCTGGCAATTGATTAAGAACACAATAAATCAGAGTAATCCATATAAGAAGAAAGTATATAAACTCAGTACAGCACAAAGAAGGCCAAGAATTCCCCATGTTATACTGAACTACATCTTTCAAGTAGGATTTGCTTCCTTAGCATTCCTGTAATAAGGTGAAGTGGGTCTTTAAAAGGAGTATAGGCCCAGGGTCTCACCTATGCCATGTTTCTTCCCTCAGTATGGGATTGATTGGAAAGGATCACACATCTGAATGTGCGCTCAAGAGTTAAGTCTTTTGGGGATATTTAAAAGGTGGCTAATTGCTCACTTTCAGAGAGATCACTGTCAAATCAAGGCCTGGAAAGAAATTCTCTGTACAGTAGGGGAGTTGGCTGGGGCTAGAACTTATGATAGGCTAAATATGAAGAGACCTGGGGAAATGAGACTAGATTCCTGAAGGAGGGTTGATGTGTGGCCCTAATACTGGAGGAACAAAAAATTGGAACTCCTATGGGCATGCTTAAAGGATTGTAAGGACAACATAACCATATGACTGGGTCCTGACACATGAGGAGATGAAATCTTTTGTACTCAGGAGAAAAGGAATGCTATCAGCCATTGGGGAGGACCAAAAGGATGCGGGTAAACCTGATACAATAGTGAAGAGTTACATATGTTTACGTAATATGAAATGAAACTTCAGAAGGGGAGACTGCATTGAACTTGAATATTGGGATGAAACTGGGTTGAGCTGGGCCCTGAGGAACAAGGGAAACCGAGACATAACAGCACACATAGGTGGAGAGACTGGAGTATAGTATGTATCTTTAAAAACTTGACTTCCCTAGCACACACTATGAACTATTGTGAAATGGGTATTAGGAGAGCAGTCCAGCTCTGGTGCTAGGGTTTCTCATGCCCCACTGCAGTACAGCACACAACAGATCAATTATTCCTGGGCAGAGCAGTGAAGTTAGTAATACAGTGCGACGCCTAGCAGGGCAGTCCCCATTTTGGCGCCCATCAAAAGTTGGCAGCCCCCTGCAATGCTTACCTCACTTACCATGTTGGGTCGGCCCTGGAGCACTCTGTAAAAAAGGGAACCTCCCAGCAAATGTTCTTGGTTTGTTTTACACAGACATTTGCAATCAATCAGGATAACAGCTAAAAAACATATTCTTTACTATGAACAGAAGAAGATTGTGGTTCATGGCACATTTATCCTTTAGGTTCATTCTTTAGGACCATGTTGTAATGCAGATTGTAAAAGCTGACAGCAGTTGCTGTGTAAATACTTAAATTCTTAAGAAGTGTTACCAAAAAGCCCTCTCTCTAGCTCTACATTAGTATTGTAGAAGTATATGGTCATGCATTCTTGTCTCACTGTATTATAGAAAAATAAATAGTTGACCTGAATAATGGTTCAGAACTGTCTCCAAGCAGATGAAAAGGTCAGTAAGAATTCTCATTTCCTTGATCTTACATTCTCTCATTGATTTCCTCAGGTTTCCTAGTCGATTTTCTTCTAGGTTATTTGCTTTCCCTTTTAGCAGGAGAGCTACTAGAAAACCTACTATGATTGAAGATCAGAGGAAGTCATAGCCAATATCCAAGTGTGTAATTTGGCCCAACATTTGGCTTTTTATAATGACCTACATTTTCCTCCAGAAGGACTCTCTTGATATTGTTTCAGCAATTCTTCCTTTGTTTTGAATTATGGCTTGTGAGCTGGGCAAAAGTAATGATCTAGAACCAACTGTTCAATATTTTTAGCATTCATTAGTTTGCCTAAAGAGGGTCATAATCACTATTTAGAACTCGCTATGTAGTTGTTTCTTTGTTTAAGATTCTTGTACAGAATTTGGGGTGTAAACAAGATCGGTGAGGGATTGTCACCTCCTGTCCTATAACCTTATGGCCTCAAATACTTTGCTTCTGTAACTCCCTACCTGGCATGTTTAGTCAACAGAAATAATGGAGCTCACACCCTAAGTGTCTGAGTAAAATGCACACCTGATCCAGCAGTTCCAAGCCCAGGCTACTTGTGGGGTGACCTTCTACACTCTTAGTCCCAGGTATTCTCAAAACTATGTCTTCTGTAATGTCCAGTCCTCTCTTTGACACTTTAGAGAAATACTAAAGTTTGTTCCTCCAAAGAAAGAAAAGCATATCACTGTTTATTAACTGGAGTAAATATATCCCTCCCTATAAACACAGCACTGCTCTCATTTGTAGTAAAAATTCAAAGAGATCCTGAACAAGAAGACACAAGTCATGACAAGAAAAGGGAATACAGTTAGTTATAAGTGAGTAAAAATTTGATTAATTTTTTTCCCATTTTTACTAGCTTAACCATTTCTAACTGTACTCCTTTTATTTGGCAAGGTCTAAGATTTGTTCAAGATGATTTCTCTCACTGGTCTTTCTTGTTCCAGTCCAGGGCTGTGATTCCCTTGGCCAGGACTTTCCACAGAACCATAAAATGCTGATTTCTCTAGTCTTCCTTTGCCTAAGAAGGTTTCTCAACTCTATTCAGTTTCCAGAGGATTTACACCTGCCAGTTCTAGTCTAAACAATTGTGAAGCAGACATTGGCATGGAACATGTTCTTGGATATTAGAATAATGATTGATCTAGGTGATGCTTGCAATTGAGGGGCATGGGGGGGAGTGTAGAATATAGGGAAAGGTAAAGAATGAGGTTGCTTTCTGTTTTAGTAACATTAGTGTGAGGTATTAAAAGGGCTTTGGGAGGATATATGAGAATTCATGCAACAATATGACTTCACCATACCTTTTTATAGAAACCAGATATGTCACAATGCTGTAGTTGAGGATGTGTCCTTAACACAGTGGATGAAGAGAAGAGAGGAAGTGACTTTCCTGTTAAGGGCCATCAATCCTTCGATTTAGAGATTTCCTTGGAAAAGATCCCGAAGTTAGTGGTTTATATACCGTTTCAAAGCAAAAAACCACTTTAATCTAATTTCTAGTATGAATTTGCCAGGTGAATAGAATCAGGGAGAATGAAATAAATAGCATCATTTGTTATAAGCTAAATGCATAATCAGGACCATTTCACAGATCTTTACTTTTAGCTTTCAAGATGCTCTGATTTTATTGTGTAACTAATGACAGAATGTAGTGGGATTGTGATGGATTAATATGCAACAGCTGTTGCAACAACTTCTTAATAGTTTCAAGTAAAAAGGTAGGAGATGTTTATTTCTTTTTAATTGTGTATATCATGTAATAACTGGTAATAACTCTGCATTGCCTATGTATGCATGCAAAATTATTTAGATATTAAATTGCCTTTCTTAAATGGCTAACTAGGGGGCATAGGCAATTTTGATCCACCTGCTACATGAAAAAGTAATAGTTGCATGCTAAGTACTTGAACCCCCTTCATTCAAGTAAGAATGTTTAAACCTACTTTCTTGGTGAAATTTCACAGTGAGCTATTACCTTCTGCTGATCTAAATTCTCCCCATTTTACTTGGGTATGTTAGTCTTCTCTTCCTTAACATCTGCAAAGTAATTCTATATACTACTATCCAATTATTAGCTTCTATCCTCAAGGGGACTGAACTTCACTACTGAAAACCCCAGTCCTGCAAAGAAATACTTACATTGTTCACTTTGTGCATAGCGGGTGGTCCTATTAGCCTTAGTGGAACTACTTGCATTGTATAAAATTACACATGGGATTAAGCCTTTATAGGGTGGGAGCTGAAGTCATCCTAATAGGCACTATAAAGTTCTCATCTTTTTGATGATTTGTGCATGGCTGAATATTTCTAAACAATTATAAAATAGTGACATGTAATAAGTGCATCTCAAAAATCACGAATCACATGCTCAAAATAGCAGTTGCAACTCTGTTAACATTCAACTAGTCTTTGGTTCTGAATCTGCAGAATGAAAATGCAAATGTTTAAATGGAGAAGGTTTCCAAAATCAAAAATAACCTATCCCATTTGAAACATTTATTATATCTTGGGGAGGGAGGGAAGCTCCAAGATATTTGAGGATACAGAAGAATTTTATCAGCTCTGAAAGCAACTTACAACCATGCATACTGTAGAAATCATGATCTACATGTCAGAACAGCATGATCCACAGGAGAATGTCAGATTGTTTGGTGCTAGATGTGGGGTTTTCTAAATTAATTACTACCATGTTGGATATGTTTTTATCCACCAGCAGTGAAAATGGTCACAAAATTATGTGTTCCAGCCATGCAGAGGAAAGATATAGGGCTATAGGGAAATTTAAAAGTGTAACAAACATCATTGTCGATATGTCTGTTTCATGACAGTTTTCTCAAGCATTAGCTGCCTTATTATTTGCTGTTTTTATTCCTGTTTTGAAAGTTTGTTTCTGTCTTTTATAGTATTGAGCTGTATATTGGTCTCTAGCAAGTCTGTACCCCTGGATAACTTAGAAAAAAAAACACCTTAATATTTCATAGTAAAATTCAGACATTATACATAAGCTTATTACCTGATCCCTGCAAACGTTTTAGTGTTTTGTTACTTATGTAGGATGAGGTCTTACAAAAGTATTTGATAAATTAAAATAAACCCCTCTCTGTGCAAGACTTTATCTGCCTCTGTCTCTATCCCATCTTTCTCAGCAAAGTTTCTTTTGCCAGGTTTTTCTAAAATTCAGTTTTAGGCACATATAAAAGGGAAATTTATTTCTTTAAAATGCACTAGAATATATTACTATATAGTGAAATAATGGATTTCCATTCTTCATCAGAGAAGTTTTTCTCTTTACACTGGCTATTAGATGCACAGATTTATTTATACAGAAAAATGTTTTCTATAATGTTCAAAGGGTGTTCTTTGATGTCTCAGTTCATCTCCTTTTGTATACTATCATAGATATATTTGATTTCATTTGAAATTTGTTGGTTTCACACAGATTTTGGTTTGAATTTTGAGACTCATTTGTAATAGATTTTTTTAAAATGCATGTGTAGTGTAATCTGCTCAAACATTGAGTTTTGCATAAAATTGGGCAAATAGGAAAAATGAGCTGTGAACATGTTGTGATTTGAGCTGGCCATGTTGTAGAATTTGTTGGTCCTTTGGTGTATTCTCATGTGATGTATGCGTTCTTAGAATATCTGAAGAGGAGCTTTATATTTCTTTATATGGGTTTTCATTCACCAGCACATGTATGCATAAGTGTACTGGTGAACTGATATGTAAACAAACCTACTCCAAATGAGAGTGCCTCGTGCTTTAGAAATTTAATAAATAAGTATTGTTAAAAGAAGAAACAAACAAGGAAAGTGAAATAGCTAGTCATGGTCTAATAACAGCTCTATTTTTCAAAAGTGGTCTCCTGGTTTTGTTTGTTAAGATCTAGATGCCCAAGTTCAGAAAAGAGTGCCCTGGTAGTTCCCTTTGACTTTGGTTGACATATAGATGCCTGATACCTCTGAAATTTGAGTGCCAGATCTGTCTACAATCAGATATCCACACACTCTTCTACTTCACTGGTTGCCGGTGTTCAAAATTTGAGCAACATGATCACCCATCAGGTGACATTAGCAGGTGATAAAGGGAAAAACTTGAGTCATTCTCTGGGGTCACTTTAAATTTGTTTCAGGCCAGAGATATGGAGCAAAATTTCTGCCATCTACCTAGCTTCTGAGGAAGAAACAAAGAGAAGTAACATCTAGAGGAATTTGTTGTTTGAAATCTACACAACACAGGATTGGATCTAGTAGATGAACCTGCAGACACATGAGCGCTCATGGAGCTGACAGGGAGAGAGCCATCAGTTTAGTCGCAATCATCAATGAGACATAGACCAGCAAAAAAGAATGCCAGGCAGGAATGAATGAGAGACTACAGTGGCATTCACAGCGATCAGATGATGTGGACATCTCACATGATAGTCAGCCATATGCTGTTCTCTGTCCCTTGGACAGAAGAAGAAGGAAATGATGTTGCCAGGGACTCTGCCATCTTACTTTGCACATAGGAGGTATTCTAAAATGGTGCTTGGCAGAGAAAATAATACAGCCTTTGGCAAAAGGAACTTTTGGGGGAATTTTCTGCTTTTGCCCAGGGAGGAGGGTTGAGTGTACCCAAATGCTGTCCTTCCCAGCCCTCTTTGAAGAGCCCTGAAGAGTTTTCTGTAGTATTCAGAGATAGGTGTAGCAGTGATTTGAAAAAGCTGGTCTGTGTGCACACCTATGCTCCCTTTATAAGAAAGAGGAGAGCTGCACTTAAATAGCTTTCTTCATGTGTGCATCCCTGCAGAACAATCTGGTGCTTGAATTATTCTGTATTCTCTTTTTCTCCTCACTCTCTAGTGAGGCCATATAGCTTGACAGTTTCTTCTTGTCTAGTTCTATAACCAGAGCAAACAGAGGGATGGAAAAATGGCACAATCACAAAACATATAATCTTTAAAAGATTTGTTTCTGAGGGTGAGTTTCAAATCCTGGGAGTTACTGAAATGCATTCTCTCATTGCTAATTATGGCAGAGTTTGCTGGCCTCGTGAGTGACATTTCAGTGAATAAATGTACTATTTTTGATGTGAGGAAATGATGCAGAATCACATCAGTTTTAGTAAAAGTAATGTACACATATAGCACATAAAACATTTAGCTGTCTTTTTCTTCCTAAATGGAGATCTAAAATGATTTCCCCAGATGCTCACTGATATGTGGGGGATGGGAGGACTGCACTGGTCATAAGTTACTCTTTTTTTCATTTGTAATTTTACACTGGTTTGGAGAAAAAGCTGTTCCCAACCTCACCCTGCGTAATCATTTATTTTCTCCCTTGGTGTCTAGCAATTCAGATGCAAGAGAGGACAACCTGAAAAATGTAGAGTATTAAAAGCACAAGCAGCTGGCAAATATTTCCTAAGTATCTTGTATAACGAAGAAGTAATAATTTGATATATCATGTGAAGTAAATTAGCACCCCGTCTTTATGAGGACTGTAGACAGAATCTGATCCTCTGAAACAGAGTTGATGTTTTTGACCCATCTTGTTAAAGATCACCATTGTTTAAAAGGGAAATTAGTGGCTTCATTGTAGTAGTACATGTACAGATATGACATGACAAACTCTTGTCTCTCCCTGATGCCTTCAGAGAAAGAGAGGAGAATCTTGTCTGGTGTGACTCTGCTGACTATAAGGGAGTCACTTCTGATTTACATGAATTTAACTTTTGATTAGAATCTGACTTTGAGGGTCCTATTCTCTTTATTGGTCTAAATGGCATGGTTTATGGACTTCATTAGAACTAAGGCTCTAGTCCAATTTGTTTCTTTCAATCCCATATATGTACTGTATATCAATATGGAAATGCAGTGAAACTCAAGGATATTAATTATACCACTAGACCTTGTACCTTAGACTTAATGCAAAATAAAAGGCTCAGTCCCAACAAGCCAAAACCGGGTCTCCGTGACCAACAATTCATAAAGTGGTGCACAAATACCCATATCCAGGGATGCAGGTAGTTGTGGATATAAAGTGGACCTCCATGAACTTCTGGGGCTCTAACCTTTTGCTCCCTAGATGGGAAGACAAGATACCAAATATAATCATGGATCCTGGTCTGCTCCCAAAGCCTTTTAGGGTTCAGAATTGAATCTCGCTCTGCACAAGTTCTTCTTAACCACTGTGTCAGGACTCATTACTTTGTTGCCACACAGTGGTAAGTGTGTTGTGGTGAGTTAGGGAGATAACTAGATTTGCCTGGGTGTATGGCATGGCTGTTATATCCTGTAGAGACGTGATATGCCACCAAGTGTGTCACGACCTGCAAAAGGTTGAGAACCACTGCTGTACATTACCCAGGGTATACAGAAGCCCTTCTGATTAGACCTGTGTGTACACTATGGATGGATCTGGCACTGGATTTTCAGAGGTTTCTGATGAAGTGCAAGGAAAGATAACCGAAGATGGACTCTAGTAAGAAGGTGTGGCGTACTCTTATTTGTTGGTGGGCTGAGATGTTTTTTGATACTGGAGAGGACTGGATGCAAAGTGCTGACTTATATCTAGATGAGTTGAGATGGATGTTGCTAGAGAAAAATGCAATTCTTTCTTTTGATTTTTAAAGGAAATAATGTTAAGCATTCCTGTACGTGGATACTCAGCAGATATCATGGTAGAGAGAGATGCTTTGAGAAATGCAGAGAGTTTTTTTTTTGTTTGTTTGTTTGTTTGTTTTGGGTTTTGTTTTGTTTTTTTGTTTTTTGGTTTTTTTTTTAACATACCAGTTTGGAGATCAACAGCTTCAGAAATAAGAAGCCATATTGGCAAAGAAAAAATCATTTGAACTATCAAATCATGCCAAGCTATAATTATTTTATCATACTTTGGGCAACATCCATGTACTGCCAGTAAGGCAAGTAAGCGTCTTCTCTTTCCACAGATAAAAGTTGTACTATATCCTCTTACTTGAACAAAAGATATTTAAATTTAAGGTCAATTGTTCTCACTTCCACTCCAATTAATATGATATGGCCTTATAGTTTAATTTACAACAGCTAGTTAAGCTCCCTGGTAGGTACTTCTGAATGATTAAATAGTAATTAGTCACTTGAGAAAATGCAGTAAAGTTCAAATAACTGTCAGATTTGAAGACACATCATACACATTGTACCATTAATTTATTAACAATGTCCTTTAGAGGAAGGAAAAACATGGTGTATTGCACAGTGTATAACGATGTAAATCACCCTGTTGAAAATACATAAAATGTTTGTAACACCCATAATTTGGACATAGAACATCTTTATGTTTAGTTGTTATTTTTCCTATGGAGAATGAAGGCATATCTTTTTGTTGTTACCTTAATCAAATTATTAGGGGTTCAATCTTTCATGAAATAGAGATAATCACTTCTGTTTCAGTAATAAGAACTGAGTTTCACTAGGATGCAGTGTTTTCCCTTCTAGATAGATCTGAAGATGGTATTTTAGGACCCAATCCTGCAAACTGCTTTGTGGGATGGAGTGTCCTGCAAAAGGGAGTTCTCCTTATCTTTCAGTAGGGCTCCATACAAGTATAGCATCCATATGTGGTTGCAAGACTGAGGCCTTACTGTTGTGTCTGCAGTTAGAGCTAAATTTAAGTGTGAAGTGTCAGATCTGGTTCTTTGTCTTTTTCCCAACATCCAGTAAACTGCCCACATATCTTTCTGTGTAATTGGTGCATACTTTGAATTCCTACAGCAATTAATTCTTTGGTCTTTAAGCTTATATGACACTTTTACCACATTAGCATGCTTTGTATGTGTTAGTTTTCTTACCTCATAATATAATTTAGTGGAATATACCATACCTGCATGTTTTTACTGTGAAAAGTCCTATTACAATAATTGAGCATGTGCCTAGTTCACTTCAGTGTGACTTTGTACAGTAAAAACCCTATATAGTAGGAACTCATAATGAACTAGCTGCCAAGACTTCTTAAACAATTAAATTGCCTAGAAAATGAAAAGTGATCTTACCATATATTGTATCCCAGCTGTATAGTTTGTTGTTCATTCTACACCTAATGTGGTGCCCCGTATTTTATTTTTCTAATGAAGTCCTACTGCCTTATTAAGGAGTTCAGGACTGACAGCACTGGCCAATGCTGACAGTAATACCTGGAGAGAACACTGTGTGTAGGGTGTAAGAAATGGACCTCTTCTTGCAGTGGAGAGATGTGGGGAAGAGGTGGTTTATTTAGTAATGAACGCAGCAAAAAGCCAAGGAACCTATGTAGTGAAATGTTCCTAGAACATGCTCTGATTAAACACTGTATTTCATATCATCCCAGTAAATTTCCAGATAAGGTTTTGAGACATTGGCCTTGAATTTAAAGCTCTCTCTGGCTTGAGACCCAAAACTCTGAAACGACCTCTCTTCCTGTTCCATATAGTCACAGTTGAGATCAAGTGGTTGCAGTGGAGCTAGCATTCTGTTTGGTATAAATAGTCAGCAGTGGGAAGGAGAATGAGAACCAAAGTTTCCAAGATGGCAAAAGAATACCTAGCTTCTGAACTACAAGGTAAAGTTGGATGCTGGGGTGGAGGGTGTTTCTAAATACTTCCTACTGAAGTCATTCCATTTTGTGTAAAATACTTATTGGGCAAGCAAATGACTCTATATCCTGGTGGTTTCGGTGCCCACCAGTGGGTGAGAGAGAATGTTTTGTATCCTTGCTCTAATGGATATACAGTGAAAAAGAATGGAACTTCTTTAACAGGAGAGTTTCAGACAAACCTACTCCAGAATCTCTCTCAACCTGCCTGAGCACTCTTCTGCAACATGGGAGACCCAAATTCAAATTCCTTTTCCACATCTAGAAAGGCTGGAGTGGGGGGAAGAATTAAACCTAGATCTCCCATAGCACAGGTGAGTACCCTGTCTACTGGGATAAAGATTATAATGGAGACTCTGCCTCCTCTTTATCCCCTTTCCTTCAAATTGGATGAAACTATTGACAAACTTCTGTCAAATTAATAAATAGATTAGGTTGCTCCAAACTGTATTTGTCACCAGTTCTGGTCAGAAGTACGGCTTCTGACTAACCTCCCTTCTGCTGATGCATAGAAAGGGGAACATTGAACAGTTTCAAGTTACCTTCCTCATTTACAGAAAATATCAAGTCTACTGGGCCTTTTAACTGCTCCACTTTTCCATTCAGGGTATTTTTCTTGGTTCCTTTTCCCTTCTAATGCCGTATGGTGTTCAGCAATCACTTTTTATTGAGAGAGCTGGAAATAGAGTCTGCATAGTAGCGTGAACTTTTTCAGAGCCTAGCACAAACTGCATCTGGGAAGCTTAGTCTGTAAAGACATACACTTCACTACCACAATTCTAAAATGTCTTGAGTGTGACAGGATTTGATGATTTTCATCAGTACACAGGATCAAATCCTTATATTACATGGATCATTTTTTTAAAAGTATCACTATTGACATAGACATATATTTTAATATTAGAAATGTCAAGGGGAACAACCTCAACTAGTGTAAATCATGACTTCTGTGAAGTGAGTTAGATTCAAGCCAGTGAGGATATGGCCGCAGGTGTTAGCTTCATGCTTCTTGTTAGAAGACTTTGATAAGCTCATAGGAAATGGATGGTGACATCATAATGGAATGAACCATGAATTATAACTCTCCTAGTATCATCAACTTAATTGGTTTTTCTCATACAAAAATTGGGTAGAATCTTAAAGTAGTGAAGGGCATAAGTGGTTCTTTTAATCTTTTCTGCACAGTTCACTTTTAAATTAAAACCATATGGGAAGGTAAGGGACTGGTGAACATCATTACACTCCTCCATGCTATTTCTATCTTCAATATTCCCTAAAACAACTGTGTATTAGTACTGCATGGTATTGCAAGTTTCACTGAAATCAAATATCTCAATTATTTTTTGTTACAAGTTAGATAATACTATGTCAATAAATATTTCACTAAAGAAGATCTGTTTAGTTTCATTAGGGATTGTGTAACTTTAAAATAGTTAGTAGGTTAAAAACAGGTTTCTTTTTAATTTCTTTAGATTAACATATGTTTCAGACCAAAGCAACTGTTGAAGACGTGATATGTTAATTATTTCAATCATGAAAACCTGGATAATGGGTAACAGGCTTCATAGTACACTTAAAAGGTTATAGTGTGATGTTTGTTTGGGGAAACCAAAAGTAGGTACTGCCCAATAGCTAACTCTGAAAATTCATGTATTAAGTCTGTACATGGCATTGCTTTTTTAAAAAATTCTTTTAACAAATCCTAACAGGAGCTAGGTAGGAAATGCTTTACATTTCCCGTGCTAGTTTTCAAAGGGGCAGCCATGTTAATCTACTTCAGTAAAACAAACAAGGAGTCCTGTGGCATTTAAAGACTAACACATTTATTTATTGCATGAGCTTCCATGAGAGAAAATCTGATTTTGTCAGATGCTTTGAAGATATGGGAACTTACAGAACTTAAGTTCCCCCATTTTCAAAGCATCTGACGAAGTGGGATTTTCTCCCACAGAAGCATGTGCAATGATCATGCTAATTTTGTGATGTAAAAAAGTTTTCCTGTTCCACACTGGAATAAAACTGAGACCTTTTTTGACAAAACAACAAAGAAAGAGACCTCAGAACTATATAATCATGTGGACACTCATCTTGGTTGTGGGAGCCCCACATTTAGGTCCCTGATCTGAATCAGGCAGAAAAAGGACTCAAACATTTTCTGAGCACAGAGAGAGCCTGGAGTGTCCTGTTTTCAAAGCTATGAATTTGAAGTCTGTCTCTCTCTTTCTTTCTCTGACTCACCAGGGCTGATTCAATTTGTTTAATATTAATGGGGCCAGAGTGACCAACTCTCTTGCTCTAACCAAAAATTGCTTTCTGGATCTGAGAAACCATTCCAGACAAAACATCATTGAAAGTAAGTGTTTTCTTGGAGAGTTTTGATTTCAACAAATTGGCATTTTCAGACCCCCCCCCCCCGAATTCCTGACCAGGCATAATCCTACAACTTTTAACATATCTCTCTGAAAAGTATGTATTATAAAATATAGTTGTTTTCATCATATAGTTGTAAAGAAAAATCCACTACTCAGAAATATTTATGTAATGTTAAAGTAGAAGCTGTATGATTACAAATTTCATATGAATTGTACTTGGTTCATCCCACTCTCCAATTTGTAAAGATAAGACAGAACAAGTAGTTGATGAATCAGAGGCTTAGAATCCCACATTTTAAAAGACCTTTGAATGCACATTCTGCTGATGCATTTTTATACTGATTTGCACATTGCAGAGTCTTACTTTTATGCTTGCAAACAGATGCTGATAGACACCATTGCCCCCTTTGCTAACCTATGTGATCCTTTATACAAACCAGTGGCCCTTGCATTTGGGCACACACTCACACATATACTTCTGCAGCCTCAGTGGGATTCTTTGGAAACCCGTCTAAAAGTATAGTTCTAGACCATCCAAAATATGATAAACTGAGAAGAACATCATTCATTTTGGTCCCAGGCAGTGGAAGTGTGCTCACTAGTCGCTTAAAGTATGGTCCCCCAAAAAGCACGCCCAGCCTCCAGGTGCCACACCAGGAACTTCTGTCCTGCAGGCATTGGACTCATATACTCTGGTCTGTCAGTTTAACAGACACTTGTATGCAATTAGCCTTTACTCTAAAACATGATTTTAAGTGTGTAGGCATCAAATTAATGCACAATGAATCAATCAGTCAAGGGGGGTATTACTACCAAATAAAAGATAATTTGCAATCTAACCATTTTAATCTCACCCACATATTTGCCTACTAACAGTTATGCAACGTAATCCTTCTGGCCATGGGGTTAGGTGCAAGTGTTAGAAGCTGCTTGCAAGATGGAGATCCAAGCAGAAGAAGCCTCAAAACAATGTTTTAAAGTGTTACATCTTTTTCTTTTATCGATGATCTCTTCTCTCCCACCAAGGTGCTACAGATATTTAGCTAGTTCATTGTTATGTGTATTTTACTTGCTCCTACGTGGGCCATGTGAAATAGATTTGGGACACAATTTTTATCTGCACACGTGTATGATACTGGAAATTTGAAAGCATAACAATAATGCCAAATATGTGATGAGCATTCAAAAAAGACTTTGTGTGGCATATTTTGCATTAAACTATGCAATTACATTCCAAAGACGAACAGGAAAGCTACACAGATCATATTACAGGGGTTTGGGGGGCTCAACTCTTTATTCTGAGGTGACATACATCAGTGTACCTCCTGTCACTGACACCCTTCAGTGTGATTGAAATGAAGAGCTTGTATGACATTGACGGAGTAAATATTTGCAACTGGAGAAAAACTCTAACAACAGTGTGAGAAGCAAGAACTCTAATCAAGCACAAGAAATTCAAGAAGCTTGCTGGAGCTGTGTAATACTGAATGCAAACTTGGAAAGTTGCCCAGCATTTCCATAACAGAGATCTAGGACCCTGGCCCTCCTCCTAACTGCCAGATAGCAATAAGATAGAGAGGAATGATGTCACAGTAGACACTATCTGTCAGACACACTGCATAGTAGCGAGGTGGAAAGGACGGTTAAATTTCCATCACAAAGCTCTCATCCCCACAGGGAGACATCTCTAGCTCCATCTGTGTATTTGTCCTGAATGCCTGTCTCGGACAAAAGTTCTGTTGATGTTAGTGATTTTTTACACAGTAAATAGTTAAATACTGAAGTATGTGCGGACAAGACCTGTCCCCCATATTATGTAGCAGAAAGGGAAATCCTGTCTCTATTTACCTGCTTTGATCCAGGCTGGCTGCTCCTGATTCAATGCTAGTTTGTTGTATCAAGCTCAGGATTAGGATTTGATCCAAACCTGTTGAGGTCCGTGGAAAAATTTCTGTTGATTTATGGGGGCTTTGGATCAGGCCCCAGGTATACATGTATTCGTATATAGCAACATATATTATGAACATTTTGATGCTAAACAACAACAGTTACTAGTTTTTAACATACAAGATTAAGCTATTTTAGCATTTAGTAAACAAAGAAAACTAATCAGAGTAGATGTGTTTAGAAATGTTTCTGAAAATGTAATGTTTATTCATTACAGCCAAGTTAGAGTGAATGAGATTTCAATTATCTACAGAAGCAAAAATTTAAACAAGATAAAAGCTCTATAGACTGTACTAGTTTGACAGTTAATGACATTCACAGGAATGTCTCCTTTTAAGTTTTAGGCAAAATCATGTTATAATGAAACAAAAATTTATATATATTTGGCTATTTTTATGAAATATTTTATATTTTCCAGAAAATATCCAAAGATGAGTTCCAGTATAAGCCCTGAGCTTAAAACGGGTAGGTTTATGATGCCTTTGCAATTATTAAAAAGACGATAGGACAAAGGGGTTGCTAAAGCATTTAAATTGGCTGAATAAATCAATTACATTCACTATCTCAAAGGGGAAAAGTTATATTACAAATTCTTGATGTAAAATATACTAAAGTGTTGTGGATTGGGAGAGAGTGTCTCATAACCATAGCAAAGAGCCAAAAACTTTCAAATCAGAATCATTTTGTATCCACTGTGGCGTAATAATTAAATGGCTGCACACTTAATATTTGTTTCTGGATTTGGAGGCAAAATATATCAGATAAGAAATGCAAATTTATACTGGGAAATTTAGAAACAGATCCAGATATTTACCATGTGAATTTTGCAACCATCTTGTTAAGCTCTTCCACCAAATTTGTCATGGTTTAGGTAGATAATGCTAGTCATGGAAATCTAGTATGGAAGGGACCTCAAGAGCCCATCAATAGGCAGAAACAAATATACCTAGCTCATCCTTCACAGGTGTTTGTCCAAATGCAACTCCTTGAGAAGTCTATGCCAGATTTTAATTATTCTTATAACGCATGTCTACACTGGAGCCTTAAGTCGACTTAAGAAAAGCCATGTCCACACTGGGCTTTTATTAAAGTGACTTAAGCACTTGTTTTTGTCGACTTAATAACTCCAGCTCTTAAAGTCGACTTAACCATTAAAGTTGACTTTATTAAGTCAACTTAATGTGTTGTAGATAGGATCATCTACACCACAGGCTTTATTAAGTAAACTGAATAAAATCAGCTTAACAGAGTCCTCCAGTGCGGATGTAGCCTTTAAGTTTACTTTGTCGACTTACAGTCCACCTTGTTAAGTCGATTTAACTGAGCCCTCAAGTGTAGACATAGCCATAGTTAGTAAGATTTTTCCTAACAGATGACCAAAATCTCTCTCACTGCAGATTAAACCAATAATACTTCCTCCCTTCTGTGAACATGGAGAATGATCACATTGTTCTTTAAAACTATCTTCTATATATTTGAAGACTCCTCAGGTTTTCTCTCCTTCTTTAAACATGACTCAATGTGCCCAGCTTCTTAGCCTTTCCTCATAGGTTAAAAAAGTCTGACTTTTCTAAACCTTTGATCATGTTATTGGCTCTCCTCTGGACTCTCTCCAGTTTGTCCACACTGTTCCTAAAATGTGTTGTCCAGAATTGGACACCATACTGTAGCTGAGGCCTCATCAGGCATCGGTACACATGAATAATTACCTTGCTCAACTGGTGCAATGTGCACCCAGTATATCCACATTTAAATTAGAATCTGGACAGCAGTTGTTAGATGTCTTTGAGAGGTCTGCTATGAGTCCCAAAAAGATAAATTGAATTCTGTATTTGTAACACCAGCATATTCTGGCAACTCTCTGAGCAGTACAATGCTAGTTCCTTTTAAAAGTGTCTCTTCATAGGTTTCTGTCATAAAAAGGGATAGCCATGTTTTGTCCTGAGTTACCAGATCTAGAACACATCCTGCCTCATTTAAAAAGGGTATATAAAGCAGGCTTGCAAATGATAGACAAAATCCTTGGTGTCATTGCAATCAATGAGTGTTCTAACTTTGTTTTTAATGAGTCCAGGATTTGGCGAATGTTGCTCATTTGAAATAGTCATGCTTTTTAATTAAATATCTTAGCTTTCTCAATTAACTGCTGAAAGCCTGTCCGCTTCTGTGCATTCTCTCACTTGTCCTTTTTCTTTTTTAATTTCTCCTTGCCAATTGTAGATTAGCGATGCCAAGACGTGGATATATGTGTATATTTTCCCAGCAGCATTGTCATGTCTCTCCTACTTTCTTTCTATCTCTTCTTGGCAGACTTCTCAAGCAGCTGTGTTGGCAAACGTAGAGGAGGTATCACGTATGAAGGCTGCTGATAGGTTTTTAGAGCTGCCTTATTATGCCACATAATATTTTCTTTGTACTCACCTTAGTGTCTGAGGAGTTCATGAATGAAACCCCACAGAAATCCCTTGTGGGATCTCTACGCAGAAAGGTATACATTTTTTTGTCATTCAAATACTCTCACAAACCTTAGAATCTGCTTTCGCCATTGGTACTAAATATCCATTTTTAAACACGAAGGCCTTTCTGAGAACGAAGGAGTAGTTTGTTTTTTTGTTTTTTTTAAGCATTTTTTGTAGCATATGGAAATCATATTTTCTTTTTAGGCTTGCATGTCTAAACCTAGGTTTCATTTAATTTGCTTAAACTTCACTTATAGGAAGCTCCCAGGGTCAGAGAAAACAATAATAATAAAAAAAATCCTACCTTTTAGCCGTGCAATAAATCTGTGATATGCATATGTATTTAAAAAAAAAAAAGTTCTGGCCATAAATGCCAAGAAAAATTAAGAATTCACAAATTAACTAGAAAAATCCTGCAATGTAAGGAAAATAGTTTTTTTAAGCGAGCGACTGGTAAATGAGCTTTGGTTCTCAACTTGGCATTGGACTTTGAGTGATTTTTGAGCAAGTCTTTCAGTTTCTCTCTGCCCCGGTCCCCATCTGAGAAATGCGGTTCACAGCAGTTCACTCCCTCACAGTAGCATTGTGCAGAGGGATTGTTGAAGTGTTCGAATACTACAGTAATAAGTTTTATCATATAGTCTTTATTAAGTCCTTAGCTCCATTGATATGTGTAGTCTATAACACTAGTGTCTTGTGACATAAAATTGCTTAGAGAGGATACAATGGCATAGACTAAGGAGAAAATTATGTTCACTAACTTGTATATGGTCCCTATGAACAATACTTCATGCTTTCATGCTTGGATCTTGCTTTCAAGGCATTTTTTTTTAGATAAGGTCAAGATAAATTTCATTCCTAAGTAAAAAGAAAAGAAAATAACTGATGGTACAAGGTGTTTGGTGACCAGAAATGTGCTTGGTAGCTCCAAGATGGGAGATGCGTCTCTCCATGTAACACTGGCAATATATTCATGAATAAAGAGAGAGAGAATTCAGCTCAGGGCAGCAATACTGTTGTACTCATTTTGCAAAACAAAAGTACAGGATCAGGTTCACGCTTGTTCAGATTTTGCAATCAGCAGATTTTTCATCATCTTAGGATCTGACCCCAAATAGTCATGCCCTCATTAATTAGGAGGCACTGTTACAAGAACTCAGACTAGGAGTCCTGAGGCTCTTTTAAAGACTAACATTTATTTATTGCATGAGCTTTCATGGGAGAAAATCACTGTTCTCCATGGCAGGGCCAGGAGTGGGAGGGGAGTGGGGCTTCATGCAGCTGGATTCCTGCCCCCGTGCTCCACATTTAGCTCATCTCTATGGGATGAGTCACAGAACCTCCAGTGGAGGCCACCTGTGCCCAGAGAGCCTAGCTAAGCACCAGCAGGGTGAAGACAAAGAAAGATGGGCAGGAGACACCTCTGTGCTCCCTGGGGAGATGCGTGTGCCATTGTGCCTAAGGCTCCCTATAGCTCGCAATCCTGCCTGTGGCAGGATCTCCAACACTCCTTTCCAGAAACAACAACTTAATCACTCCCACAATCCCAGGCCCAGAATTCCTGCCTTTGTCTGATGCTTGAAGGTGGGGAATTTATAGAACGGGAGGAAATTCCTATCTTAAAGTATTTGATGAAGTGGGATTTTCTCCCATGAAAGCTCATGAGATAATTACATTGGTTAGTCTCTGAAAACGCTACCAGATTCCTTGCTTGTTTTGCTAAAATAGACTACCTAGATTAGACTAACATGGCTACTCCTTTGGAAGTTGTTATAGGAACTGTGAAACTAAGCTAATGCATCAAAAAGCTAATCTGCTTACAGCTCACCGTACCTCTCTCTTCTCCTGCCATTTATGTCTCTATACGTTTAACTATGCTTCCATTACCCTGGTGGAAATCCTGAAATAATGAAATGATTTTTAATGTTGATGTTTTGGTGTAACTGAGCAGAATTTGGCTCAGGGCTGCAAAGAGAAATTCTTAATGAAACCCATATACTCTTGCACGTTAACTCATAATAAAAGTTGGTTATGCTAAAAGGCCTGTGTAAGGAATATTTCATCTCAGCACTTCTTCCAGTATTAATAAGTAATGAAATTGTATCAATTGACTATGCTAAATGGCATTGATTATAAAAGTGCTCACATTACCACATAGAATATATTATGGATTAAATTCAGATAGCTATGTGAATACAATATTAAAAATGAGATTTGATTTGCAGTTAAATCAGAACATTCAGTTAACGTTCAGAAAGCAACTTTAGTTTTTGCAGTCCAGCCCAGAATGTCTAACAGATCTGAACTCTTTTCACACTATTTTTCCAGAGTTCTTACAGACTTAACCCTAATGCTTCCTAGATATATAAACCCTAATCATTGTGACTCTACAGTGAAGTTTGTTCTACTCCTCTTACTAATAGTAAAATTAAATAACACAAATATCAAAATGCAACTCACATTTTATCACCAAATGTCGTAACATACGAATATACAAGCTCCTCAGCTCCAAATAAACACCATAGTTCTTGCATATGGCCAACCACAATATACACAACTAATTTCTCACAGCCGGTAAGTGCCTTTAAAAGCTATGGCATTTTAAAGTAGCAGTCAAGAATTAAAAGTGCTGGATGAGCAACAGTAATTAATTACTCATGAGTTGAATTGATCAGAAAATGGAATACATTCTGTGTGAAAAATCCAGGACTTTGAAGTGTTTTCACTCTGAATTAAAAAAAAAACCAAAAAACAAAACAAAACAAAACAAAACAAAACAAAACAAAACAAAACAAAACAAAACAAAAAAAAAAAACCACAACAACAACAAAAAACCCTCAACATTTTGGAAGGTTTTCCATATGCTGGAATTTTGAGCTTTTCTTTTCAAAATATCAAAATGGTCTGTTTATCAAAAGTTGTACTATAAAATGTTAAATAATATATATTTTCATATAGTATAAAATAAAATAAATCACAATGAAAGTCAAAACATTTTCCTTGATTAATCTAAAACATTTTGACATTGAGAAGATGATGTAACAAATCATTTTAACAATTTTCCTTTAAAATTGATACAAGAAACATGTTCCTATGAAACATTTTAATTTTAATGAAACTGCATTTTCCACCACAAAATGGTTACACTGGAAAATGAAATGTTGACCTGCTCTACTAATGAACAAAAATGATTAAGGCGGAAGAAATAAATACTGTAAATGCCTGAAGCAGAAATTTGAGAATAAAGAAATCAAGTAATCTGTATATAAAATTCAGGATTTTATCTTAATCTGTTAGGCAACAGATTACGAAATTCTATGAGGGTGGGGACCCCACTATTTTTGGTGAGAGGTGAGTCTGCTTTTTCAGTTCTTTATCTTTGCTTTGTTACTGTCTATACTAGTTTTTCTTGAAGATCCACCAGTGTTAGCAAAGTCAGATGCCTCAGGCCACTACTGTTTGGCACATATCTGATTCTGGCAGATTTAGATGACCCAGTACTTAAAAATATCAATGGCAGCCTGGAGCCTAGTCTATGTTAATGCTTTCACCACTTCACTCTGGGCAAACTGAATCAGTCATAGTAAAAGTGGGAATTCTTTTTTCAGAAATAAAGGCCAGTGGAAAGACTTTTTGAGACCTGGAAAGAAAAAAGATTTATAGATTGCTATTCCATTTGGAGAGAGAAGGGAGGATTTTGTGTGTGAAGTGCAAAACACATCCATAAAATATCTTACAGTTGGGGGTAGGAGGGATGAGACAAAACCTCTCTCCATGTATTTAATTAATTCAAAACCCAGCAAACTGATTTGTTAAGCTTTCAAAAAAGTGTTCTTTGCTTTATGTTAAAAATATAACTATTCTAACTAGAAGGCAGCTTTCCAAAATATTGTAAAGACCTCAAAAATAATGGAAGTGCCTTTTTCAGCCTGAACAGTTGTGGTCAGAAAGGCAACGTCTGCTCACCTGTCTACCTACTAAGATTTCAATAAGGTATTGTAAACAAGCACAATGAATATTCATTTACATATCAAGTTAACAGAGAAGAAGACATAGGAAAAAAGGATGGTGGTTTAACCTGTCTCTGAGTACAGACAAATAAATCTGGGGACATAAGTGAAGGGTGTAAATTTCTTAATGTTCTTCATGAATATTCTCCAGGGCTGCCACTCTTAAATTTTAATTTTTACTAACAGGAAGATCTGAAGTTGACGGGGGTGTTTTTTTATTGACACAGTAAACTTATACTGACATCACTAAAAATACCATAAGAAATACAATAGCATTAAAATGATATAATCATATCATGTCAGCAGCAGAAGAAAGGTAGGGAGTGACTGGCAGTGGGCTCATGGGGTGCGCCCACACTGGAGGATTAAGTTGACTTAAGCAACTCCGTGGCCACATTTGGAGTTCATTATGTCGACTCAATTAAGTCAACTTAACTCTCATCCTTAAAGTTGACTCAAGGGCTAAGGTGACTTTATTAAGCTGACTTAACAAAATGTGGCCATTAAAGTCGACTTAATAAAGTCGACTTTAGGCAGGAGAGCCATTTAAGTCAACTTTATAAAGTTGACTTAAGCCAGGGGATCCATTTAAAGTAGACTTAATAAAGTTGACTTTTTAAAGTCAACTTAAAAAATGGGGCATCTCTAGTCTTTAAGGTCAGAAGGGACTGTTGTGATCATCACACAGAGCCTTATTAACCCACTCCTGAAATAGACCCCTGACCTTTGGCTGAGTCCACAAATTATGGTTGAAAGACTTCAGGTGACAGAGAATTCATCACATATAATAGTTTAAATCTTTCCGTCTCCTCCCTGGCACACCATCTATTTCATAAAAGTATCTTTTAGATTCTGCAGCTCACAATGAGCTATCCACACATATCCTGCCCTCATGACTGAGTCTCTTATCAAATCTTGTTGTCTTCCTGTAACAGTGTAGCTGGCCTGTGCAGTGAAACTGGAATTAGTGCTCCACTTGTAGTCCAGGAGCTGCCAGGTGGACTGATTAAGAGCATAGGGCTGCATCTGGAGGAGGTATAAAGGGCACATCAAGATCTGGGGTGACAGAGCAGATTGAGAGCATCAGGAAACAGAGTAGATGATGTGAGCTACCAAGGTGGTAAGGTGGTTCTTGGGAGAGGGAGGAAAGCAGCAACTAATTTCTTGGCTGTCATCCACAAGTCAGAGAGTCAGAACAGGAAATGATTGAAGACAGGAGGAGCTGCAGAGGGAGATGCCTTCTAGTTCTATGCTGAAGAGCCAGAGGGTTGACCAAAAGGGGATGAGCCCAGGGGCTTACCCTGTGGCATCTTGCTGCTGAAGAGCTAGGCCCAGAGGAGCCATGAGAGGCTCCCAGCAGAAATGACACCTTAGGTCTTGCACATCAGAAGGAAGGGCTGGGGTGACTGCCTTGGCAGATGGACAGAGAATGAGAGATCAAGGACGTGAGTGTGGTGGAAAAATGCCAAAAAGTGGTAGGTGTTATGTAACTGGCCAAAAGGATGTGTGGTTTTTAAGGACTATTTTACACTGGGATATCACTGATGATGCTTAGGGACTTTTGCACTGTATTTGGTTAATAGATCATATCAATGGACTTGAGTACCTGTTTCCATAGAGTTATAGGGGAGACTTGAAGTAAGGGACCATTTTCTGGGCTGCCTTGAAGTCACAAGGGAGCATCTGGGAGGAGACCACTTGGTCACGTTCACCTTTTCTGGGGCTGTACAGGCTGCTGGAAGCTAGGCAATCTCCCACTTTAGGATTTAGGAAGAGAACAAGGGCAGGGAGGTGATGGAGTTGAGTTTGCCCAAGATGGATTTTGCTACAACTTTCTGCTGTCTGTGCTAACAAAATGTTCCAGTCGACACATAAAATCTTCTGTTTTCCAATGCTGGCTGAGAGTCGCTGCTGACTGCAAAGCTGGGAGAGTGTTCCCATGGGGGTTTATGATGCTTTCTCAGGTGTCCTATCCAGGTGGACTCAATGTGGGAAACTCGCAATAAGGAACAGGTGTGCTGACTACTCTGAGGTCAGTCCCAGGGAGGCTTTCCCTAATGAAGCTGTGCCCGGAGGAATGTTGTGCTACAAGAGGTTCCTTTGTGAACTTCATTGAGAGTGGTTCCAGAATGCCAAGCCTGTTTCCCTGTGACAGAGAGCAAACATCCCCACTCATCCTGAACCTAGAAAAGAAATGGACAATACAATCCTGTTCAAGAAAAAAGGATCTCAAACAGCCTTGGCTGGGAATTTTCAGGAAGACTTTTGACTTCTTTAGACAGGAGATTATCTAAAGTTCATCCGAGTCTCCAGAAAGCAGATTATGACTTTGGTTTATATCCTTCCTAGCTATATCTTGAATCTTTTGTTGTAAACTCATTTACTTGTTTTCACTATGAATATAGGTTAAGTGTTGTGTTATAAGGAAGGTGCTAATTCTCAGTTGAATCTCACAAGTTGGGGTATGCACACTGTTGCCCCGGGTCAGCAGACCTGCGATCCACTGAGCATTCAGTAGATAGGGCTGAATTCTTCAAAGGAGTGCAAAGAGTGGGTGTATCTATTTTTAATCTCCAAAACAATATGTCTGTCATAAACCAGAGAAGAATGCTTGTGTGGCGAAGGGGCTGGGAATGTAAGGAAGCTGATGACTAGTTAGGTACAAGTATATACCCCTTCTGCTGGAGTTGTGGGAGGGAGGCAACCAGTGATTCATGGTCCTGGGCACTATCATAGCTAGTGTTTCAATAATCTGAATTCTTCCCTTGCTATCAGACATGGCTTAGGGCATGGACAAGGCTCCGTCTTCCAAGTCAATAGCTCTTTCTCCCAGAATAGCTAAGCTTTTTGTTTTTGTTTGGTGGTGTTTTGATGATATCTTGTTGGCCTATAATGGAAGACCAGAGGACAGCTTTTCAGTTGGTCCCTATCTTTGACCTGTCCAGTTTTAGTGTCCTGCCATTAAAACTCCATTAGCATAGCCCTTCCTAGGTGCATTCAATAGGGACGGAATACAAATAATAAAACAACATTATCCTTGTAGCCCTTCACTGAAATGACTCTTCTTCAAATGGTAATCAGAGGCTTGCGTTTCTTTCAGCTCCTAAGAAGCTAATTTAGACACGAGTCAAAATAAAAACAATTTCCTGAAAGTTCAGTTAAAAAAAAAAAAAAAAAAAAAAAAGCATATGCCTCCTTTTGGTATTTATGTGTTATTTTCATCTTTCCTCTAAGATTTTCCAAAATACTGCCATATGGAGGATTGTCTCAAAACCAACAGGAAGAGGAAAAAGTATTTTAAACCCTTTTGCACCAGCATAAAATGTAGCGAAATACAGTAAACTGATGCATTGAAACATTATCTGAACAACAGTAAATAGAGGCCAAATTTCTGAGGGACTGAGCTCTGATTTAGGCACTGTTTTAAATTAGTGTTCTCAGTGGTAACTGCTGAGTCCTGAGGATGTCTGAAAATCAGGTCCTAACTTTGGGTTCCGAGCATTTGAAAAAAAAAAAAAAAAAGAAGTCCTGGCCCTTTGTTGTTAAAAATTAGATTGTTCTGATTTGCAAAGAGATGAACAATCAGAATCAAATGGCGTGCAATTCAACTTTAGGAAAAACGATACTCAGGCATAAAATGAAAGCAACAGAGAATGCTTATCTGGGCATACCATTCTCTGAAGAAAGTTAGAAATACACGTTATACACCTGACAACAAAAGTGCAAAGGCACCATAAAGACTAACAAATTTCTTCCGACATAAGCTTCTGTGGGCTGCAACCCAGTTTTTCAGATGTTCTGCAGCCCAAAAAAGCTTATGCCTGAAGAAATTTGTGAGTCTTTTAGGCACCACTGGACGTCCATTGTCTTTGCTATATAAAGACCATGGCCATCCAGGGTTTGGAGGTGGTGGGAGGTGAGATCATCCCTGGCTCTGCAGTTCCATGGGCAGCGCAGGGCCTGCACTGCTGCCCCCTATGGCTGCTCTGTCCAGTGCCCCCTCCTTGCTGCTTTCGGCACGGAGCCAAAGACAGGGGGAAGGGGGTGTGGGTGCGTTCAGCCAGCCTCTGCTCTGGGTCAGGTCGCCCCACCACCAGGATGGGAAACATCCAGCCCAGGTGTGGAGCAGGCCAGTCCAGAGGCTGGGCTTCGCTTTCCTGCCCCTCCCCTGGGACAGCTCTTGCACACTGGGCTGCGGGGAGGGCTGACCCAGAAGTGGGGTGGGAGAGCAGAGCCAGGGGAGGGATGGAAGTGCAGGGCCAGCCTTTGGGTAGGATCGCCCCCCTCCCCAGTGCAGACGAGCCCCCGCAGGCTGATTGCTCCGGGCCCTGCACCCCCCTAGGGACGGCCCTGATACAGACGAACATAGTTGCCTCTCTGGAAATTTATAAACCTGTAGATTTAAGTCTATATGATGGATAGCAGGTCCCTACAGTGAAACAATGATTCCCTTGGTAGGTGTTGTAAACTCCTTATACAATTCCTGTTTATTATATGTATTTTGCAGCTGAAATTGGGAGACAAAGATGCTCCTTTTTTTTTTTCAAATAAATTTCTATTCCTTTTTAGACATGTTTTGATTTTCCTTTTGTTAACTTTAGTAATATTCAACATTTTTTTAAAGGGGGAGGCAACTTTTGACCAAAGTTGCACGACATTTTTTATCTGTGCTTTCATTCACTACAATTAAAAATTAATAATATGGTTTCACTTCTAGCTGCTTTAACTGACACACAAATTTCTGCTTGGAGTTTCACAGGATCATAGAGTATTTGTGTTCCAAAGAGTCCTTGTTCATTTGCTGCTTCTCCTCTTGCTGGGGCATAGTTTTCCATAACATTGCACTTCTGCCTACACATCATTTGTACAGATGGAATTTTAACAGTTCCCAGGAATGAAAAAAGCCACTGAGCTTGTGTGCTCACCATATATGTAATTAGGACTGGGGAGAGTATATCAGCTCTAAAAGGTTCTCTTCACAGCTGTCTTGCCTTTCTCAGCTCTGTTCTCTGCTGGGCGCTTTCTTTGTCATTCCTTGGCGAAGTTCCTCTTCTTGTAGCTTGCTTTGTTGCCATTTCCTTTGCTTTTAGCATGCTAGGACTGCTTGTATAAAATCCTGTGTGGTCTCCTAGACTTGGTTGCCTCGTTCTTCTTCCCTTTGCCTCCTCCTTAACTTTCACTTTATTTCAAGCCCAGGTTTTCTAATCTTAGATCACTTCTGTTATCTGGATTTTGATTGATTGCCCTCTGTTTCAACCCTACAAATGCTATAGCCATTCAACTCGATCAAGTTGTCTTTCATTTCCCCTGAAACCGCCACAACACATGCCACTTTCTAACTTCTCAGCATCAGCTCTATTTGCTAGCTCTTCCTCTCCTTTTGCATACTGAGCTCTTGCCATTCAGCCCACCAGTTTCAATCTGTTTGGCTCCCCAGGGTGTGTAGGAACTATCTATTTAAACACCCACTCTCCTTGGAACCTTATGGACCTTAGCATATTCATTCTGTTTGGAAGCCTGAATATGTTCACAATGTACTGGAACAAATCTCTTCTTCCCCACCCATTGCTAGTTTAGTTCCAGTCAGAGACAGGTGAACAAAAGAAATAGAACTGATAGATTTTAAAGATGATAGTGACCGAAAACAACAGCACATTGAGCCAGCAAACGATGAGCATAATAGTTCTAAATCAATCACAAATGGCACCATCCATAAATAAAACATTCACTTTAAATGATTTTGAAATATTTTGCAGTGGACTCTAAACTCTCTTCTCAGTTACACAAATGCTGCGGCTATTGACTTCAATGGATTTAATTTGCCTCTGGATCACTCTGCTCACTCCTGTGATGAAAAGTAAATAGGTAATAACAAAGCTACACAACAATTTTAAGAAAAGGAAATAATGAATAACTTTTTCACTTAAAATGACAGAAGGGATTTAGGAAGCAGGATTGGATTGTGTGAGGGGGCAGAGGAGGTGGTTTTGTGTATGGGTGGGTGGGTGTGGTGGGGGAAGAGAGGTAGTGGTTTCTAGTCCAAAACAGACCAGCTCTGATGGGAAAATTGGTATGAGATCTCAGCCTAAATTGTGTTTATAGCAAGCTATGTAACACATCTAAAACAGTATCTGGTTCAAAGGAGGCTAAAAAGAACATGGTACTGACAGGCGGATAAAAGGCGTCTTCCACATAGGAAGGTAGAGACCTGTGTGAGACTGGGATTTGCCTGGTATGTAAAAGAAGAATGTAGTACAGTGATCTGTGAAACCCGCGAGTCAATATTTTTATGCCTTCCAGACTGGACACTGGCTGACCCTTAATCTCTCCAGGAATCCTTAAATATCTTAATATTCTGAAGCTGTACACAGTCACGTGCATAATCTATATTTATACGAAACTGGCATTTCTGAAATGCTGTGCTGTTGCTACATGTCTGCTGGTTTTCTACTTTGCAGTATTTATTATCAGCTCAATGAAAACAATTACTAACAGAAAAAATATAGGTAGCACTTGTTATCATTGTATAATCTATTTAGTTCACGAACATGACTTTAGATATGATCCTCTCTCCTTCTCTAAGCTAAGATTGTGTTGCATATATACTAGACTGGAAAGGTGGAGATATTATTATGTTGCTCATAACTTGGACAAAACTAAGATGAATCAAGCAGTGAAAAATACTGTGTAACAATATTTTTTGGACAGAAGAAGGGAGTATCATCCCTTCAGTTTGTACACTTCCATGTATAGTATTTCTGTGTTTGCACAGCACCCAGCACTATGTTGTCCTGCTTCCTGACTGGGATTTCTAAGTGTTATTGCAATACCAAAGTTAACACTAAGATTAGAACTCAGCACTTTGGTTTCAGTAGGAATATTTCCTGAACAACCAGTGTCAGAACCCTTATGGATTGTAGGCTCATTGTATCCAAGTTGAATCAGAATATCATATTGATTCATTCTTTAAGTGGTTTTAAAGATTTGCCCACACTTGTTTTTATAGTTTTACATTATAAGAAATAGACTTGGTGCTGGTATGAGTAATTCTTGCAAATCAGGTAATATATAAAAGTATGAGCGCTTAGTTCATGTTAACTAGCAGGTTCCTTAGAAACAGAAAATGATACATCTATTAGAAAACACTGAACCAAATGGTATGACTGAAATGTACAAATTCACCCCCAAACTAAGGACAAACTGATGTCATGACCACGTTATGTCTGGTGGTGGTTTAACGTTTCTTGTTTTACTTTAAATAATCAATGGAGACATGTCTAAAAGACTGAAAATCAGGCATCATTTTTGGGATAATGCCCAATATTTGAGTGCTGCAGCTTTTAGTTTTAGGATAGTTCATTTTAATATGATTAGAAAGTTGCATTAAAATCTGTCACTTTCCTGGAGATATGATAATCTAACTGAGCAGTTTATTACAAAATTAGAAAAAAAATACAATAAATATGATGATATTCAGTGCAAACTATTCCTGTGACTTAAAGCAAAATACCCTCACAATATGATTTTTGATTAGGTTGCAAATCTGCATATTTGTGATTAGCATAGTCTATTGCAGCTATTTTCCTTGTGTGAGCTTTTAAAGAATTGAAACATACCACCTTTTCTGTTTACCAGCTGTTTCATTTGCAATACAGATTTATTTGGGGGATAGAAAAAAACAAAAACCCAGTGATTTCCTTGGAAACAGAATATATCAACATATCAAATAGATTGTGTGAATAAATGTTTCTATAGTGACTTTATTCATATAGTGTATTTTAAAATACATTATGGGACTAAGTCATTTAAGCTGTCTCTCCAAACATTCTAGTAATTCCATGTCATACCAAAAAAGTCAGTTTCTACTCTTGTTTCCCATGCTCATTGCTCAAGAAGGCCCTTCTGCCTGGTTGGTAAGTCAACACAAATCAAACATAATCATACAAGTTTGTCCTTTATGTTTCATTGCACATGTTTCACCCTATTACCCAATGTCCTTTTGCTGGTGCTGGAAGCCTTTTATCTTGGCAAGTAAGGAAGCTTTTGGTCTTATACCTGATATTAAAGTCCAAACTAATCACAAAGATGCAGAGATTTAAGGTCATTCTAGATTTAAATGCTAATTGTTCTGCCAACAGTATTCATTTACAAGGTTTTTAAAGGCCACACATACATTCCATTTAATGCAATTGGCAGACGTTTTTTCCTGAAACCAATTAACAAATATAATTATTTGTCAGAAAAAGAAAATCATATGCAAAGTATGCGTATTGTTCTGGGCTTTCTTTTTCAGTAGCAAGTAGAGTCATGATGAAGCCATTTCACTAACCTTTTGTGAAGCTAGTTGTAATTCCACTTAGGTGTAGAATTTTTTCCTTTGATGAATGTATTCATTTGGAACAGGGAATTGCAACTCTTGTATGGTACGTATGGATTCCTCTGTTTCTCAGTGGCACTGTGCACCTTCTACATTATTACTGAAGTTTCTTGGCATCACTCATATGCTTCTTGGTTTTATTTCTCTTATTTTTAATAGATTTTATAAAAGCTGGTTCCAAGGGGGGGGTGCATGTGTGTAATATAATATTCTTGTAATAGTTACACTGTTTTAAATCATTTTAAGATTCTCACCTTTTCACATTGCAAAAACATTGCTCCAGTACATCAGACATGCATACAGGTTTTATTTTTAGGCTTTTAGAAATTGAATATGTCTGTGAGATTTATCTTACACTCATTCTGTAAGTTCAAAGCACATCCGCAGATTTGGCATGATACTTAGTTCAGCAACATTTTTAGAAAAAAGCTTTTTGGCACTGCAGAAGCTGGTATACCACTGTCAAGAGAACACACGCTGTCCAGCGAGGTTAGAAAATATTTGTCCTATTAAGCATGTTAAGCACTGCCTTCTTTTCATGGTCTTCAGTTCTAAATTTCTTCAACTTTGTTGTCTTTTACCACTAAAGACTGTACGTTGATTTCTTGAAGGAGCTAGTACTATACCCTGAATAAAAATTATTTGAAACTTTAAATTTAAATAAATAAAAAGCTGCATGCCAAAGTTCTATTCACATATTTATAAATGTCTAAGGAATCAGATAAGTGTAACACCATATTTCCTGAGCTAATTATAAGGAATGCTACAATGCTATGGCATTACCTGTTTTCAAAGACAAAATATGAAATCCTGTATTTGAATTTTGTGATTAAATCTGATAGAAGACAGATTTTGACTTTAATTTCTGGAGTCACAGTATGATGCCTGGTCTGCTTCTGCTCTTATTCACGGCTGGTGGCAAAGGTCCAATTTAGCCATTATTTCTCTATGCTTCTATTCATCACCAAATGGGGATAATAGTATTTCCTCTGTCTTTTCTATGTAGACATAAACTCTTAGTAAGAGATGATTTCTACTGTGAAGCATGTACATTATCTAGCAAAATGATGCCATGATGTCAGTGGCAGGCCTCTAGCACTGAATCCACTGCTCATTAGTGTTAATCCCAGCACATTATCCATCTAGTAAAAGGTTCCATTTTAAGAACGAGAAATCCTCCCAAAGGTTAGAAGAGAACTGTCTTAGGTGTAGGCTTGTGAGTTGGCGCTGCATGCAAAGGCAGCATCATGGGGACCAGTATTCTCCCCAGGACTTAAAGTTTGGGGGGACTTGGGGGAGGTGTGGGGGTGTGCTCACTAATTTGTAATGACACTCTTACTAGCTGACAACTGGAAGGGGGTGGCAAATTCAGGGGGTGTAGGGGGAGTGTTAGGGAAATCCCTGATGGGGACTGTCTTTGGAGAGAAGGAAGCTGGAAGCTGATCTTGAAAGGCAGAGCGCCAGGCTAAAATGCAGCCTCTTGCTGGCAAGCTGATCAGCAGTGGCACTGGCTGGAAGATATTTCTCCTTCAAACAAGGAGGCTGTGTGGATGAATACAAAAAATATGATAAAAGGACTGAACTGTAGTGGAGATCTCTGCATATAGCCTGAAGTGTTCCCCTGACAGTAGCTGAAGGAGCTTCATCTTCCTACCTGTGCCCTGGATGGCCCTCTCAGGCCTGGTTAGGAATCTTGATTCATCTTATGTTTGAAACGTAAAGTCATTGTTTCCAGGATTATTGTTTCCTTTATTTCTGGCAGCAGCATTAAGAATCTTTGCTATTCATTGGCCATTGCATCCTGATTGGGTGGCTCCAGCTTGTTCCATACCTAGTTTTAATATAGCTACTTTGGGCACCCAGCACCAATGAAGCTGAAGCACCCCAAGCAAGATTTTAGTGGCCCAGAAACAACAAGAGTGAAAGTCTTGCCTCACTTAAGTCAATTGGAATTCTGTATCAACTTCACTATGGCCAGGATTTCACTCTATCATGGCAAAACAGATGCTAATGATGTCCTAGTAATTAGCAAGCTAGTAGTACAGTATACCTTTGCTTTCCATGGAGGAGGAATGGATACGATTCCCTGAGGTTCTTGAATGTGTTTTCAGGACATTGAGAATATAATGAGAATCTGGATCAATGTCACAAGAGATTGAGAACAGAAGCCAGAGTTCAATATGCAAGTGATAATTGGTTGACATCGAGAAGGTCAGCTGAGGAATTTTTTTGTGAGTGTACTGGATTACTAGACATATAATATGCCAGATAAGATTCAAAGGTTAAGTAGATTTTAAAAATCATCTGATAATTTTGTTGTTCGCTGTTAAAATGATTCAGCTCTTTCGTTCGCTCTCTCTGAACATTAGCAGGCTAACATAATGATCTTGTGTGATGGCTTTATAATAAAATGCAGATTTTTATTGAAACCCATAATTTCTAACTACTTCCACTAATTAGCAATTCCTACTGTTTAGTAATAAATTATGCGGCATCGAAAAATGTAGCAAATTACATTGCCAATTCTGTCAATTTAATGGGACATTTCTAACAAATGTACAGTTAAAACAAAACCCACTGACCTACTTTCTAAAGTTCTTTAGAACTGCCCTGGGGATTAGATTTCAAGTACTGTGTATGTTTGGTGTGTACTTTGCTGTAAGCTTCTCTCTCACACGCACCTTTGTTCTCTGTGCCTTGTCATAAACCCCACACATTGGGATATTCACTGACACTCCTGCCTGCTGGTGTGATGTCAGCAGACCAATAGATCTGATTGTTCGTATTGGTAACCATTGTGATGTAGGATGCTGGCATAACAAAACCTGAGAATCAGGCCTTCTGGATTTTAAATCTTGTCTACACAGGGTATTTGCTCTGATTGCCACCGTTGGTGGTGGTGAGAAATTGGTATAAGATATAATATGGTGGTAAGACATAGTACAGACCCCTAGTATTTAGAGCCAATGGTGATAAAAGCCACAGTTTGGATCACTGTAGCTTAATCCTCCTTGAAATCAGATTAAGATGTCCCAATGCCATACTGTAGTTCAAAGTGGCTTCGCCTTTGTTTCTGTACTGTTTATATTGGTAGCTAGCCACTAACTATGGAAACCCCCAGCATATGTATAGTGTAATTCTTCCCTATCCTTATACCTATATCTAGTGAAAGTAAAATACCACCAAGGTCTAATGATAGCATTTTACATACTCTGCATTTGCTCTGCACAGGTGCAAATGACTTCAAAAGATGGAAGGCAGTGGAGACTTAGGACTCTACTGAATATAAAAAGAATTACATTTTATGCTAACTTCAACTTATGACTTAGAAGTTAATGAAAGCATTCAAGTTCAGTACTTTAATCTCACAAATTGGTTTATCACAGCCTTGTGGCCACTTCTTGTTTTATAATAAGCATAGCACAACATATCTGTGAAGGCTTACAAAATTAAACTAAGGAAAGTGTGTGCAATTTTGAGCTCATTAGGAGCAATTCATATTTTCATCCGTCTCATTAGAGATGTTTTCATTGACTGAGGAAGTACGTTTGAATCTGCGATTTTTAATTTTCCTGCCAACTGGTGGGAGCTTTTTGGGATTGTTATTTTCCTTTCATTTATTCAAAATGTTAAAGAAGAGAAGGAAAGAGACAAATCACACACAAGAGATAATAAGAAAAAGGAAGGCACTAAGGAACAAGGGAACTGCCAGAAAATGATAAGGATTGCTACTTTATAGTGGGATTATTTAATATATATCCCTTTTCAGTACTCTGACATATTATCCAGAGAAGGATATACTGGAAATTGACTCAGAAGATGCAACTTAAAGTTTAACACACACAAATGAAGTATATGGTCCTGGAGATTAATTGGCATTCCTGACAAAAATAATACATAGCAGCTTTAAGGTCAAGAATTGAAAAAGTGATATTGGATTTCATTAAGCCCCATGTAAGTTCAGTCAAACGTAGTATTCTTAACGTACAACACAGAGCTGTTTGACCTTTTGATAATGACTGCACCACGCCTGAAGTGGCGGCAGGATGTTGCCTGGGCTTGCCAGATGAAGGTAGCATTCTTTCATGAGTGGAGTGTGGGAGGAAAAGAAGATCAGAAACTGCTGGAAAAAAAAGTATATGTGTGTGCGGGGGTGTATCAGTTTGACAGTAACTCATCCCCCTTGGAATGAGAGTAGAAACCTTTAAAAGGTCTGTACCTGGATATTAGAAGTCCTTTCTCTACGGAGCATTGAAGGCAGCATTCGCCCTACTTCCCCTCAAGATACGAGTATCAGGTTAAGTTAGAGCCTGCTGGGGTCATTGTGCTAGTTGCTTTTTTTAAGGAGTTATGGGGTGGAATTTTTTCCTCACTGCTATATTGTTTTAGGTGCAATAAGTTTTTGTTGTTGTTGTTTTTTCACCTTCCCCAGAGTGAGTGGACCTGTTAGGGTTGGAAGGAAAAGGGGCTAAGTTATATATCACAATATACTTTCTAAGTATGGAGTGGATGTTTGCTGCAGGTGGTCCATAAGGAAGGCGTCCAGTGACCTCATAAATGGCCAGGTAAAAAGACTTAAAAAGGAGGTGCTGGTTACAAGCATGAAATGGGGTGAATTGTTCCAATGATTGGTATAGCAAGGAGCCAAACCCTCTTTCTGATAGCTCATTTTAACCCTTCTACAAGAGAGGTGAGAGGTCCACGGTTGGCTGGGGGACCTGCACTGTAGCCTTTATCTGCCCACTAGTCGCAGACATCTAATAATAAAGTTGTGGCCCGATTAAATCCATATCAAGTGTCTCCTGTCTTTCCTTCAGTGTAGAATCTTTTGGATAGTAGCTATAGAAAACCATATTCAGGATTCGTGTTTTAAGAATATAATGCACATAAATATTTATTCTTGCATGACTGTATTTTATAACTCGGTAATTTTCCTAATTGGTATTGTCTAAATGTTACTGGAATTTTTTTTTCTCTCTCTCTTTTTTTAATAGAGCTGTGTGACCAAATATGTTCAATGTTTCTAGACCATATTAATGGCTGTTTTTTAGCTGAGCTTTTCTAAGGCTAATGTGGTATTTTTGATAGCTCTAGGAAGGTAATTTAGCCTCCATGTCATTTTAATCTTTTGTTCTTGGAACTCAGTTTGTCAATAAAGGCACAAAATGTACCAGTAACTTATACAAACACCAGCCATGTGCAGTCTCAATGAAGGCTGCTAATGCGCTAAAATTCTTCCAAAGGAACGTATGGTGATTTTTGTGAGGCTGAATTATTTGGGGCAGGATTTTTTAAAATCAAATAAGTGACTTAGGGACACAAGTTCCAATGGCTTTCCTTATGCATGTTATTTTTACAGGAAAAATGCCACCAAGGGCATGTTGAAACCAGGAAACCTGAATCAGCGACACAGAATAAAATGTAGTTCCAAATCCGTACAAGGAACCAAGTGGGTTCTGTATACCCATAACATGTTCTATCTAAGTCACTAGAACATCACAAAGATGTAAGGGAGCATCTATTTAGATCCCCTTTTACGCTCAAGGTGTCAGTGGGAGCTGCTTGCTAGCTAAAACCTTTTCCTTAAATAGCAAAAAAAAAAAATTCTTCTTTTAACAAATGGATAATGTATGTGTGTGTTTGTTTTAAATTGTTTACTGATGCTGCTCTCTACATAATCATCAAGAAAGGGAAAAAACAGCTACATACTAGCTAGCCTAGATTTTTTTATAGATGTTTCAGTTTTCCATTCTGTGATGATATTGTAGCTTGCAGTTAAACCTGAAGCATGCACACCCAGCTATGAACGTACAAAGTCAGTCTGCATGGTTTGAAATGGTCAGTTTGAATGGTTTAACAGAGGCATGGGTCTCTCTGTTCCCATAGAGATTTCAGTCTGCTTGTTAAAAGTATGTAAAGAGCATCTTTTTGATCTACGTTATTTATTTCTTATTTTGACAAGACTTTTTATTCAATGTTTTGAAGCTTAAAGTAAGGAGTACTGTTGGGGAAAATAATGAATTTCATTTTTTAATCTACAAAAAGGACGTGGGCAAATTAGAAAGAGTCCAGCAGAGGGCAACAAAGATGATCAAGGGGCTGGAGCACAAGCCCTATGAAGAAAGACTAAAGGAACTAGGCTTATTTAGCCTGAAGAAGAGAAGACTGAGGGGGGATTTGAGAGCAGCCTTCAACTACTTGAAGGGTTGCTCCAAGGAGGATGGAGCTCATCTGTTATCAGTAGTAACAGAGGATAGAACAAGAAGCAGTGGTTTCAAGTTCAGGTAGGGAGGTCGAGGCTGGATATTAGGAAAAACTTTCTTACTAGGAGGGTGGTAAAGCATTGGAATGGGCTACCTAGGGAGGTGGTGGAATCTCCGTCTTTGGAGATGTTTAAGGCCTGGCTGGATAAAACTCTAGCTGGAATAATTTAGTGGGAGTGATCCTGCTTTTTTTGGCAGGGGGGTTGGACTAGTTGACCTCATAAGGTCCCTTCCAACCCTATGATTCTATGAAAATCTTTGTTCCAGTGAGAGAGATGCAGCTTTAAAAGTTAACCTATGCTCTGAAGAAGCCTTAGGAAGGTAAGCTGCTATGTACACATGGATACTTCCACTGAATTTAGTACCAGTATGTCCTGTTACACGCATACACTTAGAGATTGAGGCTGAGATGCAAACAGTCATGACTATAGCTAAGGTTATCTAACATTTTTTTCATTAAAATCCCTGTTTTGAGTTATTTGTAACTTCATCAGATTTAACTGTTGGGCCTGGAATGTTCTGTATCTCTGGCTGTAATTTTTGGGGGACATTTCAGTTATGATGGTCCACCCCTTTTCAAGATAAAAAAGGGCAATTATGTTGTTTTGCCCATGATAAAAATAAATATTGCAACAGTTCAGTTGAGGCACTCAAGTATTCCTATACTTTTATAGTGGGGATGTTAAATTTGGCAGAGGTTCATCTCGGTGAAAAAGATATGCCTTTTGCCATCCCCATAGCAGCAACTCAAATTCAGACAAGTTATAATTTCTGGAGGGGGAAAAAAAACTCTTTGCACCTGATCAGTAGACACTTGTTCTTTGGCAGTCATATTCTTTAAAGATTCTGTCTTCATTGTCTGTTCTCCATTCCTCCTGCTCCCCTCCACCCCTGCAGCTCTTGTGGTTCAACTGAGTTGTGCATGTGCCATTTCTACAGATTGACTGAGCATTCTTCAGCTCAGACTTCAAGAGGTAGAGTAGGGCTTTGTTGAAACGACTCCTATTTGAAGCTACTAAGGAGCTGGATGCCAGAACTGAGAACAGGAATCTTGTTGACAGCCAGCCTCATTTGCTAGGTAAATCTGTTTAATTCTCAGAGAACTATCAGTCCTGTGCACTGAATAAGGCAGGGTTCTGTGGATACAATAGTAGCTGATTCAAAGAAATACTGCCTCATAATGTAAATTAGGTGTACACCAATAGGAAATATCATAATTAAGACTAACTTTTGAGTGCTTCACTTTGCACCCTGAATGTCCTTTTAACATGTTTTTCTTGTGGTGGTGGGGGGGAAGATGTAAGCAGGGCTGGCTCTAGCCATGAGCCAATGAGGCACTGGCCCAGGGCGCTGCAGCTTAGGGGCAGCGCGGCAGGCCAGCCCAGAATCTGGACCCCCCACTCCACTCCTAGGGGCAGAGCAGACCAGCCCATGGGGTGGGCTCCGCTTTCTCGCCTCACCTCCCTCCCCTCCCCTTGGGTGGAACAACAGGCCCAGGGAAGGGGTGGTGAGTGGAGCCCAGCCCCTGGGGATGGGGCGAGCTGGCCCAGAACGGAGGATGGGTTCCACAACCTCTCCTCCTGGGGGTGCAAACTCAAAAGTTGGCTCAGGGCACCACAACCTCCTCCTTGGTGTGCCCAGCCCTGTATATGTGTAATAATTGCATTGCTTTTCTTGCGCTCTACTGCTTCTACTACTAACATAATAAAAAACTGAAGTGAATTTAGTGCTCATGCGAGTATCTGTGATAGGCCACTGGAAAACAACTCTATTTCTTTAAGCAATAGGTACCTAAAGCTATCAGTATATTTCAAATCCTTATGGGGAGGAAATCACCTCAAGAGATCAATCAGTAGTTCAACTACCTTTCCTATTCAATCTTCTTTTTTTTTTTTTTCTGCCATGAGTGCCATCAAAGGTATCATTTAGAGCAAGTCATGATGGTGCGTTTTTGACGCTGAGATCCTTTTGTTCTAAACTGAACTGAGAAGGCCAACAGAGATCATGTTAGTCATTGATTTCTGCATGCCCCTAGACTATTATATAGAAATGCAATATTTTCTTTCTCTTCAGATCTATGACTTGCCATCTTCATGTACTAAGCACATGCTGGAAAACTCTGAAATATCATGCAGTAATTCCATTGTAAATGTCAATTGTTTCATAATAACAGCCCATCAGTCTATGTCTTCACAAATGTCCTCACAAAGTAGAAGAGCTGGTGAATGTTCTGTTCTTATTTGCATTCTTTCACATATTGGCTTAACATGGGGTTGGTCATTTTTTGTAGGCTAAGCACTGGACAGCATGCTATATTACTTTAAAATGTTATTCAAAATAAACCATTTGGTAGATAGAGAAAGGCATAAAATAAAAGTTAAACGCCTCTTTGTAATATACTCCAGATCCTAAACTGTTTACTTTATGAGGGCTTGCCACAGAATAGATTAAAATGCCTGCTATTCTGTGGTTTTGCAAAAATATCTCCGCAAATAGTCATAAATCTGTCAAATATTGCAACTCTGTTTGGTATTTTATACTAGGAAAATGAACTCAATAGCCATATAATCTTACTTTTCAATATAACTGAATTCTAGAGAACATTTCAGGAAGCACGCAGGCCTAGAGATCAAATAAAAACTAAGTATCCTCGATATGAAGGAGTTTATGATGGCACAACTTTTGAGATTGGCATTTCTCTTTTTATTAATTCTTATAGAACGCCTCAATATTTTTCTTTTTACTTTGGTTTAGCATCTCAGCTTCCATTCTCTATATACTAATGTTACATTTTATATTTCCCCCACCCCAAATAGGCTTTTGGTGTTATTTTTTAATTTGAAGTATCACTATGATTTAGTACATAGACATTTCACTTTATGAATCCTAATTTCTTGCTTTTTATCTCCTGCTTTGTCAAACAAGCAATATGAAAGTATATTTGAGTGTTAGAACTGTTGATTATTTTTAAAATTTGACATTGCCATGCTGAATCGCACTTGCCTTCCAGCCCTGATTTAGCAGAACATGCAAGGACATACTTAAGCCCAGCTAACGAAGGCACATGCTTAAACTTTAACACATTTCATTCCTTTGAACTTAGGAAAACACCACAGAAATGATAGCATTTAAGCTAATTTAGTCTAAACTCTAAAGTCCATGAATTTCTGTAGCAGTAAATGATGCACAGAATCTCAGTGACTTTGTTCCTTCAAGTATATGCTGCTATATACATAATAAAAAGATGTATTAAAATACTATGAACACCAAAGAATTTTAAGTCATTGTCAAAGAATCCCAAAACATATGCTTAAGATATCCATTTGTGCACACAGATATCACATATAGTTGTATGTGCAATGGCTAATTAGTGCAGAACTATCCATTTTGTGGGTAAAATTCACCCCAGTGTAAAGACCTTACAACAGGCCTATATGCAAGTTTCTTCTTAGAGGGACACTGGTGAAGTTCTCCTTCAGAACTGCTGAAAATTCAGCAGTGGTTATTGTGGTGTTTTGGGGATCACACAGACCAGTAAGGTGTTCTGTTTCCGCCTGCCCTGTGATCTTGAAGGTCTTTATTCTGAACCGCTAGGGCTCAGATCTTTGACACGAGTAGCCTGTCTGCAACCCCCAAGTCTCACCCTGACTTCTACAGGCCTGCTTACTTCTTACAGGTTGAATACAACAGCATTTCCAATCCCAAATCTCCTTCTATTTATCCTTCATGAGTTCCTAAATACCAGATGCTCTGATTTTCTCCTCTGATTTGGTACCCCTAATGTTAAGAAACCAGCACCACCATCATCACCTAGTATTCGTTCATGGTGGTGTGCACACCTTCCACACAGTTTACATGTCAAAGACCTGCTTGGGATAAAAATAAACAAATACTTACTGAATAGAAAAATCACAGAGCCAAGGATGAAATAGTGAAAGAATGAGTTAGCATTAATAAATTGCCAGCAGATAAACATAAAGAGACAATATTGGGCTTTACACTTCAATATATTAAATGACATTCCTTTTCTATTACAAGTTATCTATTGCATTTTAATAATTCCCTGTATACTCCCTAATTACAGGGAGATCCAGCAATTTCATAGATTATTTTGAACCTGGAGATCAACACCCTGTTTCTGAATGAAAACTTCAGTCTCAAAATTTCCTTGTTTTTAACCCCCTACCTCCACTTTTCTCCCTCTCTCCTGTCATGGTGACTCATTGTTATTCTTAGTGGGAGAAATTTCCTCTTGAGCTGATAACTGGGAAGTCCTGTATTTCCATTTCCACCGCTGCCTTTTCATAGGTTGTATAATGGATTATTTACTTGAATCTGGTTGTATGTAAACACGTGACTTGGCAGGTATCCCTCCCTGACTCATAGCTTCATCACCTTGGTGTGAGGTGATGCTAAAGCTGCACTGGTTACAATTTACAGTTTTCTATAGAAACACATGCATTCATAATC
Source organism: Podocnemis expansa (assembly GCA_007922195.1). Taxonomy (NCBI): domain Eukaryota; kingdom Metazoa; phylum Chordata; order Testudines; family Podocnemididae; genus Podocnemis; species Podocnemis expansa. Next base: position 10,460,788 of record ML682028.1, read on the forward strand.
TTGGTCTGTATACTTATCTCACAATTACTATTGAGTTCAGAATATTATATGATTTTATATAAGAACTATTTTTAAAGTACAATGACCTGTTTATTCAGTCAGTTGGTTTAGCTGCTCATTTTGTGAACCAGACCTCCTGTTCTTCCACTCAGGTGCCTAGGCTCTGATTGTCACAGTTGAATTTAGGGCTTTCATTCTCATCTAGAGGTGATCTTGAATTAAAGTGCCAGAAGCCAATCCTTCTATTTACACAGCACAGTGGCAAACAGTAATGTTTCAACTGCCACTAAAAATGGCAGGCGGTGCAGACATGCCCTAAGACTTCATGCACTGGGTGCTTTTACATTGTCTGGCTGGACCATATATTGTATCAAATTCAGTGCTTTATCTCAGATAAAGACATTTGAACCTACTTTATATAATGATCACATCAGTGAATGGTTTTTAGAACCTGATCTTAACATAAATGTAAGTTTGGGGTTTTGTTTTGGAATCTAACTATATTATATTTCTGAAACTGAGCAATTTTGGAAAGCTTATTTTATTTCTAACCCATTTTAAAATAATCTCTCAAATCTCCAGAGAGTGATTATGCTAAGAGCTTTCCTTACAAAAATGCAAATGCGGTATTGACTTCTCCAAGGCACACTGTGTACTTGACATAAAGGAGAAACCATCAGTGACACTAGAAAGACTGCTGCAAAATGTGTGTGAAACCCATTTCATCCAAAGCAACTACCAGCTGCATGTTCTTACTATAGCCAGTCTGTCCTGAGTTCAGAAGTCTCCCCCAGCAACCACATCAGGGTGGGGATTATGCCTGAGTCCCATTTTCCTCCCTAATTTCATGCTTTGTTTCAGGTGACAACTGAAAGACCAATGGTCACCATCAGAAGCAAATTACTGCCTCGCTGGTGCATTAGGAGGTGGAGATGAGGAATTCTTTCCTCCACCACAGCAGTGCCCCCATATGAGCAAAAGAGAAAGAATTATTAGTTAGCTTCATAATGTGATAGCACTTAGAAGACAACCAAGTAGGAGATCTGTTTGTGTTAGATGCTGTTCAGACAAAAAGAGGATGACAATGCTGTCGCCAGAGAGCTACGCAGTCTTAAAATAAGACATGACAGGTAGATCAGATGGGGGGGGGGGTGAGGAGATGGGAGAACGAAAGTTACGGGCATGTAAATTTTTCTGAGCCAAAAGGGCAGTTATCACAACTCAGGGCCTGCCTTACTGCTCTGAACTTGGAAGATTAATGTGTGCATTACAGCAGAAGTGATGCACAGCATGAGCCTTGTGGTGCGGCTCTCTCCACTGTGCTGTGCCTCCAGGGAGCCAGGTAGTACATGCTTGTAAGCGCAAGACATAAATTTGCCCCATGTTGTTTCATAGCCCCCTTTCAGAGAATATGCAACATGTTCCTACAGTGGAACATCAGGGGACAAATGGTAAGGAGAGGGACAATTAGTTAAGCACCATCTGACTTTCCGTGGGTGTGTGTGCCACTAGAGGTAAAAGGGGTGACGCATGCATTTCCTGCACAAAATCAAGAGTGAATTGAGCTCACAGACACTAATGTGCCTTTAACGTGAGATGTTCAAAATATTAATTTCACCCTAATTTGTCCCAAATTGGAAGATAAGTATAGGTAAGAAAGGAAGAACACCCACTTACTTCCCTAGAATATATGCTAATTTATTAAACTGTTCATTTTTAAGCCTTTAACAGTTTCTCTTGACAAAAATAAAAGTGCTCATATATAATAAGGTAATAGAAAAGTCTACACAACTTTCATTTATTTATTTTTCAATATGCAACTGTGGTTCTGTGCTTCCCTGTAATGAAATTTTGCTGGAATTAATTTGGAGCCAATGTCCTTATCTGATAAACTTTTTCTAACGGATTATTATAGCGTTGAGCACAGTCCTCCTCCTCCAGACTACAACCATAGAGGTTTTGTATCCATTATTTGAATTATAAAAGCTAAACTTTTGGCACTATCCCCACCTAGGAGCACCTTGTCAAGGCTGAATCTACTTAGGCGATAGGTCAGATCAGCTGCCTCCAAACACAGCGTCTTTCTAGGGAATGTCAGGGTGAGAATGGTGGGATCTGCCCAGGATACTATATATAATTTATACTCCAGATTATGGTATTAATTACAGCATACTACAGGTTTGTTTGTTTGTTTTAACTTCTCTTTTGTAGCAGTTTTCTGAGCAGCAAAGTATCAGGAGTTCCACGTCCTGTGCTAGGTACTTCCATTGACTTATTCCGTCATTTTTGCCAAGTCCATTAACTTTACCTTTCCCAGATATAACAAAGATGATAACCTCTATCTCATTACTAAAGCTAATAGTATCTACCCTTGCAAAAAAAAAAAAAAAAACACACACTTAGGGTATGTCTACACTATAAGGTTGAACTGGCACAAGCTGATTTACCCTTTTGTCTACACACAAAACATGCAAACAAGCTGTCCTGTGGCACTTAAAGACTAACAAATTGCCACAGGACTCCTTGTTTGTTTGTTTTACTGAACTGCACTAACAGGTCTACCCCTCTGGATTTACACAAAGCTTGTTAAGCCAGGGACTCAGGACCTCACGGGGTGAATAATCTGAGTTTGAGTCAAGCCAGAACTTGGGGCATGAGCCCGACTTCTTTGCAGTATAGACACAGCCCCACTGGACCTGTGTTCTGTGTTTGGGAGTTCACCAAAAATATCCCATGGGCTGACTTTCTTTGTCCTCTGACTGTCAGCTCTGGTGGCCTGTCACATTTTCTCTCAGTATGCCACTATCTAACCATGTTTGGGAAGGATGCTAAGAAGTGTGAGCCATGAATGGGTAGGCTCAGATTTTCAAAATGTCATGCAGAGTTGGAAACCATGGGTTTCAATGAAGCATTCGACAATCCCTAACTTAAGAATAATGTACAAATGAGTGTAAGAACTCAAACCATAGGTTAATAAAACCAAGTTGGCTAACTCAAGCTCTACTAATGCAAAGTTTACATTGAAGTGTAGACATATCATTAGAGTCAGACCTTTGGAATGAAAAACAAAGTATAAAGCTAGTGATAACTAGTGTTTGCCTTGTGGATGGTTGTATAGATATTTCCTAGACTGCAGAAGTCTTGTGCCCTTTGTCCAGTCATACTCACCCATTTTGGTCATGGCGTGCATCTGACCAAGTTAAATGGGTTTAGGTGCTAGGGCAGTCTGCTAGATTACCTCTCAAATGCTCCATACATCTTTACTTGAATGAGGATTTGTGGCTGCTTGTGCTTTCATTTATTTATTTTTCTTCTTTCCCATAAACATGCATTTTCCTGGACAACACTTAGTTTGGGAATATAATCATAAAGTATGAAATCTAATAATTATATGTGAACTGGAAACTTTCCATTTCTCTTAAGAAATGAGAGACATATCAGAGACTATGTCTGAGTCAGAAGAGAAGGAATTACTATATAACATTTCTAGGCAAAACTCCAGTGATATCAGTGAAAGATTTGCCTAAGAGAAAAATTCAGATTTCAGTAAAGAATTTTTAAATATTAAAGCTGGGATTTTCGATGGGACCCAAGAGAGTAAGGCATCTAATTCTGTTGACTTTAAATGGGATTTAAATAACCTTTCTAAAAGATACTCAGTGATTACAAGTTACTTGATGTGATGCAGGAAGCATTGGGTGAAGACCTATGTTCTGTGGTGGGAGCTGTAACTAGCTGATTGATGGTCCCCCCCAGGTTTTAAAATCTATGGGGAAAAACAGCCTAATTGCCCATGCATCTACCTGTTTGTCTCTCTTATTATCAATAATTATAAATCATAGTAATTATTCATAATTGTATTTATCATTAAATAAATTTAATCATATACTTACTTGTTAAATATTCAGGCCACTCTCTGAAGGAAGTTGCATTTTCTAAGTAATAATTGTGTATACAGATTACTTTTGAGCCCTCTATAAAAATTACTTTGTTTACACATACCGTAACGCCTTTACTCTTTTTTTGTCTTTGCATCTAGAAGCAATTTGAATTTATATTCCTAAAACTGAAATTTTCGTGTTGCTTCTGTCAATGATCACAGTTTACTGGAGGAGCTAGTCTATTACAAGTGCTAATTGGGAAACAGAAATACTCAGCTTCAGAACAGGACAGAGCACAATGGTCTGGTTCAAATCTCAGGTGCCTTTTAATCTGTCTCATTAAAGGCGTCTCAGATTTGAACAACTGGGCCATTGTGTTCTGTCCTGTTCTGAAGCTGAGAGACACTGTCCTGCAACAGCAGCTTAAAGTGTTCACTGTACAGGGATGGAAGTTTTGGTCTTGATATTAATCTGCTTTCTTGCATTTAATGAAGTTCTCTGAAATTTTATGGCTGGCAATATGATCACAGTAGCACTGGTATTTGGGGAGCAAGAAAAGGGGCTCAAGGACGGAATCTCACAAGCGCTCCATAAAATATGCATGAAACAACATTCAAAATCTACAATAATATCCAATGTTGGGAATGTTACCTAAAGTAAAAAGAAGTAGATTGTAGTAGTGTCAGAGGCAACCATTACAGATGAGGCTGAAATTTCTGCATCAGGAATGAATCAAAACAACTTCAGATTATCTGTTTAAGTTTAAGAAAGGTATTCAGATCTGAATAGCATAAAGGACCATTGTGCATACTATCAATATGACAAATGTGAAGGGTCTATAAAAACTGACTAGAATATCTTGGCAGTGTCAATATATGTTAGACATATTGGTTTTTTTTTGTTTTTTTTTTAAATTGTATCCAATGGGAAACTTTGGAAGCAGTTGGTCCGAGCTCTATAAATATCAGTGGAAAAAAACTGCATATTTTGAGACACATTCTGGACAGTCAAACTATATGGCGCCAATGAGAATACTACAAAATTTACACAAGGGAGGAAAACAAGTCTCACAGGACTGTCACTTGCACTTTTTCTGGTTACATAGACCATGACACACACCTATACAAAATTCCAAATAAAATAATAGGAATTTATGGTTGTTCTCTTGTGTCAGAAGCACACAAAAGATGCAGCAGCAGGATGCGCTGTCTCAGCAGACACATGAAAGACACTCTGCTCTTGCAGGTAAGCAACATTGGAAATAGGATGGCAGATTGATGGTTTAAAGTAAGTTTCAAACATCTGAAGTTGTTAAAGAAACTGCCAAACAATAATCATCTCAGCCACCCTTTGAAATAAAAAGCAGGAAAGAAATGCAATGCAAGTTAACTCACTCTTTGTGGGTGAAACTTTTTCCTTAAGAATAAGAATTATTTCTATCTTTGTGAAAATGAATTAAATTCAGAAAAGATTAAACATATTACAGGCAGAGAGGCATGGTGGGGAAACATGCTTAGTCTTTAATTTTTGGAAACCTGAATTAAAATAATCCCGGGTCTTGTAGACCCAGGATTCCTCATAGTTCTTGTAGAAGTTCACATCACAAAACTACAACAAAATATTGCATGAGATAAGTAATAAGTGGGAAAAAAAAACAACTAAGGAGTCGTGTGGTACTTAAAGACTAACAGATTTATTTTTCGCATGAGCTTTCTTGGGAGAAAATCCCACTGCGTCAGATGCTTCAAAGATGGGTGAATTTACAGAATGGAATGAAAATAAATGCAAGGGGGTGTGAAACATAGGACCAGGTCATACAGTTAGCTGTTACTGTACGATTTGCTGTTACTGTATGACCTGGTCCTATGTTTCACACCCCCTTGCATTTATTTTCATTCCATTCTGTAAATTCACCCATCTTTGAAGCATCTGATGAAGTGGGATTTTCTCTCACAAAAGCTCATGCAAAAAATAAATCTGTTAGTCTGTAAGGCTATGTTCACACAGGGGGTTATTTCGATACAAGTTGTTTCGATACAAGTTGTATCGAAATAACGCCTTATTTTGAAATAAGTTAATTTGAATTAACAGTTTGTTAATTCAAATTAAGGAAAAAAGCTCAAAGTGAAATAGCAGGTTCGGACAACAGTTATTTTGAAATGAGTCACTGTTGTTTCGAAACAACATGTTCGGACGGCATTGTTTCAAAACAATTGTTTCGAAACAATGTTGTTTCATCCCCACATGGGGTTTAAGTTGTTTCGAAACAATGCTGCTGTTTTGAAACAGTGGAACCCATTGTTTCAAAACAATGGTGTGTCGTGTGAACGTGGCCTTTCTTATTTCGAAACAACCTCTGTTGTTTCGAAATAAGACTGTTGTGCGAACACACCCTTAGGGCCACAAGACTCCTTGCTTTTTTTTGCTGGACTAGACTGACACGGCTATCCCTTTGGAAACGGACAAGTAATAATCGGCCTAGGTAAACTCTTCAGTGTTTCAAAAATCCGTAATGCAGAGGAGATTTCCAGCTCCATTTTCAAATGTGAGGAGTGATTTGGAGACCAACATGTAGCACCAAATATCACTGGTCACTCACTTTTGCAATGCCCACTTATTTATTTTGCTTTAACTTGTATAAAGGATGCCAGTGTTGGACACAATTCACTCGATAAAATGCACACACGCACATACCCAAATCTGAATTAAAAAGAAAAAGGCAGGAAGTCCCACACAACATAGCCCTTCAACCAAGACATCCTCATCTTTCAGCACCCCACAGAGGTATCGTCTGCACACCTTAGCCCACTCCTAATACCCATGCAAAGCTCTGAGTTTCATAGTGTATCCTGAGATCAATAGACATTGGCTATATTGGCCCATGAGCAGGAACAAGGTCCAAAATCAAGAGGCCCTCAGTGAAAATCTGCTGCCAGTAACCCATTTTCTTCAAACCAAGGAAGCTATATCTCAAGGCCCCACCCTTTTTGTTTTTGTTTTGGGTTTTTTACAGTAGGAGTTGTAAAAGTAGTTTACAACAGCTATCATTTGGGGAGAGAGGAGGTCTTTCAGTAAGTAGTTTAGGTCATTAAAAGACAAACCCAGGTTTTCCAGGTTGACTTCAGAAGAAGTCAGCAGCCAGCCAGTGCATGGTCATGTGTGTCCAAAGAGCTACTAATTTCAGAAGCAAGGTGCTGCGTTCTGGATTAGCTTCAGCCTTGGAATAGGTTTATGGGGCAGCCTAATATATAGAGCATATCACACTGCTCTAAATGTGACAAACAAAAATGGTAATGATGCCCACAGTGAAAGAGAAAGTTGCATTCTCCTGAGCATAGCATGCAGAAAAGTGGGTTGATGTCAAGGAAGGTATGGTATTTGAGATGAGGGTACTGGAACATTTGTATGAGAGGGGGTGGAAAAGGCCCCCTCTGACTCTGGGGTTAACTGTTCTTTCCTCCTCCACATGCAGTTCAGGCACCGGTAATTGGGCGCTGTTTCTTTACGGCTTGATCTTCCCAGACAAAAAAAACTGCAAAGCTCTTATTACTGTTACACTCAGTCATTGGGAAACAGACACAGACTGAAGCAGATCTCTTGCAAATACTTTAAACACTGATATGATCACTGAACACAACAGCTGCCAGTTGATTATTTAAGAGCAAGTGGGATCCTAACACTTGAGTGACAAAGTGGCTGATATAAACTTCCCCCTATTATTTGCTTCCTTCCCAAAACCTACACTCATCACCTCAGTGTTTGGCAGACTGGGCCTAAATTTACATCTATAAAATTCATGGGATAGAGTATGGGTGGTGGGTAAATACTCCTAGGCAACTTAACTTTTCATTTTCTTGTTTTTGTGGTTTTGGCTTTGCTATGCCAGGTATGTGGCAACTTCATCTGTTCTAGAACTTATTTGTGGGTGTATTACATAAAGAGGTCCCTTCCCGCAAAATGGATAGAGACCAAGAAGGAAGCAGATAGAGCCTATGTTTGAAATTCTGTCCCTGTAGAAATCAAAAGCAAAGCTCCAGTGCTTAATTTATGTTCGGGCTTGCTGGGGTTGAGTCCTGGAACTTCTAGGCTTGGCAGTTCATAGTCCTGGCACCTCTGGGTGCTTGCCATTGGCTACTGCTCTCTAGGCACTCAGCTTGACTCCCCTACCTCTTTCATTGAAAATCAGGCACAGCGAAACTCCCATTGGGGAAGGTTTCATCTTCTCGCTCTCCAGAAAGTTCAGACAGATTTGTGTTTATTCAGCTGTTTCATTGTGGTGATTTTAAGGCAGTTACCTCTGATGAGAATCTGAAAAACTGGAGGATTTATCACTGGTTAGGCACACTGAGATAAAGCCCCTGAGAGGGAACTCTTTTTGCTTTTGCTTGTAAAACCTATGGATGTGCCTTTTATTTATTCCTCCCCTTCCCATCTGCTACACAGTGTGATATTTGTAGTTTTTAAACTCAAATATAGGCACAAAGGTTGTTTAGCTATTTCAAAACCATCCCTACTAAGCAAATACTGGTGTTCAGTACATAAATCAATGCATTGGTGTTCATGTTGGGCCCAGTACATTTCAATAGCTCACAATGACATCAATGAGAAAATGATCTGGTATAATTATTTCTGGCATTTCTTTTTATATTGCTATGAGATTAGATACCGGAATGCAGATTAATACCCCAATCTCATATGGGTTTAATGTTGCATACTGTGAGCAGTCCCATTAAATTCATTCAGTTCATGGAGTTAAAAAATGTGTGTAAAGCTTTGCAAGAAAGGCACCAGAACTTGCTATATAACTATTGTTTCTGTAGAACAGTGTGTCGTGTTCTTTTTATTTTACGTTTAGAATTTGATGTGTAGTATATGAACAAAGATAATATTGGCATGTATTTTATATCTCTCTTGGGTCTGATGCTACAACCTACTGCGCTAAATTCTGATCACAATTAGACGAGTCTAATTCCAGTCTCTGTCTCTGGTGTTTCCATCTCATGCATCCTTCTGATACCTAAGGACTGACTTAATTCTCTCTAATAATAGTTGCTCAATTGATTTAAATAAAATTACAATGGTCTAAATCCAGAGTAAATTGAGAACATAATTGACCCAAGCTACTCACATGAGCAAGAGCTGCAGTATCAGACTTATTTTTTTTTTTTAAATTGCAATGGAAGTCTTACTGTTTCAGATGCTGTAGACAACCTTTCAGCTTATCTTATAAACACTGCCATGTGCAGTCTGGAGGAAAAAATAGAAGGGAAAAAATATAGTAATATCTCTGCTAATGATTTCTAAACTGGAAGATGATCTGTCCAGACCTTATACTGGCCATTGTTTGTGACTTTGCTCTTGGGGATTTTTTTTTCCCCTAGTTCAACATACTTATTTAGGCTCTGGTTTTCCTCTGCCTTTTACTAAATCCGTTTGGTAGCATTTTACAGCTTATTTTCCACAGTGAAAATGACAACACAAGGAAGAATTCTTCTTATTCTTACTCTTACTACTTCTTATTCTTCTTACACAATAAATCTAATTCTAGAAGCAAAAATGTATAGATACTTGCAAGATGCTCTATTTCTACAATAAAAAAAGTTTTCCTCCTTTCAGTACCTGTCATCAGTGTGTTTTTGTTATTCTATTTGCCATCACTCTTCTTCATTTTGTGCAAGCCTCATTGTTGTGATTATTTGCATACTCTTGAAAGTTACTTAAAATCCAGCACCAATTTGGTTTTGTTTGTTAGAGTCCATTGGCAATGTGACTCAAATGCAATAGTTTATGAGTGGGTGATAAAAGCTGTGTAACCAGAGCTCTATACCTGGCAGTACTCCAGTTGTAGAGTCATCTGCATTAGAAATTGAGTAATTAACATATCTTTGCTCTTCTTCATCACAATTTCTCGAATACTACCTACAGGTATATAAAAGAGCCAAAATGTGGTGTCGGCCTATAGAAATAGTCTCATGTGCCAGCTGATTCTTGCTCCAGAAGTTATAGAATTCTACCCTTGGGAGATGACATCAAGGGGTCAACAGTTCCCCACCCATCCCTTCCTGAAATGAGGCAGGATTAAGCTTAATTAGGGCGTCCAGACACATGTCTGTCTAAACTGGTCTTTAAATTCTGCAAGGATGACTGTTCCACATCCTCTGTAGGTAACCTCTTCTAGTGATTAACTATCCTTATTAGGAAGAAAATTCTAACTGTGTCTAACCTAAATATCCCTTGCTACAACTAACATGATTACTTCCTGTCCTAGCCTCTCAATTGTTCACTGTCCTCTTTCTAACAACTTTGTACATTTGAAGACTTGCCGTGTTCTCCCTTATCCTTTTCTTCTGTCAACTGGACATGCCCATTTCCTTTACTCTTTCCTTACAGATCAGGTTTTCTAAACCTTTTATCATTTGTTTTGTTGTGATTTTTAGTCATACAGCTGATGTTACAATTGTCCCAGCTAAATAGTGATAGTCAGTAAAATATCCATTCTTCTGTCTCTTATCACAGGGGTTTTCTCCTACCCTTCATTTTCACAAATTTGTTTTAGACAATACTGTCAAAACTGAATGGTGGGTTAGGGAACCTCCATTTTCTATGCCAACTTGGAATACCCTAGTTATTTTTTTTTTATCAGAACTCTTTAAGGTTTCTCATGATGGGCATTTCAAAATCTGTACTTACTTTTGAAATTGTTAGCTATAGCTATTTTGTGACCAAAATATTGGGCAATTTTAGTACCTCTAATCATCAGACTATCTAGAGAGACAGAGTTTCCAATTAGAAATGGAGTCAAATATCTGAGTCGTCAATTCATAGTGGTGTTCTTGTATACATAGAAAGGGTCAAGTTCTGATATCTTCCTCCCCGCCCCCTGCTTTTATAGTTATCCCAGGGATTAATATGTTCCACATCTAGTACTTTATATACAGTAGTCCTATAGAAAAATCCTAAAGTTAGCTGTGTGAGAGATTGGAAGTAAAACAAACAAGGAGTACTGTGGCACTTTTAAAAACCTAACAAATTTATCACATGAGCTCTTGTGGAAGAAAATCCTACCTCATCCGATGCTTCCCCATCTTCAAAGTGTCTGACAAAGTGGAATTTTCTCACATGAAAGTTCATGTAATATATATATATTTGTAATGCCACAGGATACCTTGTTTGTTTTTATGAACTAGAGTAACTTGGCTAACCTTTTGGGATGGAAGTATTTTCTGATGTCACCGCTTTGGAGAGCCCAGACTTGTCCCAGAGCACCACTCAAGCCCCATGTGAAATGGCTGCAAGAGGAATAGCCACTTGGTAGAGGGCTCTCTGACCTTTGTGCATGGAGAGAGATGATCCTGAAGAGGTAGACATGAAATGAAGGTTTGGGACTAGACTTGAAATGCACATTTAGGTCGACAGCCACATGGATCAAGGGGTCCTAACACTCCATGCAAGAGAGCAGAGCAGCCGTGACCACTGTTCTAAGCTATGTGCTGGAGCATTAGCGCTGCAGCTCCTTATGGGGACTAAAGCAGGGATTGACAATGATTGACAGTCCCTGTGCCAGCCTCGCCACCCTGAACCCTAAGCAGATGCTGGGGGCAGGGCCAGAAAGGTGCTGGGATGGGATCAGAAAGAGAAAGGAACAAGACCAGCATGCTTTTTTCCCCTGCTGTTGCCACCTCCTGGCTTGGGAATGGGGCCCTGCGTGCCACTGTGCATAGGTCCGTGTCTGAGATTTGTTGGACGTTGCCGACCCTTGGACTAAAGGGTGGGTGTGTACGAATGTCAGTTTTATCAGTTTGGTGACATGACTGAATTGTACATACTGGATATATCTTTAAAAGTATGCCATTCGGTAATCTTCCTTCAGAATTCATATTGTTTCTCATGTTTCATATTGTATAGGCCATACTTAGGAGCTACGGCAATTACCAAGATCAGGTCATTTAGTTAATGAAGTTTTAAACAGAAAGCAACACTCAACTTTCGCTAAAGCAGAGCTACTTCTCTGCTGTAATGGAAGGAAATTGACATCAAAGGGCAACCACTATATAGTACATTTTTAGAAAGTCTTTTATTTTCAAGAAGCACCAGTCTACACTTAGTCTAACCAGATGGCAAATAGGGGGTAATGGAAAATGTTTTGACTTTTTGACTTTACTCAGCGTTGTTCCACCTTGCCTAAAGAGAATACATTAAGCTGCCCACTGAGTTTCTTGTTAAACTCACTAAGGATTGAGACGAAACAAAATTATCCTGTCCAGTTACAACCTTCTGGCTTTTACTGTAACCTGGTGTAATGCATTGTTCAAATTTTATATAACACTGGATAAGGGCTGCATTAAAAATTACTGGTTCTGGTTCTTATTTTAATTAATCTTGCACTTTTCATATAATTGAATAATGTATGTAGTTACAGATAGCCAGCAGGGATTGCAAAGACAGATGCTTTTTTATCTCTGGCTGTACAGTGTCCAACACAAAGGAATCCTGGTGCAGTGACTGAATCTTTTGGATGTTACAATAACGCACATCAGTGGTTCTCAACCTTTTGTGGGTTGCAACACACTTGACAGCCTCTCATGACACAGAGGAACACACCAGCCCATTCCCCCACAGGCTTGATCCAGCCATCTACCCAGGTCTTCATGACACACTTAACACTGAGTGGTGACACAGTAACATCCCCCGACATGGTGGTTGAGAACCACTGATGTAAATGATTAATAGTAATGAAAAGATGATGAAAAATAAATACCACAGGCTGTATATTTGTCAACTAATCATCTTCAGCAACTGTGGAAACTGAGTAGTTTTAACATATTTCTTTTTACATGTTCCGACATTGTTTTAATACAGCATTTTAGTGTTGGTAATACCATACCATAGTGTCATTTGTATATAGTAATCTATCGCTATAAAATCTTATGCAGAGACTGTACTTTTTCATACAAATAGCTACCCTGCAGTTCAGGCAGTCATTTTATTTTCATGATTCTACAAGACTTAGCCTCCTTACTACTCTCACTTTGTCTTAGCATAGATCATATCAAGTATGCAATTGTTTTCTGGTTTGTTTTTATTGCCTGAGGTGATATGAAGTTTAATCTGATTTTATGTATAATTAAATTCTGTGCTAGAGGTTTGTGACCAAGGGCAGCATATACCTTGATTCAAATAAATAAATAAGCCAATAAAAGCTGGAGAATATGGTTTGCAAGTCTAACCCTGAGGTAGCAATATTTAGCCATGCTGGAAACACATATTGAAATCCCTAGAGGGCTGACTTCCTCTTTGAGTAAAGGCTATGTTCATGTGTACCTTGTTGTTTTTATTCTGGTCAGAATTATTTGAATGAGCCCTTAAAAATCAGGTTTTTGTTTGCTCTGAAAAGACATTTTGGGCTATATTTTATCAGAAGTCTCTTCAGCCCCTCTGTGGCTAAGTGAATTGAGAAAATGACCAGGTTTTTATTCCTCCATAATAAAAATATTCTTTAACTCAGATTTGAGTAGGGCCCAGATCCCAAAGCCTTGTTATTATTTGGTTTACTTAAATGAGCATGTGAGACCCAACTACTATTCAGATGTGCTAATTAGGGTGAGGCTTCAGACACTAATCATGTAATGCTATGTTATTATTGGGCTTCTTTGATAATATATTGGCTATGCCTGAATTTCCAACAGATAATATCTTGGACCTACTCACTTAAATATGTACAGATTATCCATATACCTACTATGTTTAATAAATGAGAGGAAAAAGTTAATGGGGAGTCACAAATAAGTAACTATGAAAGGCAAGTAAGTGGGGGGTGGGGAGAACAGCTAAGGAAATATCTTTGAATCTAGGGGATGTATGTTTTATTCCTAGTTTTGCCAGTAATTTCATGTGTCACCTTAGGCCTATAATAGAGCTGTGATTCACTTACAACAGCAGTTTGTGGCTTTTTAAAGTATGGTTATTGCAATTTCTCATCACTACATACAGCTAATCTAGGAGCTGTTTGTTAGTTAACTAAATAAACTAACATGCTTTGAAGATGGATGTTTGGTCGCAAACTTCTTTGTCTCTGAAGGTTAAGGGGAGAGAGAAGAAAAGAATTCAAAAAGTATGTGGAACCTTAGGGGCAAAGATTGAGGATTAGAAGAAAATAATGAATGATAAATTTGTTCAGAATAATTGAGAATAAGATTTCATAACCTTTTCCCTATTGTGTTATCAGCTTTTAAACAGGAGCTATCTTTCACATTGGAAGGATACATTGAATTCAATATTAAAATACAGATGCAAATACACACACACCCTTAAAAGCAGCAAGCCTTAAAAAGGCCCAGTTGTCATTGGTGAGCTTCTCTGGAAGTAGATGGATAGTGCATGCCCTGGTGAGTTATTTTGGCTCACCAGGTTAACAAGACTTTCTGAATGTCATTCGCTACATTCAGACAAACCAAATCAAGATTCAGTAGGCTGCATGGTGCTTTACACATCAAGCTGTCCAAAAACAGAAATAGGGAAATTTTACAAATGATTTTCCCCAGGTTGTTGCTGATGCTTTGTTCTTCCAGAGCTTTTCAGTCCACTGACAATAAGGCTAGCCAAGGAGCCAAGACTCTGTGGAAAGAATGTTATAGACCAGCATCCTGATTGTGCTGCTTGAGTTCCTTGCGTGCTTGTTCCCAATGCTGCAAAAAAGAGTGAAAAATCAATGACAAATTCTCCTTAAGCAGAACTTTATTTTAGATGAATTCCCAAACACTCATAACTTTGTTGTTCTGTGATGATTTAATCTAAACTCTTGAAGGTGTTGATTGCTAGGGAAAGGTTGAGACACTGCTGTGTCTGAATTGACTGATGTATAGAAAATGTGTGTTTCATATCTTAGGGAGGGGAGATCCTCTCTTTCCCTCAGTTTTAAGCACCACATATGAATAACAGTTGAGAGAATAAGGTAGCAAGGGCATGAAAATAGACCCTGCTAGTTCTTGGGTCTGTGTTGAGGGATGATTATTATAAACGCATCAATAAAGACTTTTCCTGTAACTGTACATTTGTAGGTGAGACACCTCAACAAAATTCTCAGGGAAAGGCTCTACCATGGAATTCCCGGGCCTGGAGACCATAATGCAAAATTTAAGCAGTTCCAAATCTGAAAAGATTCACCAAGCTTCATACTGAAAAAAATTCTGGTTCTCAAAATAAATAAATATGTCTTAAAAAAAAAAAAGTAAGGTAAAGATGAATCTTTACAAAGGTTAACAAAAAGCACATAAATTATTAATTTTAGTTTGTTGTAGATAAAAGATCAAATTTGATCTCTGGGATAATTCCACTGACATTCTAGAGAAATTACATCGAGGATGCATTTTCCTCTGAAACATTTTCAAAGTGGAAGCTTCCTCAGTATTTTACCTGCTATGGATTGGCAGAAAAGGAAGAGTAATTACTGGCTTGCAAAGTGGGGAGAGAGTTCATTAAATCTCACAAGATGTTAAGGTAACATTCATGATGAGACCGTCAGTGTAAGCATGTTTATAAACTATGTTATCATAGCACTATTGATTTTCTTGGCTAGTACTAAGAATTCTTTGCAATTCAGCTATATCCTCTGTCTACAGCTCCCACTGTATTTACAGACATTAATGTTTAGGTCTTAAAAGAGTGTTGTTTTAGTATATCTGTATTGCGATAGGAGATGTGACTGGAACATGTGTAGACTCAGAGAAATTAGGTTTAGTGTAGCTAGCCCAAGGATTAAGAGGAGTTAAGTCACAGCAACACACTCTTCAACTTTGGCTAGTCATCTGCAAGAGCATGTGGGGTTCCAGGTTGTCTTGTATAGCTTATACTGAAGCCCCTGGTGCTGTAGTTTCATTGCTGTAATTCCTCGTGCTATCTAGGCTAATGCTAGCTTGGAACTATCTGCAACTGGTGCAATCACACATCCAGTTGCAATGATTTATGCACTTCAACATACATTTGTATAGGTAAATCTAGGAATGACTCATGGTAACAAAAATGTGTCTTGTCTCCTACACATAAAATTTTCCATCCATTTTGGTCCTTTCCCCTACCTCTTCCCTTGTAAAGGCCTTTAATATGAAGTAATAATAAATAAGTAAACCTGACCAGCAGAGTGATATTGAGTGTGGTTGTCAGGCAAGTGCCTCTGTTTAGCAAAACAAAGAAAATATTCTTTAATTTATATAACAGAACTGATGTTGCAGAAGAAATATATCTAATGGGCAACACCATGAGTACATTAGTTGCTTATTATTGATTATCCTTCATAATCTCCATCTCACTGCAGCTCAGAGTAAAAAGGGCATCAGTAACAAGTGAAAATAAATAATATATCCTTTAGGCAGTCTTTTAGACATATGTATAAATGGTAAGCTATGAGACAGCAAACTGGTTTGCCAACATAAGTATAAATCTGCAGAATCTTGAATTGGGTTGTTCAGATATGCTAAGCCTTTTAACATTGTGAGAGACTCATTATAGCTGGATGCCTATTTCATCAGATTTCACATAAGTGAGGCAATTTCAGAATAAGTCAACAAAAATGTTGCATTTAAACATGAAAAGGTTCCTTAACATTTAAGGAAACATACAACAGGTAGAGGTACTTGGTCATCTTCTCCCACACCTACTAAAGTGCCCAGTGATATTATGCATGGTGGGTTTTTTAATTATTATTTGTTTTGGTTTTTTTGTCATTTTTTAGAGGTCAACCATGAAACCGAGTGAATAATTGAAGGGCTTTTAGTTTTGTTTTGTTTTTAGGTTTGGTGGGTGAAATGAAAAGTCAGAAAAAAATTGTCAAATGGAAACTGAATTCATTTTTTCATGCCGCAGCAGCAGCAACAACACACTTTCTAAGTTTAAATAGAAAATATCAAGCACTGCATCAAAATGATTTTTTTGAAACAAAATATCAATTCAAAATTATGGGTCTTTTTGCTTTAAAATAGTCTTTTTGAAAATTTCAAGCTCTTTTTCTTGGGGAAAATAAATGAACTGACTGAAACTAATGATCAAATTTGATATGAATTCATAAATGCTTTCAGTGTCCTCAAAAATGTTGTTTTTGGAATTTAACAGTTCCCCAGAATTTTTTTCTCTCTTCTATTAAAGAAACATCTAACTAACCTTTCTTCTTTTTCCTTTTCCTCTTCACACTTGCACAAGTTAAGATGGAGGAAGTCTGTCACTTAGCTTTGGGACTCCCAAGATTCCTCAGAGTATATTTCCAGAGATATATTGATTTTCATGAAGAGCTAGAGGAGGAAGAAACTTTCAGTGTTGTTGGGTAAGGTGAGCAGCCCATATTGTCTCATCCCAATAAACATATTCCCTGAACACCAAGATGCCTCAGGAAGGTGCATAGGCAAAGCCCAACTTCTACCCATTGAGGAGAATGTGACATCTGAGGAGAAGAGAGAAGTGGAATGAGCCACTGGAGGTCAAGGATGATTCTCCTAGGATCTTGAAGCCATGAAGCATTTTTCTGACAGTCCTGTGTAAATGCTCAATAGAAAGATCCAAATGCTTCCCTTGTCAACAGTCATTGCTTTCTGCTTAACTGGACTGAGTCCAAACCAGTTTATTTTCATCCAGCTTAATTGCTGTTGCTCATCCATATTTTTATCTTTGTCAGGCACTGTGAGAGTAAGACTGAAGCACCTGGTGTAAGGCTGACTAATGGCAGAATGCACCTGGGAATGTCTTTCGGTCTCCATTATTGTAGAGACAACAAGATAGGACTTCATGAAACTATGTATTTAAGGGGTATTGATGAGGGCTGCCTATATCTTTTTACCTGTACTTTGTCTTTCTTCATTATTTCTCAGTGTCTTATTTTTTATTACAGAAGTGCTGACAGGCCAAAGTCAGGACAAGGGCCCTATTGTGCAAAGAGATGGGACACCATATTATAATCTTATCAATGATAGTATGGCATAACAAAATACTTTTTCTGCTCTCAGACCTTTTTCTACACACACAGTTACTCATACACACTGTCTCTGTTCCACATCTTCCTCCAGTTTTATAATCTCTCCTTTTCACTATAGCCAAATATCATAGGGAAACACAAATCCAAAGGAAAAAGGGATCCACACAGAAAACCATGGCATTAAAAGCATAGAAAATATTTTGTAAACAAAACAGCTATCACATTCATTTCTCAATCGCGCATGTACATTTCAGTAAAATTTAAAAAAAAAAAAATCTGAGTTCTAAACGGGTGTCTATAGAGTAGAATCTTTCCTTTGGCATTTGCTGTAATTCCTGGTGAACAGATGATAGCATTCTCATAGTGGCCTCAAGTCAATACAGTATTTTAGAGAATTAAGAGCAAAACTATTGAGCCAATGTCAACATTAAATTTCCACTGTATTCAGAAAAAAATATGGACCCGAATTGTTGATCAGCATTTAAAAAATAATCCAAATTTGCATCACTGCCAGTAATGTTTAAAACTAATTGATCAGCAACATGAACCTCAAGTTATGCCAGCCAAAAATTAATTTATCTTGTGTTAAACATCAGGCATGTTTTATAAGAAGGACCTAAAAACAGAAAGTAGAATAACATTCCTGTCCATAACATTTAGAATTCAAAACACACTTAGAATTTACAAACAAAATTATCAGGAGTGTGTCTTGATTTCAAAGCTATCGGAAAATAAAGCAAATTTCCAATCTAACTTTATAGCCTTATAAATTATTCCTAGGGACAGTTCTGATCATTTTGTTTTAAATTACAGATCATTCCATTTTTCTTTAAATTTGCATCCCTAAATCATTCTCACTTTCCTTTTACTTATCTTGTTACAAATGACCAGTAAATCAATGTAGTATGTTATTTTCAGTCAATCCTGCTTTCTTGCTGAACTTCTCATTACAGTCAAAGGAAGCTTTGGATGTTTAATGAATGTGAAACTAGGTAACATTTGAAAAATGCCTAAGGCACCACTCCAAGAGAGATACACAAGTTATTTAAAATAAATTGTGTATTTTCTTTTGACTTTTTTTTTTTTTTTAATGTCTGGTGCACCCACTGCACTGAGGCAAAAAGAATTTGCTGCTATCAGTGAAGACTAGGGCTACCATAAACTATTTAGGGCAAGTCTTTAGATTGAACTTCCTTATCAACTGATTGGGTCTGTGAAGACCCGCTCAATCGACCACTGAAGACCACCCCAGCAACTGGAATGGCACTGAGTTGAATTTAGCACAGTGGACATGCCAGGTGTATCTGAGTCAAAGTGAGATATGCAAGTTATTTAAGTAACTTGCATATTTCTCTTCAACTGATGCTGCAAATGGTGGATTGTGTAGACCTGCCCGTTGGCTCCTATGTGCCACTTTTAGAAATGAATAGTTATTTGGTTCTTTTGTGATGGAACAGACCAATGGTGGACCTTACTGTTACAATAATGAATAAGTTTGTTGGAACGTGGATGCTAGTTTCTTAATTATTAATTATCAATTAATTTTAATATAGTTTGCCTAAAGCAGTCACAAATAGTCTTCATAGAACATCAGAGGAGAGTTTCCCCCAGTATTTCTGTGGTATGTTGATAAGTAAAAATTTAATTTTCCAGTGCAAATAAGTGTGAAATTAACTACATACGAAACACATTTTTACAGTAGAAGTATCTTTATTGCCTACTTTCATTTAAAGTTTACTCAGCAATCTGTTTAAAAAGTCACTTTGAGTAGGTGCTTGCAAAAAATACAGTGCAGTGGATTAATCCAGTTTGTAGGCTGTTTTCCAAAGAAATGCAGTAATAAAAAGAATTTCATGCAATACAGTATTAGAACTTAATTTACATTAATAAGACTCTGCTCTCAGACTATTAGGCAAACTTCAAGATAGAAAAACAACGGACTTTGCTGTGTTTTGCATTAAGTACAACCACAGTGATTAGAATTTCTAGTGTTCCTGTACCCTTCTAAGCTCAGCGTCTGGGAGAAATCATCATTCTTCTTAGAACTGAGATATCCTATGCTTTCGTTTACTACTGTGGAGGTCCCCTCAAGCAAGATAACAAAACCCAAGAGAGGAGCCAATAATTCAGCTGACTATATCTAATTGCATTTCAAATACAGTAGCAGTTATGAAAATTAATCTGAGTATTAAAAGTATTCTTCTTTATTTGAACCAGAGCCATACTGTAATATTCCCACAGTAAATAAAACTTTATAAACAATCTTTATATTCTTTCTGCATGCCTTTGATAAAGGGCTAGATTGTGATTGGAGTTCATCTAGGTGCATAGGTTGGCAGAGGGCTAAAGGGCCCTCTCTCCCAACTGGTTTGTGTTAAAGGGACAGTTTATAATCACTTGGGGAAATGCAAGGATTGCTTCCTCTCTGTGCCTCAGGAGGATGAATATCACCTCAGTGGGGGTAAGTCTGGAGGGTTATGGCTTTGAACCTCCTTTTGGTTCTAACCTGTGGAATGAAGTATGTGCATTGGATGTTTAGCCATTGGAATAGCTTGCCTAGTTTTCCATCACTTTCCAGAAAGAGTGGATATCTTTTAAAATATACATAGTATAGTTCACACAGAAATCTGGAATTGATGCAGAAATTACTGGCTGAGGTGTTTTGGCCTTTGTTATGCAAGATCTCAGGCTAAGTGATGAGTCCCTTCTCCATTAAAATCTATACATGTATTTCAGCCTATCAATTGCTTATGAACTGTTTAGTCATAAGTATTACAGGGATACACCATGAAAGGGGGATATCTATATATGTGCATATAAATAGTTAACAGATAAGATGCCAGTAGCAGGCATTCAGCAATTTGCAGCTTTTCTCCTGTGTTTTATAAGTTCAGTAAAACTGCATGTTGTTATCCACTGCAGATGAAATATTGTATGGGTTTATATCGGTGTGACTATTTGCTATTTTGAATGCACTGCACATTTTCTGTGTGGTTGGTCAGATGCTATTGTTCCTGTTTCCTGATTGGGTAATTGACAAAACATACACAATGTTTACAGGAAGGCCACTGAACACCACTAACACAAATATTCATGTCAACACATATTCGCATGAGTGTTCAGACCTTTAGTTAGGAAATATGACCAGCAAGTTCTTCCAAACTGCAGTTCCTTCTTGCATCTGTTTCTACAAAGTCAATGTTTATGGTTTGGTTTTGTGCTGTCCCCCCAGCCCCTGCCTTGAGATAGATAGATAGCTAGATAGATAAATAAACATATATAGATATATATAAAAATGGAGTCGTTAGGTTTTTTCATAGATGGACTAACATATGGGTGTGTGGATTATTATTATTTTCCACCTAAGGTGTTTTACCACTAGTAAAGCTAGCAATTAGATTAGTTACACATCATGTGAACAGCTGTGTTTAAAATAAGCCTTCGATGGAAAAGCTGTAAGGTTGGTATTGCTGATAGGGTTTTGTTTTTTTTTTTAAATCCATATTATTTGGCTTTAGAGATTGTTGAATTTTATAATGTGTAACATGAATTTGGACAGCTGCACACCAAAAAAACACTTATAGTTCACTTAAATCTATTAATGCGATAAGGTTCCAAAGGGGCAGCTGTGTTAGTCTAGTTCAGCTTTGTCTTTAGTTCTAGATGGATTTCAATATCTTCCTTCTCTCCCTAAAACTCACATTAACTAATTTGTCACTTAACCAGAACATTTTTGTTTTCTCCATTTACTATTTTTACAATAGTGCAAGATTTTTGAATACTTGATCCAGTTAAACAAACAAGGAATCCTGTGGCACTTAAAGACTGACAAATTTATTTACTGCGTGAGTTTTGTGGAAGAAAATCCCCCTTCATCAGATGCTTTGAAAATGGGGGAACTTACAGAATGGGCGGAAATTAATGCAGGGAAGTGTAAGTTGCTCCAGGGCTAAATAGGGATTTATGATTTTTTTTTCTCATTACAACAGATGATTTGACCCCGTTCTCCTCTATATTCTGTTCCATGGTGTTTGAATCTTAACAACTGCTTTGATTTGCTGTTACAATGTGACCTGATTCCATGACTTACTCTTCTCCTTGTTTGTTTAACTGGATCAAGTGTTCAAAGATCTTGCACTATTGTAAAAATAGTAAATGGAGAAAACAAAAATGTTCTGGTTAAGTGACAAATTAGTTAATGTGACTTTAAAAATGATTTTTATGGATGGAAAGAAGAAGGATATTGAAATCCATCTAAAAGTAAAGACAAAGCTCTCAATAGGAGCAGAACTGGAACTTACTCGTAGCCCGTCTTCCCACTACTGCAGATGGGAAGCTACAACTTAGTATCACAAGAAAAATAGTTTATTTTCGCTATGCATCTATATCGTGTAAGCAAATGCAAACAAAGTTTGTCAGTATTGTAATGTTTATGGATTGAAGAGTGTGATGCCCTGGAGGTTTGTACTACCTATCAAAGTCTGGTATTTTGTACTGTGATGAAGAGAGAGACGCTTTCCAGCTTATGGGTTGCATATAATTTCAAGCAGAGAGTTAAGGAACCATTCTCTTTGTGCTGAGCTTAAAACAAATGTTGTGTTGTAAGTCCACCCCTTACAGAAATATCTTTAATTAGACAAGCTCCTCTTGTATGATTCTTTATGATTTCTAGAGAAGACTCTGAAAAAGATTGTTTGTCTCTTGTTGTGAGTAAAGATTTATTTAAGACTCTGTTGCTTTTTGGATACTGACACGTCCCTTAATTTCAACCACAAAAGGTGATAAACCTGTGTTAGCTGCTGAATCAGCCTGGAAGCTTTTCTTCCACACTAACTGAGCTAGACTCACCATCCTTAGGCTTACCCAGCACTCACATGGATAAATATGGGTTTTCTGATTTTCATTTATTTTATATTCTGACCAAAGAGTAAAATGTTACTTCAACTTCTTAACCTTGAATGGTTTAGGCAATATCATGCATTCAATGAAATAAAATTCAGATGAGTTGTGAAAGCATTTTGCTTATGGTATTAGAGGTCCCTCTTATTCTAGGTATTCTAGATATTGTGTGAAATAGACTGCTCCTTCCCTGAAGATCTCACAATCGAAGTCATGGGGAGGAGCAGAGGAAGGTCATCAGGCGATGCAGTAGAGTTAACAGTAAAAGAAGATGCTCAATTGATAATCAGGAGAGATCTGAGTTCATGACCTGCTTTGTCTTTGTAAGATGCTGGTGCGTTGTGATCACTATGGTTATGTCTACCCTTTGGCTAGTTTGAACTAAAAAAAAAAAATAATGTAGTTTGAACTAATCAAAGGTTAGTTTGAAGTAGCCAGTTTGGCTAGGTAGTCTGAACTAACTGCTTAGTTCAAACTCATTTGCATTTTTAGTTTGAATTAGCCCAATGGAGACATGCTAGTTCAAACTAAATATGTTTGAACTAGCAGTTAGTTCACACTAAATGTGTGGTTTTGTTTTTTTTTTTTTTTTTTTTAGGTTGAACTAACTTTTAGTTCAAACTTGCCGCTTTCTTTTCTTAATTTGAATTAAATTAAGCGTGGATGGTTCAAACTAAAAAAAAAAAACACATTTAGTTCAAACTAACTTTGAACTACTTAGTTCAGACTAAGCAAGTCCGAACTGAAGTTTTAGGTGTAGATACAGCCTGTTGCAGAAGTGACTTCCAAAAGAAGATAATATACTGGCTTTGTAGCTATCTGCAGTACTTTTCTTATTCATAATGGATTGTTTGGGCTTCTTCTGTCTTTACTGATGTCTTCTTTTACTAAATCTCCTCCAGGGAGCCGGGTGTTCTCTGGGGACTCCCGGCTGGCCCCAGCATCATGGCCAAAGCAGAGTCGCTAGGGTCGTTCCCACCCTCCCACTACAACCGCATCAGCTGCAAGCAGCCCAGCATCCAGGCTGTGGCCCCTAGTGTTGGCGGGAGGTGTATGGGTGGTGTGCGCTCC
The DNA here is from genome assembly GCA_007922195.1 of Podocnemis expansa. Lineage (NCBI taxonomy): Eukaryota > Metazoa > Chordata > Testudines > Podocnemididae > Podocnemis > Podocnemis expansa. Next base: position 10,484,596 of record ML682028.1, read on the forward strand.
CTCCGTTTCTCCATCCACTGGAGGGGCACTCTGTAGAGTTCAGGCCACTTCAACCCAACCACTCCAGGCCTGAACAGAGGCCACCTCACCTCCAGGCCATGGATTGGGCCCGTTCAGCCGTGGGGGTGGCTGGGGCAAAGTGGCCTGAACTCTGCCTCCACAAGCTGCAGCTCTCCGCTGGATGCTCTTGGGATGGGTGGCTGGCTGGGGGTATGTGGGGCAGCGCTGCTCTGCCCCACCAGTGGAGGGAGGGATGGAGGGAGCATGGGCCACCTGCACACCCCTGCCAGTGCTAGGGGCTGTGGCACAGCATTTGTTGTGGGAGGGTGGGGGGAAATGACTCTTCTGCTCTTTTGGGTTACTGACCCCTGCACTAGAGAAATAGTTAAAATAGGGAAAAATGTATTCAAAACAATGAAAGTTCCTATATGCATGCTAAAAGCTACCAGAGGTCATCAGTCTTATGGAAGTATAGTAGGCCAAAGTCTCCCTTTGTCAGACAATCCTGTATATTTACTGGATCAGAAAGGCCCCGAATACATTTCAGCAAAGTCTTTTTATGCCAAAAGCCTTTTTTCTATTGGTTTCTGGAAAACCTATTTTGAACCAGTGTATATATACACCTCATTGATGTGGTAATTCTGGAGTGCTTGCAGAATTAATCCCTGAATCACCCCCTACTGTTTTTTGTTCCTAAGGGAATTGTGGTAACATTAATGGAGTTGCAATCCCTGGCCTAGAGTGATTAATAAACTTAATAAATTATAGTCCCCAAAGATACTGTATAGAGTTGCAGTATCTGTCACAACTGCTTGAAACTTCAAGCTGTTAGTTTAGTTGTGAATGATCATGGAAGTCACGTGATTTGTCTGTTCCATAATTGAATGAACTTAACTCTTGCAATCAAGAAGGGGATTGAAGAAACCACAGGGGTTTTTAATCTGACAAGAAAACATAGCAAGTAAGGGAATGGTAACAGATGAGAAATATCAGGGAAGCTAGAAAACTGTGAATCTTTTCCCTTGTGAGCTAAGCAACCCTTGTCTTCTCGGATACCATTCTTCAAAAACAGCAAAATTTAACATTCCTCTCATCACATTCATAGAAACTAAATGGTGTGCCCATGTTTGCTTCTGATTTTGAGGGCTGTAGTTAAATTTGTTTGACTCTGTTAATCTGCCTTTACAATAAAGTTTACATGGATATTTGGGGAATGCTGTCACCTAGCTGTGTTAATAATCAGTGGTCTATTCCATGTAAATTCAATAAGTGCATCATTGCATCTGCTGGTCTGTATTCTTCTGTCAGTGGCAGAAACTAATTGCATGGACATTTCTCGTAACATTAACAGAGATTTTTGAAAACTGGAACTTAGTTTTAGGCTCAGATTCTTACTTAAAATAAGACCCTCCCCCGAGATGTGCTAAGAACTCAACAGCTTCTCTTAATTATGCATCACTTAACATCCATTTAAGCCCTACTTCAAAGGCTTAAGCATCTCAGCACATGGAAAGGAATTTCACCTAGAGTGATTTAGCTGTCTTAACAGTTGAAATCATAGTTAAGTCTCCTTCTATAGTGCAGTTTCATAGATCTTATAGTCAGAAGGGGACCAATATGATCATCTAGTTTGATCTCCTACGTAAGACAGGCCTTTGAACTGTCTGGGCACGTTTGCGATAGACACCAAACCTATGATTGAGTCACTGAAGTCCTAAAATTATGGTTTAAAGACATCAAAGTATAGAAAAAACACCAACTAGGGACCCATGCCCCGCACTATAGAGGAAGGCAAAACCATGCGCCTGACAATCTGCCCTGAGGGTAAATTATCCTCCTGTCCCCACATATGGCAATTAACTGAACCCTGAGCACGTGGGCAAGGCTTACCAGCTTGACACCCACAAGAGAATTGTCTGCACCAACTCAGAACCCACCCTATCGGTGTATTTACCTCTAGTAATCAAAGATCAGTAAATTGCTGAATTAGGCTATCCTGTCATACCACCCCCTCCATACATTTATCCAGCTCAGTTTTAAGCCCAGTAAGTTTGTTTGCCTCCACTGCTTCCCCTGGAAGGCTATTCCAGAACTTCACTCCTCTGTTAGTTAGAAACCTACATGTAATTTCAAATCTAACCTTCCGGATAGCTAGTTAATGTCCATTTCTTCTTGCGTCTACATTGGCATTGAACTTAAATGATTCTTCTCCTTCCCTGGTATTTATCCCTCTGATGTATTTATAGAGAGCAATCGTACTACTTGTAGCCGCCTTTTGCTTAGCCTAACATGGCTGTGCTCTGTCTCCCTTTATAATGCAGGTTTTTCATTCCACTGAAAAGGAAAATCATAACACGGGAAGGATAATATTCATAACATAGGAAGGATGTTATTGCCTTGAAAAAGGTATAGCATAGGGCAACCTAGAGGAACACAAGGCCTTGAAGTTTAATACAGTAAATGTTGAATTCCTTCTTATTTAAGGGAAAGAAAATAAGTATAATGTGACTGCAAAATGATTGCAGCAATATGGAATGAATTGAAAAGTTTAAATACAAAATTTGACACCATTTTATGATAGATACAGGAATGTAAGGATGGAGGAAATGGGTAGATTGAATGAGGAACTTATTCCTACTGCCTTGAAATCAATGAGAGTTTTAACATTGATTTCCAGTGGAGCAGTATCAGTCTTGCAAGGTCCATTGAAGTAAAGTATAAAAATACATTATTTCATGAGACGGTGAAGACTGACGAAAATAGCTTTCAAAAAGGAGGGAAGATGGAGCTGAAATTGGTCAAATGGGTTTTATTGTTGTGAAATCTGCTTTTAATGTACCATAAATTTTTAACAAGGTGAGCAGGTGCATACTGACCAGTACAGAGGTATCTTTTATTTTTGCTGAGAGTTCATGTGGTGAATACCTCAAGATAGTGCCAGTTTTGGTTAGAATAATATAAACAACTATGATAAATGGCTACAATCTAACAAAAATGCTCTGCAGGCATCTTCTGTACTAAGAAGTTTTCTTTTCACCCCTAACAGAGACACATTATATTTTTCTGAGCTTACAACATTAATTCTGCTTGCACTAGATCTGGAAGGGAAATATTTTAAATTTCTCATAATCATTTACAAAGTTTGCCTGTGTGATAGGAAACACTACAGGAATACAGAAATGTCTGACTTTGTAAGATTTTTCCTTCACTTGACATATGGCATTGGAGTGCTTGAGCTGTGTGACTTTGTTAGATACAAAATTGTTTCCTATTATCAACAGAAAATGAAAGTACTAAGAGTAATTATTATGGACTGGACAATATTTTCTGGTTACATGTGGGAAACTGCCAGAAGAGCATTGCCATACATGAACCTGACCTTACCTATTTGTGTGCACTTGTGTAAATCTGGGAAAGCACCACCGCTTATGATCAAATACACTGCCAACTTTTAGTGTCAGTTGAAGTCAGACAGATAAAAACTCGACAGTGGAAGCTGTTTGCAGTGCACAAAAATGGAGCTTAATTCTTACTACAAAACCTAGGACCCATTGTATATAAGCTTGAGTACCATCTAGTGGCATTGTCCATTAACCACATATATACAGATATGAAACATTCTTGTAGTCATAGGGACCTTGCATCATCCCCTCCCACTCCAATCAATCTCACATGGAATATTCCAAACAGTTAATAAAACCTTAATGGAATTCAAAAACAGAGACTCCCACTGACTAGCCCCTGAAGCAGATCAAATTGGAGTCACATTCCCAAGAAGCTGAGAGTAAGGGGAGATAAAGTAATCTAGACCTGCTTTGGGGGAACACTGGTTCTGCACAGATGGACATCTACCTACAGTAGATCCCCTAAGGAACTCAGATTCTGGAGACCATATCCTTACATATACAAGAGGGATCAGGGCAAAACCTATCTTCTCGGAAGTTTTCCTCCTTTTGGAGATTTTACTTCATGTCTCCATTATTCAGATAGATAGATAGATATGCACATGGGCTGCTTTCCAAGTCTAATTTTTAATGGTGCTTTTTTTTTTTTTTCTTGGATTGCAGAATGCAAGGAAAGAGAGTAGAGGTAATATAATGATGGACAACATCTTTTGGTTTTCCCAACAAACCCACAGTGTGCATGTGTTTGGTCAATCACAGCAATCTACATACATTTCAGAGTCATTGTAGCTGAAACCATTAAGTATATGCCAAGAAGCTACTGTGGCCAAGATCCAGTGCATAGCTAGAATATGCATGTTAAAGGTCTACAGCATTATTTAATAGCAAGAGAAAAAATATCATTTTAAGTTAACAGATCTTGTGAAATCAGGCTTTCAATGGCTTGTGGATACAGTATGATACACTAGAACACATTTTAAATCACAGATAATTAAAAACAAAACTATCTGCCTGAAGAGTATTGTACGGCATCTCAATGCCCTTTGCCTTTTTTTTTTTTAAAGACCTTAGAATATTCTTTCTACTTAATGATGACTTAGTATGTGAAACAGTGCAACTTGGTGTTAAAATTACATTTTATAGGAGTTATACCGTACTTAGGATGAGCTATATGCATATGATAGGTTCCATTTTAATTTTTTCCTCAGGTATTCAAAATGATTAGAAAACTCATTTGAAGTGTAAATGAATGTATTAGCTAACACATGGATTTTAGATGAAAAAAAAGTTTCTGTGGATAGTATTTACTAATTTGTGGAAGCTGCAGAGATTTCAGGAAAAAAAAAGAGCCTGTACTCCTGAATAGGGTTGAATAAATTCAACAGAACAGTATTCATAACTGGTGAAATCGAGTACGGTGCAGAAGATGGCACTGTAACTTGTTTTGGTGTATACTTCCTTTTATGCATCCTTTATCTGGGGGAACGAATTTTAGTATAAACAATCTTCTACCTAGTACCCACAAATTCACTTTGCTGGCATTTACAACCTCTTTTATATATGGTTAAACCTTAGGAATGGTGGTAATTATTTAGTTTGAACCAAGGAGGAAATAACTAAGGGTTATGCGACAGAATTTGTCAAAAAAGTGATTGTAGAATACTGCCCCTTTGAAAATAGTAGAGGCTCTTTTTTGGAGTCTTTTAAAACTAGATGGGACAAAATAGCAAAAAATATGCTTTAGGAATTATACTGCCTTTGAACAATAATGATATTTAAAGTTTCTTAATAGTCCCCCCCATCTCATTTCTGTTATTCATGGTGTATCTTATGTGGCTCTTATAAACTGATTAAATTTACCTTTATCTTGGAAGATCCCTGAGTATCATAGTAAGTTAGCTTGAGATTAAAATACCTATTTATAGTTAAAAGATTTTAGGATTTTATATTTTTAATCTAAGATTTGGAAAATGAGCAAATGTTCATAAGTCAAGTGCGATGTCTGTAATTATATGGAAAATTTTTATAGTTGTATGTGAAGGATTAATGTAATTTTTAGACAGGGATTGTTTTTCTTGAGCCCTTAATGAGCTGCCATTTTATTCCCTAAATTAGTTTGCAAAGGTCAAAATGCAATCAATTATCCAGCAATTTAGATACCTTAATTGGCATGGTTGTGCTTGAAATGCAATGTAAGCTACTGTTTAATTCCATTGCACAAAACTGAAAAAGGCATAGAAGATTAGGATGATCTTTACAAGGACATCATGGATTGATCTGTGCAATTGGAATACATATAGATAATTGTTTTGGTGGCTATTTTCCACACTGTTTGATGAGCTTTCAGATCTTTCCCTTTTCCCCACCAAAAGACAAGGAAAAATACTAATATTAAATGTAATAATTTTTTAAATGTACTGAAGTATCTTCAGAGCAGGAATTAAAAACTCTGAAGCTGAGGAACAGTGTTGAAAATAAAAGAGGAAGGAGGATGGGGCAAATGCACTCTTTCTTCTCCTTGGGACTTCCAGAGGCAGAAGCATTTAACACATGCACACACTTTACCCGGTGTTCAACACAGTTGTTCTTTTTATTGAGTTATATAATGTACAAGAGAGTACAGATCATAGGGAACATAAAATGCAACCTAAATGCAATTCCTCTCGTTAGCTCTTTCGCCTCTTGGGTAGGGTCTCTTGCTTCACACAGCTGCTGCATATTGGATTGCTTTGCCTTCTTGGGCTTATGTTCCTCTCTTCTATGACCTTGTTGTCTCCTACCCAGTGCTTCATTTCCTGCCTGGCTTTTTCTGGGATTATAGGCCTCCCTTTCCAACACCCGTCTCTCTGTGTTTTGGCTATTGGAGCAAGCCTTTCTCACAGGTCTGATCTATGGTGAGACTGTTAACACTTTTTAAAAAGAAAACTAAAGTTTTTTTTTTTAACTTAAAATACTCGATGATTTATAAAAACATTGTGGGTGATTTATTACTAACATTTTCACTGTTATTAAAGTACAGTAAAACAAGACTTCCATGCAAAACCTGATCTCTAAATCTGTCAAGTAAAATAGAAAAAATCAATATTTTATACATTCTTTTTTTGCACACTTGAAAAGAGATCTGTTTCTACTGTAGTCAGTACAATGATACTCATGTTGTGCTACAAATGGCCCAAAAAATCCCTTATTCTTCTCTTCAGAGGGGTAAAATAAAGTTGATTTTTTCCAAGGATGCATCCACTCTTTAGCACATGATTTTGACCCGGTACCACCATGAATAGTTAAGTAATTTCCAGTTGTTCCTATTCCCTCAATGGAGCCTGTCCACTGTGCCACAGTGGAGATACATACAAAGAGGCATTCATGATGAAACAGTTTAGACAATAACACTTTGTGATGCCTTCATAATATCAACTAAAATTCATAAATTGTACAAACAGATTCTCAGATTGTCACAACCTTCATTCATCAGCAAGCACCCACAAAATTGCCTTCTAATAAATAGTTATGGCAAGAGAATGGGATTCTGGATTACTAGTTTCTTTTCCTTTTCTTTGACATGTATCAAATTTGTATTATATAGCGTTGTTGTAGCTGTGTTGTAGCCATGGTCTCAGTTGGACACAAGGTGGATAATATCATTTATTTGACCAAATTTGTGGGAGAGAGAGACAAACGTTTAACCTTACACAGATTTCTTATTCAGCTCAAAGATATTGCCTTACCCCCTTTGTGTCTTGAAATGTGTATTTTGATTTTTGTCTTCCTTTTTATCTCATTGTAACTAAAGTGAATTGTCAGCATGTCCATATCTGCCAAAAATATGGAATAAGAGAGGTAGCAAAGAAAGCTATTATATTCCATATCATGGAGCCAGTTTATTCTCTAGACTTGATTTTCTCCTTGCTTGCTTGCTTGCTTTATTTTATGTATTTATTTATTTATGTCGTTGTTAAAGCCAAAATTTGCAAACAGGCACCTAAATATGGTTTGCATAGGAATCTGTAACTGTAGACTATTGTTGTGTCGTAACCATTGCTATTGATTGTCTTTTTTTATGATCGACATGCATTTGATGTTTCCAAATAATCTGTATTCAAATTGCTTCTTTGTATTGTTAAGGTTACTGTAAACAGTGCCTTATATAAGGGATTTGGAGAAACAGGAGCATGCACCTTGTTTAGGATCCTTATCTTTCTTCATTTTAAATTAATTTCAAAACTCCTACTGACTTCAACAGGAGTAGGTCCTAGATGTCTGTCTTAATAGCAACACACCGCATACTGCTTGTGATGAGGTTCCAATGGAGGTTAATTCCTCCCACTCTAGCTCCCAGAGTGCTGCAATTAATGAGCAGTGCATTTGGAGCTTGTCTTTTGTGACTCATTCTTCTTCCATCCCTAACAGTTTTGTTTCTTGTCCTAGTCTCAGGCAAGCTGGACATATTTCATGGTTGTCCCTCCAAGTTTACATTTTTGCCTTATTATCTACAAAATGCTTCATTTTGTGGTAGGGTTAGAGAAAAAAAAATCTTGTTTCGTTCATTAATGCTCAGAAGGCATCTAACATCTGTGATTGTCCAGATGTTCAGAAAGGAGGCATGTTTCTGAAATTTTGAAAACATCTGGAAAAAATGGTTTTCTCATTACTGGCTTATACATTTCTTTAATATGTGCTTTTCACAGTACAAATCTGAGCAGGAAAAAAAGCAGCTGATCAAGTTAGCTGAGCCAATACTTTCATTAATCTCCTCATAACACAAGATGACTAGGGAGCTTTTATTCTGTAGTGCACAAAAGTAATAGGCCATGGTGATTCAGTATTATCCTGGTAAAGGCTAATCACAACAAGTTGTATTGAGTGAATGTTTATCTGCACATCCCAGCGGATGATTTCCCAAGCACTCTCAATGGAATATTTCTGCCACAAAGTAAATGAAATTCTTATGTCATCACAAGGGATTTTTCTGTGTATGAGTCTCATGCCTTTTCTTTTACGAATCTGTTAGTGATGCAGGGAATGATGATAGGCTGTCTTGGAAATCTGTGCAAAACAGTTTCTTGAACAAACTGCTGCTTGAACTAAATTCTAGTTGATAGCTCATGGCAAAGGCATCTTCTGCAAAAAGATGGTCTGAATAGTTAAGACTTTAAAAATGAAAACTAGCCTAAAGTTTTTCTTAAAAAAAAAATCAGGATTATTTCTTAAAAATGTTGGATGAGTTGCTACCATTTCCATTGTTTCTGAAGCAAAATAAAATAGTTGAGAATCCTTGTTTTTAAATCTATCAGATAGAACAGGAAAAAAAATCTCCTTATTTTATCCATCTCCTTATGCACTTTCTATTGCATTCAATATAATAACATTCATGATAAACTGCTAACATGGTTAAAAAAAATCAGTATCATGGTATAAGTTTTAGATTTATCTTATTTCAGATCAGATTTTGCCTTGATAATCATTATATTTGGTTTAGTGAGTAAATTACTGTCTCATGCAATATTGTGCCTTAGCCTTTCATTATTTCTCTTTCAGCTTGATTCAAACATCATTGAAGTCAATGACAGTCTTTTTAGACTCCCATGGACTTTGGATCAAAGCCATTTTTTCAGTTGCAGATAAAAAGACATACTGAAACATGGTGAGTATAAGGAGTGAAATAATCCTTAACATATTATGTCTTTTTTTTTAATTGAGTTTTGGACGTGATATTTTTTTTTCAAGAAAGAAAAACCTGTTCCAGTTATGAGTTGACATGTAATGGAATATTCAATAAATGTCAGTGAAAAATAGATCAACACATTCACACTTTAGAGATCCAGAAAGAGAATCCAGGGAGCAATAGAATCCACAACACAAATCAAGATGTATTTTGAATGCAAGAGACTTTAATCTAGGGGAGGTTGTTTTCTGTTTATTTTTTCTTCCAGGAATTCACTTTTTTGCTTTTAATATAAATTGTGATTGGATTATGAACTAACTCCAGGAATTTAAAATGGAACCTGTGAAGCCTAAGATCATATCTTCTGTAAGTCTTAACTTTTGTTTTTAGGAAAGCTGAATGTTGAGCATTAACATGCGTTGCAAGATAATAAAGATGTTGAATTTCCTGCAATGAGTCATTCAACTGTTTGAGCTGGTATAAACTGAATACCCATGTACATGTGAAAAGATGCCTATTACATTATAAATAGAATCTATGTTCATAAATACCAATACCACTTTTTCTTCTTCGTAGTTTATAGCCTTTTCATTTTTCTCTGATTTCAGAATTTTGCAAATGATTAAAAACTGGGCTAAATTTGTATCGAAGATCTAAGTTGTGTCTTTAAACCCGACCCACAAAGTGAGGGGTTGTAGAGGCACTGCCTGACCCTGTACAAGTTTCTAGAGACACTAAACCTGAGATATATAAGTTCTGAGGTACTGAGTACCTCAAAAAGATCTATCTCCATCTTTTATAGGGTGCAGCAATTCCCCTTCCACGCATACATGGGCTACATTCTGCTAAATGGTTCAGAGAAGGAGTAGGGCTATGGACTTTTCTCAGTTTCTTTTGAGAGTCTATAGACATTAGAGAGTTTAGTCTGGATCTGCCCTTGACACCATAAAAGTGAAAGGACTGGGTTTATATTTGAACACTGTTAAAAGCTCAAGGGGAAAAGGAGAAGAAAAGAAAGCTCACTACACCCTACCTCTGAGAGATTTCTGTGCTTTATAAAAGCAGACAGATCTGCAAAGCAGATCATGTTGAGTAATATAATTGGTTCCCATTGCAAATGTCTGTACAATATAGCTAATATTTCTGTGCACTGTACCAGAGATCTGTATCTGTTTGTAGCAAACACTTTGCCAGTGTATCAATAAGAACATACTGCTGGTGAAGGATACAGTAACAGCCTGTCAGTCATGAAAACTGGAATCTTCACATTGCAGGCACAGGGTAGGTTATTTAACTGATAAATAATGACTTTTAAATGGACCCCAGACCTTACATAAAAGTGGGACCCCTCTTACATACACATCCTATCATGTAGATAGAGGTACATGTACATCTGTCCATTGAACCACAGAGGTGTTGATCATTTCTCCCACATGGTACCAATGAATGGTTTCTTTCCCCACTGTCAGCTCCAGACCTTGGCTAAGGAACCAAAGATCTGGTGATTTAGAGTGCAGATATTGGAGGCACTGACCTAGCTATTGACACTCACTGGTAGGCCTCAGGGCCGGTGCAACACGTTAAGCAAGGTAAGCATTCAGGGGTAGTGCCGATGTTTGAGGGGTGCCAAAATGGGGACTGTGCTGCTAGGCCACCATGCTGCACTGCTGACTTCACTCGTCTGCCCGGGTATAATTGAACTGTCACCTCCTGCACTGCAGGGGTTTCCCAGAAACCCTAGCACTGGAGCTGGCAGGCCTTAGCAGTCGGAGAGTGCTATGAATGATGATAAGCCTGCAAGGTGAGAACCCATAAGGCGGGCGACCCTAAGAATGACATTTAGGAGAACTCTCTGCCTCCATGCCCTGCAATCCTTGGTTTCTCAACTGAGATTACCTTCTAAGGACCTCATCCATCACTGTGCTAATCCCCCATTCTGTGTGGGCCAGATTGCAGCATCAGGGCCAATTGTGGAAGAGGTTTCTGTGATGTGAATGTTTGTTCCAGCGAACTGATCCACCTTTCCAGGTTTGGACCCTTGACTTATCTGGAGTAGTCTTTATTCAGGCACACCACCCCTCCTGAATAGAAATGTCAGTGGGAGTTTTTCCTGAGCAAGGATGCCAGGAACATGACATTTATTTTAACGTGTGTGTGTGTGTGTGTGTTTAAATCAGAACACTGAAGAAAAGTTGAATCAATGAATTTCATGGGTGGGGGGTGTTTTGTTTGTAATCCTTCCCTCTAAGTATTAGGAATATATTCTCCCTTAGAAAGTTATGTGTGCATAGCTCACCTTAGCATTAATGTGAGTTACCCATGTGCATCGGGAAGAGACTATACCTTTTGAATGCCAAGTGACAGCTGGTGTAGAATTTTGAAAGCTGTTATGAGTTCTAAAACCCTGAAAACATGAGTGTATAATTAAATTCCTAACACAAACTTAACTACATTGTCGTAAAATGCAAAAATGTGCAATTAAACAACCATGATATAATTTAAGATATGAAGCTCCAAAAGTATGAAATAATGGGAGACTGTATCTAATGCACTCACTTAAAAGTCTGAATGGAAAAAGTGCATCAAATAAATTGTCTCTAGCATTTTTTTTCCCTTCCAAATGCCAGATAAATACTTTACTTTACTTGGTCTAAATGAAGACAAACAAAACCTCTTTCACATCTAGAATAACTACTACCCTCAATCTTTTGTATGTGTTGTAGCATAACTGTTCAATATTAAGGCAGGCACTTAAAGCATTTAGGATTGACTGAAAATGTTCAGGAAGGATAAAAGCTTAGTGAACTAATTCAGGAAAAATCATATTTATCTGAGCCAATTTCTGTAGCTTGACATTTTATGATTTACTTCTAAGCTGCTAAAAGAGCTTAAGAAACCTTTTCCTCCTGGTTTGTCTGATTTTTTTTTTCTTCTGCTGCCTAATCCTGCCTGAAATTTGTGCAATTAATATTGAAGCAAACATTGCATGTACTGACTATGACAAACCTAAAGATGTGCAAGATTAGAAATGGTTATGTACTCCATGAAAGCTGGTTGATTCATGATAACATTAGCACATCAGTGCAGAGTATTGAAAGACCCTGTATGATGTTCAGAAAAATAGAGGTGATAACATATGGTGGTGTTGAAGGGAAGGATCTGAGTGCTGCTAATATTTTTAGCTTTAAAAATGTTCCAAACCAGCTACCCACAAAATTTAAAATTCTCGGGGTCTGTTTATCATTCAAAGTTCAAGGCAAAGGGAAAATTAAAATTGTATATAATAATGGTACTTGAATTGTGATGGTACTTGACTTGCGGCTAAACCCTTTAGGAAGTCTATTGTGGGAAGAGTGTGCTTTAGATTTAGGACAATAACAGTGCTTAAGTAATATATACATATAACCAAAACTGTCAGTGTGCTGTGTGTGTAGGCTTCTACCTAGAAAGTTGGGAGTAAGTTCATGGGGCATAAGTTCCCTGTATTTAAATGGACACACAATGGTCTGGCAGTGGGTCCAAAACAAACTTGCACACACCCCAGTGTGGATTTATTCAGCTCTTGAAATGATTGACTTTGCAGGGGAAGGGAAAGTTAGGAGATGGGGACTATGTGATTACTAGGCAAAGTAAGCACACTCCAAGAAAATTTTGATATGAGCTCATGTTTTGGAGCATGATTCTTACCAGGTGAAGTGAGACTATCTTTTTTTTCTAGTTTGGAATTGGTGTTGAGGATGTAAATTGAGGATGGAGAAGACACAATAGACCATTGAGAGAGAGAGAGGTTGGTGTTGCGCTGAAGGCACCAAGCTGTTGACTGTCATGAAATTTACATTGTGTGGTCTTGTCCGAGATTGTTACATGCAGCCATGCACTGATTTTGGCTTCATTCTTGTTTTTCAGAACTTGAAATATTTTGGGGACTCTTGAAAACATATTCAGTTGCAGCTTTTGAAAAATATTGGGTGCCGCTCCCCTGTCTCTCACTTGGTCTTCTTGTAAATGGAGATGACTCCCCTAACTCATGAGTTATTGTGGGTTTTAATTCATAACTACCTCTGTGTGGAGTTGATCAGTAAAAGATTTCCCTATCATCTCCCCCAGGTAAAATTTCTGCTAAACAGGAAAATAAAATCCATTTCATATAAATATCTAACTTCCAAAATTGTTGAACCAGACACTTTTTCTAAGTGTTCTTTTCAGTTTTAGGTGGAAGGAAGATGACAATCAGCCATTGTTGACTGGCATTCAGTTATTGTCTTTCCAATTAGACTGTGACAGAAACTTGGAAAAAAGTACAGAATATACTTGAATGTTATTTCTCATGAGGTTATCTCTGAATGTTTCCTTGAAGGTACTGCACATGTGCAGCTAGTGTCATAGTACTGATGCACATTTAAAAAAAAAAAACCTAATGTGCCAGTTTTTAGTGTTTTAGACCAACATCTGTAATATGCACAAAGAAAGGACAGCTAAAAGCAAAACAAGGGTCCTGAGTCTGTTTTTACCAATATGTGTTCAGCACTGAGCAATGAATGATAATGTGGTACAATTATATATCACTTCAGCTCAGTTCCCAATAAATTTTAGACCCCCAGGACAGTTACAAACTCTTCCAGATGGCTGTGCTTTTGAGGGAGAAAATGCATGTCAGAACTTTTCACAAACTCTGAACGGAACAAACTTTATTGAAAAAAAATATTGCAGCAAATATAATACCCAGGTTAAAAAAAGAAAAAAAAAACTATGAACTCCTAACAGTGAGTTTTCAAATACATATGTGTTCATTGTATTCAATGTATGCAATTCCACTAGCAGCAAATGAGAGCCGTAGGACATCCATATTTTAAATTATTTTGATTAATGACAGAGTTTACATAAATTTGCCGATTAGTTTCATTTGTGACATCCAGTTTGAATTGCATATAATAATCACTGTTTTCTGAAGCACTGCCAAGATAAAAGCATAAATTTCCCATGTCTCCTGAGCATATGTTCTCCTTTTAGATAACAAGAAATAGAGAAATATGACTTTTCACTGGTTTCTTTTTCCATGAGGATTAGAATGAGAAAGAATGAGTATTTGCATCTTTTTGTTTCCTACACAAATATGTTCTTTATCTGCTTTTAGCAATGTCATGTGAACTTTGACATGAATATTTGGGGAAGACTATGTGCATCTCTATACATTGTATGTGGAAACTAAATACTTGTGAGAGTTTATTAGGCATTGCAGGGCAAGATGGTAACTTAAAAATTAAAGAAGGGGAGGAAAATACATGCAGGGGAGAATCAGCCATGGGCTCAGTATGACCCAGTCCCAGGACTGACACTTCCCTGTATTTATTTTGCTCCTATTCTGAAAGTTCCCCCATCTTCAAAGCATCTGATGAATTGGGATTTTCGCCCACAAAAGCTCATGTGATGAATACATTTGCTAGTCTTTTAAGTTCCACAGAACTTCTTGCTTGTTTTGCTGAGCTAGATTAACACAGCTGCCTCTTTGGAACTTAAAAATTCAAGTTCTTAATTGCTCCAATAATAAAATCATATAAGTAACAAAGTCCCTTTCTAAATTAACCACTCCTTCCTGCCAACCCCAGCATGATACTGTTTTATTTTTTCTCTGTGGTTTTGTGAATTCATACAACTTCATACTACGGTCTATTTACACTTCCTGTTCTAGCTGTAGGCATGTTCTACTTCTTCATCCAAACACTCTATTCACTGCCACTCCAGCAGTCGTTTCAGAGCTGACACAGAGAGAATGAACTTGTTTGCACTTTGAATTCATTTTCATGGAGTTATTTGTCTGACTTTATTTTTTTTCCATTTGAAGATACTAATGTTTTATTAAGAAATGGCTTGATTGAAAAGTGACCACTTTAATCTATAAACAAGAGTGTTTCGGGTAAAAGTAACCTGTAAATGGAAAAGGTCTTTAATTCCTCCCCTGCCCCCACATTTAGGGCATAGTTACATTGAACAGTTTTCCCAGAGGTATTCTCAAGAGTCTGGGCTAGTGATTTAGCTCATGTAATTGAAATACATGAGGTGTTACATGCCATTGAACTGCTCTCCATTCACTGGGACACAGTTCAGCCCCAAAGGAGTGTAACACAACTACATAAATAAAAGTCAAGTTTCCTGGAATTCTACTGCAAACTTTTTTGTAATTATCTCCACTTGCATTTTTAACTAAAGCCTTATGAAAATGACATTAACATGAAATGTTGTGTTCTTGTGATTAAATATATTCTTTGAGAGGAAAATATTCAGTAGTGCTAAAGGCTAGGGTAAGAAATTATTTCCCGCTGGGTGATAAATAGTACTCTATGTTGATGAGAAATATTTTTAAAAAATGCAAATTACTCATTTGAAGTCAACAGTCAAACTAGTTTAGAAAATATGCCTAAAATTCAGATTTGAAAATCCACTATTAAAGCAATGGGGCTCTTGAAATGTAGCAATTACTGATTCCAGTTTAGTGAGTTGTCCTTTAAAATTTTCCTGTTGCATTCCATTTTGTCACATCGTGTTGTTCTATTTCATTCCACATTGGCATACAGACCCGATTGCTAAAACAAAGTGAGGTGATCAACTCCTGCTTTTTCTCTGGAGTTTGTGAGGAGAACCTGAAAGAATGCACAATGCAAATTAAATGCTTTTTACAAAAATTGATTAAACAGCTACATTCTATGAACTGTAATTCAGTCCATCTCTTCAGAGAATTTTTTACCTTGTTCTCTTTACGTTCCTTATACGTCATTCTTTGTTTTATCATTCTTTTTTACTATTACTGTTGTATCATCTAGTCTACTTTTAAATATGTCAAGAGATGGGCTTTTTACTGTTTCACCAGGGGGAAAATGTTTTACAGGTTAATAGATCTCCCACGATCAAAGCCCTTTCAAAAGCCCAGTCTTGTAGCCTGTCTGTGTCTACAGTTCCCATTGCTTTCCATAGGAACGCAACATTAAAAAAGGGCAAAAGGATTAGCTTGTAATATTGGTAGTCCAACTGCTATTCAGTTGAGTTGCATAATAAACTTTCATCTTGGAAAAGTTTGGTAATCCAAATGTATATCAATTTAACTAACTCCATGTGCATTTTTAATGTCAGTGTGGATTCATATCATGTATTTTAAATACAATGGTGCCTGCTTCTGATGTGAATCCAAGTCTGTTATGGTGGAAGTGTGCTTGGAGAGAAGAGGAGCAGGTCCAGAAACCTTCTCTGGAGTTTCTAGTTCCAAATCCCACTAAATGTGCCTGACTGGGGAGAGAGATGTCTTCTCTTCACATTGCCCTCCAGTTCCCCCTGAGCATAGCTATATTGGCACTACAGTAGCTTGCTGAATCCACTGCCCTCACGCTCTGTGGAGGGGAGCAACTTGGCTGGTGGGGAGGGAGTGGGAGGCTAATGCTGTCTCAGACAACACTATTTTTCATTGAAGTTTTGAGTGGAGATAACACTTAGCACGGTTTCTCCCACACAACATTACTCTTGCCTCATTTTTTGATGTAGACCCCAGGTGTGTCAGATATTCTGCAGAAGGGGGCAGGAAACCCTGGCCAATGGATCAGGTCAGAATCTATTCTGAGTAGCAAGTTTTCCTTCCTCCAAAATCTTACCATAGTTTTCTACATAGCTTTCCTTCTTCCCAGGGAGATAATGCAAACCTGTGGAGTTCAAGACTGCAAGATCCACCACATTTTAGTATTAAAATGAGGAATTTGTATTCCATTCATTTATTTTCCACACCAGAAATCGTTTCTATGCTTTCAGAGGAAGTGTCATTTGGATTAAGAAAAACATGGATAACAAACTGTGCTCCAGGCAAAGTATCATATGTCATAAGAACATGAACACTCTATGTAACCTTTGGGACACACCAAGATGTGATGGACTTTGATAACTTCTGCATATGAATGACACCCATAGCTGTGTCACTTTCTGAATAATGTGCAAAACCCCATATCTCCCTACTGAGCAAAACACTTAGGTGCCGGGGGAATTTAGATGAAAAGCGGTTGGCTCAGGCTCAACTCAGAAAAGCGGGAGGTAGTAGATTGAGAAGCACTTAGACAGAATGCCCCTCCAGCCTTTTAAAAGTATCCTTTAGTGGGCAGAAGGATGGGCAATTTCAAGGGCTTATTGAATTATTTGGTACTTCTGTTATTAGATGCTTAAAGAAGAGTCTGTATTCATTTCTGCTTAGCTGCCTAACCGTTCTCTTTCTCTACTGATATCACAAATAGGCATGATGTTCCATGTCTTGTACACCTTTTGTGTTGGCTAGACTCTCACTGTGGGGCACACCATGGTGATCACCTAAAAATTAAAGCCAGTACAACTTATAGTAACCTGATTCCTATTTGTATAAGCTTGTGGAGAATGCACTACAACAGTACTCTGAATTCCTAATTCCAAAGCTCTTTCAAGATCCCAACCCTTACTTATATTAGAGCCTTAGTTATCTGAGAGGTTCTCTATTTTACAGTTTCCCTTATGACCAAGCAATGATCCATCACTAATAAAACCATGTTTGAATATATATGGTACTTGGAATGGGTGTTCTCCACAGAGGACCTGTGACTATGGATTTTATTACTAATCCCATGTCTTCCTATTTTTAGAGTGCAGTGAAATACTCATCTATGCAGTTTGAGAGCCTTAAAAATCTACCTGCTAGGGAATTTTTGCCCACTGTATAAATTGCTTCCTAAAAACACTCTCTTCCTGAGAGACAGCTGGAAATTTAACGCAGCAAGACATACACAAATGTTTCCCAAATAACTGTAAAGGGTCTCCTGAGGGCATGCTATTAGGCCATATTAAAAGTCTACTGAAGCAGTGTGTTTTTTCCTCAATGACTTGAAGGGAGTTGGATTGTATCCAACACAATCATATGCTGGGATTTGTCATCTATTAAAAAAACCCCACACATTTATTGAGGTTGGGGATGAGTGCAAGAGAAATCTTCTTTTTGGGGAAAGGATATATTCTTAATTTGTAGGGCCCCCAGGTTAATACCCCAAAGAGGGACATTTTAGAAACAAATTAGAATAATAATAATAGCTCAAGTGTCGTATGAACTAAGGAAAGACAGTAATAAGCTTGTGAACTATGAGATGTAGCTTCTGTTCCTGGCTCTGCTCCAGGCTTCCTGTTTGTCCTTGCAGAGCGGCCCTATCTTTTTGGGTGCACAACTTGAAAACACCTTCTACAGAGGCATCCAAAATTGCTCATCTCTTGTTAAAACAGCAATTCAAATCTTTCTGAACTTTCATTTTCTCATCTAACAAATAAGGATAACCATTCTTTGCTACCTCACAGGGAATTTATTTAGTTTGTTTCATCAGTGTCTGTGAAGCCTTCTGATACAATGGTGATAAATAAATATGGAAGTATAAAAAAAAATTGTTCACCAGTAAATATGTCCTGTGATTTTGGCCGTATCCCATAGCACCAGCATTGAATGGGTACTCTCCTAGTGCTTTTTATGGTGCATGTAAGCTACATTTTTTAAATGTGAGCCTTTTCATATTATAATTTATTTACCAGTAGGGTGTGTGATAAAGTTCTAAATAACATCAAAGATGACAAAGAAAGAAATGAAAAAGAAACAAAGACATTGCCCCATGTGTACTGTGTAATGAGTTGCTATCCTATTTTTCACCTGAAACTAATCGTTACTGTGCTGCAGTGAATAGTGCTTAATCTACACACACACACATCATTTTTTCAAAGGATGCTCTAGAGAGGATGTAGATCAATATGAATTCATTTTTTTCAGGTAATGGAAAATATTTGAACTGTTCAGTTATCAGATGCAAAAGTGGACTTAAGGGGGTATCATGCTTGTGTTTCTCCCTAGTGCCCTGACAATTTCAGGTGCATGTATACTTTCAGCCTCATGTACACTCTTCACAGGTGTGTTAGAGACATGAATTATTTACTGTACACCAGTGAGAAGGTAAAATGATATATGATTAGCAAGTGAGCAAAAATTCTCATTAAATACAAAATATTCCCCTCACTCCTGTCAAAAAGGCAATACGCTGAATGTTGTTGTGTGTCTGAAAGGCACCACAACTTGGAAACAAGGAAATAAAGCTTAAATATGAAATTTGAAATGTTCTATTTCCTTTATTTCACACCATAAACATATGACAACATTGGAATGAACAGTAAAATAATCCTTAATATTTAATTTTAAACATTGCCAACCACCTAGGGTAGATAACTTGACAGCAAAATTATTTAAAATGACAGGTCACCACGCTATTGATCTCTTGTGGAAAATTAGCAGTGATGACTAGAAAATGGCTGAACAACTGGAACCAATCTTTCTGCCTTACCCCCCCCCCCAAAAAAAACATAATAGGCTATAATAATAGTTATAGCATCTGCCTGGTATCACATGTGAGCAAAATTTGTTCTGCAGAATCCAGGGTTGCATAAAATGAATGATAGAAACACAGCTATCAACACAACAAGCAGGTTTCAGAGAGGGATGCTCTCCTTCTGTTCAGTTCACAAATGTCCACCCACTACATAATTGAAAAATGCAGAGAGTTCAATCACACATTGGTCATGTGTTTCATTTATTCCTCAAAAGTGTTTGATACAATGACAGTTTCTGGAGGATACTGCCAGACATGGGGATTCCAGAGTACTTCATTTAAGGCATCGCAAATCTCTACCATCAACAGCAAACCCAGGTGCAGTAGTAGTGGGTGGCAATAAGTTGTTTTTCACAGGTCAGGATGTGAGACCAAGTATATTCTCTTCCCCAAGCCTTCTCAACACACACACAAGAGATATCGAGACAAATCCTAGATCACTGGTTTCCAACCTTTTTTAATATCAAAAAAATTCATGGACCCCCAAATAATAATAGTTGTTATCAGGCACTGACTGCAGGCAGCAGTGCTGCAGAAGGGCAGTGGAGGATCTGGCTCCCATCTGCTCCCAAAGTGTGGGGATGTGTCCAGGGTGTGGCCGCTCACAGCAGGCAAAAACAATTCATTTAGACTCTAAATGAAATGTAGAGTCCTCTCCAACATGGTTCACTGTCCGGCAGCAGCTGGGGCTAAATGTATCCACAGACCCTTTGCAATAACTCCATGGAGCCCCCAGAGGTCCCCAGATGACAGGTTGGGAACCAGGGGCCTAGAAGGTTTCTCATAAAGTGGAAGGAGCTTGGGATTTCCATAGGTTGACACCTCTTAAACTGACCTCGAATATGTTGATGACATAACACTTTTTGCTACAACCACTGATACAATGCAACAAATATTGAAGTTTATAAAACCCATTAGTGAGGAATATGAACTATCCCTGAATGTGCCTAAAACTAAAAACATTCACGCTGACATGATTAACAAAAATAGGATGCAAGTAGTCATCATGATTCATGGTCACATGATGGAGGCAGTAGATTAGTTCAATTATCTGGGTTTATTCCTAGCCAACCAAGAAGGCTATTACGAAAATTTAGGAATGGTTCACTTAGACATGGCCTTCGTTTCCAAAGCTTTGCAAAATTGTAGCATCTTAAAATCTATGAAAGTTTGACAGGTGAAAAGCTTAATTTTTCCCTAGTGATTTATGGATATGAATCACAGGAAATTAATGCTGTTGATAAGAAAATTTAAGCCTTTGAGATGTGGTGCTGTCAAAGAATCTTTCACAGCCCCTGGATGGAAAAGAAGATGAATGCTTGTATCAGAAATATCAAAGAAGAGAGTTCTGCTGTCAGAAATTATCAGGGCAAACTTTCATACTTTGGTGATATCAGTTGCTGAGATGAACATAAACTCAAGGAAGTTCTCATGCAAGGAGTGGTGACAGGTCTTCATAGACGGGGATGACCAGTGAAGACATGGCTAGATGGTGTGCACCAGATCACTGGGATGTCAACTTCAGAGTGCTTTAAGCAAGTGATGGACCAAGTAGGCTTTCAAAAATTATGCTGTATCACCAACATTCATAAATTAAAAAATGTATTTTACTTACTTATCAAGAATACACTGGTAATAAGAAATCATAAGTGCTGTAAGTTAGAAAGGTCTGAGTGCTAATCATATCATATAATATTGTTTGCTAACTTACAATATTGTCTTATTAATTATAAATATACAGAAATAGGCCATTTACTGGAAGACATTTCTTTTAGCAAGACAGTTTCTAGACATCTAAAACCATCAAAATATGGAATGAAGCAATAATGCAATATTTATACAAGTGGGAAAGTCTAGGAAAATCTGTAGTACATTAAAGTGGTGCTAACAGTTGCTGCAACGATGAACGCAAATGCCGTTTACCTATTGGAAGGCTAAGACAATTAGGTCCAGAGGGGTAGCCGTATTAGTGTGTATATAGCAAAATCAAGAAGAGTCCCGTGGCACCTTAAATACTAACCAATTTCTATGGGCTTAAGCTTTCATGGGCTGCAACCCACTTTGTCAGAAGCAGACAAATTAGAATACTGAATGAAAGACTCAAAACAAGAGAGAATAGACTTAAGAAATTTTCTATTTCCACTATCTTGTGCACGATTTATGAAATGATATAAACCCAGTAATGCAACTCCAGAACAGGGATGTGCAAAGTTGCTACAATTACACACTCTACGCTCATTTAGAAGTTGGTGGAGATGACTCTCGGATGTATGCCCATGCCCTGTGCATGTGCCTGTTACAGATCCTATTGACATTTTTTTTTTTACACCTTTTAGAACATAGGCCTCAATGCAAGCATGTTTTAAAGGAGAAAAGGGAACATTAGTCATGACACTGGGTTGACTCTTCACATTTTATTCTAAATTTCATGTGGGACATGAATAGGAGTAGATAAACAACCTTATGTAAAATATAGATATAGGTCTGAATCAAAATGCTGGGTTCTAATATGCCCAATTTTGAAAATATTAGTATCTAGACGCAAACTAAGTTTTTGGTTTGAAGTAGTGGGTACAATAATGACACATTTAATAGAAGCAAAATAGTTTGCAAATAGTATTTTACAGGGCATAGTGTAGATTCATTTAAAACCATTTAAATTTGTTCATATACACTTTTATCCTAACTATGGCTATGTTCACACATAGGGGGTTATTTCGATACAAGTTGCTTTGATACAAGTTGTATCAAAATAACGCCTTATTTCAAAATAAGTTAATTCAAATTAACAGTTTGTTAATTCGAATTAAGGAAAAAAGCAGGAATTGAAATAGCATGTTCAAACAACAGTTATTTTGAAACGAGTCACCATTGTTTCGAAACAACATGTTCAGATGGCATTGTTTTGAAACAATCGTTTAGAAACAACATTGTTTCATCCCCGCATGGGGTTTAAGTTGTTTTGAAACAACAGAACCCGTTGTTTCAAAACAACGGTGCGTCGTGTGAACATAGCCTTTCTTATTTCGAAACAACCTCTGTTGTTTTGAAATAAGACTGCTGTGTGAACACACCCTATGACTCAACAGTTAAGCAACTTCTTCAGCAAATCAGATATTACGTGTAATTTTCAGAAGTCTGTTTTATGCACCTGGATTCATCTGGTCTATGATAGACCCTAAAATATGAAGATATGTTTATGAAATGACAACTTATTGGATTTGAATCATTGAAGTTGAAAATTGGCTTGGACCTACCTCAAAGGAATATTATATGGCAGAGGGGGCTAATTAAATCCTGGAGTATTTCACATTCATATTTAGCAACAAGAATATCAGTTTTAAATTCTCTAAATAAAAGGAAAGTTTGGTAACTCAATTTCAACAGCAACATCTAACTTCCCTGGGGGAAAGTTCTATGGAAATGTGTAGAGATGAGACCAAAAGGATTCTCTAGAATTAGTCTAAAAGCTTTACAAATATTTTGCCCATAGGATTTTTTTGAATCATCCCAGAGAAATTCTGTAGAGAAATAAAGTATCTACTGGTGACAGTCAGTCTGTTTTAGAAAGCATAGAGTGGGGTATCAACATCATTCTATATTAAAGTTGCAGTATTTTTCTATATGGGGGAAAACAAAAACAAATTTTGTTTCTGAACAACAAGCTGTTTTAACACAAAATGGTTAGTTTAAAAAAAAAAAAGCTAAATTCTTGTTTCATGTACATGCATGCAGCAAGGAAAAAACGGTTCCTGGGACAATCAGGGCTTAATCCAAACCCCGATGAAAAGAACTCCTTATGGTCTAATAATCATATACTCTGAGAGCCCAGAGTTTCAGCTGACATCTATATTACAGTACGTGGGTATGGGAGAATGAGGACTGGTGAGAATCAGTAGGGTGGTTATAAAAATGACTGTAAAACCTTACACTACTACTTAATAGAAAGTGAGCACCTGTCTATAACTGTGTGCCATATCACCTGATAGGAGGACTATAACTTTGTATTGAATTTTTTATAATGTTTCTATAGAACACTTAGTGCTTTCAAACATTTTGAGCCTTTTCTTTAAATGAGAGCCTGAAATTTCTAAAACATCTTAAAGGTAAAGGTAAAAAGATTTAAATGGAGAGCTTTAAATGGGGAGGAGGAAAAAGGACCCCTCAATTGTACACTGTTTCAAAGGAGATTCAATTCTTAGTTTGTGTTTATTGCTGTTGACTTGTCCAACTGCCTGTTTCTCATTGATTAGAATGTGATAAATTACCTTTCTGGAACTGCTATTTATTAGAAAATTATATCCTTCAACGAGTTTTAGGTTTATTTAGTTTTTTTCTCCCTATCATTCAATAGAATTTAATCAAGTATGGTAAGTCTGTTATTAGCTCACCCCTCCCTCACTGTAACTTGTGGCCAAGTCTTAAGGAGATAAAGGTCATGATCTTATGGCAACTCCTGCTGCACACACAGTTCAGGGGGATGAGGCTGAGGGGAAGAATTACTCTCAACATAGTTTCCAAGGGCCAGATGATCTGCCTGGATCCCAGGCATGTAAAGCCTTGCACAAAAGCATTTTGTCATTGCACCGTGGACACTGCACCCATGGACTGTGACTTCAGGGATGCTTTTAGCTGCAACTGCCCTCTGAGATGTATGTGAGGGGGGTTCTTAAAGGGTCGTCACCATGTATTATTTTTTTCTAATTAACAGGGAACCAGAGAGGTGGGACAAATACACATCTCATCCACCATGATGCCAATCTGGCCATCCTTCCCATAGTCCACCGAGTCCCTGCTCATTTCCTTCAGATCCCTGAAACTCGGGTGAGTCTGTATGGCACCTGGGTGTCACATCCTAAGGTAAAATAAACAAGGAGTCCTGTGACACTTTTAAATCTTAACAAATTTATTTATTGCATGAGCTTTTGTGACAGAAAATCCCACTTTGTCAGTTACTTCTGAAACCTGAAGTTCGTTGTGGGATATAATTTTCTAGTAGATAGCAGTTCCAGAAAGGTAGTTTATCATATTCTCAAATACATGAGAAACAGGCAATTGGACAAGTCAACAGTAATAAACACAAATTAAGAAGTGAATATCCTTTGAAACAGATGCACAGATACATCTGACAAAGTGGGATTTTTCTCCCATGAAAGCTCATGTGATAAATACATTTATTAATTATTAACTGCCACAGGACTCCTTGTTTGTTTTCTGGACTAGACCAACACAGTCACCCCTTTGGAACATAGAATCATAGGGTTAGAAGGGACCTCATGAGGTCATCCAGTTTTCTATCCACCTAACTGTCCAACCCCTGCCAAAAAAAGCAGGACCACTCCCACTAAATCATCCTAGTCAGGGTTTTGTCTAACCGAGCCTTAAATATCTCCAGAGATGGAGATTCCACCACTTCCCTAGATAGCTCATTCTGATACTTCACCACCCTCCTAGTAAAGAAGCTTTTCCTAATATCCAATCTTGATTTCCCCATCTGCAACTTGAAACCATTGCTCCTTGTTCTGTCCTCTGTTACTGCTGAGAACAGCTGAGCTCCGTCCTCCTTGGAGCATCCCTTCAAGTAGTTGAAGTTTGCTATCAAATCCCCCCTCAGTCTTCTCTTCTGCAGACTATATAAGCCTAGTTCCTTTAGTCTCTCTTTGTAAGTCTTGTGCTCTAGCCCCTTGATCATTTTTGTTGCCCTCCACTGGACTCTTTCTAATTCATCCACGTCCTTTTTGTAGTGGGGGGCCCAAAACTGGACACAGCATTCCAGATGTGGCATCAACTGTGCCGAATAGAGGGGAACAATCACATCCCTCATTCTGCTGGCAAGGCTTCTGTTGATGCAGCCCAGTATGCCATTGGCCTTTTTGGCAGCAAGAGCGCACTGTTGACTTGTATCCAGATTCCCATCCACCATGACACCCAGGTCCTCTTCTACAGTGCTGCTACTTAGCTGACTGCTCCCCAGCCTGTAGTAGTGCATGAGGTTTTTCCATCCCAAGTGCAGGACTTTGCACTTGTCCTTGATAAGCCTCATGAGATTGCTATTGGCCCTCTGCTCCAATTTGTCTAGGTCTCCGTGAATCCTGTCCTTGCCCTCTAGCATGTCTACTGTTCCCCCTGACTTGGTATCATCTGCAAAGTTCCTGAATGTGCAATCTATCCCATTATCCAGATCATTAATGAAAATGTTGAACAGAACTGGCCCCAGGACCGACCCCACTGTGTGGGGCACACCACTTATTACTGGTTGCCAACTAGACATTGAGCCATTGATTCCTACTCACTGAAACTGTTGATCTAACCAGTTTTCTACTCACTTTACTGTCCACACATCCAACCCATACTTCCTTAACTTGCTGATGAGAAATGCTGTGGGAAACCATATAAAAAGCCTTGCTAAAGTCAAGGTATATCACATGAATGGTTCTTCCCGCATCCACAAATCCAGTCATCTCATCGTAGAAAGCAATGAGATTGGTCAGGCACGGTTTATCCTTGGTGAATCCATGCTGACTGTTCCTGATCGCTCTATTTTCCTCCAAGTGTTTCAGGATGGATTCTTTGAGAACCTGCTCCATGATTTTTCCAGGGATTGAGGTGATGCTGACAGGTCTGTAATTCCCAAGATCCTCCTTTTTCCCTTTTTCTTTGCTGTTTTCCAGTCCTCTGACACCACCCCCATTCTCCATGAGTTTTCAAGGACAATGGCCACCAGTACTGCTATCTCATCTGCCAACTCCCTAAGCACCCTTGGATGCAGTTCATCTGGCCCTATGGACTTGTGCACATCCAGCTTCTTTAAGTAGTCTATTGTATGGCTCCCTAGTCATCTGTCCAAGCTTCCACTTCCTGTAAGCTTCCAAAGAGTAAGTGGTACAGCTAATGTGTTGCAGCAGGAGTCTGGCCTACTGGTAGGAGTGGAATCAGAAGACAAAACTGGAGGCATGGTGAGCAAGCAAGCTAAAAATCAGAGTCAGGAATCAGAACTGCAGAGGTGGCAGATGCTAGTGGATCAAAGACTGGAGAGGACTCTGATCTGCCACAGCTGCAGGCATGGGACACATTGAGCAGCTGGTGCATTGCTGATGCTACCAGTCTGAAATAGTCATCTGTTGGTCGTTCTATCTAATCAGGGAGCAGTGTCACTTAGTGAGAGTTTATTGGACCCAGCCAAACTCACTGGGTTGCTATGCAACTGTTCCCAGAGCCAGCTGGCTTCCAGAGCCAGCTGACAGTGGGGTTGGAAATAGGTCTATGCCACCAAAACAACTCTTTGAATGAGGCTGAGAAATCCACAAATAGATGATATCCTTCATGTGCAAACTTCCCACCTAGAATTATAGCAGGTGGTTCAGAAAGAGAAAACACGTAGTCATTATTATACTTCATAGATGTTCAGAGTCGTATTAGAGAAGACTATTACATTTCTATAGACCCATTTTATACAACTTCAGTAAGTTTAAATATCTACATTTTGAGTTAAAGCAGTTGTTTGACACCATATCTGTGACATTGGTTTTGCGGCTATCAAATTAATTCAGAAAAAAAGTTGATTGAAATTTATGGAAATGAATTAGAGGTAAAATGATTTAATTGAAGGTTTATTGAAAGTAATTGAAATTAACAAAGGCTATTGATAGAGCTGAGAAGTAATTACATTAATGGAAAGGAATAGGATTTAATTGAGATTTAATTGGGAACTACTAAAATTGAATTAAATTCAATGGGGAAAAATTGATAAACTGTCTGCTGATTTTGCAAAAGATTGATATTAATGATTTTCAATACTAAAATGAAGCTGTTATCAAGAAGAATATACTAGGAGAATATCAAATGTGTATAAACATATTTTGTTGTCTACCTACCGGGAATAGCTGCTTTAAACTTTACATAATTTCTGAGAACATCATTAGGTATCAGTTGAATTACTTGCATGAGGAATAATCCTGCTAAATACAGATTTAAAAAGCTAAGCCATGTGGGGAGAAAGGGGGAAAAAAACAAAAAAGTTCCATGCTCTTTCAATTTTTGTTATAATTGAGCACTAAAATAACCAAGGCATAGAGGGGCATAGAACTATAAGAGTACTAATAATTCCCAGGATGTTCTTTCAAACAAAATAATCTATCATTATTATGGGATGATGTTTTCTGGTTGCATTACTTGCATGGGCCATAAATTCTTATTTCAAAATGACTCTAGTTTTAGACAGCAAAGCAGAACATAAAGCTCTAGGTGTGTTAAAACTTCAGTATATGACTTCTGATGAACACACAGCATTTTTTGTTTTAATTTTTGGCTACGTGACTCACTGAGGTTCCAGAAGTGTAAGAGGAGCTTGCTGCTGCAACAGGTGAATTGGAGCTATGTCCTGATAAGGTCACGAAGGCGAGTGGAGTAGAACCATGTATGTACATCACTAGGTGAGGTTGTCAAATTTTCCTATGTGGGGAGACCACCACCAATTGCTACAGGATTTGTGAGGTCTTCTGCTCAAGAAGATAATCTTGATGTATGCTTTTTCACTAATTACCATCAGGTGACTAAGATATCTCCCTCCACTTTTTTTTTTTTTTTTTGGTTTTGCAAGCTGATTCAAAGCGACAAGTTAACCATGGATGCAATTGGAGCCCTGAGCTAATAAGGGTACAATGACAGAAAGTGCATTGGTTGTTAAACCCCTCCAACAAATGGATGAGGATAAAGTTTCTGTGAAAACTATTTTACATTTCTGTGCTTTTGAAACCATGATGTGTTGTTGACACCACTAGCAGTAACAAGTGGGGGATGGATGGAGTTGCTTTTTGTGAGACATTTTGTGCACTCATCTCACCTATAAGATTTGTCATGTGAAATACTGAGGCTTTGATTTTGTCGCCCGGCTGTGCATATATATGTTAGAGTATATGAATTCATTAGGAGAGGTGTTTTCAGAACGTTTGATATCCAGCGTAACATCCCGATTGTAAGTACCCACTTATACTGAACCAAGTGAATCTCCCAGAATTGCTGATTTTCCTGTGCTCATTTAATTCCTAAAATGCCTGTCTCAAGAGTTGATGGTCTTGGGATTGATGAAATATCAGCAACCTGTTAGTGATTCTGAAAGTATAAAATCATCCTCCGCCTTAAGTGCAGCAAAGACAAGACTGTAGGTAATCGGCCTGTGGGTTAGTGGAGATTGGCATGTTTAAAGCTTTCACATGAAACTTAAATCTGCACTCATTCAGGCAAATTTACCTCTGTTCTAAAACTGGTCTTAAAAATGACTTCTAGAACAGCTCTTCATTTCAAGTTAAAATAAAATTATATATATAGTTCCACTTTCTACAAATTTGATACATATTATTCCATAACAGTATTTTCAGAAAACAATACTTGCTAGTGCTTCTTACAAAACAAACGGCTTCAATTAACAACAAATAAACTCCAGGGGTGGCAGTTTCATAATGAAATGTATGATTAATCTGTGTATATTAAGACATCACTTACTCTTTTTATTTTCCAAAATTAACATGTTGTTCAGATTAAGATTTTATTCTTCCACTGACATGAAATAATTAGGATTTCTGTTACAGCTTTTGAGGTGATCTATACTATACTTGAGATTGATTAGTGGGTATATTTGTGTGCATGTGTGTGTAGAAAATATGTGCATGTGCTATATAATATACACATGCACAATCTCTTGTGTATATTCTTACATTTTTTCCTCTAAGAGTTAAGGTCTACCTTTGAGATTAAATTTATAAAATACATTTTGTGCTTAAGTGATTTACAGTCTGTGCTTTTTATTAAGATTACAAGGAAAATAGATAGGTTAGGTTCTATTATCTAATTATATATGTCTTAAAATTGAAAATTCTCTTCTATATTCTAATGTATGTAAAACAATAATGTGTTTCTTTCTTTAGCCATAGCTTTTTGTGTAAGCAGGATTTTGCTGTAGTGCAGTGATCTGCCTTACTGGAGGACTCCTTCATTCAGTGAGTTGCTGGAGTTTGTATCAAGAAGGTGACATGGTTGCATTCAGAAAGTAACACTAGTTGTGTCTAGAAATACTACATGCTACCAAGTCCAGGAACCATGAATGTCATTCTCCTAGGTGGCTATTTGGCTATTTCCTGAGTCAGAGGAAGATGATGATGTGTTAGTTTCTTGGTAGGAAGCTTTAAGATGCAGAGATATATGAAGTAATCCCACTTGAATGGAGGCGTCTCTTTATATTTTTAATAATGTCACTAAGTTGCTTAGAAATAATTTATATCCCAAATGCTTGATCCTGGAAGAGGGAGAGAAAATATCAAATATGAAAAGTGGCAGGAATTTAAAAAAAAAAGTATAATAGGTAGGGGTAGAAAAAATATTTCTCTTCATTCAGTTATTTTAGAGCAAAACAGATCTGAGTATGATAGAATTCATTTTTTCCCCAAAATTTTGTTTTTAATCTAATTCCTCACCTTCATGGATAAGAAATATTTTAAGTGTGCTAATTAAAGATATCTATCTGAATTCTACTGAGGTCATAAAGAAAGGTAAATATTGAATGCTAAAGGATAATCTGTCAAACAAAGGCTATTTGACAATTAAAATTCCACCAAAAACAATGTCACTCAGCCTACTCCTCCATGCAAAACCCAAGCAAATAAATGAGTGGTGAGTGAAGGTCAACAAAAGTCACTCTGAGGGATCCTATCAAAGACTCATCATTTAAAAAAAGAAAAAAAAGTGCCAGGTGCACTTTCCTTTCTAAATCATGTGTCTGTTAGCTTAAGTATCTTGTTTTCTGCCGAGTGAAGCTTCTGTGGTATCATAAAAGTAGGACTCTGGTATTCAAAATCAATACCTTAATTCCACTTGGAAAATAACTGGCAATTAAGGCAGATATCAGAGCAACAGTGTAATATGTGAAGGACAGCATACAAGATTATTATTTTTTTTTAATTCTGGACATATTACAGATGAATATATTTCAGTGTTCTGCACAATATGATTTACAAGTCCACATAAAACATGTGATTGGATATGGTAGGCAGAGAGACATGGGACTAATTTTAGTCCACAGTAACCCCCCAGGGAACCCTCTGACTTCTGTGGTGTTGTCCAGATATAAAGAAAAGGAGAAGTTTTGCAATGATATAAACTACAACAGAAAATATTTTCTTTATTTTCTAGTGTATGAACCCTCCATAAAATCTGAATTGTTATGTTTTATTAAACATTTTTAAATGAGTTTGGGGCATTGAAAACCTCAGCCTAGTATGACCATTTGGCCAAAGAATACAGTCAATTTATTTACACCATATTCATGTGATCTTTATGGCAAAACATAAGTTATATTAATGCTTTGCTGTCCCAATTCTCTTTGGCATTGACCAGTTTACTGCTACAGACACTAGAGCCTGAAGCAAGAAAACAAAAAACTGAAAATTTCTTCAAAATGTATTTTGTTTTTGTGTTTTTTTTTAAATTAAACCACAAACTTTAAATATTTGAAAATAAATTGATGAGTGTGATAGTTGGTCAGGTGGAGATTTTATTTTCCTGATTTTTTTTTTTTTAATTTTAAAAAGTCAACCATTTGTAAAAGTCATAATATACTGATTGTACCCTTCCTGTGTAGCTGCCCAAATCTACTTCGTATCGTTGCAGATGGAGTCCCGTGGAGCATAGGTTCATGATGGAACTCCTGGGTGTTGGTTCTGGCAAAACTGACTTCTATGCAGAGTAAAATTTCACTCTGGCCTCTACACACTTCATTCTACATCCATTTCGGATTTTGTGGTCGCCATTGTAATAAACACCTGAGACTTCAGTCTCAAGGAGGTACAGAATTTTGCTCCAAAAATAGGGGTGGTTCTATCTAGCTTGAACTAAAAGACAATCTCCATTAGTTATCTGCAGGGGGCTTATGATATGACAAACTGTTCATATCAAACTGTAGACTTCCCCAGGCTAGGTAACAGAGGAATAAAGTATATAAATGAATTGTGTGCTTTTGGAGAGACATGGATTTCAAAAGTTCTTCAATCCCCACGATCTGACAAGTTGTTTGCCAAGCCATAGAAGGAACATTCATTTCTTTGGTATTGTTTTCTTCTGTTATTTTGAGTGATATCATTCCATAGCCTGCATATTTGAAAGATGGCAACAGTAAATCAAACAGACTTATCTAATCAGATGATGTTGAATACAAACAGTCAAGCATTTTCCATTTTGTCTATTCAGTTTTATGCCACTACAATTAGATTAGAAAAAAATTGTTGTGCAATTCCAAAGCAGAATTTCCTTTCTGCTCAACCAGACTATATATTTTACTGTACAAAAGGCTGGGTTATTTCTGTCTTATCTAAGGTAACTTGTTGGTGTCATATCTAAAATTAAGCCAGAATGGTCAATTTATCACTGGAAGTTGCAGTCAGAATGCCTTTATAAGAATGTGTACATACATTTTAGAAAAGTAACAGGGAATGGAACATACCCTCAATAAAGAAATAGAGTTAATTTACGATATCCTCCTTACTAAGTGTAAAATATCTCCAAAGGATATTCTATGCCAATTTATAAATGCATAACCACTTCTTTTGAACTCTGAAATATGAAATTGCTTCACTCTTCTGAACACTTATAGTCCTGCTCTAAACTCATTTTTAATTCAGCATCAGGAAGATGAAATAGGTTTTAAAGTTCTTGCAAAGCTAAGCTTTAATGCTTACATCTATCAAACCTTTTGTTTTCAGACGTTAGATGTCCTTTTCCCACTTCTCATACACGCACAAAAACCCCCAGACCACTCTCTTTAATTACTTCAATCATAATAATAAATTTGAGACTTCTGATAAACAAAACGTGGATAAACTAGAGACAAAAGCAACAGAAACCATCTGCAAAAGATGCCCAAAAGTGTAGTTTTTATATCTTTTAATAAACATGGGTACAGTCCTTTTGAATATGAGCATGGGGGAAATCTGCCTGTATTCCCCCTCTGTGCTCAGATTGGTCACCTCCAGAAGTACTACTTTCTCCATAAAGTTCAACAGGTTACATATGCAAGCTTGTCCTGTTTCATGAACCCCATAAATAGGTAAATTTTTGTATTTTCAAATAAAACTATGAGAATTTTTATAGAAGAGAAGACCTGGATTTACAAATGTGGTTAAGAGCCTATAGATGACAAAAAATGTTTACAGTAGTAGCTAAATAATATTTCTCTGACATTTTATGCTGTTAAAATATAATTTTCAATGAGTTACACCAAGCTACAGGTTATATTAAGCAAATAACTGCTATAGATTAATTGTCATCTCTCAGCTATATAGCTTCTGTAATATAATTCACTTGCTTTAGCTCCTATGAGCTAAGGCAATCACCATAACTCTTTTATTAGTACAGCCTGGGGCTTCCCTCAGCCAGCTGATTCAAACCCTTTATATGTTCTTGACTATAATCAAAGAAAGGGTGTAATTCCTGTAGCTATGTAATTTATGTATTTCTCTTGTTTAATATTGATGTGTGTATATGTGTATACCTAGTTGATAAGAAGTCAATTTGTGAATTTTTTCCCCTTCCCAAAACCAGACTGTTACATTACCAACTTGAAAATATCACCAAAGATATTCCAGCCTTGGAAAGTGAAAGGACTAGTTTGTTTATTTAATTTAATTTTGTTTGTTTGTTTATGCATGCCACATTAATCACATAATATTAGTCAATAATTGCTGATAGAAGGCAAGCGGCATGAGCTGTCTTTTGCTTATAGTCTCTGACATCATGCTGTTGAGCTTCCGAATTAGGCCTTGACCTGCAATTGGCTGTATGCAAGCAGACCTCTAGCCTAGAGCCCCACTGAATTGGCTTTAGTTGCTGTTATGGTAATCTGTGCCAAAATGCCTGATCATTATTTCACAAGCACATGCACATCTGTCACACACTGCCATTCCATCCCCTTCCAAGTATAACAGTTTCACATTGTTGGTGGTCCTTTATTTAAAGCAAGACTTCTCAGAACCTGCATATGTTAGTCTGTTGCACAGCAAAAACAATGAGAGTCCTGTAGAACCTTAAAGACTAACAGATTTCTTTGGGCATAACCCTTCATGGGCTCCAACCTACTTTCAGATGTGTGCATTTTTGGATAAGTGAGTTTTTAGAAAGGATAAAAACTGGGTTGGGGAGAGATTTAATCCTCTTCCCTGAATAGAATTGGCAATTGTCCTTAACTTCTACATGTAGTAAAATAGGTAAGGAAACCTATTTGTTTACAGTGATATATATAAAAAAGTTATCTTTTAAATAATGTTGTTGCTAAGGAATAGGAAGTTGAGTGTATTGCCCATGGATTGATAATAAGATATATAACTTTCTATATCTGAGTCATCAGCTGAAATAAAGCACCGATAGGTACTGGAGAAAATCATTGTCTTCTGATGGCTGGTTGATGGCTTACAAAACATGGATTTAATAGTCTGTCTGTTTTCTAATGGATTAATGTCTATATTTCAAAGGCCCCTCTATTGCAATTCACAATAAAGTTTACCCTTGTTTGAGATCATAGAGATCAAAAACTGGGTATAAACAAAGAACTCTCTATATGTTTCTGAAATTGATCTGAGTCGTTTTACTTCTTGAGTTGTACTGAAATGATGCTAAAGCAGACTTTAATTTTCAGTGTTAGTCCAACAACTGTTGCAAATATTAACTTATTTGGTATTTTTTAGCTATGAATTCATATAATCTGTATCAAGATTCAAGGATAGATTTATTTGTTTAACCATTCTGTTTGGCTACTTGATTAAGCATTTAAATCAGAGACAATTGAGTTGATCTCCATTATTGAACTATTCAACAATTATTGAGTACAGGAAATCTATGCAGAAAAGTTATCTGACCTTTACTTCAAAGGTATTAGGCATTTATTGAATACTTAGCTATTATCATCTGCCCAAACAAATACATTTAAAAGCAACTTCACAGGCAAAGTCTAATATTTAGTTATCTATGTAAAATGGTAAACAGAACTGTTCCTTATGGGGGAAAAACAAATATTTTGAGGTAGCAGAGATTGAATACATTGAAGGAACAGCAAGTGTTGGCTGGTTTAGACTGTCATATCTATAGAGTGATGCTGGTTTTGTGGTAGTTTATGATTAAATATTTGTGTCCAAGATGGACTCATGGAACTTTCAGGATGCTTAAGAAACAAATGCTCTATCTAATGAGGAGCAGAGTATGGGGGTAGGGGGAATGATTGTTGTGTCTGTAGGTTTGGAGAAATTAAATGGGGGAAATTAAACTACAAATTCAAGTTAAAGATGTTTATAATGGTAATATGTGTAACCCCTGAGAATTCAACTTGCTATGACTTTGGAAAATTAGATTTTGTATATGTAAATAGTTAAAAAGTATGAGTTATTGTTACATAAGAATATGTAAGATAAATTCTGGGTTTTGTGGGACAAATTAAACTTCTTGTCATGTGCTACAAATAAATCCTCTGGAACATATTTTTCCATTAAGTTTTAACAGAGTGCACTTCAGAATCAGTTGTCTGGGTTGTAAGGAGTGGAGCATCCACAGCTACCATTCATTAAATGGTGTTTAATTCTTATTTACACTGGTGGGACTGAGTGGTGAATTAGGCCTGGGAAGATGATTTAGACCAGTAAGTAAATAATGCTAAAATGGGAAAAAGTCATCTTGCTTTTAGTCATGTGGATTTAACTTCTCAGATCTGTCTACAAAAAGTTAAGGGTAAGCATTACTGAGTGATTTGAAGTGTTTTTAACTGTGAAGTTTTCCTGTAAGAGAAAGAAACAGAATGACTAACACTAGGAATATGAGAGAAATTTTTGCCATGGCAGCCACATCCTAACAGAAGCTGATGGGTTGAAAAGCTCTTTAATTATAACTATTGCAAATTAAAGAATTTTTTGGATCGAGACATGAGGAAGGAAGCTGCTGCTTCTTGAGAAGAGATGCTGTCAATTTTTATTATTAAGTGTGGAACATAAATTAGCCCTGACAGTCCATGTATTCGAGCAGCACAAGAAAAGAAATAATCAGTCCTTTGTGCAATGGCAAAGCAAACAAGCTTGTTCAATGCTGGAGAGCTAAAAGTCTGCTTACAATTCACTATCCTGAGGTGTGTGGTCCTTTTAAGTCTATCCTTTTTCAGTGGGCAAGGAAACATCAGGGATGGACCTTAAGTCCATCCCGAGAGGCACTTAAGATATTTTAAAATGAAAATGGGTAATTTCAGTGAGGCCTCCTGTGAAGTTGCCATGGGCCAAGTAAGTTTGAGAAAGATCTCTGACATCCTACAAAATGCCTCATGTGACCAGCACTATATATAGCTTCTCACAGTTAACTCACCATGTCACTTCTTGTGATAGAGGTTTCTTTAAATGAAAATGGAAGTGTGAAAAGTGGCTGTCTGGGACCCTTATAACCAAATTATTCTGGACAGATGGGACTCATTTGTCATGGTAAGGGCTTTATCTAGGAGAATGATCTCCCATTTCAAACCAAGAACATCAGGCCTAGTCAACTGGTTTGTAAAAGCATGCCAGTCACACAGACTCTATCAGTCTCTATCTTTATTAAGTATGCCAATATGATGCCAGGTTATTACTACAGAACTAACATGTGATGAGATTGCCTGACAGCTGCAGAAAATGAGGAAGGGTTTCTGCATTCTAGGTGCATGTGGTTAAAGATACAAGCCCAAGAACTATCTTTAGTTTCCCTGAAAGAGGAAACAGTGACTGGAAAATCAAGAGAAGTATCTGAAGCAGTGAAAAGAGACTCTGCACATTGGCTGCATACAAGAGACAATACAGAAGGGTTCAGAATCCATGAACATAAATGGGGGTTCCAACATAATATATCATTGCTCATTAGCAAAGAGAATAGGGTGTGAATAATCATAGTAAAAATATTAAGAGATGAGACAGAGGATATCCAAAGGAAGAATGACTTGCTCCTGGAAATTAGAACAGCACTGAACAGAAAACAAATTAAATATTTAATGTTCATGAATACATGCCACAAGTAGTTCCTACAACTGAGGAGAAGAAATTCCAGATAGTACTGGACCACATAATAGGTGAGGTACCACAAGCTGAGTGCTACATTTTCAGGGCAGAGTTCTATGATGTGGAAGAACACAGTGAGGGCTATGACAGTTTTCATGGAGGATGAGGCTTTGGAAGCAGAAATGAAACAGCTGACGATAACTAAGGTATCTGCAATTAGGCCATGGACTTTAGCTAACATACTTTGTAAAGAAGGAAGAGCACTTAATTACATTCAAAAGCTGTGCTAACTGGTCACAGATCAATTACTTCCTGATAAGAGGAAGAGAATGTAAAGTGATCCTGAGAGAGCAGACTGTGTAGCAAAAGAGGTGGTTCATAATGTACCTCTGCATGAAAAGTACAGTGTGGGAAGAAAGATGGGTTGTGGAACAAAGAATAAAGTGCTACAGGCTCATGGATAGGGAAGCTACTCTGAGACTGAAGGATGAGGTTATATGGGAGTTGAACAATAACCAACCAACTGTGATGATGACAATGCGGCCTGGCAGAAAAAAATCTATACATACAACAGAAAGTGCACAAGTGGCCTGTGGCCAAATGAAAAGTGGGAAATGTCATGACGAGGAGACACGCATCACTGTGAGGTGCAAAAGGCAGTAAAGGAGGAGAAGAAAAAAGCTCATCAGAGGGTACCAGAGATTGTAGTCAAAGGATGAATACCATCAAGAAGGCCTAGAATTAAATGGTTTGGGATCTTGAAGGAGGACATGTAGAAAATTGATGTCAGTTTGGGAGATAAGCTTCAAGACAAAGAACAAGACCCACAGACCTGCACTGACAGAAAAAACAGACAAATTAAAATAGGAGGATAACTTAAGTGACTACTTGGCTTGCTCAGGTCTATCATCCATACAGGATGGAGGTGGAGTTCCACTGACATGGACCGTCGCTGGTTCTAACCACATCAGCCACATCATCAGGAACTCATTCACCTGTACATCTATTAATGTGATATATGCCAGCAATGCCTCTCTGCCATATACATTGGTCAAACCAGACTGTCCCAATGCAAAGGAATACATGGACACAAATCTGGTGTCAAAAATGGTAACATCCATAAACTAATAGGAGAGCACTTCAGTCTCCCTGGACACACTGTAACAGACTTTAAAATTGCCATGCTTCAACAAAAGAATTTCAAAAACAGACTTCAGCATGAAACTCCAGAGCTGGAACTCATCTGCAAACTTCACAATCTGACTTGATCTGAATACGGATATGGAATGATTATCTCATAACAAAAAGTAGTTGTCTCTCTTCACACAACCTGTTCACACCTTCTAATCATTGTTGTGAATGGGCCTCATCTACCCTAAATATATTGACTCTGTTAGCACTTGCCTTCCCCACTGTAATGTTTCTCACTCTTTCAAGTGTATATATACCTCTTAAATGTAGTTTCTGCTTCACAAGTCAGACAAAGTGGGTTGCAGCCCATGAAAGCTCATGCCCAAAGAAAATAGTGCTAGTGTTTAAGGTACTGCAGGACTTTTGTTGTTTTTGCTATGTACAGACCAAAACAGCTACTCCTCTGGATCTGGTACAGTGGACTTGCCCAAGGTCATATGGCAAGTTGATGCTAAAGTTGTGAATAGAACCCAAGAGTCTAGACTCTG
Source organism: Podocnemis expansa (assembly GCA_007922195.1). Taxonomy (NCBI): domain Eukaryota; kingdom Metazoa; phylum Chordata; order Testudines; family Podocnemididae; genus Podocnemis; species Podocnemis expansa. The sequence continues at coordinate 10,522,795 of ML682028.1, forward strand.
TCTCCTGATTTAGCTACAAGATAAGTTTTGCACCAAACATAGGAGATGAAGGCCTTCTAGACTTTCTTGATTTCTTTACATGATGGATCTGCTGACATCAGGGGCATCGCTGCCCCAGGGAGGGACCCAGGGCACGGGCCCAGCCCCCTGGCCGGAGACAGGGATGGAAGCCGCCGCACCGCCATGGACAGCTAGGCCCCGCATCCCCAGCCGGCCTTTGTGTTCTAGCCTTATAAGGCATGGGTGCAGTTGGCTAATTTTGATAGCCAGTGATTCCCAGGCAAACAAGGTGCATTATTTGGCTGTTCTTTTTCTAGTCTCTGATAAATTTTAGTGGGCTACAGTAATATTGACATGTTTACTGAGGTTAGATTTTTGTTAAAGGAATTTAAGGGATTTGACTGCACCATATCTTTGGTGTAGGAAGAATTGTCTTTTCATAAGAAAAGGTACATACATTTAAGGGGCAAAGAGGCACAGATTTCACTGTGTATGCAGAGTTAGTCACCATGTAGCTGTTGATTCATTCCCTCCCCCCAGTGAATGGAAAAAAATATTGCTCAAATTTGAGTGGGAAAAACCTCTTTTACCTGGACCAAGTAGAGCAGCACCCACTCTTGAAAATGGCAAAATCCCAGTTTAGGTTAGTATTTACTGTGGGCACTGAACTAGCCACTCCTTTCTCTGTGTTCTGGAAAGGAGTTTTTCTCTCATTGCCAGATTGGTAGGTTTGTGGTGGTGTTTGTTTGTTTTTCCCCCACACCTTCCACACAGCAGGTTTAAGGAAGGGGAGTTTAGGTGGATTGAGCATGGAACAGGAGTTGCAGCTCATTATGTAAGTGTAGGGTAGATGTCTAGTGCAGCTACTCCATAGCAAGGGAATGTATGATTGGATAAGTTGTTTGGTAAAGGATTTAAAAGACTAGAAATGGGGGGATTAGGGCTCCTAACCCTGGAGTGTCAGGGAGCACATCTTATCTCCATTTTCAGGCACTAGAGGGGGATTATGGATGATAAGGTCCCAGCAAAAGGTTTATCTGGAATCCTGGCTCATGAACTTTTGGTCTATAGGATTACTAGGTATTAGAAGCAATAACTTACCACCCAAGTGTCTGCTATAACAGTTGCAAGAGCAGAAGTTGAACCATGGGAGAGGAGTCTAATCCTGGAACCAGAATACTGAGGTTCCTGATCAGTCCAGCGCTTCTATATAAATGCTGCACAAGCACTGGAAATTGTCCATGCTATGGGTATCCCACCTTGCTCCTGTGGCTTGATTTTTCTGGTAGACCAACCTTGGCTCCTGGTGTCTGATTTGTGATTCTGATCTCTGGTTTGTCTCCTCCCTCTGGTTTCTTGGAATCCTGACCCAGCTGATGCTTGACTTTTGCGCTGTGGTTATAGACCTCAGATCTGTTCACGAGGTCAGACTGCTCATAACCTGACTGTGATAGAGCTGGCTGGGGACTATGCTGGAAAAGTGAGCTGATGGCACTTCTTTAGGCAGATGTGAAGTGATCATGAAGTTACCTGCACCCTCCAGTTTTATCTGCCACATACTCCCAGGCAGTTCTTGAAATTTCAACCTAATTGAATAATATACAGCATCCCCATCCTTTTCTATTATATCTGGACAATGAGTGCCAAAGCATAACTGTCCTTGATCACCTGAAAATCCTAGGTACAACTTTGATGAGCATTATTTCCTCTACATTATTTTCCTTGTTTTATTACATCACATTATGATATCATAGGTCAACAAAGCAACACGTTAAAAATATATACACTGAAGGCCCAATCCCATTGACTTCAGGGTCAAATGGTTTGGGATCTGGTGCCTGCTATCTGCTACAAGATAGCAGGTGTTCAATCAAAATTGTTAATGTATTTTCAGTGGATCTGATATACTTTAAAAGCAGGTAATTAGAATTATCCACAGATACTTTGAAGCCATGAATAATTCATTTCTTGTGCATCAATAAAATAATTAATGTATATTATCATTCTTAGCTTTCTACTTCAATAAAATTGCTCACATCATGTCACTGTCATCGTAATGTGCCTTTTATTTCTCATATTAATGAATATTAGTAGTAGAATGAGGAAAATTGTAATAAGATTTAACATCACTTATTAGCTTTTTTGTTATATTACACTCGAATGATATAATATCCACATTCTGACTAATCATGGATTTGCATTCTCGCCCACCTTGGCCTCTCTTCAACATTGTCTTTTTAAGATAATTGCCAATAGTTTCTCAGAACTTCAGTTTAGTTTATCTCTATTCTCTACATACTCCCCCCCTTTTTTGTAGTTTGTATTGTAACTCTTTTCTTCTGATCATGCTAAGAAGTTTAGTTAAAGTATCCTAAAGGGATTTAATAAGACTCTGATCCTCCAAATATTTATGCCCATTTTGAAATTTATTTTTGTGAGCACTACACTTGTGCTTAAAATTAAGCATGAGTAAAAGATTTTTTTTCTGCCAGTTATAGCCTAGATCTGCATTTTTCAAGCTGATATTTTCTCAGATTTTTTCACTCAAAGCAACCTGTTTTTTTTGCAAAACCATCAAGGAGTCCTGTGGCACTTAAAGACTAACAAATTTATTTGTTGCATGGGAACACCTTGTGAGAGTGGGATTTTTTTCCCACAGACGCTCATGTGATAAATAAATTTGTTAGTCTTTAAGTGCCACAGGACTTCTTGCTTGTTTTGCTGAACTAGACAAACACAGTTACCCTTTTGGAATTTGATATTTTTGGCTAACCCTAATCAATGTTTATGGTTTTAAAACTTTCTTCTGGTGACTTTGAGGTACTTATAAATATCAGATTACAGCCCTTACCTTATTGGGATTTTGAGATGGCAGTCTGACAGCACAACTTTTCGTAAGTGTAATTTTTAATATAAAAAAATTAAACAAGAAATATCTATCTATCTATCTATCTATCTATCTATCTATCTATCTATCTAT
>ML682028.1:10525784-10559334 GCA_007922195.1 Podocnemis expansa
TATCTATCTATCTATCTATCTATCTATCTATCTATCTATCTATCTATCTATCTATCATTTGAAGAATTTTCCAGCTCAGTATATTTTTAAGATCTAAGCACATAACCCCTATGTGTGCTATCCAAAGGGAAACAATTTTTCTATTAGTTACACCTCCATTTAGTGGTCATTGGATTAAGCCTTTAGTTAAGTTCCAAAGGGCAGCCATGTTAGTTTAGTTCAGTAAAACAAGCAAGGAGTCCTGTGGTGCTTAAAGACTAGCAAATTTATGCATTGCATGTGCTTTCAAAGCATCTGATGATGTGGGATTTTCTCAATAAAGCTCAAATAAATAAATTTGCTAGTCTTTAAGTACCACAGGACTCCTTTCATTATGAAATATAATCAGGTAATCATATAAACTAAATTCTGTTCTTAGAGGTACTTGCTCAGTGATTGCTGTGTATTAGCTTCCAAAGGCATCTTTTAAGTCAGATATATCATAGTTCTTTAGAACTTCCCATTTTAGGCCCACTCTTTCTTCCATTGAAGTCCCTAGCAAATCTCCCAGTGATTTCAATGGCAACAGGATAGTAGTCTAAAATTCCTTTTAAGAGTGCTATGTTCACATCACTGATAGCTATTTTCTGCTATCTTTACTCCCATCGCATAGTACCCTCCTCTGAGCAGTCAAATTGAAGCCAGTGGAACTGCTCACACAATAAGTCACTACCCATCCACAGTAAGGGTTTTAGAAAATAGGTCTCAGTGAATTATACTATGATGCCATATTTATATTAATTGTCCTTGGTTTTAGCTGCCAGATGTTGAAAAGTGTATGAAGACAAGAGGTAAACTAAGGTCCGCACCCTGAATCTTTCCTTTAAAACTCAGAAAATCGTTTTGAGGAAAACAAATATGTTGCCCACTTTGTTTATCATTTATAATACATCAATGAACCCTACACTTTTAACAAGGCAATTATTTTCTGTTTGTGCCCCTAGCATATAGTGATTTCTTTGCTAAGAGCTGCAGTCATGCTCTTAAGCCTTGACAAGGTATTTTTCAGTGCAGCAACCTTTACATCTTGCTGCTGCAGATTTCTTGGTGTTGTATCTCTTTCTTATCTATATTAGTGTAAGGCCAGATTTTAAAAATCAGGTAAAGTCTGGGAGTGGACATCACTGAGAGAGAAATAAGGTGTAGTACAATTTTATCAATGATTATTAGTGCTGACAGATATAGCTATTCAGAAATAGCCTTTATGCATGTGAAAATATGATGTTCATTAGATAAGGAAAACTAAATTAAAGCCAAATCATTTGCTGCAATCGTGATGAAAACTGACAAATTACACTTTTTAGAGAAAGTAGCAAAGCGTTGGGATCCCTGTAAAAGCCAAAGGGCGGGGGGGGAAGCCCTTCAAGTTCTGAATGGGGGGTGGTAAATAGGAGTAGAATTCAAAAATTGAAATGTAACTTCAAAGTCCTTCACTGGGGGAGAGATGATTTTCTCTGTAGTTAGTCACAATACCCCTTACTAATTCCTCTCAACATAAATATCTGTGCTTACCAAATATGGACTGTGCTTTCCAATAGATTTTGGATTTAATCTTGCAGCCTCAAGGGATCAGCTTTCAAAGTAATGACAACCTGGTGGAGGCACAAAGATTGTAAACAAAACTCCTTCTACAGAAGGAATGAAAAATGTCCAGTTTAGATGCTGAATATGTAGCTTGTCCTACACATGGAGACCCTAGAACTTTCTGAGAGGGTGGGAACCTAAGCCTTCATTTTCAGCTCTTGACAGATTCTCTAAACGTCAAATACCATGTAAACAATTTATGACAATACCTAGTTTTCATCTTGAGCCCAATTATTTTAATCTCGTATAGCCTACATGTTTAAGAAAGAGTCATTCAAACTGGAAAAGGTGCATAGAAGGGCTACTAGAATGACCTTTGGAATGGAAAGCCTTCCTTATGAGAGGATACTCTGTGGCTATGTCTACACTTAGATTGTTAAATCAACTTAACTTAAATTGAACTAATAATTATTAAATCAGTTTAAGTTAAATTGATTTAATGTGTCCACATTAGAAACCCAACTCAAACTAGCATGTTCATGGACAGGATTTGCTAGTTTGTTTTAGGAGAGGGGCACCATGGGAGGCAAGGTGGCCCCCAAGAAGGGCCATGCCCCCACTCAATATATAGGAGGAGGAGGGCACCATGGGAGGAAGAAGGTCAAAAAGTGTTAAATTGAAGTAATGGTTAAATTGAAATAATATGAATATACAGCATTATTTCAATATAACATTTTCAATATAAACTTCATTTTGATATAAAAACAGGTTTTATCATTTTGAAATGACCATTCCTTATTTTGAAATAAAGGCACTCTTCATTTTGAAATAAGGAAAGCTAATTAATATAAAGTAGTGCATAGCTATATTAATCATCATTATTTCAATTTAAAGTGTAAGTGTAGATATACCCTAAGAGCTTGGTTTCTTTAGCCTAACCAAAAGAAGATTGAGGAGAGATACGATTGCTCTTTATAAATACATCAGAGGGATAGGTACCAGGGAAGGAGAGGAATTATTTAACTTCAGAGATAGTGTGGCCACAAGAACAAATGGATATAAACAGTGCATCATGAAGTTTAGACTTGAAATTAAATATAAATTTCTACCCATCAGAGGAGTTAAGTTCTGGAATATCATTGCAAAGGTATCAGTGGGGGTAAAAAACCTAGCTGGCTTCAAAATGGAGTTTAATGAATTTATAAAGGGGATGGTATGATGGGACAGCCTATTGACAATTGCCTGATATTTGACTACTGCCGATAGATATGTCAATGGCCCGTGATAAGATGTTTGAAAGGATGAGTTCTGAGTTATGACAGAAAATTCCTTTTTTGGTGTCTGGATGGTAAATCTTGCCCACATGCTCAGGTAGGAGCACTGCTGGCCCTGGAAAAGACCCAGGGTTCTCACACTGCCACTGCAGCTGCCACTGTAGGTGGCCCAGCAGTGGATCCAGGGCTCAGGCACTGGGATTCGGGGCCCTAATCCCATAAGCCCAGTGCTAGTGATATCCCTGTGCTCAGGATATAACTGAGCACCATATTTGGAATTGGGAAGGAATCTTCTCCCAGGGCAGATTAGCAAAACTCTGAGGGTTTCCACCTTCCTCTGTAGCATGGGGCATAGCTCACTTGCTGATGGATTATCTGTACCTTAAAGTCTTTAAACCATAATCTGAAGACTTTAATATCTCAGTCATAGGTTATAGGTTTATTACAGGAGTTGGTGAGTGAGGTTCTGTGGACTGCATTGTGCAGGAGTTCAGACAAGATGATCATATTGGTTCCTTCTGCCCTTAGAGTCTATGACAGTATTTAAATCCAAATAGTGTGAGCTTTTTGATTTGCTAATGTCGTACACTCTCCTCACCCACTTTGCACAAATGTAAATGAGTGTAGTAGAGAATAAGACCCCTGGGATCAGTTCTTTAGCTAGTGTAAATTTATGTAGCTCTTTTAAAGTCAGTAGAGCTATGCCAGTTCACATCAGGTGAGGATCTGTAATCAGGATCTTGTGGAAAGTGTCTCTCCCTTAAAGTACTCATGGAAAATATAGGCAGCAGGATTTAAAACCGATGAACAGCAGTATGGAAATCTTGTCAAGAAAATACCTTTGTAAAGGTCTGCTTATTTTTCCCTTTGAGGGCAAGGTGAAGCTTCCAGCAGCTGTTTTTCCTTATGATATACATTTTTTCTTGGAAGGGGAGTGAATTTTACCTATAATTATATTGTTTCCCACAAGTAAAACAATCCTGACATCATTGAATAAATGGATTCTGTCTAGACAGTTTTTCATCTACATTTTTACTCTTGTGACATTGCCAAAGTCGAGCTAGTTCTGTGGTGCTTAAAGCATTATTGAGAAGCATTTGATTTTTAAGTACATCTATGGTCTTGATAATTCTCATCTACTTATTTCTGTGCTTGTCAGATCATTCATTGCTTTCAACTTGTTACTGAGGGAAAAAAATCTCAACCTTATTGCTTTACTTTTACATCCAAGGACATATTTTGATTGCTTCCAGAGTCTTCACTTTTCTTTACATCTAATTACATAGCTCAATCTTTTTTGTGTAAATTGAGTACATTTTGAAGAGAAATGAAAGTATATTCAGTAATTACAATACATCCAGTTATTGGGACAAAGCCCAAGTCCAGTTAACAAATCCTAAACCTGTGTAAAAGATATATAGTTGGACTTCACACAAAAAGCACTGGATAAGACATATAGCCACTTCCTAGAATGAGGTAAAAAAAGTCCTCAGGGATAAAGAGCACTTAGGCAAATGAGCTTTCATCTCCACCAACATTCATCAGTGAATTAGAGGGAGCAGGAAACTTTCTGTTGACAGAATGAAAATATTGCTACTAATAAATGCCATCCATTTCCCTTCTTTTCCACTTTGTCCCCATTTTTCTGAACAGTTCCTGCTTGAAGTCTCACCCTTTCCTTTGAGTCTGAGATTCTGAGGCCATAGATCTGAAGTCCCAAGATGACATTTTTTTCTGAAGAGTGATACAGAGAGACCAGGGATTTGTTCCTAACAGTTAAGTAAAATAATAACATCTTGGTCAGAGTGAGTGATGATAACATTCATGCATGATTTTGTTAACTAGTCTGTAGGTAAGGTTACAACTATTTTTTTAGTGGACTTCTGTGCTCCTCAACAATTTTAGATGACATCACTAGGATCTGTAAAACCACTGTTGATCAGATGGTCAGTTAATGTAAATCAGCATAACTTCATCCACTTCCATTGCACAGATGTTACCCTTTTATTTAAACCACTCCACTGGTTTCATTTAAAAATTCAATTGTATCCTGAAATTATAATATCCTTTCAAATGATTGCAAAGTTATTTCTCTATATCTTTTTTTCTTTACATCCTCACTCTCAATTGTTAGTGATTATTTTGGGGATATTAAATAATTTCTCTATTTGGAAGGTGTGCATTGCATTCAGTAGTTCTAAAGCTAAATGAAAGGTTCAGGTCTCTTGTTTTTCAATAATATAAAAGTTAAGAGAAGCCTTAATCTTATGATGTCTTCTTGAATCAAACAGTCGTCGTGACATGTTCATATTTATTTTAGTTTATTTGATAGTTCTCTGGGATAAACAATAAAGGACATTGTATATCTTTCAGAATAGATTTATACTTTTAAAGCAACTTTTTTTTTCAATCTTAGTGACTCGACTTCCTTCAGTGAAGTGCAAAAACTGAGAAATGCCCTCATGTTAATTCTAATGGAAAGAAATGGAAAACAACTGCACCTGGTGGAAGGAAAAAAAGGAAAGACACCTGGAGATGTTCCAAATGTGCATTTTCTTAATAATTAGCACATCATACACCTAGTTAGCATCTCATAAATAACCATAAAGTATGCACTTAATGAATCATTTTACTTTGCACTGTCAGAGGTTACAGGAAAAGCAAAACTGTTTGTTTATTTTAAGAACGGGATGCAGTTGCTCCTTTGGTCTTGCCAGAAAAAACACTCTATCATAAAAGTTAATAAATCTAATTTACATAGTTGCACTATCCCTTAAGCCATACAAAACGGTGAATTAGGGACACTTATAGACATCATTTGAATATATTGTGTAATATGTATATTTTGATCTTTGACAGTTTGACCAGAAGAAACAAAACGCAATTCACTTTAAGGTATCTACTGTTGATAGGAGTCAGAGTACTTGACTTCTAATGATCCAGTGATGTCATAGTCATTCTCATTGTTCAGCTTTGACAGAAGTGAATTACTATAGAAGGTAGTCAGCGCCTCTTGAGAGATGACCTTGAGCAAGGAACAAGTTCTGAGTAGTGTCACAGAAGTTTAGCTTCCATTGATTTCAGTGGAAGATATTAAGCTGAGAGTTTTGCTTTAGAAGGATAGTCTTACAGTTGAGGCACCAGCCTAGGACTTCTTAGATCTGAATTCAATTCTCAGCTCTTACAGTCTTTAAATCAAAATAATGCTGATTATTTGATTTAAAACATTGCATTTCCATACTGTTTCCTTATTTTGAAATAAGGAGCTCCCTCATTTTGAAATAAGGAAAGTCATTTAGATATAATAAAACCTAGTATTATATCAAAATGATGGTTAAATTGAAACTTATTTCAAAATAGTGCAGTGCAGACATATCTTTTTGATTTAACTGTTGTTTTGATTTAACACTTTTGCCCTTCTACTTTGCAAGGTGCTGTGCTTTTTCTACATATTGCATGGAGGCATGGCCCTTCTAGGGAGCTGTGTTGCCACACTTCCCATGGTGCCCCTCTCCTAAATCAAACTGGCAAGTCCCATCCATGGTCACGCTTGTTTGATTTGAGTTTCTAGTGGTGACCTGTTAAATCAATTTAACTTAAATCAATTTAATTATTTTTATAGCAATTTTATTAAATCAATTTAACTTAAATTGATTTACCTGCCTAAGTGTGGGCATAGCTCAATTGATTTACATGGACTCGGGTAAGGTCCTCTGTGTCTTTATTTCCTTTATGTGAAAATGGGGATAATACTTGCTATAACTTGATTTTGCAAGTTATTGAAATATGTGTATAATTACTTTCCAAAGGAGTAGCCGTGTTAGTCTAGTTCAGCAAAACAAGCAAGGAGTCCTGAAGTACTTTTAAAGACTAACAAATTGAATTATTGCATGAACTTTTCTGGAAGAAAATCCTATTTTGTCCGACACTGAAGATGGCTAAGTCCATAGGAGATGCTCTGTGGGTGAGTAACAGGGACTTTTTTCTTTGGAATGGGGGTAAAACTGTCAAAGTACACTCACTACATAGAACATGTAAGTGATATTTGCAAGTGTTGCCAATTTTTGTTATGTTTTGTTGCTAAAAATGTCCTCAGATAGGTTTAGAGAGACAAATTGTGATGGGCTAGACTGATTAACATTTATTGCACAGAACAAATGCACCAGAAGTGGAATCCTGATGCCCTTGAAGTCACTAGCAAAACTCTCAGGGTGATTAGATTCCCTTTTCCAGACTGAAACAGGCAGTGGCCTGTCTTACAAGTCTCTTTTTTGATAAGGGTAGCTTTTACCCTTTAAGTAACCCAAACAGATTTGGAACAATCAAAGAGTAGCATATCACAAAAGACAATATTTCATATTTCCCTTCAGTAGAATTACAGATATTGACAGATTTGTGATCAGATCAACCCCAAATACCATTACATATATTGCCCTGCACCCATAGCATGTTTATGCTAATATATTCTTTGTGCTCATGCAAATACTAAACCCATGCAGAGTAGTTGCTCTCCCTCAGAAGCTGTTAGGCACAGCTTCTAAGCCTGCCTTACACTTTTTTAAAAGTTATTGACATTTTAAATAGTAACTCAGCATGGACGTTGGAATTTAAATCATGGGAGCTGAGGAAGCCCCCTATTTCAAAGAATGGGTGCTCATTGAACATCCCTTCTTTCCAGCAGAAGTTGACCCAATAACAGATATTACCTCCCGTACCTTTGTATCTCTAATATCATGAGACCAGCACACCTACAAAACACTACAAATAATAGATAGAAACCATCAGATTCATTACAGTTCCCATTTGCCCTTCTCGCTAGATGTCTTTGAAGAGCTTGAAGGACTATTCCTGCATTGAATGTCCCCAAACAGAGCAAAGTCAGCTGAGATTTCACAGGTTTCATACAATTTCACAGGTTATTTGCAAGTTTGTAAAATTTTGTTGTGTACTTCTAAAGAAGGGTTTTCAAAAATGGAAAACTTCTAAAGTTTGACTTCTAAATCAGTGTTTTGGGACCTAAATAAGTGGCTTTGTTTCCAGCAGTGCTGAGCAAAAAAGAATAACTTTGAACATCAGCTTTTGAAAATCTTGCCCTCTATTTATAGTCATACAGAATAAAAGTGTTACGGGCCAAATCTTGCAGTCTTATCAAAGCAAAGTGTTCCTTACCAAAGCAAAATTCTTACCAAAGGAAAGCAAATTTAAATTAATGGGCATTTTTCTGGAGTAAGTAGTGCACTGATCCCCCCCCCAAAAAAAAAAAATCCCACCCCCTCACACACACGCCAGTTGCTCAGGCTTCAGGACTACCACGCAGCTACTATGTGCCTTCCATTCAAACTTCCAGGCAGGAACAGTGCCTCCATTCCTCTGTGCCCTATGCTATTTTAAACCATTGCCTCCATATTGTTATGAATTCTCTGGCTCTTCATGAAGAATATGCCATTCCTTCACTCTCTCTGGTAGAATTTTAGGAATCTGCATGGAGATTATCTACACAACATATGGAAGTGCACACAGCTTTCCCCACATATCCAGCTTGTTCATGAGTCTCTGTGTAGTTCATTCATGGGTATAGGTGGTATCGGTGGCCTTCAATCAATGTTTTAAATTGAGATAAATTTTAAAAAGTCAACATTTGGAGCAAGCTGGTTAAGAACTTGAAATCTTGCTAATATTTTATATAAAAAACAACTAAAATCTTTTGGAGAATTTTTAACAGAGTAAACAATCACTAAATTATACTTTGAGGGTCCTTGACATCCATCAACTCACTTTAAATGAGAAGTACCAATAATGTGTCTTTGTGAAAAGAATGTGTAAGCATAATCACATGTGGTGATCACATAGGATGTATTTTTGAATTTTTTTTAACGTAGCATGCCACCCTGGAATGTATCATTAGAAGTTGTCAACAGCAAGGAAAACTGCCAATCACTTTAACAACCAACTACTTTTAAAATCAATCTAGTGACTTTAATTATGATTAAGTATTTATGAGGAGAAGTAATGTTAAAGATACAAATCCTTCTGGTAATAATCTCAAAGTATTTATTTCCCCATGGTGGGAGGCCTTACTTGTACAAAGCACTTAAAATACATGTGTAACTTTGAGGTCAATGGGACTTTCTTACATGAGCAAAAATTTTACCGGAGACATTGTATTAGCTATCATAAAACAAGCAAACATTCCTCCCCTTAAGCCAACTTGCTGCTCCAACAACTAGCCATAAATGCATGACCTCAAAACTCATTGTCTACAACCTAAAGTTACTTCCTTTGAATTTGATCCTGTATTTTCTCCAGTCTGACTTTTGTCCTCCTAGTTGAACTGAAATTGTTTGTGCCAAAGTCTCTAATCATATTGTGCTGATGACGGGCCAGATTACAAAGATATTTGGTGCCTAAAGATGCAGATAGGCACCTTTTGGGATTTTCAAGAAACTAAAAATTGCTTAGGAATCCAAGACTCATGGAAATCAAATCTTGTATACATAGATGCTTTTTAAATTTCAATGGGACACCTCTGAATCTTTGGAAATCTGCCCTTAAGTCTAATGACCTATACTCCATCTTCATTATCCATCTCTCTGATATTTTTACTACTGATGATTACTTGCAAAAACTGACGGTGCATGCCTGTGTCTGGGTACATGTGTGTGTCCTCCACTGCTGAAACTCTATTTCAGTCCCTCACAATCTCCTATCTTATTGCTGCAACCTTCTTCTTTTTAGCTATCTCACCCATTCACTTCCAGGTCAGCCAACATGTAGCTGCTAACATAATCTTGTTTGCCTGTTGCTTTGCCTATTCACCTTTGAAATTCTCCACCAACTACCTGTTTTCCACCACATTACAATTAACCTTCTTGTTTTGACCTTCAGAAAATTATGTCCCTATTTAGCTGCTCTTGTTGTAAATTGGAACAATTTCTGTTCTGTTGTTAACGTCTCTACTGATCAGATGGATGTTGGAGCCAATCTTTAGCCACTTCTGTCTGGGCCTGGGTTTTGTTGAAACAATGAGGACGTTAAAACATGTGGTTGTCTTTTAAGGTTAATAGACCTGAATTAGAAGTCAGAGATCTCAAAGATCTCACTATGCATTTGTTGTGCAGCACTTCCATTGGTTTAGTAAAATTAATTTCAACACTCTTGGCTTCAGCTGTTGATAATGGCCAGGATTTTTAAAAAATAGGAATGCAGATTTAGCATCCTAAGATCATATTTAGGTTCTTGAATATATAGACTGATTTTCAGAAGTGATGAATGCCCACTGATTTTAGTGGGAGCTGTTGCGTGCTGATGTACAATACAAAATCTTGGCCAACATTGTTTCTAAATACCATATCCATTAATCCTGGTGATCTGCAATGAAGCAAATATGAAGGTACATAACAAAACCAGAAAATTTAATGAAGGAGGCAACTGCAAAATTATGCCGACCTGACTAGCTGAATTTTGATTAGAGTTTGCTGAACTACTCCTGCCCAAAATCCAAAAATATCATTCAAAGCTTTTTGGCTAAAAAAAATCTGCTTTCTCATGGCACACTTCAAATTGAAATTTTGTTTCAAATGCATTCAAATTTTCAGTTGCTTTTGACTGACTATGTCAGGATTTTTAAAATTAAGCAACTGACACAATTACATTTTAATGAAAACACAGACAAAATTCACATTGATTTTAACCATAAGTGTTTCAACATTTCCTGTTGAAAAATCATCCCCCCCCCATCCAAACTGACATTTTCCTATGGGGGGGGTGTTAGTAAAATAATTCATGTAAAAAAAATTTAACCAGCTGTAGACTAAAATATTTGGAGTCCACAAAGGACTGTCTATACTAACCTTCTGAATAAAGTACCCCAGATAATTTCATCTAGTTTTTGCGGTGTTGAATGCTGTAATTTGTATTTAACTGAAACATATCTTCCAGAAAAGCTTTAATTTTGACTCATTTCCCTCCGTTGAGGTCCTGTGGGTCTGAAACAATTTTGGATTACAAACTGCCCAGCTCACCATATCTTGGTTCTAAGACTCTTTCTGTTCTTCACTGTGTTTTTGATCTTAGTCCAAAGGGTGCCTGACAAAGACATTATTAAAAATCTGTAATTTTGATATATCTTGTTTCTAGTAATGTTTTGAGCATCACATAAGTAGAAAAATAAATTTCAAAATTAAAGATTTTACTATTTGGATTTTTTTAAAGTACATGTATAAAAATAAATATTTGCCTAGAAGAAAATTGTTTTATTTTGTTCTGTCAGATATTTCCTTATAATTTTCTGCTTACTACAAATTAGCAGTATTTATAGAACTAAAATTATTCTGTATATTCTTTGCTTAAAAAAGGAACCTTTTCTAAAGGATTAATAATCAAATATTTTGTTCAGCTGATTTCCATTGTGTAGTATTCAAAGTCAGATGATTAGCCCCTTTGTTTCCTTATGCTTGCTATGTAAAGGAGTTTATATAATCTTGTCATTAAGTTCAGCTTCAGTGGTAGCAAAGAACCAAAACCGCAAGTGAAACTATCTGCTTCTTTTTCCATCTTATAACTAATGATCAAAGGATTCAATAACTTATCTCCGGACAAGTTTTTGGTTCAGTTAATCAATCTGTGATGCAATGTAGTGAAAGACAGTGTGGGGTTATCACTGCAAAAGATTAAATGAATAGCTATTTATGTTAATACCAGCAGAGTTTAATGTCATGATTTTGCAATAAACATGGCTCAAGAACAAATGGCTATGAGAAACAGAATTCACAATATAAATGTTATGTGTCTTATACAATTCCTTAAAGTGCAATCATTAAAATATAAGTAGCAAGCTATAGTCACTCATGTATTTTGTGTAAGACTGTCCGATGGTAAATGAGATAAACAAATCTTTCCTTTGTGGTTAATGGTTGAATTATTAATTGGAGTAGCTTGCATCTCTCAGTAATTATTTGAAGAACAGAATTTAGACTGCATTGTCCTAAGAAACAGAGAGATTCTGTTTTTAATTCATTGCTGAATTAACTGCACTAAAAAAGTCAGCATAAAAAGCTGCTGGCTGTCAGCCAACAACAAATGCCACAAGTCAAAAAAGCTACAAGAAGCCGGTCAGCTTTAAGAAACATGGAATGCTAAAGCTCAATTATTTAAATCAAAAAACCAATGCAGATGATCAAATAAGCCGTTGACAATATTTGATCTGGAGTACAGGAGAACCATCTGTTCTCCTATAAGCTAAACCATAGTAACTCAGGCAATAATATGTGGTTAACAGTATAATGTAGATTAAATTTTGAGTAGTTATTTCTAAAGCAATTCTCTGGCTGAATTTCTGGAGAATACTGCAGAATATCTAAATGCGGGGCGCGAGGGGGGGGCAAGGAAACACCAAAATATATATGCACTATCAGAAAGGAAATTATTTGGTTCCATATTTTATTTGATACTGTACATAAAAGAACAAGGAATCCTGTGGCGCTTAAAAACTAAAAAATTTGTTTATTGCACAAGCTTTCATGGGCAAAAATCCCACTTCACCAGATGCTTCTAAGATGAATTTTCTCTCACAAAAGCTCATGCAATAAATAAATGTGTGGGTCTTTAAGTGCCACAAGACTCCTTGTTGTGTTCTCCTGAAGAAAACAAACACAGATACTCCTTTGGAACTTTACAGAAATGTAACAAATTTGGCTAAATTGTCTTAGTAATATTGCTCATGTGAGCAATGCTGTTGGTTTCAGTTTGTGACAGTGATCTTATACATCAGTTTCTAATACAGAGAATTTTTAACAAGTTTTGTGATTTTAGCAGCATATAACCCAGAGAGTATCTTTTAGCACTTCTTGCCACATTTTGTATACCTTGTAGGTGCAAAACACAGCATTATTAAAGTGCTGTGTATCAGTGGAAGAAGAAAGGTTTGGTCCTTTATGAAAAAGGAAGATCTATCAAACAATATACAGAATATACAGAAGTTTTCCAGTGGATTAGGTATTTTCTCTAATGCTAGCATGCAAAGGTTTCAATAACTATTTCAATTCTGACTTTGCACAATTTTTTTTAATTGAAATGTTCTTTGTTTTAGAAGGAAGGATAGAATTTGTTTTCCACACTTCTGGATACCATGTAATTATTAAGGACCTCATTTATTTGACTATTGACATCTGTAGTTAATGCCATATATATTCCTCTCTCACCCCTATGGGTGGTATGTGTCTTCCTCAACCTCGGGTCCTCTACCAGAGGCCTGGGAGTTTGAGGGTTCTGCGCAGTATCTTAGCTGTTCCTAGCACTGCACTCTTCTGGACAGAGAGCTCTGATGTTGTTCCTGGGATCTGTTGGAGCCACTCTCCCAGCTTAGGAGTCACAGCCCCGAGTGCTCCTACCACCACTGGGACCACTTTGGCCTTTACTTTCCACATCCTCTCTAGTTCTTCTTTCAGGCCCTGGTACTTCTCCAGCTTCTCATACTCCTTCTTCCTGATGTTGCTGTCACTTGGCACTGCTACATCTATCACCACCGCTGTCTTCTGGTCCTTGTCTATTACCACGATGTCTGGTTGATTGGCCAGTACCTGCCTGTCCGTCTGGATCTGGAAGTCCCACAGAATCTTAGCCCTGTTATTCTCCACAGCCTTCTGTGGGATCTCCCATCTGGTCTTGGGAGGGTCTAGCCCATACACTGTGCAGATGTTCCTGTACACAATGCCAGCTACTTGGTTGTGCCGTTCAGTGTATGCTGTTCCTGCCTGCATCTTACATCCTGCCACTATGTGTTGGACTGCCTCTGAGGCCTCTCTGCACAGTCTGCACCTTGGGTCCTGTCTAGTGTGGTAGACCCCTGCTTCAATGGATCTGGTGCTCAGTGCCTGTTCTTGTGCTGCTATGATCAGTGCCTCAGTGCTGTCTTTTAGTCCAGCCTTTTCCAGCCACTGGTAGGATTTCCCAATGTCCGCCACCTCCGCTATCTGTCGATGGTACATCCCATGCAGGGTCTTGTCTTGCCATGGCACTTCTTCTGCTTGATCTTCCTCCCATGTCTGCTGCTGCTGCCTCAGGCATTCTCTCAGCAGCTCATCTTTGGGTGCCATCTTACTGATGTACTCCTGGATGCTCTGGGTTTCATCCAGGACAGTGGCTTTGACACTCACCAAACCCCGCCTGCCTTCTTTCCGGCTGGCGTACAGCCTCCGGGTGTTGGACTTGGGGTGGAAACCTCCGTACATTGTGAGGAGCTTCCAGGTCTTCACATTGGCAGCCTCCATGTCCTCCTTTGGCCAGCTCGCTATACCAGCAGGGTATCTGATGACTGGCAGGGCGTACCTGTTGATGGCATGGATCTTGTTCTTCCCATTGAGCTGGCTCTTCAGGACCTGTCTTATCCTTTGGTGGTACTTGGATGTTGCTGTCTTCCTTGCCTCCTCATTGTGGTTCCCATGTGACTGTGGGATGCCAAGGTACTTGTAGCTGGTCTGTATGTCTGCTATGTGGCCTACTGGGAGTTCCACCCCATCAGTCTTGACTACCTTCCCTCTCTTTACTACCATCCGGCCACACTTCTCCAGTCCGAATGACATCCCAATATCCTCACTGTAGATCCGTGTCAGGTGGATTAGCGAGTCAATGTCTCCTTCATTCTTAGCATACAGCTTGATGTCATCCATGTAGAGGAGGTGGCTGATGGTAGTTCCACTCTTGAACTTGTATCCATATCCAGTCCTTGTGATTATCTGGCTGAGGGGGTTCAAGCCAATGCAGAACAGCAGCGGGGACAGCGCATCACCTTGGTATATGACGCACTTGATGGCCACTTGTGCAAGCTGTCTTGAGTTGACTTCCAGTGTTGTCTTCCACAGTCCCATTGAGTTCTTGAGGAAGGTCCTTAGTGTCCTGTTGACTTTGTATAGCGCCAGACATTCACAGATCCATGTGTGCGGCATTGAGTCATAGGCTTTCCTGTAGTCAATCCAGGCTGTGCTCAGATTGGTCTGTCTAGACCTTGAGTCTTGGGCGACTGCTCTATCTATGAGCAGCTGGTGTTTTGAGCCTCTGGTGTTGTTCCCAATGCCCTTCTGAGCTGTGCTCATGTACTGGCCCACGTGGTCCTGTAGCTTGGCGGCTATGATGCCTGATAGGACTTTCCATGTTGTGGGGAGGCAGGTTATTGGCCAGTAGTTGGATGATGCTGTTCCCTTGTGGGGGTCTTTCATGATCAGCACTGTCCTTCCTTGTGTTAGCCAGTCTGGGTGGGAGCCTGCTGCTAGCAGCTGGTTCATCTGTGCTGCTAGGCGTTCATGCACTGCTGTTAGTTTCTTTAGTCAGTAGGTGTGGATCATGTCCAGTCCAGGTGCTGTCCAGCTCTTCATGTTCTTGACCCACTGTTGGATGTCTGCTACTGTGATGGTGACTTGTTCCTGTTCTGGGAGATTGCTGTGGTTTGTTCTCAGGTCCTGCAGGCACTTTGCACTGGTGTTATGAGTCTTCTCTTTCTCCCAGATGTTCTTCCAGTACTGTTCACTTTCTGCTGTTGGTGGCTCTGCTGTTATTGTGTTGTTGCACTGCAGTTGGGAGTACACCTTGGATGGTTCTTTGGAGAACAGGGCATTTATCTTTTTGGCCTCTGCTGCCCTAGTGTATCTCCTCAGCCTGGTAGCCAGGGCTGTGAGCCTTTGTTTAGCAGTCTCTAGGGCTTCAGATGGAGTCAGGCCCTTGTATTTTTTCAGTAGCCGAGTCTTATCCTTAATCTCTACACCCTTCTGTAGTTCCACCAGCTGACTAACTTCTCTCCAGATTGCCTTGATCTTATCCTCCAACCTCATTTTCCAGGGGGGATATGTACTGCTGTTCTTCTTGATTGTGTAGCCCAGCATCTCCAGGATTACAGAGGCTGTAGTGTATACCAGTTCATTGGTTTGAGTTATGGAGGTAGTAGGAATTGTCATTAGGGCTCTATTGGCATCTTCTAGCACACTATCTGATGGTAATTCTCCAACGAGCCTTGGCAATCGGTCTCGAGGGCTGACTGTGGCTAGTTTATCCATGATCTTATGCCTCATATCAGCTGCTGTGCTCTGTAATGGAGTGGGTGGCAGTGAAGTGAAGTTCCAGCTTCAGGTGTTGGCTGCACATCTAGTTGAGTCTGGGATGTAAGGTGGAGTTGGTCTATCTCAAGTTGTAAGAGCAGCTTCCTCTTTACTATGTTGAAGCATTGGGTAACTAGCTGTTTCTCAGTTAGTGTGGATGTAGGTCTTTTGTCCACCCATAGTTCCCTCATACGTTTCATATATCCCCTCTCGTTAGGTCTACTGTTGTAGTAGCATTCTATCAATTCCAGGTTCTCTTGTCTCATCCATGCACGGTTTGTTCCAGTAGCCCACTTATCGTCAGATTGTCCTGGTTCCCCAGCATCTGGCACGGACCTTGTTAATCCAGGCGACGTCCAAGCCAGCCTGACTCTCCTAGTTCGTGTCACTCTCATATTTGAGGTAGGCAAGTGAGGAGTTAGCAGGTCTTTTTCCCAAGGACCCCTACTGGAAAGGTAGATAGGTACTAACTAGGATTTGAACCCTGATCTCCCACATCAAGGGCAGCGCGCCTAACCCCTATGCTATCTAGTCACCTCTATATATACAGTATCAGCTTTCCAAAACATATTTTTTTAAATATTTAACTAGTCTTTAATGATGTGAAGCCATTCATTACTGATTTAGAGACCTGTTCTTCCATAAAAACATTATTGCTGTTCTCTGAAGAGTATGCCACTTTATGCATTACAAATACGTTACTTCTCTACCAAATAACAAGCCTGAACTCGCATGAGAAATTGCAAAGGCGCTTGTGTTATAGTGACTCAAATGTTTTGAGTGTTGGACATTCATGGCTTCTGGGAAGCTACTCAGCTGAGGTCTCTTAAGGCTTATGGGCATGGCATGGTAAAAATATATAAGGGGGGGAATGCTTTCACTTTGTTACAAACAGACACAAACACCAGGGGCGTTGCTGACCCGGGGAGGGACCCGGGGAATGGGCTCAGACCCTGCCCCCGGCCTGCAGGCTCCGCCCCCGGCCCACAGGCCCGCCTCCGGCTGGGGACAGGGCTGGAAGCCGCCACGCTGCTGCAGGCAGCTAGGCCCCGCATCCCTGGCCAGCCGGGCCCTGCATCCCCACTTGGGGGCGGGGCTGGAAGCGGCCACGGGTGGCTGGGTCCCACATTCCTGGCCGGTGACAGGGCTGCTGCTGCTGCCACGGGGGAGCTGGGCCCCAGATTCCCTGCCACAGCCACGGGCGGCTGGGCATCAGATTTCTGGCTGGGGCCATGGTCACCAGCGGCTGGGCCCTGGATCTCTGGCCTGATTGGGCCAGAGAGTGGGAGATGGGTGGCCCCGCCAGATCCAGGGCACTGGTGCTGGGATTCGGGGCACATGCCTTGGGTGCCCTGTGCCAGCGATGTCCTTGACAAACACTACAAACCTTCTTTTTAGAATTAGTTATATACTTACATTTATAAAATGCCCTAACACCACCACCACACCTGATGATGATGATGATGATGATTGCTACTGAAATGAAGGCATGATCATTGTAACAGCACACACATGACTATTTGCATATGCAGTTACCACATTTTCAAACCACGTTGCACTATTTTCATATTAATTAGACTTGCATCTTAAAAATCAGATTCTAAGATTTCTTGCTGGTTTAAAAATCCTTCATCATGTGTATGTGTTTGTGATTTTAGGGTTTTCTTTAAATTAAAGACTTTGAAGAAGCAAACTGTTTTGATGAAGGATTTTGAGGGAAGTGGTGCCACATGGCTGACACCAATTCCATAGGCAATTCAGATTTCCCTCACATTCCCACAACAGGCACAAAACTCATTTCAAGTGCATTCTTATCCCCCCCAATATTTTCTGTAGTTCTAAATTCTTTATTTTATGAGTGCTAAATTGACAAAACAGAATATTTTATACTTGTATCAGATTAAAACAAACTAAGATTAAATTGATTTTGGGGTAGAGCAGAGAAAAGTGACTCAACTACACCCAGGAGGAAAACAAGTGTATTGACTTTCCTGATCTCCCCTGAAGAAGCCTGATTTCATTCAAGCAGATTCCTGAATCTCCAGTTAAAGTTACTTGGCTTGGACAGTTATGAGAGTTCATGCAGTGGAAAGCATGAGGACCACAGAATATGAGTCAACAGGGAGCAACCATACTAAAGTTCTTACACCAGAAAAGAGCTGAAAGCAGCAGGGAGAGAAAATCATGGTAAATGCATCTGAGTTCAGCAATTATGAACAAAGACAGATGGTGCACAACAGGTATGGCTGACTGAGAGGTTGCTGAAGAGGAAATGGGATAGTTCACTCCAAGCAACAGATATTGAACAACAGGGTCACAGAGAGCTGTGTCGGAGACTTGTAATGATCTCCGAAACTGCAAGGGAATTGTTAGAGCTGTAATAAATTACTAGCTGAGATTTGACCAGACCATGTGGGTTTCATCACAATCTTTGTGCAGAGCACGTCAAACCCAAGAGCTGTGTGGTACCCCCCATTCACATTTACACAAACACAGCCCTTGTGTTGTACCTTAGTTTTATGTCTCAGTGGCAAACATATATTTCATGGATCTATTTATTTTTAACATGCACCACCTCTTGAGTCAACTTCATTCTGCTTAGTATAAGAGCACAAGAGAGAATTTCCCCCTTCCTACTGGTCACTAGTTACCTCCTCAGAGCCTTTGGGTTACTCCATGGTCTTCAGTTCTTTTAAGGAAAAATCATAGGGTATTTACAGCCGAGAAAGAGACAAAAAGAGCTGATGACAGGCAGCTAGTGGGTGGTGTGTTCTGAACTTGAGAGGCTTTGTTTGCTATGTAAATTAGGGAATACATATTCATGAGACATGCAAATTAAAGCATCAAGTAATGTGTATAGAACATCCACATTTCTGGACCTTCAACATTAACAAGTATAGAGAACAAAGAGGAAGGATTGCCAGCAGCTTATTTTTCCATACAACTTCTCATAAATGATAATTTTCACTACCCTTCAATAAATTGTATTAGAGGAACTTGAGTTGATGAAGATTGGTAGTGGTCAGACAAACTTGCCTTTCTACCTTTTTGGCTAGTAGACGCATGCAGGAGCGGTGTCATTTCATACAAAATTAAAAACCTTTGCATGCCAACCAGACCATATGGCCAGCACCCAAATGTCTTAAAACTACTAAAATATGTATGTTTTTTCACTATCCTTAAAGTCAAATGACTGCAGTTATAATTTTCTTGCTATAGAACTTTATCTACAGATATGCTCCCTTTTTTTACATTCCTTTTTTGTCTCTTATTTCTTCCTGCTTTTGCACAGCAAACTTGTTTCAAGTATGTAAGTGTGTGTTGTGAGGGGCGGGAGGAAATCCTTCATAATCCTCAATACTTTGAAGTAAAAAAAAATAAAAAAGATTATTATAAGGGACTTTAAAATGGCTTTAAAAAGCCCACCACATTTATTTGATGGAAAAGAAAATTACTTTTTGAGAATTCTTTAGATAGTGCTCCGAAATGTGTTACAGTAGGACATTTTATTTATTTAAAAAAAAGTCTTAAATTTTGCAAAATTCCCATTGTACTAATCTCACTGTTGGTCTTTTTAGGGATAACACATGACGGTTTTCTTTTAATATAGCATTATTGGAAACTGTAAGTCTGGCAATGAAAATTTATGAACATTGATACATAATATTGCCAAACAAAGCAAAGTACTTGAGTCTGGAAGTAAATATTCTGTAACTAACATACATGATTTTCTTTTACATTTATGAACAAGCACTACTATGGTATGTGATTCATTTTGTAACCATAGTTAGCTACCTAATTACAGTGCACATTATTTGTGCTGTCACTGAATGGCTTCACAGTGTGTAGCCACATCAGTTCTTGTCTTGATTTTCGTAACTTCAATTATTTCTGATAAAAGCTGACTTTGTTCAGGGACTCTAAACTATGGGAAGTATGCTATTAAAATCTCCAGGGATCCTTATTCTAATTCAAAACTGAGTTTTGTGGTATCCAAAAATCTGAACTTCAGCAAATGACTGAATACAAAATTGTCACCTATTAGGCAGAGTTTGAAACTGAGAATGTTAATATTCTTGTAGAGAGTGCATTACTGACTTATCTAGGAACTGTTTTCTTTTCAACAGTTAAATTGATGTGAGATTTAGTGTCAGAAGAGTGTTCAGCAATCTTTCGTGTAAATTGTCTTATTTTGATATGTGAATGAAAGTATTTTGCTTATTGTGAACTGCATACAAATGATATGCTCTTAGGAATAAAGTATATATGAAAATATGGTAGATGAGATGATATAATCAGACATAGGGGTACTCTTTAAAAATAAACACTACATCTGAGGAAGATAGAAGGGAAATATCTGATTTCTTGTATGACTCTTAAGGAGCCGATAAACTCTTTGGGTCTGTGGGACTGCAGAATATTGACTCATTCAAAACTCCTATTGCATCTAATGATATATATTCCTGAGTGACTATTGCCAGATCTGTCCTGTAATTTATGTAACTATATTAACATTAATGTATAACTAATTTTGATGTAGTGGCAGATCACATTTAGAGTCAATTTAATTGTATTGGTACAGTAGACCTAGTACTTTCTTCCTTTAGTTTGAAGCAGACAGTTTGAGGTTTGCAAACACTTGAATATGCTGCTTTTCATTCTTTCCTCTCTTCCTCTCCCCCTCAGTATTTTATAAACCTAGAGCCTGGAACCTGCCTACTTTATCTGTAACAAGGATAAAGTCAAATCCTATCCTTATCTATTCTAATTCATGAAGGTTTGTCTACTATGCTCATTACAGAAGTACTGGCATACCTTCCAGTAATCCATTAAGTGACATCATATCTGTCATGTGGTGTTTGTTCTCTCACCATATCCCCAGGGAATAAGTGGGTGCAGTGCAGTTTTGTGTGTGCATGTATTTTTTCACTATGTATTGTTAGAAAAGGCAACGTGAAAAATCCAGTTGGAGCAGAAAGTGCTGAAGTCTATGATGGTCTTGGACAAAATTCTTTCTACAACTTCAGACCACCATATACAGAATTTTGTCCTGAAACCAAATGAGATTTACCCTTATTGTAGAGAGTCCCATTGTACCAGAGAAGTAGGTTTTCAAACACTGTCTTTCTCCTGAAGCTTTGCTCAATCTTTCAGATATTTGGAGCGCAGACCATTAACCACTTTGAACGTAATTATGGACCTTGAATATTGATTCTGTATTCTATGGGAAACCAGTGTAGATGATGACAGCCTGTATTTCTGGGAGGAGGAACTGCATTCTATGCCACTTGTATTTTTCTGAGGCCCAGAAGCTTCATTCAGTTATTTTACATTGTCCATCTGAGGAGTGATAAAGGCAACCTGAAGTCAGGTCACTGTCTGCCAGAATGGTGCAGAACTTCCTATTCAACTGGAGATGATAGACTTACTCAGAAATATCTCTATATCATATCTTAGCATCAGAAAGGAGAGTGGGCTGAATTGACCTTTGAAAGGAAAATAGAATAAAATAAGTTGGAGTGAAAAGAAGACAATTAGGGACATAGGAGGACTCTCTTGGTGGTATTGGAGGAAAAAAGCAAAAGTTAAATTACTTTGCTTAATAGTTGAAGGGAATTACTATGACTCCTCATATTTAAGAAATTCAATGCCAAATATTAAAATGCAATTTTATGTAATTTTTGTTTAGTAAAAAAAGGAGTAAAGTTATGTAGGGTTTCTTAAAGATTGATCAACTGAGCCATTAAAATACCGGAAAAAGTCTATAAAGTATAATCAATGGTTATTTGATATTTAATTAAGAAGAGCACAGATTTATCTGTTACTTATTTCATATGTACATTGTAGTTCTCAAAGACTTGAATTGGGGTTGTGGATCTCCTATAATCATAGGTAGTGGATAAACACAAACTGTTTAATCCATGCCCCTAAAATATGGAATCTGAAATATAGTTAGTTATCAGAGCCAGACAGAAAATAGAAGGCAGGACCATTTTAAAATTTCAACAAAAATGAAAAAAAAAAAGGGAAGTTATGAATTTTTGTCCAAAAAGATGAGAAACAGTTTTCAATTTTTCTATTAAAATTTTGTTTTGTTTCATTTTTCTTAATAGGAAAGCATACAGTTTCCCCTAAATGAATTAAGAAAACAAAAATTTAAAAAGTCTAATGGAAAAAACTATTAACATTTTCAATTGAAAACATTTTAACAGTCCTATTAGTCACATTATTTTCTTATGATAGCTAGAAAAAGAAATCCAAATAGTGAATAAGGGTTAATTTAATACTAATTTCTACTTCCTTATGAATGATGTGGGTAAAATGTATCTATCTCAGTTCTTGATGCTTATGCTGACATTTGAGTACCAAACACTCAGGTAAAGTCCCAGACTGTGCCTTTTAAAGTAAAAGATCCAGTTTGAAGTCATGGTTGAAGAGTGAGGAAGTACTCCGTTCCTGTGAGATGCACTATTTGCTGGAGCTCCCAAGAACACTTTGCAGCAGAAAATGCTCTCTTCAATGATCAACCCGCAATATTGGATGATGTGGTAGGAGGCTAGAGGCAAGACTACTGCACCTCCCTGCTCTTCCCCATAGCTTTTGAAGTCTTGCAGAGGACAAAAAATGGTTCCAGAGGAAGAAGTTGAGGAAGGAGGAGAATTAAATATCAGCGGGTATGTCTGTACTGGAGGCATAAGTCAAATTAAGAAACTCCAGGGACCCATTTGGAGTTCATTAAATCAACTTAAGCACTTGTTTAAATTGACTTAATAACTCTTACCCTTAAAGTGACTTTAAAAGTTAAGTCCACTTTATTAAGTCAACTTAACAAAATGTAGCCATTTAAGTCAACTTTAGAAAGTCACCTTAAACAAATGGGGCCTCTCTAAGTCGAAATAATAAAGCTAACTTTGTTGACCTTATTAAGTCTCCTTACCTGAGCCCTCTAGTATAGATATAGACACAAAGCCTAATTCCTCTTGTATTACACTGATGCAATCATCACAGACACGCAAGAAGTGCACCCATGAAATAAATGATCTAGACTGAGATATTTCAAGAAATATCTTCCTACTTATGAATCAGCTCATGTGATAAAATTTGTTAGTCTTTAAAAGTGTCACTAGACTCCTTGTTTACCTTGCATAGGTTTAGCAATAATAGAAGAATTTGAAATATTGAAGGAGGCTTCCCCCTCCTTTTTAGTACTCAACCAATGCTTCCTGCTGTGCATCTTACAAGATGTAGCAATACATTGTGTAGTGGGTTATTTCAGAAGTATAATATCCTGATAAGCTTTCTAACATCTGTTCTGCACTTTACATATATTTTCTTTTATTCCTTTCTGTGTTATCCTTGAGGCAAAATTCTCCTCTTCGATCCTCTCTGCAACTCTCTTATCAACACTGCAGATCTCTCTTTGTATGTTTTACATTCATTTTGCAGACCAAATGTCCATTAATGTAAAGTTCCACAAGCATGCACAGAATATATGTACTAAACTCTTTGGTTCAGATAGTAGGATCTCACCGCAAGTCATAGAGAAAGAAGAATGTAAAAATGCCTTGAAATAGTAATATTTTGTTAATGGTCCTTGCTTTTGCCACCCTTTTTTTTTTAACTGCACAAACAAAAAGAAAAGATCAAACACATTAACATTAAACCTAATAGATGCATCCCTCGCATATGACTGCACCTTTCTGATTCAGGAAATAGCAGGACCCAAATTAGAGAATGAGAAGTTTGATTCAAAATTTAAGTCCCAATATTTTTCTGTGATTTAGAGTATATAAAATTAGCTTCTTACCTTCCCACATAATTATCACCTTTGTAATTCATCCATATTGTAAATGTTTTTTGTCAATTGAGATATGTCACCTTCCAGCTTCATTGTGATGATAACACTCAGTAGAGTCAGTATTAGATTAATTGCTTCATAAAAACATGTCAGGATGCTAAATAGTTATTGGATTCAATGGTCTTCATCAGTGTGATATTTTAACAAGATTTTCAAGAACAATCCTTTTTGAACAATCCTAAAGAATTTTGCCATAGAGTGAGGTCAGTCAATGACAGTGCTTTGATTTTTAGAGAATCATAGAGGAAAATATCCATTTTCATATTACTTGGCTCTAAGGAATGCATATTAAAAGTTTGTATCTCCTGTATTTTCCAAAGAAAAGATTAGTTATAGGAAGAGATCTCCCATAGAAGAGCTGTTTAATTAAGAATAGCTAGTTAAGCCTTGGAAACATTAATTATCTCAAGGATTTTGCAATTTGATTATTTTCTGATGATGCAGGGAACATTCCCCAGTTAGGTCTATTCAGTGAAGGATTTTTGTAACTTTTTGTTTTCACAAGTTAGTGAAGATTTCATGGGGAGTATACAGAGAGGCCTCTGAGAAAGCAAAGCAGAAATGCTAGAAGGAAGAGTGACAATTTGAGTGAGCATTTACAATATGAGAATACTTATTTCTAAAGCAAGTAGGGAGATCTTAAGACACAAGCAGAAAACTTCCCTAAAGGAAAAGTTAACAGAGAGTTAAAGGAAATACAGTGGTTGCCTTTAAATTCTCAAGTTAATTATGTGAGACAAGGTAGATGATGTAAAATCTCTTATTGGATCAACTTGTCTTTGTGAGAGAGACAAACTTTCAAGCTACACACACCTCTTCTTTAGGCCTGGTCTAATCACACAATAATTAACTAGAATAGGAGATAAGATGACATTCTGTGAAATCAGATTGTGCCAATCAGTTACTTATTTGATACAGTATTTTATATTTCTTACTTTACAATAATATTGAGCCCCCAGTCAGGATCATGGACTTGTTTTTTGAAGACCAGTAAAAACTTGTAGGAAGAGACTTTCTCTGTACTGGAGATCATATTAGTACATAAGAAGTCTGGAAGGCAAAAACAGAGATAAAGATTGCCTGGAATAGTTTGAATCTATGGTACTGGAAAAATATCTTACAGAGATTCACTTGGAACCATAGTACAAGGGCAAGGTGTCTGAGGGCTTGGGAACACCCAATAACGTAATGGCTATTCATTACTGTGCCAATAGAGGACATGCCACCAAGGGAATTGCTGAACACACAAAGTTAACAAGAGTTAATCTCCAAACTCATGTGGCTAATCATCTGGTGCAAACCCTACATATGACTAATAAATCTAATAAGTATAACATGAAAGCAAGTCTCTGAATGTATTCTGAGCCTGATCTGAAGCCCACTCAAGTCTATATGAGCTTTTCCACTGACTTCAGTGATTTCTCCTAGTCGGAAATTGCTTCCGATTTCACACTAGAAGCTCAATAGTACTGTCAAGGGTGGAGAAGGACTGGGGGGGAGTCAAACCCTAGTAATTTCTTCTCCACCCACTGGTACATACAGGAGAACAGTGGATGTGAGAGGAATACACTTTATGTTTCTGCAAACCTAGAAATGGAATTTTTTTGTTGTTGTTTTTTGGTGTTTTGTTTTAAGCAGAATTTAAGTGATAGCAGTTCAGAGGTACCTGTAACCACAGACTCAAGGTATCTGAAATCAAAGACTATTTGTGAAGAGTTTCTGATCTTTGGGTAGAATTTTATCACATGGTACTGTGCATTTTTATTTCAGCTTTAACACAGTCGGTAAGATATGTGAGTATCTTTTGGACAGTGTTTATGAAAACAAGCAATTGATTCTCAAAATATGTAGGCATCTTTTATAATGACATTAAAGGCTGTAAGATATCATTTTCATGTTTTTACCAGATTTGTATAGACCAACTGCTTTATGCCTGGAATTCTCTGTTGCTGTCTTGTATAGTTGCATGAGCTTGCTGTCTATATATGTCTTAACACAGAGTTCCTTCAATACTCATCATGAACAACACTGAATGCAGTTTCTCTACAAAAATATTACAGTATCAGTTCAGAAAATAGCGCCTCTCTTTTTCCTGTAGTGTTATTTAAAATAGGCGAGATCTGGATAGGGACCCCCTGTTTAGCAAAACAGTTAAGCACATGTTTAAGGCCATCCCCAACATGAATCACATGCTCAAATGCTTTGCTCATTCATGGACCCTAGTATTTTTTGTTAAAAAAAAATCATCATCACTATACCATTTTCCCTTGTTCCTCATTTGTTTGTAGACTTCATTTTATCTCAGAGATGAAGGCTATAAACCCTAGATTCATTAGTTTTTAATCTTTACTACTTTTAGAAAGGAAATGTATGCCTATGCTGTGAACCACCTATAACAGAACTTGTTAAGAGTCATTCTAAACCTCTTCATGTAATTGGATGCAGTAGTAAACAATGACTTTGAGAGAGAGTTTATTTTTGCTTGTGTAAATTTATTTCTCAGATAAACTGCTTCCTAGATGAGACATAGAACTTGCTCCTTCTAGGAATAAGCATCATCATTAGAAATGATGGTCCTTCTCTTGTGAAATGTGGCAACTTCTTTAATATCTCTGCAGAGATGGAGAGGGGAATGCCAAAGCAGCCCACCATGGTAGCATTTAATTGCAGAAGAGGGGAACTACGCACAAAATGAAGTTAGTGAAACAGAAATGCAAGCTATGATACCAAAAGTGAAATCCCTGCAAGCTGCATGGAAGCTTTCGAAAGGGTCTGTAATAGAAACTCGATGTAAATGTATACCTGATTTTTTTTTAAAAAGGTAAAAATCTCAAAATAAAATGTCATGTTAGCTTAAAAGGAAAAAAAAAAAAGTAAAAAGTAGTTACAGGCAAAAAAGGCATCCTTTAAAAAGTGGAAGTTAAAGCCTACTGAATAAAATAGAAAGGAGCATAAACACTGGCAAGTGAAATATAAAAATAAAATTAGAAAGGCCAAAAAAGAATATGAAGAACAGCTAGCCAAAGACTCAAAAAGTGACAACAGAGAATATTTAAGTACCTCAGAAGCAGGAAGCTTGCTAAGCAACCAGGGGCCATTGGATGATTGAGGTGATAAAGGAGTATTCAAGTATTCAAGAAAGATAAGGCCATTGTAGAGAAACTGAATTAATTCTTTTCATTGGTCTTCTCTGCTGAGATGTAAAGGAGATTCCAAAACCTGAACCGTTCTTTTTAGGTAACAGATCTGAGGCACTGTCTCAGTCTGAGGGTTATTACAAGAGGTTTCCAAACAAATAGATAAATGAAACAGTAAGAAGTCACCAGGTCCAGATGTTATTCTGTGAAACTGTATAATGACTAACTGCAGTATGTAAACTATCATTTAAATCAGTGTCTGTACTAGCCTATTCTGATGCTAGCCTATTTTTTTAAAAAAGGCTCCAGAAGCAATCCCAACAGTTACAAGCCAGTAAACCTAACTTCTGTACTAGGCGAATTAGTTGAAACCATAGTAAAGAACAGAATTAATGGACAAATAAGTAAACACAATTTGTTTGGGAAAAGTCCCTGACATCTTAGGTGACTGACACCTCCATCTTCAACATTTCATTGCAAACTACAAGGCTATGTCCACACTTAGTCAGGTAAATCAGTTAAATCGATTTAATAAAATTGCTATAAAAATCATTAAATAGATTTCAGTTAAATTGATTTAACGTGTCCCCACTAGTAACTCAAATCAAACTAGCATGTCCACAGACAGGACTTGCAAGTTCAATTTAGGAGAGGGGCACCATGGGGCATGTGACAACAAGGCCCCCTAGAAGGGCTATGCCCTTATGCAATATATAGAAAAAAGACAGCACCATGCAAAGGAGAAGGGCAAACCTGTTAAATCAAAATAACATGTCCACACTGCACTGTTTTGAAATAAGTTTCACTTTAACCATCTTTCCGATGTAATACTAGGTTTTATTACACTGGAATGACTTTCCTTATTGAAAAAGGAGGGAGCTCCTTATTTTGAAATAAGGAAACTTAGTGTGGACATGCAATCTTTTAAATCAAAATAATCAGCATTATTTCAATTTAAAGACTAAGTGTGGACATACCCCAAGTGTTTTAAAATAGAAAATGTAACCCAGTTATAACCATATAATAAATGTGACATAAACTATTATCACGGCAATTACAGGTCTCAGAACATTCTTTAAAAACAAACAAACAAACAAACAAACTGAAAATGTCACCACACAGGAGAAAGTCTGTCATCTGACAAAGAGACTGGGACATAGTTATGTGCAAATACATTCATGTTTCTGAGTCTGTAAACTGACCAGAGCAGTTGCTGAAGAACATTAGCTACTTATTACAGTTCCAATCCAACAAAACTCTTAAGCATGTCCTTACCTTTAAGTTCATGAACAGTCCCAATGACTTCAAGAATCTATTTTAAAAATGGGCAAAGATCTTAAGTATGATATTAAATTGACCTCAGTGGGATTACTTGTCTTTAAACTTAAGTGTCTGGTTAAGAATTTTTTCCTAGATCAAGTCATACGCCTCTGGCACAGCTTGGCTTTGCACTTTGAGAAGCATTTGTCTATTTATGAGAAACCTGACAGTTATATTACTGTCTCACTCACAATATTGAAATGTTGTGCTTGTTCTGTTACTAGGACTAGCCTGTTTTCTAGCAGCAAGAATCAAAGGAAGTTAGTGACACAGAGCTCAATAAAAGTCATCACAAACTGAATTTTTGATTGCATTGCAGCTATTCACTTCCAGAAAAAATATAAGAACAGTCCAGCTAGCCCAGGATGTTGTCTTCTGACAGCAGCCAGTGCCCAAGGCCTAAGAGAGAATCAGTAGAATAGGCGATCATTTGTGATCCACCCCATCGCTCATTCACAGCTTCAAACAGAGGCTAAGTACGCTTCAGAGCATGGTTTTGCATTCCTGCCCATTGATGATCCTACCGTCCATGAGCTTATTTAGTTCTTTATTGAACCCTGTTATACTTTTGGCTTCACAACGTCCTTTGGTAAAGACTTCCACAGGTTGATTGCATGCCACAAAATGCTTCCTTTTGTTTGTTTTAAGCCTGCTGCTTATTAATTTCATTTGGTAACCCACTAGGTTCTGGTAAACAAAAGAGTTTATCAAATATTTTTATTTACTTTCTCCATACTGATCCTGATTTTATAAGCCTCTATCACATCCTCTGTTTGCAATCTCTTTTTCAAGCTGGAAAGTTCCAATCTTGCAAACGTTGTACACTGGATTGATCAACCATAAACTTCATCTGCCATTTTGTTGCCCAGTCACCCAGCTTCATGAAATCCTTTTTGTACCTCTTCACAGTTTGCTTTGGACTTAACAATCTGAATAGTTTTGAATCATCTGCCAATTTTGCTACCACCTTGTTTATTACTTTTTCTTGATGATTATGAATATGTTGAACAATAATGGTTCTGGTACGGACCCTTGGGAAACAACACTATTTACCTGTCTACAGTCTGAAAACTTCCATTTTCCCTGTCCTTTGTATTCTATCTTTTAACCATTTACTGATCCAAGAAATAGTCAGTAAATAGAATTTGGTACCCATTTATATGTAATATTAACTTACAACCATCTTCCTTTTCCTTCTTGAATAATTTCATTAGGTGATGTCATAATCCAACATTTGGATATCAATCAACTTGCAATATTTTTCTCCCCTCTGAACCCTTCACTGAGGTTCCCTAAATCTGTTTTAAACAAGAGAATAAAGAAGAGCCTATGCAAATTCTTTATTTTATGCATTTCAGGACAGTTGTTTTTTGTTCTCCCCCCTCACAAGCACCCAATGGCATTTGCCCTGTTTGCTATATTTTGTCACTGACCTGTAAATAATGTGTCTTTTGGCTATGTTCTGCCCCTCTTTTGACGTGTGCATTAGAGCTGTCATTGAGCAAAGCACTCATGACATCAGATTGGAGAGCTTTATTGATGTATTCCCTCTATTCCAGAGTGCATACAAGAATGATGGTACATATTATATGGGAAGAGAGAAATAAGCATCTTTAAGTTTTATTGCTCAGAGTCATTTAACAGTTCCATCATTGAAGAGACCATTTTAAATCACACTATATAGACACTGAGACCACTCTGTGGCATATTTTCATCCAGAGTTGTCCAAAATTTTTCTTTAGGGCTGTTTCTTGGTATCACTGATTATTTGCAATTCTATATTCTAGTTAAATTCTATTCAAAGCATGTATTCCTGGTTCTTTGTGTGAAATATTGTCTCTCTTTCTCTCACCCTACGTTACTATATGTTGTTTAAGATTTCAGATTGTCTTTCTGCCAAATGTTCAGGCTTCAAGAAGAACTTTAAAAGCAATAAAGCTGATGCTGTGTGCAAATATCATGCTTGAAGAAATGTTCTCAGCAATAGGAAAGTAAAGTGAGAATTAATTCACGTTCAAGGCATCACGGAGACTGAATGGTTCAAAATCAAGCAATAGATAAGAGACACAAATGGACTTGACTTATTTATTTCAGTGTCAAATATATCATAAAAAGAGATAGAAAGACCAGACAGAAAAAAAGGAGGCGGGAAAAAAGAAAATGTGCATTCTGCTGGCTTCCCTATCATTTTCAGAGCTCTCCAAAAGCCTGTCAATATCAAAAATAAATCCCTACAAATTGGAAGCATGTCACTTTAATCTTTTGAGACAGTGAAGTTAGTCACTGCTGTAATTTGATTTATCACAATGTTCAAAGGTGTCGTAACACTGATGGGGGGAGGGAAAAAAAAACAAAACAACTCCTGGTACTCTCCTCCAGAAATGAGAGCTCTTCTGTTCTCTTTTAGTTATCACCACCATGTTATCTGAGATTTCCCAGGTATTTATTTACAGTATTTGCAGAGGAGATGCAATGACTTGAATGAAGTTCTCCAAAGCCAAGTCTCCTAAGTGCACATTTTAAGGATGAAAGACATACAAGGCAGCTGTTTGCCCTGTAATAGTGTCTCCAAAAGTGCTGGCATAGAGAAGTGATTCTTTCAGGTGCAGAGTCAAACTGCAATACATTTGCAGGTCTTAGAATCATAGAAAATGCAAGGAGTCATGAGGTCATCAAGTCCAATCCCCTACATTCATGGCAGAACCTAGTACCCTCTTAAACTATCCCTGACAAGTGTTTGTCTAACCTGCCCTTAAAAGCTTCCAGTGATGGAGATTACACAACCTGCCGAGGCAACTTATTCCAGTGGTTGATCACCCGAGAGATAGGAATTTTTTTTCCTAATGTCCAGCCTAAACCTTCCTTTTTGTAATTTGATTGCTGCTTGTCCTATCATCAGCAGTTAAGGAGAACAGTATTTCTTCCTCTTCCTTGTGACACCTTGAAAACTGTTATCATGTCCCCTATCAGTCCACTTTTTTCTAGACTAAACAAACCCAGCTCCTTCAGTCTTCCTTTGTAAGTTAAATGTTCCAGGCCACTCATCATTAGTGTTGTCCTTCTCTGTTGCTCTGAACTTTTTCAGTTTGTCCACATCCTTTCTGAAATGAAGCACCAAGAACTGGACACAATACTCTACACTGGAGGCTTAAGTCTACTTAACCAGGCTAAAGTCAATTTAAGCAAATCCAGAGCTATATTTAGAATTTATTAAGTCAACTTAAGTGCTTGCTTAAGTGGACTTAATAACCCCTGCCCTGCAAGTTGACTTAAGCCTTTAAGTCGACTTTACAGGGGGAGAAGCCCTGGAACCCATCCCCTGCCACACCCCAGGTCCCTATCGGGCTCTGGGAGCCTGATCTGGATCTGGGGGCCCAATCCAGCCCAGCCACTGTTGTCAAGGGGCTGAAAGCCCGATCCACCTCCCAGACTCTTTCCACACACAGCTGGGAGCCAAATCTGTCTCTCAGCCCCTTGCCACAGGTGGTGGGGACTGGAAGCCAGCTCCTGCTGCCTGCGGCAAGGGGCACGGAGCCTGATCTGGCCCTCAACTACTTGCTGAGGCAGTGGGGGGCTGTTAGCTGGCTCTTGCCACCTGTGTCAAGGGGGACGGAGCCAGATTGGGCCCCAAGCCACTTGCTGGTATTTGCAGGAGTCTCATAGCCCAATCTGGCCCTGAGCTACTTGCCATCACCAGCAGGCAGCTGGGCAGTCTGGTCAATTTTCCAGTCTACTCCTGAGATCAGGAGTAGCCTGGAAAACTGACCAGGCTGGGTCACTGAGATGTTTCCCCAGTGGCAGCATTTCTGTCATGGGGGGCAGGGGCAGCCCAGTCAGCATGGTCCATTTCACAGCCTGAGATCAGGAGTAGCCTGTGAAATGGACCAGGCTGACTGTACTGTCTCCCGTGTCCACAGCAGACATACCCAGCAGTTGACTTAACAAGGTCAACTTAAAGTTGACCTTCTTAAATTGACTTCAAAGGGCCCCCCCCCAATGTAGAAAAAGCCATTGAGGTCTAATCAGGGAAGAGCAGAGTGGAAGAATTACTTCTCATGTCTTGCTTACAGTACTTCTGTTAATCTGTGCCAGTATGGTGTTTGTTTTTTTGCAGCAGTGTTACACTGTTGACTCATATTTCGCTTGTGGTCCACTATGACACCCAGATCCCTTTCTGCAGTATTCCTTCCTGGACAGTCATTGCCCATTTTGTATATGTGTAATGGATTGCTCTTTCCTAAGTGGAGTACTTTACGCTTGTTTTCACTGAATTTCATTCTGTTTACCTCAGACTATTTCCCCAGTTTGTTTAAATCATTTTGAATTGTGATCCTATCCTCCAAAGTACTTGCAATCCATCCCTGCTTAGTATCATTGGCAAACATTGTAAGTGTACTCTCTATGCCATCATCTAAATCATTGATGAAAATATTGACCATAACAGAACCAAGAACAAATCTCTGAGTTACCCTGCTCATTATGCTCTTCCAGCATGTCTGTGAACCACTGATAACTACCCTCTGGGTGTGGTTATTCAACCAATTTTCATCTGTCTTATAGTAGCTCCATCTAGGCTGTATTTCCCAAGTTTGTTAATGAGAAGGCAATGAAAGACT
This sequence comes from Podocnemis expansa, assembly GCA_007922195.1. Lineage (NCBI taxonomy): Eukaryota > Metazoa > Chordata > Testudines > Podocnemididae > Podocnemis > Podocnemis expansa. Next base: position 10,558,638 of record ML682028.1, read on the forward strand.
ATATCAAAAGCCTTGCTAAACTCTCAGTACACCACATCTAGCACTTCCCCTCTATCTACAAGGCTTGTTAACCCATCATAGAAAGCTATAGGTTGATTTGACATGATTTGTTCTTGACAAATTCATGCTATCTATCACTTAGCACCTTATTCTATTCTAGATGCTTGCTAATGGATTCCTTATTTTTTTGCTCCATTATATTTCCTGGTATAGAGGTTACATTGACTGATCTATAATTGTCTGGGTTGTCCTTATTTCCCTTTCTATAGATGGGCACTATATTTGCTCTTTTCCAGTCCTCTGGGACCTGTCCAATCTTCCATGATTTTTCAAAGATAATAGCCAATGTCTCAGATATTTCCTGAGTCAGCTCATTGAGTATGATAAGGTGCATATCATTAGGCCCTAGTGACTTGAGGAACTTGTCTAGGTAACTTTTAATTTCTTTCCCTGTTTTAGCTTCTGATCCTGTCCTGTTTTCACTTCCCTCTCCTATGTCAGGAATCCAGTCACCACCAACTTTCTCGGTGATGACTGACAAAAAGATATAATTTAGTTCCTCTGATATTTCCGCATTTTCTGTTGTTGTGTTTTTCCTCTTTTTTTAGTAATGGACCTATCTTGCCCTTGGACTTTTTCTTTCTTTCTTTCTTTCTTTCTTTCTTTCTTTCTTTCTTTCTTTCTTTCTTTCTTTCTT
>ML682028.1:10559344-10570852 GCA_007922195.1 Podocnemis expansa
CTTTCTTTCTTTCTTTCTTTCTTTCTTTCTTTCTTTCTTTCTTTCTTCATTCAACTAGCTTAATCCCAGTTTGTGCTTTGTTCTTTCTGATCATTTTCCCTACATAACTTTGTTGTTTATAATCACCCTTTGTGATTTGTTCAAATTTCTACTTTTTACAGGGCTCTTTCTTCATTTTTAGATAATTGAAATCTCCTGGTTAAGCCAGGGTGATCTCTTACCATACTTCCTACCCTTCCCGCTCATTGGAATGGTTTGTTCTTATGCTTTTAATGCTGTCTCTTTGAAAAGACATAGTCACCCTGTCAACTTACTGAATAATATCATCTAAAGAGGACTTTTAAGTCATAGCCCATACCACAGTAGGAGATGCATAAAAGTACAGCCCTTCATTGGCCTTGTGCCACCTGAAATGGTGGGAGAGTTTGAGCCTCAGCCTCTGCTAATACATATTTCAATGAGGTTCAAAATAAGAAAGGACAGTTGGCATGTTGTTGGATGACAGGCTTCTGGAATTTTCTTCTTCCCACTTTTTTTATCCAAAATAGCCTGAGTCTAACAACCTTCTGGGCAAAACTGAAGAAATTGTTCATTTGACAAGATTCTATGGAAGACTAAGGATATACTTTTGGGAGGGTGAGTAGTTTTCTGTGGCTGTGATGTAGCAGAGTTAGTTTATTTTTTTTCATCAGAAATGCTGATTTGTCCACTTTTGACAAATGTATGATGGAACACTTTGTAGGCACGGGTTAGTTGGTCTGGCCAGGTTTCCTGGCAGTTTGGCCACTTGGGTCCTCTGCAGCTGGGCAGCAAATGGTGCTAGGTGTGCGTGCAGTCTGGCCAGCAATAGGGGCTGTGAGAGGCTTGAGCATGTTCACTGAGGGTGGAATGTTCAGAGGTGTTATCTATGGAGTTTGAGAGAACCCGTATTAAGCAGGTGTGAACAGTAATTTTTTGGTGTGTCAGTTTTCCCTGGGATGATAAAACTGAACAACCTTGCACAAAGCTAGTCTCCTCCTCCCTGCCATGCTTCAAGTTTCTGCTTCAAAGCATGGAGATGCTAGACCCTTTCAAACAAAAAGGTCACCAGAATTTTTTAACATGGGAAAAACTTACTTATCATCCAGCCGTGTTCTCAGAACAGATGAAATGTGGTTGCATGATGGGCTTTGGGGGGGGGGGGTTGTTTAAGAAAGCTGAAGGAGGAAATTCATTCTGAGGCAGGCACTCAAAATAGAAAATATCAGTTTAAATGGTTAAAGTTTGACAAAGTTATAAGCAGTGTGTTATAATGTAAAATTCTGTGCAATCTGGTACATATGTGATGCTACAGCCCCACATATAATGGTTAGTTGATGTGTTGCCACTGTATGAATGTAGGTGGCCATTATTATGTGATTATATGCGTTAGCTGTTAGGATGCTTAGAGATTTTTTTTCTGTTTAATCAATTTACTTTATAAAAAATTCCTTTAAACACGTTGAAAGCCTTCTCCAAAAGCTGTATGTTTCTTTCACTGTGGCTTTCACCCCACTTTTCTACACTGAAATTCATTTATCTCATGGAGTTCACAGGAAGTTTAACAGCTATCTGATGTGGGCATAAAAGACTTTTATTTTATTTTACTTTTTAACTTTATATTTCAAGTCCTTCTTAAAAATGCACATAAATTAGCATTAGAGGTATGCAGATTCAATATGAAACAATCCAACCTCCCTCATTTGTCAGATATGATTAGACTGCCTTTTAACAAGTTTTCTAAAATGTGCTGAAGTGGTGTCACTATGGAAGTATTCCCAGAGGTATCTGAGAGGATATGAAAAAGTTCCCTGGCTATTCCAATTTGATCAGAACTACAGAAGTCCTACAGAGGATCAGGCTGTACCATGCTTGATCACTGAGATTTCCATTAATTTTTAAAGCTTTCTGTAAAATCTGCTTTATAAGTGATTTAGTGCTTTCTTCACTACAGTGCAATTGGGAGGATGGGGTACGGTGGGCAACATATCCTCAGCATCCTCCTATTCATTTGATTGTGTCAGCTTTTGCCTCCCGCTACTACCCCAAATAAACTGAAATGCCTCTTTGCTCCCTGGTTACTTGCCATACACGAATAAATCCACAAAAGGAGAGAATCAATATAATTAATTCAAACCGTGGCTGAAACTCAGCTCTTGAATGATAAATGCCTCCAAGGTCATTATGGCTGGGCAAATCTAAGATTACCTACTTGTGTCTTGGATTTTAACATGTCAACAGGAAGAGATGCCTGGCCAGCCTAGTTCAGTGCCTTCAGCTGCTTGAGGATCTGACTGGGTATGTGTTCAAGATCTTGAAGTAGCCTTTCTGGTTACTTGACAAGGAAGACAAAGTAGAATCTTACATTGTTTGTTTTTTAATATAGAAGGAAGTTTCACCAGAATGACATCTTTAAATGGGAAATGTGAAGTTCTGGCTCCGTTGCATAACTCTGCTTGCATGCAGATATAGTTGGGAATTGCTGCTCTAATTCTGAATATAGGAAGGTCTCTGAGCACAGTACTGCAATACTCTTATGTAGCACAGATCTGGGAAAGTTACCAGCACCATAAAGGGGGGATCTAAGCTCCACTATATATTGGGAAACCTTGGCTTCCTTTTCTCTAGATCTTTATGGATATTCTCCTTGTGTAATGTGGAGAGGGAGAATGATCAGTGATGGGGTGGGGGCTGCCATTGTTTCCCTGAGCCAGAGAGACTTCTTGTCTTCTTGGGCCCTTCACAAAGTACATAATCAATTATTTGGGCTCCATGTTGCCTAGGATCCTTAAAAAGTAGAACAAATACCCCTCCACCCCAAATTCCTGTAAGCCGATTAAGTTAAACAAAGCAAAAAATCTGAAAGCTGAAATAAGCAAGGCTGTTCAAACATTATTTTGGCAAAACATTAACAATGGATTAGGTTTAGATCTCTCATCTTACAGTGAGCTCTCCTTAGGGAGAAAATAACTAGCCTCTTTTCTGTTTAGCTCCTGTATGAATCTTTGATAAATCACTCTCTGCAATTATACTAAAGGACTGCTGCTTTGACATACTGTCTGATCTCAATTCTTTGTTTCATAGATTCACTTTTGGATCTATGAGTCAACTTTTATTCCAAGACCATAAAACTTAAGCATATATACTCCTAGAGATAATAGCACAGGATTAGACAAAAGGTGCTTGATTTTTTAATGTATTTAGATGTCCAACGATGCATGTTGTCGCTATCAGGTTTTCCAGAAGCACCTAAGCACTTCAATTGATTTGAATGGAAGTGCTTAGTTTTTCTTCCCCCCTCAAAAGCACCTATCTGCATCTTTGTGTCTAAATACTTTAAAAATCTGCCTTTAACTCTGACAAAGACAGCCTCTCTAATAGTGTTATGTTTTATTTATATTCTCAGTTATAACTTTATGATAAACTTACATTCTTTCTATTATATTTGAATACTTATTCTGGGGAATTGCATATGGTCCCTTATGCACTATAGTCAATGATGCTATTGATTTTCATGGAACGTTACAGACTCAATCATATTTATATCATACTGATTGTCTTTGAAAGAAATGTAGACCCTAACTTCCACATTTACTTGCACTAATGACCCTGCACACTGTTTTGCTCAACCAGTGCCAGATAGGATATGTGCACACAAACACTGATGAGTTTTTGCACAACACAGCTCCTTATTTACACTAAGAGTTTTACACCATTCTGGCACTGAAGGGGCCTAAATGGGAATGAGAATCATGCTTATTTGTTCATGTGACTGTATTTGGATACATGGAAAAATCTGCACATATGCTAGCTGTGGTATTTTTGTCAGAATCAGGAAAGGACTATATTACATATAACTGCTCTCTAGTTACACTGTCAGAGAGGAAGCAAAAGAGATGGAATTGGGCTAAGGTAGTAGGAAAAGGTGAACAGCTGGCAAGTTTCATATTTGTTTGGACTATTGGGGTATGATCAGGTGAGAAGCTTATCCATATGGCAGGGATCTTATTAGGGAACCAGTATGAGTTAATGCTAAGTCATAGGGACAGTATGATAGATACTACAGGTGTGTTATATGACAGGGTCCTGCACTGAAGAGTTTACATTCTAAGTAGACAAGTACCCCTAAAGAGTAGGGAGAATATAAAAGCTAGCCTTTTATTTTCTAATTTTATTCCATCCTTTCTTTTCTATCATAACCCATTTCTGCCTCCTGTTTTATCTTGACTGAGGCCTCTGTTTTCCTTATTGGGGATAGACTGTTCTCTCTGAATGCTAGAATCCAGAAGGCTTTTCACATACACCTCCATTTACCAGAAGTGCTTGTTTGGGAGGATCTGGGAAGAAGCCAGAAGGCTTGTGTGTGCCCTGATCTTTCGTTTCTACTTGGTGGAGTAAATAATTTACAATAATTTGGATTTATGCAAAGAGGAATTTAGAAGCTCTCTGCTTGCAAATTAATATTAATGAACCTTGGAAACATGATCAATGTGAAGCACATATTAATATTAAGGGTGTCTTTCTGCAATTTCACCAGACTACTTAAAAGAAATAAAAATACAACAAATAACATCTATTCATGTGGCAACAAAGTCACTGTTGTAAGTATTAAGGGCATGATTATGATCCCACATGATGTAAACTGGAGCATCAGTTAGGCTTGTGCTGATGTAAAACCATATAAAGTATTATGTGCAGAGTTTATAACCCTTTTCAAACTCCAAATCATACAAAAGACCCCTTCAAAAATTAACAATAACTACACACAAAATCAAGATAAGAAAACATGCCGGTAAATACAGAAGGGCCATGCTTGTTTATTGAAGAAACATTATTTAGTAGTTCTTCTTCTGGCTATAACAGTATTGCTTATTTTCATACTTTAACTTCCAACACACTTAATACATTCCCTTAAGAGTTTCCTAATGTTTAAAAAAAAAAATCCTCTTCTCCTCTAATTTGCCAGTCACTTTCTCAAGATATGCTATCTGGTTAAGGTCACTCCATTTCTGTTCAGGGACAACTGTCTTGAAACTTCTCTTCTTGCTGTCTTTAATGCATCAATCATAATATAATAAATCATAAATATAATATAATACATCATAAATCATACTAGCATAAACTATGCTCCCTTTTATAGCCAAGGCACTTGGGTGAATAGAACACATGATGATGTTGATTTGGAGAGGATAGCAAAGCATTATCATACATTGCACACTAACTATTCTTTCCTTTGAAATCCTAGAGGGAAGGAATCTTTTTTTATAATAGCAGTGCCAAGAAACTTTTCCCATTTCTTCTTCTTCATGCCATTCCGTTACATTCTCTCTGGGCATCTATCACATTTGTAAGAACAAGGATGAGGTTAATAGATTTTGAAAGAAAAGCACAATTTGCTGATAGTTGGGACCATTGTCCAGGTATATATAATGAGAGTACAAGGAATGGACTAAGTGATCAATTTTATGTCACTGGGGATACTAGTGAATGTACAGACATTATTTTCTATTTCTGTTTGCTGATATTTCCCTACAGATAGTGCACCAGTATTAAATGTTTTTAAGAGTTCTAAATCTTCTAGTTGAGAATTATATAACTTTAACAAAATGCAATACGTGATTTGCCTGGGAAAAAAAGTTTCAAAGAAGCTTGGCATCAAGAGCATTGTAACTCTTCAGTGCTGCTGGGAAGGCGGACAATACAAAAACTACTTTTGAAGTTTTTCTCAAAATATTAGACCATAAAAAGGTACAGTTCTTGTGGTTTCTACAGCATTATAAGTATTTCATTTTTCCCTCCAAAGAGCATTCACTAAACGATATCATCCATATGCTGCCTTTGAGACCATAGAGTCTTTAAAGACTCCTTGATATCATATACAATGCATCACACTTTTATAATCCTCTTCAACCAAGTTTGGGAGGTGAAAATTAAAGAGGATTGAACATTCTCTACAAGGAAGGCTTTAACTCTTCTAGACAGCTACGCTATTTTAAATACACATTGCAACTTGTTACTTTATACTGTTACTAAGGTTCTTTTAACCCAAAACTCCTGCTAACTTTACTCTCTACAAAATGGCATCAGGAAATAAATCAATGGAGACACAGCTAGCCTATTGATAGGTGGGTGGAATGAACAGCACAATACAAGATTGCTTTCACTTAAAGCTGCACTTCATTCTAGTCTCAAGCACTACACATGTCTTCAACAGGTTAGTAAAACAGCCCAAACATCAGTTACTTAAGTTTGATGTGGCTTTTGAGTAGTACAACAGCTGTCCAGTTGGACTGCCTTTCAGCTCCTGTTGAGGACCTACTGTGTTCATGAAGAATTCCTGAAGAATTCTCTTACCCCATATTTTCTCCCCTTATTTACTGGGTTAGTCAAGTCTAACAATAGCATGACACAAAAAAAAATGTTAAGCAAATAACCTCAACGTTTAAGCAGAAGGTTTCCTCAAGCCACTAGACAGATGTTTTTGCAGAGTCCACATGTCTTGAGGGCCTTGAAATACATATTCTAAAAGATAGATATAGAAAAGCTTTCTGCTTTTCCAAGCAAATTCTTCAGCAATTTCAACAGAGATCTTATCAGGCCTTCCTCCCTTGATCCTGTTCTCTCCTTGCTTTTTGCTTAAATATGCTAAGGTTGTTTCAGAGACTATGTCCGATCTACTGACTGGGACATTGCTGGCGCCAGACTAGCATCAGAGCCCTGGGTCTGCCATGGTGGTGGCTGCAGTGGCAGTGCGCTTAAAGCATGCGAGCCCCAAATCCTGGTGCATAAGCCCCAGGTCCTTTTCTGGGCAAGGGGCACCCCTGTCTATTGATTTAAATACTTTTGACAATATGCATTCTAATTGATATTCCAATTATCAGAAGTGGTCCAGGTTATTTTTGCTGGTTTGTCAATAGGGTGATCAGATGATATGATTTTATAAGGACAGTCCCTGATAGATGTCTGGGTCTTTTTCTTCTATAGGCATCTATCACACCACCTACCCACAAACTGGCCCAATTTTTCACACTTGCTATCTGGTCATTCTATTCACCAAGATCTCTGTCCAAAAAAGTCAACAAGACTTTGCTAGTAGTTTTAGCAGAAAGATCACCCCATTCTGCTGGTTGCATTGAATATTAATACACATGTTTATAGAGTAAAAAAATACCTAGAATTAATTATTCCAAGGCATGTTCAAATCAGTATGCATCACTAGATTCTTAATGAGTGATGTTCCATTTAAGAAACAGGAGATGCTTGGTTAACATAAGGTTAGACTCTGACCCATAAACTATAATGTTGCTGCATAAGGCAATGCAGCCCTCTACTAACAACTAGGGCTAATATATTAGTTATAGTCATGGATTTTAAGTTAATTAGTTCTCAATTCCTTTTAAATTTTAGCAGTGCTAACTGAAATTAAAAGCCTGAAGACAAGTGAATATAATATCTAAGTTTCAGTTATTGCATGAGCTTTCATGGGGGGAATCCCACTTTGTCATGAAGTGGGATTTTCTCCCACCAAAGTTCATGCGATAAATAAATTTCTTAGTCTTTAAGTGCCACAGGACTCCTTGCTTGTTTTGCTGAACTAGCCTAATATGGCTGCCCCTTTGGAACTTGGCATATCTAAGACTGTATGTAATTCTACAAATCATTAGGTCATGTGCGAGTCAGATGTTCCAACTTCATCACTGGCATGGAAATTTTAAATTTTACCTAGCAAGTATTTTGCACATTCTGAGTCCTTAAATGCCCTGTTTTTACAGAGTAAAATATTACAGCTATGCTGCTCTCATTAATAAAGTTCTTGTTTGTCTCATTAGGTTGCTTTCTTCTACATTGTATTGACAGGAAAGAATCTGTCTACTGCAGAATCACTTTTGGATTCTTGAAGATCACAAATAGAGTGCTGTTGATAGTGTAGGCTATGTCTGTCATTTTCTGGTGAGGAGAAAAATGTAAGTCCATGCACACTAGAGCTTCTTTTGTTTCCATGTACAACTGTAATTTTATTTTCAGTCTAGTAAATCAAATCCATTACTTTCCTTTTGTTTGGCAATCTCATTTGTTCCTAGCCCAGAGTTGATTTTCCTTCCTCAGTTCACAGTTATTTCTTTGCTCTTAAGTCCATCAATCTGGTTGCTGTTTGGTACCAAGAAAGTGCTTTCTTCTTTACCACTTTTATCCTCTTTCCATTTCTATCTGGCAAGTAGTCCAACTTCTATATCAGAAGTCTTAGACCTCCATACCAACTAATGTCACATTTTCTCAGAGTCACTATTTAATTTTTCAAGCAATTCACTTATTTTCCCATGATGCCACAGACTATGTTCATCAGTCTGCCCTGCTAAATCCTGTTACTGCTAAGGTGATCAGCTTTGAAGATGTTCATTTTGGCCAAGCATGATTCTCCCTTGTGCCACCTCATGAGTTCCTGTGTCTGTTTAAACTCCCTGCAGTCTAATATCTTGTAGGAATGCAAAATTCTCAATTTGGGTTCATAGATTCTCAAATTTCTCTCTCTTTCTCTCTCTCTCTGTGCATGTGTGTGTGTGTTTTTTAGCCAATTTACTGGACCAAAATCAGTGTGTGTCTATTCTGATGGTTCTGCAAGAATCCCACCCCCAACCTGTTCAGATTTTGGTTGATGTGGGGTGGGGCATTAAGGAAGAACTGACAAAGAAATGCCATCTTTGCACAGGACTTCTACAACTCACAGGGGGCTAGATTATGGAACTTCAGTGGGAATGTGCATAGTGTGTTATGATATGAAGCATCATTGTGGCCAGACAGCTCTTGGGGGAAGTTGGGTACATAGCTGCTCCTCTTTCCTTTCTCCTTTCAGGGGTATTTCTGCACAGGACGAGTAGGCTGCATTGGCCCTAAACTTTTAAACAACATGCAGAGAAGGGAAGGCCAAGTCCTTACAACATCAATGCCTCCCAGTGTCTTTTACCTGGACAACTTTATAATGAAATATTGATTTTAATTTCTAGACTGTAATATAGGGAGTGTGTCCACCACTGAAGGTGCATATTGATTATTTAGAGTTCTACACTGGATCCCCAGCTTCGATGAAATGATCATATGGGAACAAAATCAAGGGCAGCTTTTCTTTTTATCAGGTCAAGAGGTTGTGACCATTTCTTATAGTGTGAGCATTGCTTCATGGTTCATGCTTTTGTTTCAGCTTAAATAGGAAAAAGCTGCTGGCAAAGGGTCCTGTGTTAGAACTTGGGCATTTGCTCTACCATTTGATCCAGAGTAGACAAGATCTTTTGGCCTTCAGCCATACTGCAAGTTCCTCTTTTCTCAGACATTTTGGGAGGGACTCATGCTGAAGACTGAAGTTTGTGCATCAGGGACTTGGCTCCATGACTGATGGAGGTGAGCAGTTGAATGTTTTAAGCCATCAGGGTTTGGGGAAGCAGCTACATTTATTTTCACTGGATTGTTTAAGGGTGGGTTTTTTTTTTCTTCTTCGTATTATCATTGTAAAGTTGGAAAGGTTCCTCCAAAAAGGAACAAGCAACGTAGACAACACTAAAGAGGTTAATTTATGGACCAGGAACAATGAACACTGGACTGAACAGTTTCAGCTTCAAAATGGAAGTAGCGTGGCAATTGCTTACATACACATACTTCTTATTTACTGTTTAAAACTAATTTTCTAACAGTTTTTTTTTTCCTTTGGTGGAAAAGCAACTCTATATATGATGCAAGGGTCAGGGTTGTGAGAGGGATTGGTCTTGACAGGTAGGGGAATACTAACTTCTGTATAAGGTAAGCTGGGGGGGGGATTGTATGGGTATGTGACATCAGGCAGGAGGGTACATGACAGGATACATGGGTTCAGGGGAAAATATGTAAGAAAAGACAGCCTTCATGCTGCCTACCTGGTCAGCCTCCATATTTATGAAGCCTAGTGTGCTTGCATGGATAACTTATCCTAACACTATCATGCCTAGGAACTGTTGGCTAGATCTGCACTATAGGGCTCAGGTAAGTAGACTTAATAAGGTTGACTTAAAGTTGACTTTATTAAGTCAACTTAGCGAGGCCCCATTTGTTTACGTCAACTTTATAAAATTGACTTAAGCCACAGGACCCATTTGAAGTTGACTTAGTAAATGGGTCCCCAGGCTTAGTGACCTTAAAAAGTCAACTTAAATGGCTCTAATGCACTAAGTCAACTTCATGAAGTTGACTTTTAATGGGCACATTCTGTTAAGTCAACTTAATAAAGTCAACTTAACTCTTGAGGTCAACCTTAAGGGCAGGAATTATTAAGTTGACTTTATCAAATGCTTAATTTGACTTAATGAACTCCAAATGTGGCCAGGGAGTTGCTTAAATCAACTTAAGCCTCCATGCCATGTAGCAAAAGTGCTTAGGCTGGGATTGCCAAAGGTTCCCAAGGTGAGCTGGCCTTGGCACCCTGCATCCATAGAACTCTGATTGAAGTTGTGTGTCTAACTTTCATGGGTGCCTTTGAAATTCCCAGCCTCAGTGCTCTTTTAAAGTCTGTATGCATCTGAGTAAATAAAATAAATAAAATGCTTTTAGATCAGTGTTTTTTTTTTCTTTAAGTAACTCTGATTCAGCCATTTTCTATTAAACAAATTATGGGCAGTCATGTATTTCATAATGTGTCACCATTATTTTTTACTGAAATATTGTACAGTCTGACATAATTATCTTGGTGAAGAAGATAAGAAAATTGAGAGACTATGGTTCACAGCATTTTGCTACAGACAGAATCTTCCTCAACACATTATGATCACAACTTGTTTCAAATATTCAATATTTAATAATTTTATAATTAAATATTAACAGAATATGATGATTATGCCCATGGTGTAGCATACAAGTAACATTTAATGAACTAACATATTTAATATGAAACAGCTGAAGGTGTTAAAAATATGTAACAAGATATCAATGCAGAGACATCCTCCTATAGAATAAAATATGATAACCACATGCATGAATTTTAACAGACTTGTAGAGACTGTAGTTATTTATTAGTATTTAATTATATAAGAGAGCAACTTCAAGCTTTGACACGCTTAACACTGTGTTAAGGACCCAATCCTGCAACTCAATCTGGCAATAAATGCTGATCCCCACTGAAATCGGCTGCATACCATTGCACCTATACTCATTCCTTATATTAGTATGCAGAGAGAATATAACTACCTGGGAAGTGTTTTATGACATTTGTTGGGATTAAAACACTGTGCAACAATAAATGGCTACTAAATATATTTAATGTAGCATGATTAACTTAAGTGCAAACCCACAGGGTCTGTAGTCTGATCTTATTAAAGCTAAAGGAAGTTATTGAAAGAAACAGAATATTTAAAAACAAACAAAACCTGCTGTTAAAGATTAATATTTTCTTCTTTGTTCACCCTATTGTATTTCAGATAGAAATTATCTATCTATCTATCTATCTATCTATCTATCTATCTATCTATCTAT
>ML682028.1:10589066-10739430 GCA_007922195.1 Podocnemis expansa
TTCACCCATCTTCGAAGCATCTGAGGAAGTGGGATCTTCCCCCACGAAAGCTCATGCAAAAAATAAATCTGTTAGTCTTAAAGTGCCACACGACTCCTTTTTGTTTGTTTGTTTGTTTGTTCGTTTTAAATAAGAATGTTTTCAAATCTCTAAAATCAAAATTATGGTGTCAAACATTCTACCATTGGTATCTGCTCTTTAACTCTTCCAGAAAGTGGCAAAGAAAGTTTATAACTGTAGTGATTTCCTTCGTCCTTTTTCTTCCTTCATACCTTGCAATAATGCTCTGTAATAGAACTAGGCCCATGTTATCTAACTGCAAAGTCATTAATAGCTAGTGTGAGAAAGCACATGAGCTTGGTTGATTTCTCTCTGACGTGGTTCTCCACAGTGTTCAGTTAATACTTCAGTGCTTTATTTTCTTTAAGCATTCCAGTCACCTTTGTATTACACTTGATTCCCTTGGTATTACTCTGTGTCTTTCTATTCCACCTCTGATATTTGTTTCTTCACTGTACTTCAGCTAGTAACATTGTTGGCTCATCATAAGGAAAGTGATGGAAATGTATAAATAAATTGCTATATATTGTCCTTCTTAAACTTTGTATGTCTGAAACCAACATACTGAAAGACATATAAAACATCTGTACTGGTAATCATTTGGTGCCGGAAAGCATGGCCCTCTAACAAGCAAAACATCTTAAAATGAAGCTAAGCTGAAAAATCCATTTCACTAATTGAGGAGGGAATTGCCAAGAACCATCTTGACAATAACAGGCTCACAGGCTTTAATCACTGAAATAGGAATGTACCGAACAGGCAACTTTTAGAATATATATGATGTAAACAGCCACAACACAGTGTGTATCATCTTGATTTCACATAGTTGAAATGGATAGATGAGCTGTGCCATTCCTTCTGCATAGCAAGAAGCTTCTTCTGTATGTTGAGGGTTTTTTTTGTTTGGTTGTTTCTTTCTTTCTTTCATTTATCAGTACTGATATCACACATGGCCAACCACTAGCTATATCAAAGTTTCAGCAGTGATGGATTCCACCAGTGTGGTTGTGTGTCAATTTAGTTTTAGGATATCCTCCTAAGTTGAACTGACCTCACCCTTCCCTCCATTCTGCCCAGGCATACATTTTGAATTTAGTACAATAACTCAATTTTATTAACGGAGATAGTGGTGTTGTGTGAGATTTCATAATGTTAATATCTCATTAGTTATTATGTGATACCTAGTGAATATAACAATCAAATAGTTCCCTAGTATGCATCAGATGATAGCCATCTTTCTGTGTCTCCAATATATTAATCTCCTGTTTTCAAGAGCATTTGTGGACATGCTCCTCTTCCTCCCGTCTGATTCCCTCACCAGCCAAGATCAATCAGCTTGCTTGTGTTAATTCCTCCCTTCTGTTACTGGCCTTGCCTTTGCTCAACCAATAAGAATGTAGAGGGTAGCAGAGCTGGGAGCCTCTGTATCACTTTTTCAACCTTTAACAAACACCCTCAGCTGGTGGGAAGGAGAAACTTTGCAAGTGGCTCTAGACTATTCTTAGGTCTGAAAATACTGCAGATTTTATCATGATGTCCTTCACCTTCACATGTTGACAAGTTGGAAAGGCAGGAGTGAGTTCCTTGTGTTACCAGTAGATATGGGGGCTGCTCAAGCAGGGGAGGTTCCTACTGCCCCAAACACATTCAGAGGATATTGACCTTCAGAGGCACAAGCTTTGGATGTACCAAGCTGCAATACAAACACTCTTGAATGGCCACCAGTAACAGTTCCTTGCTTTGAAGAAATAAGCAAATGTCACACCACAGATATATTTAAGTTACTCTTAAAAATTTCCCATTTTTCCAACTAATTTTTAGTGAGTGGGAGTACCCTGGTATTCTCATTTATTCTTCCATTTAATTTCATTTGTCTGTGAGAATCTTTCTGGGGTTTTGAGTTGTGTTACCAGGTAGGTCTACACAGACTGTTACAGACAGGTTCTATAAACGTCTTGATTTTACCAAATCTCCACAGGGTTGCACTTTTCCAGAATTCCCCCCCCCCCCCCCCGAATAGCTTTTGAAGCACTGTTGGCCTTTCCGTACATGTGCACGTACAAATAACAGCTGCCCTCAAGCAGCCAATTTGTAGCTGTACATCTGCTCTGCTGTATGTCTTCCTCTTCGAACTGTATGTAATCTTAGCTCCTCTAATACTTATCCTTTATATTTCTGAGGGTGAAAGAGTCTCACAAACTGGAGTACTTCAGTTAATTTCATTGAGATGTTGTTTGCCCTCTCAAATCCATATATCAATGAATTAGAAACTTTCCAACTTAATGCATTGTATTTATCATTACTATTTGTATAAAACCTCCATTGTACATGACTCCAAGCTAATATAAACAATTTGTAAGATTTGATTGCCAACATTTGTTCATTAGAGTTTCATGCTGCTAACATTCATCATTTAATTACACCCTAGATAGTGATGTTTAAGAGATATTTTTAATGTTAGTATCTTAACAACTTTTGAGCTATCATTAATTTCATCCCCCTCCTTCATTTGTTAACTAATGCACATACTTTGTCTCTAATATTACTTTCCTCCTTGACAAACTTTTAAATATTCATCTTAACCCCTGTAGTTTCACAGCAGTTCACTTCTTTTAGCGGTGAAAGATCAAGTTATAAATATAATCTGAAAATTTCTTTCATGATGGATTAAAAAGATCTCCAAAACTATCAAACCAACCAATAGTCTATAGATCATGCAGCCACTGTGCTGGCTCTTTATATGATAGAAACCACTTTAAGCATAGGTGTTCTGCACTCCCAGAACCTCTAGTTCCAGTGCCTATGACATTTTATTTTAAAGAAAGTAAGACTACAAAACAAAATCAAAAAAATTTGCAAATCTTTTTTTTAAAGGGCTCCACATATAGCTCTTAGACCAAGATTCCTGGGAAGGAGTTGAAATCCAAACTTTGGAGTCCACTAGGACACTGAAAGTGAAATGACTTAAAGCAATAGGACTGTTTGTTTTTTGTTTTTTTGTTTTTTTTTTCCATTGTCCACACTTAGAAACACACAGAAAGTAAAGCACAGAAGCTATTATGAACTACGTTCCATTTTTTAAGTTCTTTCATTTGGAGTGGCCCAAGTCAGCATTGACATTATCTGCCTAACAAACAAGGAGTTGTGAATCATGATAAAGTGGGTGAAATATGGAAACAAATCAACAGATTGGGCCAGTTTTGAACTAGTTTGTAAATTACTTTAGATTATTGATTAAAGTTGTTCCTTACTGCACCCCAACAAAATCTGAACTGGTGCCTTTATCTTATTGTATCTATAACATAACAAGTGGAAAGTGGATATGATGGATGGAGTTGCTGTGGAAGGAAATGATTCTTTGGTGGAGTTAGGGATGACTTTGTGGCTGTTCCCAGACCATCAGTGTAGAACTGATGACCTATATTAACAACTGGAAACCATATCTGAATACTGAAATTTCCACTCTGACAAACCTGTTTAATATTCTTACTAAATTAAATGAAAAGCAATGCTTGGCCTGAGTCATCAATTTTATGAAACTTACTCTTTTTACTTCAGTGGTACTACCCTTGATTTTTCACTGCTGTTAATGAAAGCAGAATTTGGAGTGATTTCACTTTTAATGACACAATTCTGTGATGCTAAGACACTTTTAGGCAGAGCTGATTGGGAATGGATTTTAGTTTTGGTGACAATTTTGGACACAAAAACAATGTTTCACTTTCATACCATTTTTTATGGATTTTTTTTTCTGATTTTCATCCAAAACCCAATTTTTTGGTTTGTTTTTAAAAGATACAAACAGTAGTGTTTTTATCTGTTGTAAACCAGAAAATGACTTAATTTTCTTGCTTTTTTGGATAAAAGTCAGGGGGGGAGGAGGGAGAAGAATATTTCTTATGAAAATTTCCATCTTTTTTTTTAAATCATCAGAATACTGTTTAATTAAAATGTTTTGATAAGTTCTACTTTGAGTGCTAAAAATGAATATTAAAATGAATCCATTCATATGAATTACACTATATCAACTGCAAAAATCTTTTGGCTACTCAGTATTTTTCTTTTACTTTGGTTTGTTCCCACATTTGTGCATTTTGCTATACATTTTGTAAGAGGTAAAATAAAATGATTGTTTGTGAAAAATTCTCTGTCATCAGCCCTGTTGATTTATGTCTACTGCTGATCAACTGAACAAATAAATCACAGGCGGAAATAATGCAGAACTCTATCTCAGTGGTCTGTAAAGTTTTTTATACCATATCCCTTTCTGCTCTTCCCATCCTTCATCCAGCGGGAGCTGGGAATGGGTCATGATTGGGGCCAGAGGCTGCAGTTTGGGAATAAGGATGCAAGGAGCTATAGCTGGAGGCCAAGCCATGGGATGGACACTCAATGCATTGCAGCTGGGTTCAAGATCAGACGCTGAGGCAAAGTACATGTGCTACAACCGGGGTCTGGGCACTGAGGCCATGGAAAAGCTGAGTCTGGAGTCCACAGCTAGGCCCAGAGCACAGCTCAGACAAAGCATAGCTAGGTGGCAGTCCCTCGACCATCCGCTATAGCCTGCCCATGTCCCCCAAAACTTTCCTCTGAGCCTACCCTAGAGGTGCAGAACTTCCACTTCTTCTCCAACTGCTCCATTCTATGTGACGCTGCTGTTCTGAAGGGACCTTTAAGGAACAAATGTATCTTTCATCCTATTCTGTATAGGTTCTAATGCTATGCTCATCATATCTAAACATCTTTTTGTGGTGCGATTTGTGACATGTTTAATATCCCTCATGTCTTTGTTGTCTCATCCCTTCCCCAGGGAGAGAAGTGTGTACGAGTCATGTTTTGTTTTGAACTATATTTTTTATGCAGCTGTAATTCCTATATATTCATGTTGTTTTGTGTTTGTTAGAGAAGGCAAGGTCAAGAAATGCTTAAAACAAAAGGTGGTGAGATCTGTGATGCTCCTATTCATAATTGTCTGATAAATGATTTTGAGTGCTTCATAATCAGGAACAATGAGGTTCAGTCAGTCATTCAAGCACCAGTTATTTGTGAGCTTTGTGAGGCACTGCTTCTGCTCTGTGATTGGTCACTTAAATCACAAGGTGAAGTTTCTGTGGCATGAGTGGTTGGCTTAGCTTTTATGTACAGCCTGTGTACCTGAAGTCATTTGGATACTGAAACACTAGAAACACAAGTTTGAGAGGGGTAGCCATGTCAGTCTAGTTCAGCAAATCTAACAAGGAGTCGTGTGGCACTTTTAAAGACTAACAAATTTATTTATAACATGAGCTTTTGTGAGAGAGATGCTACTTCATCAGATACTTGAAAATGGAGAAAAAAGAGTATAAAGGAAGAAGGATAAGTTCAGTGAAGTAAGTGTAATCATGGGATCAGGTCTGATTACTTCAGCAAATCGAAAAGGTTGTATTGATTGAAAATGAGGGAACAACAAATTGGAAGGGTAAGAGAGGTGGCGACCATCGTTTCTAATGAGAAATCCAAGAAATATCCCTATTCAAACTTGAATTCATTATATCAGATTTGCATATGAATTCTAACTCTGAAGTCTCTCTTTGAAGCCTTGACCTAAAATAAATGTGTTTAAAGATAGCTGCAGATAAATCCATCACAGAGTGGCCAGAGAGATTGAAATGATCCCTTACTGGTTTTTGAATATTGTCAATTCTGATGGCAGCTCTATGTCCATTTATTCGTTTACACAGAGACTGTCCCATTTGTCCAACGTATGAGGTCTGAGGGGCATTGTTGGCACATGATGGCATGCATGAC
This sequence comes from Podocnemis expansa, assembly GCA_007922195.1. NCBI lineage: Eukaryota > Metazoa > Chordata > Testudines > Podocnemididae > Podocnemis > Podocnemis expansa. The sequence goes on from ML682028.1 coordinate 10,594,914, forward strand.
ATTGGTGGATGTGTAGGTGGACGAGCCCCTGTTCAGTAACTGTTTTGATTAGGTCGTATTATGGTGGTATTAGTGGCATCAGGGTTTGTTGCAGGATATGTGGAAGTTGAATGAATCCATTAATAAATCATAGCCAGGCCATTTCCTCCTGTGTCTGTTAGTTTTAAGTTAGGTTGGAGAATGATGAATTTATGTAACAAATGTGATTGTGGCTCTGTCTCTCTTTGGGAAAAGTGCCTAGTGAATTGTGGCAATGAACTCTTTTTAAAAATCAAAACCTTTGTACAGTGAAACATTTGCTAGAAAATGGCAAGTACATTTTTATTCTTGCTGGTCTCCTCAAGTGGCAGGTATATTGGAAACAAAGCAGGAAAAGGTTGCAAAGTTATTTCTCACAGGTTCCCATGTGCAGTCAAATTATGTATGGTTTTGACATGGAATATGTATCATTTGGGGGTTATAATAATAGCAAATCAGGGGAATAGTTCTCTGACAGACAATTTCACTGAAGCAGAGGGAATTTCTTTTCAATATAAATGACATGCAAAAAGTATTAAGAATAATATATTTTAACAGGACATTGTTTCCATCTATTGCATACACTTTTGAATACTAATAGAGCTATAGAAAGAAAAAAAATATAATTTATTGTTTAAGGGCATTATTCATCAAACCCTGGCAGAATTTGTTCTTGTGTGCATTGTGCACATATTTTTTTTAAAGAAAGTACTATTGGCCTGAAGAAGCAATATGGGTTAGTAGTTTAAATAGTAACGAATTCATTCAGCAGACAGTTGAACTTGAGTCAATTCTCTTCCCCCACCAAAAATTGCCAGTAGTTTTTATAACCATTTCCCACTTCTAATATTTTAATATTTATTCTCCTACTGTATGACATTTTGCATAGAGATGCCCAAGACATTAAAACACACAACATCCAAGGGTGCTGCAAATACATTATGTTTCCCTGTTTCCCTGTCTTTTCTCAGGGCATTTACTCAGAATTGAATTTGGTTGCAATTTTTTTGCTTGGAGTAAATATTTTAACTGAAAAGTATGAACGGCAAAAGTTTTTGCCTTGCTTACAAGCCAGCTACTGCCTACAGATCAATTCTAATCAAATCAATCTGGACCCAACAGCATGTCTTTACTAAACATCACATTATAAAAAAAAGTAGACTGTGCTAAATCACACATTTAAGGAGTAGCTTCAGATGAGTGGAATCAGCTGTATTAAATCTTTTCTTCATACATAACCATCAAGTATACTACAAATGAAAAACAAAATATAAATTCAGAGAGTCCAACCCTCTTGTGCTTTGAGTTTAAGCAAAACAACAGGAAGGCAATTGTTTAGCGGACATACAGACTGCAGAACTGAATATGCACAAACGACCCTATTTTACACTCCTTACTCAGGTAAAAATTCCATTCAGGTTGATGGAAATTTTGTTTGAATATGAATATGGCACAAGGGCCACCCTGAGGAAATGTACAAAAGAGAATAATAGAATGTGCCTTTAAAAATAATGATATGTTGGAACTCAGGATTAGCAGGCAAAAAGCAGGAGCACTGTCAGCTAGAACTCCACAAAAAAAGAAAAAAAGAAAGAAAGGAAAACTGCATTTTCTCTTTACACAGGGGTTTATGAGAAGTGAAACCTCTAATCATAAAATTTTGGTTGAGTACCTGATTCCTTTCCTCTTGATAGGTGTTCACCTCTTATTCACTCCATTAAATAGTTGTGATAGCTATATAATTGATATTCCATATGCTTGTGCGTTAGTTCAGAAAACTTAGTACAGCACAATCCTGATCCCTGATGGGAAGCATTCTGTCTGAAATACTGGAGATACTGAAGAGATCTGAGTAAGTATATCACTGAGTATTCTCTTTATTTAACTGAAATTAGGTTTTCCTATACATTTCCTGAAAAGAAACAAAATTATATTTACCTGTTTTGTCCTGTACATAATATATAATCCCACTGAAATCGGTTTAAATTATCCCACTGATGCAGCTAGGATTTGAATCTGGCCTCTGGAAAAAATGATTCTTATGAATTTCAGTACTGTGACCTACTCTGCTCTCAGGACTAGAACAGGCTTGCTCAGTGCCTAGCTTTTGACTCCAAAGAACTCCACTGCCCCACTCCAAACCATCATATTTCACTGTGGACAAGCTCTTTGTTAACATGGCTGATGACTTTTCAGAATTATGCATGTGCAGAGTGAAAGTTAAAAAAAAAAAAAAGGGGTTTTTTTTTGCTTTGTTTTTAATGTCTTGTGCTTCATCACATTGATTTTTTTCCACCCCCTCATTGCTGAAGCAATGAAAACATCAAAAAATTAGAAGCATTAAATTGCCTGTGAACGTATATAGTAACTAACTCTTGAAATGTACATTTCTTACACATTTGGTATTGAAAACAGCTGAGCACAAATGTATGGAAAACTATATTTGTTTCTATTAACAATTCTGCTTTGGTAGTTCAGTGTTTGATGTGAATTTTCCGATGGTAATAGGATACTTACAGCTTTTTAAAAAAACAAAGCTGGAAACATTCTCCCTATACTTTAAAGACTTGTATTTTTGTCATAGTTGTTGGCTCCCTTATTGGACTTAGTATAATTCAATTATTTTTCTAAATGGTATGTTGCCTATTTGAGAATAGCATTCCTCAGTGGCATTCAGTTCAAGGTAATTCAGTGTGGATTACTTTATCATAAATCTTTAAACAAAATGTGGTATTTAGGGTGATTTGTTGTCTTTCCTGCCATTGTGCATGGCGACATGCATTGATACAAGTTAACTAAATCAGAGCTATTTACTGTTTTAGCGGCATTACTTCTCCATTTCAGTCCCTTTTGCTATTGACACTAATTGTTAAGTCATGTGTAAATGCTAATCCTCATCAAGAAGTGGAATTGAATGTTATTGGATAGACTGGGAAATGTGCTGTAAACTAATGCTGTGTAATAAGTTCAAAGATGAGCTGTGGCTTAAAAGGAAGAAGTGTATGAAAGCCTCTTCCTAGAGAGAGGCAAAGGTCAGCCTTGTGTGGTAGCAGTGGTTTTATAGAATTTGTGTTCATGCCCTTTTCTCCCCAGTGAGTTAATTCAGTTACCATTTGACAACACAGCAACTATGAAACCACTATAATTGCTCTGATCTAATAACTGAGCAATAATTTTCCCTAGAGAAATGGCAGAAGAACACTAGAGAAGATGGGATAAGGAATTGACACCCCATCCTCTTTTGGCTCTGAATGCTGTCGCTCTAGATTTGTGGAATTGTGCACAGGGAAGGAGAGTTTGAGGACAGATGGGGGGGGGAGTGGAGTTTGCACCCCCTGTCCATCACTGATAAAACTAATATAACCTGCATCTTTATCAACTCTATAGAATGAAAGTGATCTTCAAGGACAGCCCACAAGCAGGAGACTCCTTGAAACTGTGAGTTTTTTAGGTCCCAGCAGTCTTACAGCTGGGGGGCTGAAACTCTCTCATTTGAGGGACACCTGGTCTCTTCTCAGAAACCATCCTCCCTCTTCTGCTTAAAAACCCACTTCTGACAAATCACCTTAACCCACAGGTGGTTGTCCCACTTTCTTGCACTGTTAACTCGTTTCTCATAAGAACAGCCATATTGTTTCCATAGTCTACCTAGCCAAAAATCCTGTTTTTCAACAATGGCCAATGCCAGATGCTTCAGAGGGAATGTATATAAATATTATAAGTTGACTGAGAACACTGTAAAACAGGGATCTCAAACTCATGGTCCAAGGGCCACATGTGGCCCATACAGTTATTTCTTGTGACCTGCAATGACGCTATCACTATCAATATTTGCAATATCATTGTATAAAAAGGTTTCAGTGGTGCAGACCTTGAACTACCATACTGATCCTCATGCATGATGTGGCCCTTGGGCTAACATACGAGGCTTCATGCAGTCCTTATGGTGATTTGAGTTTGAGACCTCTGCTTTAAAATATCCCTATCAGCACTCAAATCAAAGTAGATTTATAGGGTGGGATTTTGGATTTAATGAAGTTAATAACAAAATTCCTTTAGTTGTAAATGGAGTCATCTCCCTACCTTTGTGTCCTACACATGGATTTTTGCTCCAAAGTGAATATAATATTGTCCTGTAAAAGTTTAAAACCAATATATTAAATGAGCTAATCTACAGTGTGTGTGGTAGCAGGAAACTGTACATTCTCCTTGTTTTCATTTATTTTATAATGAATTGCTTTTGGGGGAAGATTTGGGATTTCCAATTAAGAGATTCTTGGGGGGGAAAACAAATTTTATATCCTATCATAAAACAGCTTATCGCTTTTAAAAGACTCTACTGATTAAAATGGTTAATGAGCAGAAATAGTCTTTTCTCTTCATATCTGGCAAGCTCCAGAGTTAAAATATTTGAACAGCAGGTTTAAAACACAGTTTTAATCATTGTGAAGTGTGATAACGGTAGCCATGGGCTCTTGTCCCTCAGCAATAATACATTTTCCTTTTTAAGCTAGACAGCTTTGTCCTTGGTCTAGGAATGCACTCTGGGAGTATTTCCTGGTATAGTAGCACATGCCTGCTTTAAATAGCGAGTTGTCCTGTAGAGACTTGCATGATCATTATAAATGAACAATCTGTCCCTACATTAATCAGTACTAATGATCTTAAGCATCGGAGTACTGTAAAATATATGAGTGTATGTGTGTGAAGGAACTGGAGGGGTAGGTGGTGTATGAAGGCTAGAAGTGAAAGATTCTTGGCCCTTGAAATGTGTCAGTTATTTACATCCCCCACTCCAGTGACTTAGATGCTATTGTATCATCTTCTATTTTTTGTAGCCCTTCTCAATGTCCTCAGCCTCAGGGCCACCCTCCTGTAGCATTTTTAGAAATGCCCCCTTAAGCCCTCAGCAAGGTCAGCTTAAACTCTGGGAGTTTACCTAATAGTTGGAACAGGTGCCTGAAAGCAGAACTCCTGGGTCCTAGTCCCACCAATTTGCTCTTTTGTAGAAGACTTTAAGAAACTTGAATGTGAGGTTCTATCTGAGCGATATACAAATTATTACATGAAAATTGGTTAAATGCATTGATTCTTTCTGCTAAATTGCTCTAATGTGAAAACAGAAATTCCCTAGCTCATCATTAACATACAAGGAACAGGAGAACTGGATTCAAGTCCAATATGTGGAGAATTTTAAATAGAACTGACCTGAAGCTTTTTCACTACTATAATTTCTTCTGAAGTTGGTGAAATATTTACATATGGAAAGAGTGCAAGACTAAGTTGTTGAATAAAAACTCAGTACAACCAAGTATTTAAGCCTCTGCTTAAGTCACAGTAGCTATGTCTACACTAGAGGGCTCAGTTAAGTTGACTTAACAAGACTAACTTAAAGTTGACCTTATTAATTTGATTGAGAAAGTCCATATTTTTTTTAAGTCAACTTAAGCCAGGATGGCCACTTAAGTGGATTTATTAAAGTAGATTTTAAGCAGATCCCCTGGCTTAAGTCAACTTTATTAAGTCAACCTAAGTGGCTACCCTGGCTTAAGTCAACTTAATAAAATTGACTTTGGTGGCCACGTTTTGTTCAGTCGACTTAATAAAGTTGACTTAATGCATAAAGTCGACGTTAGGGGCAGGCATTATTAAACTGACTTAAGCAGGCGCTTAAGTCGACTTAATGAATGCCAAATGTGGCTATGGAGTTGTTTAAATCAACTTAAGCCAGGTTAAGTCAACTTACACCTCCCATGTAGACATACCCAGTGATTTCAGCGGGACTTAAAAACATCCATAAAACTAAATACATGCTTAAGTGCTTTGTTGAGTAGGGACTGATTGTTGTTTTGGAGACTAAAAGCTTGACCAAAGTCTGTTGAACTCAATGGGAATATTTCCATTATTCAGAGGGCATTTTATCAGGCCACAGATGACCAAGTATTACATCTTTTAGTCTGAGTGATTAGCTAGCACTTGAGGCCTTACTGGATTGTTTCCATTAGAAAGAGAACTAGGTGGTGGAGAACAGTAGTTTCTTGCTGCAATCCTATTCATTTATGAAGACTGTGCATAAAGTTCTGTCTTCCTGAATACAGTTGGAATAAACAGCAGGGCGTAGTTTCCTTGCTTAGGATTTGCTAACAGACATTATTGCAGACTAACACATTGTACTTTTTCAGCCAGCACTGTGTTCTCTTGGTTTTCTGTGAAGGACATTCTACCAGCATCCTTTTCTTTTTCCAGCTTTTCCATCTGGTTTCTTCTGGCTATCCAGTCTTCACACAGACATACGCATAGTAACAATCAAATCAAAGCACTAGCTAGTGTGTTTGCAATCAGTTCCAGGGAAACTCCTCTTATTCTCCCTGGGGTGCATCTTAATCAAACTTTTCATGTGACCAGTATTTTGGACAGTGGTGATTTCTATTATTTCACCTCTCTCTTTCCCTAAAGAACCTTAATTGCTTTTCTCATTCTACTAGGATGAAGGGAAGCTAAAGTAGCAAGTCCATTGACTTGAGGTCTATGATTACCCATAGATCACAGCAGTCACCTCACCCTCTAGTGTAGGGGGTCTCAAACTCAAATCACCACGAGGGCTGCATGAGGACTAGTACAGGGCCCCACAAAGACTAGTACATTAGCCTGCGGGCCGCATCACTGAAACCTTTTCATACAGCTGCATTGGAAATATCAGTAACGACAGTGTCATTGCAGGCCACAGGAAATAGCTTTAGAGGCCACATGTGGCCCACAGGCCATTTGTTTAAGACCCCTGCTCTAGTGGAACATTACATTTGGTCAAGTCTTTTATTTCTTGACATTGAAAGAATGGGAGACATTATTATATACTTGGTACTTGTACCATTTAAGTTTCCATTGATATTTATGTATATTAAATATGGAAAGTGGATTTGGGAGTAGTGAGTGGGTAGGAAGATTAAAATGAGTACAAAAGACAGCCAACTCTGCTGCCTCTAAAGAATGAACATTGTAGAGGCTTAGTGCACCCTTATAGATATCAATACTGCACCTCATTGCCACACAAGAAAGGATAGAGGAATATAATAGAGCACATGCATTAATTAAGCTGTCCTTTGCATTGCCTATCAGGTGTGAGTCCTTTGGGCATCTGTTTACTCTGTTTTTCAGTCTATGGGGGTAAATTAAAGCCCATAAGCTCACCCAAGAATCTTACTGAAATAATCTGAGCATTGTAGACACTCTGTCATAACCAGAAAAAGAACTAAACAATTTTTTTTACACTTTGCTTGAGAGAACTAGTTAGCAATGTAGGGCTACAAAGCCTGACCTCAGTTATACTTCACTGTGCCATCAGACAGGGTTTAAGTAAAACTGAATTTAGTCCTTGATCCATGTTTAATTCATTTAATTACTTTGTGTACTCAAATGTTATTTATGTAACATCCCTGTATACATGGATTAGTGAAAGGTAGGTCATCCTTTGTTTTCTTTGTATTATTAAACGATAATAACCATAGACAGCTGAGGCAGTGGGACTATGAGTCTTGTGAGTTCAGTCTTGTTAGTAGACACTTTCCTTTGATATATAAAGCCTGCATATCTACAGGGAGCTAGTTCTATACGTTTCCTTTACAAATATGACTGATGCTATTTGGATACTACACAAGAGGCTCTGTCTTTCTGACATCACGTCACAAGTGACAAGTATAAATATTGCTTTATGTGTATTTCATCAGCTATAGAATCCCATGTCTGTTCCTTAGTTTGTCATGATTAAAATATTAAGATATATAAAGCCAATTTTCTTCAAAGATGTAGTTTTTAAAAATGGAAAACTCTGTGTACTCTGCCTCCTATAGAGAGAGACTCAGCAGAAGAAGGCAAGTAGTTCTTACTGAGCATATCCTTCTGCTGTTCTAGGTAGGTTGGGGAGATTACCCTGCAAAATTGGCACTGAAGGAACTAACTTAAGAAGGATCCTCTATGAAACCTTTATTGTCATTGTGGTGATGGCAATGATAGCATCTATGAGCCCTAATCATACACAAGGGCCTGCTGTGCTAGGGCTCGTGGGTTGTACGTGAGATCTGTTGTTCACAGAAGTGATACAGGCAAATTAGAAGAAAAATACAGATAAAAGGAGAGTTTTAAAAAGAAAAACAAGCATGTTTTTAAAAACATTGATATAAAACCTAATTCTGCTCTAAGATATAAACCTATCAGCTTCACACTGAAGTTAAAGGCATCTCAGTATGAATAAGCATGTTTCTCTTTAAAGCTGCCCCCACCCCTGTATTTCCTCTGTATCCTGCAGTGATGCTGGTATTACTGAATGCAGATGAGGACAGAAAACAAAGGAACATAGTGTTTGAAAATCTTCGCACCCAGTCCACAGAGTGTATGCTCAAAACCAGGGTACCTTGTAAGGGATTTAGATGCCAACCTCTAGGTTCCCATGCTTGAAAACTCTTTTCAGCTAAGTATTTCATTAACAGAACAGACAGTTCTTTGTTGTGGAGGACACTCTTCCCAGGCCACTGAAACTCTATAGATATGTTTCATATCCTCATTATCTTGGAGATGAGGTAGGAGAAAATCTCTATATGAAAGAAAAACCTTTTCAATTTTCTAAGAGGTATATGTTCACAGACCACTGTAAACTTCCAAACCATTGTAGGAGGAAAAATGTAAACTTGATAGCTAGGTCTTGTAAATAAATTTCTAAGAATACTTTCACCTTTCCTCTTCTTCCACATCATGGCCACCTAAAGAAAAGGTTGACGTATACAAATCGACATCTGATTAGGATAAAAATGTATGTCAATGGAAATAAAGAAAAAAAGGAGGGGGGAGAGGTAAAAATGGGTTGGATGGCCATGAAATAAAGATGTAAGTGCACTTCTGGTTTTTTGTTTTTTTTAAAGGAGACAAGCCTCCATTGATATGTTGGGAAGGAGGAAAGTTGAACTACTGAGTTCAAATCTACATGTATAAATGGATGCGTGGATGAAAGGGAATGGGGCAAGGTTAGGGGGCTTAACTTATTCCCTCGAGACTGTGGTTTGCCCACAATGTAATACAATGGACTTTAATTCCCACTGACCATCAATGGAGTAGATTTAAACTTTGTTTAAACATTGCATAAGGTAAATGTCAAATTGCAAGTCCACTTTTAGCAAACCATTTGCAAAAAAAAATGTTATGAAATGTCTCAGTTCTTCATCAAAGGGTTGGAAAAGTGAGATCCAGATTTTGATACCCAGTAATATTCTAGTCCAGACGTAGTGTCACTGATTTTGATGGGTCTGTTTGTACAGCAAGGAACTACTCGTATTAATGTCTGCATGTTTATATATAGAAGAATCTGGCCCCACTTCAGCAAGTAAATGCTAGGGAAAAGCAGCTGGAGGACACCAAGAGAGGGCTTTCAGGTTTTGGGAGGCTGGTTCTAAAGTCTTATTAAAACTACTAGTCTCAGCCCTCATATAATTTTTCAGTTGAATGTAGAATGCAACATTTCATCATCTTTGCAAGACGAACATAGTTTAGTACCAGCTTAGGAAGTTAATTGTTAGTTAAAGGATTTGAAAGTTTATTTACAAGTTAGCAATCTTTCATGGGCCAGCTGGGGCAGGTAGCCCTTTGGCACATGAAAGACTGCTAACCTGTAAATAAGATTTGCTCCCTAGTGTTAAAGAAGGGGTTAGAGTCAGGCTAGCACATCTGCTTTACATGCAGAAGGTCCTGGGTTTAAACCCCCAGGTGTTAGACTAGATGATCTCATGAGGTCTCTTCCAACCCTATGATTTGATTTTATTCTATTTGATTTCTCCCTGTTCTTGGCAAATCCAACAGAATATAGCAAGTGAAATGAAATTAACAGTTGAGCCCAACTTTCCTCAAACCTTTCAAGAGAAATATAAGCAACATTGTTATTTAGGCACACCAAAGGCAAAGAGAATTTTCTTCTACTTCTTTCATTCTCCTGTGTAGATGAACTTGGAAGCATAGACATATTTTGTGGCCACAGTGACCAGGTAGCAAGTGTGAAAATTCAGAGCAGAAGGTCGGCACTAATACATGCCTATTGAAGACAAAGCCCTGACTATCAGGACTGTCCCTATAAAACCAAGACATCTGGTCTCTCTAAAATTTATAAATGTGCAGTGTTAGGACACTGAATGTATGGCTTATTACAGTTGTCTCCCCCCCCCACCCTCCCTTCTATTCCCACCTTATGGCTCTATAGGCCTTAATGGGACCCATTACCTTGCATAATCTCCTGAAACATGAGTCAACTAATTACATTAACCAATATATTCCAACAATATATTCCTGTGACACCATGAGGGTAAGGCTATGTCTTTATTTGCATTTTGTCAATAAAACTTATGTCACTTGAGTGTGAAAAACCACACTGCTTACTGGCATAACTTACATGGACAGAAGCACTCGTGTGAATAGTGCTAAGTTGGTAGGATAAGTTCTCCTGGTGATATATCTACCACTGCTTATTGGGGGTGGTTTAATAATGTCGACAGGAGATCTGTGTCCCATCAGTGTAGATGTAACTTTAGTCTGTGGTGGCACAGCTGAGTGCTATAGGGCTTCAGTGTAGATATTTATATACTGTGAAAAGAGAGGTTTTTCTGTCTGCATATGTAAGCTGCCTCCCTGAAAGGTTGATAGAAGAATTCTTCGATTTACCTAGGTCTGTCCACACTGGGGTAAGGTCAAATTAACTGCACTGTTCAGGGATATGGATTTTTCAACTTAATTTTCAAGTTTAACACAGACTCAAGTACATTTAACAGACCTGCAGAAGTGCTGTGTTTAAGATTAAAAGCTTGTTGATGATAAAGTAGAAGTTGGTCCAATAAAAGACAATACCTCACTCACTTTGTTTGACAGTAGGCCAGATAGGGCATAGCAACTTTACAAATTGCATGGCCCAAATCTGGCATTTAAATACTTATTAAAGGAGGAATGATAACAAGGGCCATTACTTATAAATAGACTAGAACTTTGATTTGCAAGTGTATTGTTAGTACGGGGGGGACCCGTTACTGCACGACTGGTTTGTGCATGGAACTGGTTAATGCACGGTAACGGGATGTCCCCCAAAGGCCCTAAATTAATCCATGGGTCCTGTTAATGTGTGTTGCATAAACGGGACCAGGAGCATCACTGCCCCGGAGACAGACCCCGGTCCCCAGCCCTGCTTCTGTGCTGGGGTCTGAGCCAGCCTCAGGTGCCTGCTGCCACCAGCCTGGCCCCAGATCCATGGCCGGGGACAGGGCAGGGAGTGGCAGCTGCAGCTGCGGGTGGCCGGACACAGAACAGGGCTGGAAGTGGCCTCCGCCACCGCCGCCACCACCGCCGGTCCCTGCCCTGTCCTTGGCCAGGGATCTGGGGCCAGGCTGGTGGCAGCAAGCACCTGAGGCTGGCTCGGATCCCAGCACAGAATTGGGGCCAGGGGTATGGCCCATGGCCAGGGAGCAGGGCCTGGGCTGATTCCCCGGGTCCTTCCCTGGGGCAGCGACCTCCCAGTCCTGTTTACATGTGGGCTGGTTTACGAGCGGTCACCAGGGGACTTGTCCCCCGACACCTGCACATAAACAGGTCCCCGCTGTAGTTATTTGATATTGTTTACATGTATTTTGTTAGAGGTTAGCAACATAGATAGCTGTTTTCCTGTCTATTACTATTGTTCTATTGATTAAGAGATCAAAAGGGAATATTAACATCTAGATGAACCTTTAGTGTAATAACATCATTTGCCTGTATTTCTCTTTGAGGTTTAAGTAAATTGTCTATTAACTGTGCTCTTGCAGCTAATTACCAATGTGTGTCTAGGAAATGATGGATTTACTTCAAAGGACAATATGTATTACTATTCCTTGCTCAAGAAAGCATCAGAACTATCGCAGTTTAAATGGCTGTTGCTACTGTATAGGACCCATTGAATAAAGATCATAGTGTCCACTTATGTTCAGTATGATGGAATTATCTTGAAGTGCCCATCTTTCTCAAACTATAAAAGGAAGCTTTGAACCTGATTTTTTTAAATCTCAAGTCTGTCCAACTTTTGTCAGGGAAAGTTTGGATCACAAGATTCCAGCTTGTTCTGGTCCACCATATTATTTCTCATGGAAGCAATTATATTGATTCTGCAAGTAAACAATTTAATCTTCACTTCTGTGGGCTATATTTCTAACAAGGAAGTTCTAAACAAAGACTGATGACTCAGTCTGGTTAATTTCCAGAGACTTGCCAAATTAAGAACTTTGCAACTCAGTTATCATCTCTATTTTGAAACTGACTTTTGAACTTTATTTTCAGTATGTATGTATTATGATTTTTTAACCATGGCTTTTCATCTTTTTAAAAAAAATATTAGTCTTGTTAATAAGCATTGGATTTAAGTGTGTATTTGGATGAAATCTGAGCTAGTCAGTCACCTGTTTGGTAATCTGGCAATCCTTTGGGATTGGTAGATTTCATTTTTTTTATACATATAATAGGGACTTTCAGTAATCCTTATCATATTTGACTAGGAAGTTTGGGTGCTCGCCAAAGGGCTGGATAACTTTAAGGATACTGTATTTTAATCTTCTGAATAACCAGTGAGGTGATCAGAAGCTGCTTGTTGCTGTCTTGGTATATCTTACAAAAAGTAATCACCTATATTTAGGGGCCTACCTGCTCCATTTGTTTGCAGTCTTGCCCCTCTTAAGCTATCTCAGCATGGTTCCTCTACATGCCAACTTTAAACCGGGTCTAACTATTAAAAATGTTATTTATAAATTTTAGTGTCTGGCGTTCCTTAAGGCTTGTCTATACTCAAAACATTGCAGCTTTTTTCTTATAGCATTTCAGTGGAAATGCTACCTACAACAAAGACAGGGTGTGGATGGTCTGCCTTCTTGAGAAGCAGTAGCTAAGTAGACTGTCTACCCTAGGAAAAATTAGGTCAATTTAACTTTGGTGTTCAGAGGCATGTTCATACCCGCTGAGCAATGTAGTTACACCAAGCCAATTTTTTAGTGTAGACCAGGGCTCAGTGTTGAACCATATAGCTGGCTATTGTATTAAAATAAAACAAAATAGACATATTGGTAAGTTGCTGTTGTCTAACCTGACATTGCATTGGGCATCAAACAGTGCTGCTCTTTCACTGAATTTTGAAGTGTTATCAAAACGTTTAAGCTCTCCAGCAATTATGTGCTATTCTTTGTTCATAATTTAACACCATCTAAGCAATGCAGTTGCATTTCTATGTATAAACATGAAATTAATCAGTACAGTGGTGATCTATAGGAACATTGTCTAATGTCACCAATGGCAAAACTGAAAGAGCCACAAGGCCAAAAAGTTACTGTTCCTCAACACTTAATCACAGGGATGAGAAAAAGAGAGAGAGAACAACAAACTCCACAACTGGCGGGTAAGCACTAGCTGGTTCACTGAGCAAGAAAGAAGTTGAATGCTTTGGGATTTTCTAGGGACCATCTCCTTTCGCTTCTGAAACCTGAAATTCAATTTATTTTTTGCCAATCAGAATGAATTGTATGTGTAACAATCTGATGTGGAAAAGGGAACTATATCCAGAATAAAATATGTCTCTGGTCATTTGAAAAGGGACAGGAGCTGCCAAGTTGAAACCTAATGCACATAGCATAACAATGAAATACTGATTTCTTTTCCCCTTTCTCTCATCAGTTTCTTGGCTTTTCAGTTTTGTTTTTTTTTCCTTTTGAGAGTAAACTTTATATTTTTCAATGGTGTCTATCAACTTTGAGCAAAACAAAAGAGCAGTGTTGTGGCAGTTTAAAGACTAACAATTTTTTTTCCCCATAATTTTTTCAATCTAAGTTTTCTCCACTCTGGAATCTAAAGAAGTAAGACTTTGCCCATGAAAGCTCAAGGAAAGAATAAATTTGTTAGTATTTTAAGTACCACAAGGCTCCTCTTTCGTTTTGCTGAACTAGACTAAAACAGCTACCCGTCTAAGGTTTTTACTTTTGTTTTTCTTTTTGTTTTTACCCAAGTTCCTCCAAAACAGAAGCTATTTTTTAAACTGAAAGAAAACTAAAATTATGTGTAAATATATATGTCCTGCAGTAATGTTCAAGAGCAGTCTGTTCTGACTACTGATTCAGCAAAGAAATTAGATATAAAGACTTTTAAATCTGATCTTACACCATGTCTACAGTTATCTTTCATTTGAATTAATTTATATACTTCTCATTTATATTACTTTAGTAATAATTATTACAATATTCAACAATTAGAGGATTTTTTTTTTGTTTTTTTTGTTTTTTGCAAATTAACTATTTATAGTCTCAGACGTATAGTGTATTTTATCTGTTGATTTCAGGTCTCTTTGAAGGATCGTAAGTATCACTATGTCCATTTTACACCTATATAGGTAGAGTCTCAGGATCTGTATGGATGTATACCAGCAGTCAGGCAGAGGTACACAGCCAAGAGAAACCGAAACACAGCTTTGTAAAATGACTTGACCAAGTCATCCATGAGATCAGTGGCAGAGCCAGTTATAGAGTCCAAATATCCTGACTCTCCAGAAATGGGCAAGAGCTTAGATATGTGATGTCAGGAAAAACCTCAGGGCCTATCCTCCCACATGTTAATTTCCTGTTTTGGAAAATCACAACTCCACTTAGCAGCAACTATGAGCATGTTAGACAGGATCTGTCTTATTTAGTCCCTAAAAGTGGAAGCTTTTGTGACAACTAATTAAATATAAAGACACATTTTTTTAAAGCCTACTGTCACACTGTCTGGAGTGGCTCATGACCAAGAAGGCAACCGCAGGGCAAACTAATGAAAGTAGGTCAGGCACTCCGAACTGGTTGTGTTTTCCATAATTATATTATAACCTAGTAAAAAAAAAGTGAACTTCTAGATCCTTGTAGTAGCCTTAGCATGGTGTCACAAATGGTCCTCATGGGGGAGTGGGGTAGAGGGGCAATCGCCCCTGGCCCAGCGGTTCCATGGGCCTCACATTGTCCTGTTATGAGCAGGGCAGCGTGGGGTCTGCACCGCTCCCCCCACAGCGGTGCTTTCCCTCTGTCCCCCACCCTGCTGCCTTTGGTGCTGAGTCAAAGTCAGTGGGGTGGGGGAGCAGAGCAGAGACCAAAGCCTAGGCAGGGTGGGCCAGCCCAGATTGTGGGCTCTGCTCTCCCACCCCTATCCTGGTCCGGCTGTTCCTCCCTGGGTGCAGGGGTGGTCAACCAGCAGGCGGGGAGGGCCAGCCTGCTCTGCCCACCGGGGTGGAGTGGCTGGCTCAGGGGAAGGGCAGGAGCATGGGACTAGCCTCCGTGGTGGCCTGCCCAACCCAGTACAAGAGGGAGCAGGGCCCCCCAAAGGTGGATTGACCTGAGGTCCAGCACCTTCTCCCCCAGGACAGCCCTGCCCAGGCATGCTAGACTTAGTGAGAAATAGTTGTACCAAAAATCAGAAAATATTCAGGTTACTTCTAGTCCCAAGAGACCAGTCACTTTCTCAGATCATTTTGAGGCTTAGATCTCATACAATCGATGGCACCCATAGACAAGCCAGTTTAAAAAAAAAAACAAAAAAACACCACTTACTAAAAGGTTTATTTTACTAAGAAGAAGAAATAAGAGAGTTATTTCCATGTTAAAGCGAACAATCACTGAAATGAGTTCCAATCTATATCCTAAAAATGACAGCACTGTAACCTTCTATCTATTCAGAGTGTGTTTCCAAGTGGACTGTGGGGTAACCCATGGGATCTCTTCTTTCGTTCAGAATCTCTAGCCCTGTGAGTGTTCAAGCAACAAAGATGAAAAATCTTCATATTAGCTATTTTTTATTTCCATCTTTCTGAATTCAAACCAATGGGACAGCCCTTCTCTATGTACTTCTCCAAGGGTGGATGGAACAATTAACAAACTATTTGTCTTGTGTTGGCCTACCTAATTCTGATATTCCTCCTGCATGGGCAGAGGAGCCTGTCTAAGTTCACAAGTGCAGAGCAGGCATTTTTACCATTATAAAACAAACATATTTTACATTGTAGCATAGAATATCAGATAAAACAGGTAAGATTAATGCATACAGAAATTAAAAGGCATTGTATAGTGTAAGCACACATCCTTATACATATAATGCCTATCTTGACCAATACATGGGTGAGCTGGTCTGGTTTCTAGCTATGAGTTTGTCAGTGCTCTGAGGACACCTACAAACTTGACAATAGCTGGTATCTGCTTTAGCAGAGCCAGAGCTATGTTTTTTTTTGTTTCCCAACAGAATGAAGGACTGATCTCATAGAAAATGGAAGGAGGATTTCCTCTGTATTTATTAGTTAATTGCAAATAACAGCAGCAAACAAAATACAAGAAATCCCCAAAATTCCATGTAAATTAGAATATTCCCGATTGCAATGTTGTTTGTATCCAGTTAGAGTATCAATATGTTTTCACTGTCACTCTTGTTATGGAAAAAACTAACTCTGCAGAAACTGTGTATTTAATATACCTATTAACCAAATCTGGAAACCATACGTACAAAGGTGAACAATCAGTGATTAAAACTCTGAGAGCGCTCCTGAAACTTAAAGATTGTCCTGCAGTAAGAATTAAACTACACAGTTGTGACAGAGCAATAGAGCTGCTAAATGACCTGGAAACATCCCCAGGCATCCAGTCAGCAGCGTACTAAAAATTTGCATTGACAATCCTGTATGTGCTCTTACTGATCAGCTAGTGCATTCTTCCCATTCTCTCCCTCCTCCCCTGCAATCATTTAATATTGTCTTCAGCGTTCACAAAGGCATTCAAATGTATGCAGGGCATATTACTTATCCAGGGTTTTGAGTTTAACTTTTTTTCATGCTTTTCATGTTGAGTTTGAGCTATTTAAGAGAAAATGTGAAACAACATCATACATTTTAGAAATAAAACTGTCTTCAACCCACCCCTTGCATCTCAGTGGCTGAGAATCCCTAGCTGTAGCACAGTTACTGCCTAAAATGGTTGGTCTCTTCTGTGCTCCTATATTGCTGTGATAGGCTGTTCTCCAGATCCAGTATGGTGGACCTCTGTGACCCCCCCCCCAATTCCCACTCCTGAGCCCCAGTTCACCCCACTTTGCCAAGTGACCACTCACTTCTGAGTCAGTCCACTCTAGCGTCTCATGTGCAGTTGATCCCCAGCAGTGGGTGCGTGCCCTCTGGCTACTCAAGGGGCGGTCCCCAAGCAAGCACCCCTGACCCCAGTTACCACCATGGGACCCACTTTCTTACAGAGACTAGGACCCACTCCCAGTCACCATACACTCAAGTCCATCCATTTAACAAAGAAATGGATCATGCCCGTCCTTCCTCACCCCCATCATCTAAAGACCACACAGCTTTAGATAAAACAACTACTAGTTTATTGACCAGATTACAATTCTAAGTGAGAATATAACCAATCAAATAAGTATCTCAATAAAATTAGTCAGGAGTGACCACTGGGAAATAAAAGGTAAAACACACATACTAGCCCTAAACTGACCTCGTAGTCCAAGTTTATGCTCAAGATGTTCTGCTGTCAGATTTTTGTACAGCCAGTCTCTGCCTGAGACCAGGCATGGCCCAGATCTTGCCTGAAGTTGTTTACATGCTGCTGGGAGAGAGTTCTGTCTGTTTCCTACCCGCTCAAGTTGGCATCAAATCGTGCAATCACAGTACAGAAGTGCACAGAAAAATCATACATATCATAGCCCAGGGTACACAGATGTGCATCCCGTGACAATTGTGTATTCCAGTAAACTTGAATCACCAGTGTACTGTAGCAAGTAAAAATAAAACTTTTCAGTTCCTGTGATGTGAAAAAAGATAAAAACAATCTCTATTCTTTAGCTAATATTGCTGCTGCTAATGTCTCCAGTTCTCACAAACTAATATTATTTGATGTGTTTCTTTATTATTTTCTGTGATTGGATTGCCATCCGCCATCACTGTAGTGGCAATCTCAGATTCTGTGGCAGATGGTTTGTAGATGCCTACTGCATGTTCCAAAACAAAAGAGAGGAATTGCAAGTATGAGATCCTTCTTACAGCCACACTGAGTAGGGCTGCAAGTTCATATTTAAGAACAGGACTATGCCTAAATTATTTTCTTAATTTCAGATGAGAATTTGTCCTGGGCAATTTTCACTAACTCTTATGAAAATGAAACCTTATTTCTTTTCTATTGACTTGGCTTCCATAATATCCTAGAAAAAGTCCTTGAAGACATAACTGGGTATTGTGCTGCCATTCATTTTGTTTTATTCTGGTAACTATCACAAACATGTAAAAACAAAAATACTACATCACTTGCTATGGACATTCAAATGTTGCCTTTTAGCATTTACCTTCCAAGTAAGACCCTGTTTGTCTTTGTGATGCATTCTCCATTTCTGCTGGATGGCAAGATAATCATCAGCTGTTTATCACAACCTCCTTCTGTGAAAATCCTTAAGCTTTTTCTACTATACTTGCTCAGTCATTGCAGCAAAGAAGTATACTATATATTAAAATAAAGACTGTTGCACAACTGTGGGGTGTATTGGCCATCACAAGTGTGAGATAAATTTAATTACTCTCTTGCTCAGAATGAAAAAAATAAATAAATACAAGGCAGTACACAAATGTCCAGTGAAATTTTAAAAGCACACAGTATTATGTATTTGTTTTAAGAGAAAGGTACATGAACACCTGAAATTACTAATGAAATAAAGATATTTTAGGGCACTGGCAGTTTATGCCCTGTTATGTGCAGTGCCTTTTATTAATCTCTCCCCCCCCCACCTCCAAATTCACAGCCCTTTCTTATAGTCTTAAACTCTGTTCCATTCTGGTCCATGGCCAGAAAAACAGAACTCTCTTTATCAGTTTCCAAGGGGGTAGCTATGTTAGCCTAGTTCAGCAAAATGACCAAGGAGTCCTGTAGCACTTTTAAAGACTAACAAATGTATTTATTGCATGAGCTTTTGTGGGAGAAAATCCCACTTCGTCAGATGCTTTGAAGATGGGGGAATTTACAGCATGGGAGGAAAATAATGCAGGGAAGCATAAGTTATAGGATCAGGTCACACTGTTAGAGCAAATCAAAGCAGTTGCTAAGATTCAAATGCCGGGCATCTTAATAATTGCTTTACAGTTTGCATTTATTTGCCTATCATTCTGTAAGTTCCCACATCTTCAGAGCATCTCATAAAGTGGCAATTTCTCTCACAAAAGCTCATGCAATAAATAAATGTGTTAGGCTCTAAGTACCACAAGACTCCTTGCTCTTTATCAATGTCTGTAGTCTCTATTGCAAACTCTAGGTGTGTGTTAATGCTATAGATTTTCTCATCAGATACTGCTAGTGATGTTGAATTTTATGTTAGCTTTATGATGTGGACAAATCTACTAGGTCATGTTTGATGTTGCACCACAGTTGTTTGACCCATGTGATGTGAACTGGCCCTGATCTCAAGTTAGAAGATCACAGAGGGGAAATCACTATTGTTTAACCTAATGTGCCATCTAGCCATCGGGGAGGATGCTTTGTTATTAGATATAATAATGAACTGGGGCTCAAAAAGACATTCTGGTTTATAGTAACAAGGTGAAATAATAGCTTTTATTGCTGTTGGCAAGAGAGACAAGCTTTTGATTTTACCGAGCTCTTCTGGAAACCTTGTCACTCTCACCAACACAAGTTGGTCCAATATATATTACCTCATTTTCCTTCTCTCTCTAATGTAATGGGATCAACACACCTACAACAAACACTTGAAACATTCAATTTGATGTCCGTCTCTCAGTTCTCATATGCCAGTGCCCAAACTGGGCAGTTTTGGCTTGTAGTTGGAGCAAGAATTCAGTCTCTCTGTTAGAACTGAATGCTGATAGCGCATAGCCAGGAACAAAGCGAAAGATCATTTCTAAGTCTCAGAACCTAAATTCCTAAGAAGGCTGGATTATAGCAGGAGCTTTAGGGTCTGAAGCCCTGGGCCCTGGACAAAAGGAGGGGCCCAGGCTTCATCCCTAAATCCCTATCTACCCCACCAGCCCCACTCAGCCCCAGCAGGGCTGGAGCACTGGGAGCACTCCTGCCCTGCCAGTGCAGGGGGGCAGGGCCCTGGGGCCAGAAGCTGGGCTCTCCTCTCCCACCCCTGGGCCAGCTGGTCTGCCCCTGAGGGCAGAGGGGGGCAGACCACCACTTGTTCACACTTCCTGGGGAGTGTGACCAACTGACTCGTCGTATTGCCTATACCACTCTGACACAGGCTTTCAGGACCCATGTCCCTGGGGGGCTGGACCAGGGGCAGTTCTGCATGCCAGCTGGTCTACTTTTGCCCCCAGGGTCAGACTGGCTAGAGCAGGGTGGTGGTGGGAGTGCCCTTTGGCCCCATGATACCCCCTCAGCAATAGGCCTCCCGGCTAGGGGATGGGGCCCCATGGGAGAAAGAGGCCCCAGGTGGGGGGAATCACAGCGGGGGGCAGCCCACGACCTTCTGACTGGTTAATCCAGCCCTGATCCTAAAGTGAAGGATTAGCCGGATTCAAAGTCAGAAAACAGGGCCAAGGGTCTGGAGTCTGGCCAGGATTCAGGAAGGACCTGGGTGCTGCACCAGAAGAAGGTACAAGCTGGGACTAAAGTGAGACTAGAAACTACAGAGGAAGGGACAAAACCAAATAGAGCCCTGGGCTAAATATGCACTGAGCAGCCACTACTAGTGTGCTGCTGCTACAGAGCTACAGCATCAGCTTGCTGAGTTCTTCAACAGATCAAGTGATGTGGGTAATCAAACAACTTCTGTCATGGCCAACTGCGCTTCATTGGTCCATTTAGAAGACCAGCTTCTCTTGATGAGGGTGACCAGGCTTTGAGCTTCCACAGACCTGAAGAAGCACTCACCCACCTCCCTGAGGTAAGGGCCCTTGAACTGTAATTCCAACTCCAACTCACCGCTTGGCTTTATTAGAAGAGCTATGCTTATTTTAGTTAATTTATTGTGGTTTCTCATTGCCCTGATCCTCTGCAACAGAATAAAGTGAGTGTGTGGAGGAGGAAAAATATTGGCTTACCCATAGTGCCACACTTGGCTAAAAGGAGGTGCCTTGGATTGTTCACCCCTTTACAGGAAGATTTTCCCCTTGGAAAATTGAGTGTGCTTTCATTGCACAATAGTATATCTGCTAGCTGCTGTGGAAATTCCACAAAGAATTAGTATGCAGTTATGTTTTGCTCAGTGTTTTGAATTAACATGTACACATATATCAGAACATAATTTATTATTAAAATTGCAGTAGCCCTCTATAGGTCTCAACAAAAAACAGGACCCTACCTTGGCCATTCCAAATGCTAGGCGCTGTATGTGCACATAGTGGAAGAACGCTAGCCTTGAAGAACTGTGTAACTTAAATACAGATGGACAGAGGATGGTTTGTTCAGACATCTACCAAGATCTTCTAATCTTAGCTAATGTCTTAACTACACAATCATCATTAGGGTTATATGTCTATACCTATAAGGCTTTTTTATCCATGTCCTTTTTATGGCTGCAGTGTGAGATACATCACAATAGCGTTGACAAAAATAGGCCATCACAATAGTGTTGACAAAAACAGGACATTATAAATAATGACATTTAGTTTGAAAAATAATGAGAAAAGCACTCTGTGATGGAGGACATACTAATAAAAATTACTGTGAAAGAAAGCCACTAGGAGAGAAAAGGAGAGGGAGTATTGTACATGAAATAAGATCACCTCATGAGGCACAGGCTCTAAGCCTTTTCTGTTTCTCTTTCTAATCTCTAGCACAGATATATTGGCATTAAATTATGATAGACAGGTGGGAAAATCCCATGGAAGAGGTCACCTAGCATAACCTTTTAGCCAGGTTGGCCACAAATCCATCAAAACCTACAGCTGTTGAACTGCTAATGAGTTCTTAATTAGGAATTAGCCAGCCATATTAATAATCTATAATGTTCCCCAAGTCTGTCAACCAGGAGAATGAAACTATTACCAGCCTGCCTTCCAGGTTGATGCATGTCTATTTAAATATATGACCTTGACCATGCTAATTATACTTCACTCTTCTCTCACAATAACCAATGGTATTATATGGTATTATAACAAGCTTTTTAAAAAACTTACAGCTGCTTTTTAATGATCCAATTTACTTGTTCAGAATCCTCAAGTGATTCCAGGTAAAACTGTCTGTTTTACAGTTGTGCTTCATAGACCTCATGAGTTTAGTGCAAAAAAAAAAAAAAAGAGGTCAAATTCTATGTATTTATTTACTCATCATCAGTGCTATCAAGAAAACACCTTTTGGTCCTCACCAGAAGTTTAATGAGTTAAACTGCAAGTGGATGTTTAGAGAAATAAGGTGGGTGAGGCAATTCCTTTTATTGGGCCAACATCTGTCCAGAGACATAAACTTTCAAACTTAGACACAGCTCTTCTTCAGGCCAGGGTGTTTAGGTCATTTATTAGTGTGCTTGCATCATGCAATAAGATAAACCAGTAGGAAAAATCTGACAACATAAATCTCTTAGAGATTTGAACAGCATGCACTGAATTTCTGTACCTAATGGCTATGCTCACATGTAAACTGTTATTTCAAAATAAGTTATTTCAAAATGAGTTATTTCGAAATAAAGTCCTTATTTCAAAATAAATTAATTTGAATTAAGAAACTGTTAATTCGAATTAAGGGAAAGCCTGCTATCAAAACAGCTGTTAATAAGGCCATTCGGACATGTTGTTTTGAAACAATGGTGTTGTTTCAAAACAACATGTCCGAACACCGTTGTTTCAAAACAGCCGTTTCAAAACAGCGGCTATTTTGATTTCAAGCAAGGTTTTACTGTTTCAATATAACAGCTGTTATTTCAAAACAACGGGTCCTGTTTTTTCGAAATAACGGAATGTCATGTGGACATAAGAAATTTTATTTTGAAACAATGGCTGGTGTTTCAAAATAAAACTCTCGTCTGAACACAGCCAATCACTTCTCAGTCAGTAGGCACTGAGAAATTCCAATGCTAGTGATAGTCTGGAATGAATCGTCACGATGGCTTGAAGGGGAGTGAAATTAAGGTAATGTATGTAGCATGGAATTTTCCATACTGCTCACCATTTGTCTAACTTGGCTTCCCTAGGAATAAGTGGAAGACGAGTTAACATCAGCATTAACAGGAAAAATCTATGCAGACACATACTGAAAAATAGCCATAACATAGAAATCATGTATACAGATCTAGGATTGAGGAGACCCACAGAAGGGTTGAAGTCTGGATGTTTTCCCAAAATGAAGACCTTGCCATGTCTCAGAAATTGTTTCCACACCTGCTGTTCATGTCATCTTGGAGACAGAACAAGTGGTTTGCCCTCTTCTGCAGTGCTCTGAGGTCTACCAAAATAACAGAATGGATCTTACAGCAAGGGAGCAGTAAGCAAGCCTCTTATACATCCAATGCTCTGAGAAGTACACAGATCCACTCTCTGCTTCTGTTTATTCTTCTGAATGGCTGAGAGAGAGTGCACACATATAATTGTACCACCTGAGAAACTGAGTCTAAATGGCTTCCATTTATCTTCCAGAAAATATAAATGATATATAAAAATCAGGTTATATATAATTTTGCTAGGTTTTATGTTACTAAACTTCTAAGGATTTAAGATAGATTTAATTAGAAAGGGACTCAGAGATATCATTTTTTTCTATAAGTAGAAAATCCAGAAAAGCCTTTTATGAATCAGAAGGGGGAAAAATCATGGGAAATACTAATTCCATTCGATGAATGCTGCCTATAACTTCTTTTTGTCCTGCTGTTTGCAGGAAGGAGGCACTTTGGAAATACCATGCAATTGGAGAATTGATTTAGACATTTAGGTGAGCCCAGAGGAACAAATGAGAGTGCTGTGGTCAATATTTTAGCTTTAATAGGAAATTGAGTATTCCAAAGCTCACTCAGTTCATTTAATGAGGATTGTAGACTTCACTAAAGCTGAAAGTAATGTTCTCTAATTCTTTCAAATAAATATTTCACTTTTTTTCTTTTCTAATGTGAGTGCTTGGATAATTGAAGCAAAGTGTTGGTGTTGAATCATGGCAATTAATTTTAATTGTAAATGCACATTTCCAGAGAAGAAAAAGATATTGAAAGCCTCTAACACCTTTTGTTTGTTTGTTTGTTTTTGTTTGTTTTCTTTTTTTCATATGCTAGTAAATCTTGATATTGCCTAAACTACTAATAGCAAGCAACAACAAAAACCCCATAATTGCTTAGTAAGGGTATACTGTTGAATAAATAAGTGAATAACTAAAAAATAAACTAAACTGACTAGCTCATTAGTCTTATTTTAGATGAGTAAAAACTCTGTGTGTGTTGGATTTAAACACAGACATTAGGAAAGTCGTTCTGTAGTCTTTTGTCTTGATTGAAGCATTGCAAATAACATTATGGCTTATCTATTGGAATATCACTAAGGGAAAAATAAATCTTTGGTACAATGATGCTGCTCCTAACAATGCAGAAGAGTTGCTACCGACAGCAGCCTGCGTGGTCACACTCACTTCATTTGCTTTGCACTCTGTGACACTCAGGATTTAGAGAGTGAGAGAGGAAATTAAATAAATGAGTAAAGATATTTGTGCATATTTTTCCAGTGGTGAACTCCAGTGCCAGTGGATCTTCTCATACAATTATCTGTATCCAGATCAGGAGGAGTCAGCATTTTTTGCTTATTTAATACAAGTTCACTTAGCTCAGCTGTTAAAATGACAGGGAGAGATTTACCAGAGAATTGTTCTTAATGTTTACAGTATTCACTTAAAGGGAAATGCTGCACGTAAAGTTGTGAAGTTCTAACCATTAAAAAAAATAGTTACATTTATCACCGCAGATATCCATGCTTGGTCCAAAAGATTATCATTAATGGGAAATCCTTTCAGCCAACTCAAAAACTAAGTGGAAGGAAAGAAGTTAGTGCCGGACTAGTAAATCAAGAATTTGGCATGCAAATAAGGGCATTCGAATGTATGTCTGTGATCAAGTTTGAAGAAAATGACTATGATAATGTCAATGCTAAGATACAAAGATTAGTTAATTCTGAGTATGGTAGAATTGCCTAGTAGTACATTATGCTAAGGCATGTACAATCACAGAACAAAAAGCAGTTCCTGGTCCAAAGAGTTTACAATTTACAAGACAAGAAACCACTGAGACGGCTAGGGGGAAGTGCAAGGAAACAATGAGACAACACATATCAGCATGATAGGCTATGGTCTCAGAAACAGCAACCTAACTGTTTTCAAGTTCTTTGTAGGCATCATGGCAAAGGAGAATTTTATGGAAGGATTTGTATAAGCTTCGTAAAGTTATAAGCCAAATCCTTCTGGCCTTCGTCATGCCACTTTTGTAATCCAATTGACTTCAACAGGCCTAACTTTCACTATCAGCATGGCCAGAAGGACTCTAATATTTTTCTCTGCCCAGGTATGGTCAATGGGGGTTTCTGTTCTCAAGATGCTACTAGAACAATCATGCTGGGTGTGTTTCAAATGAAATATCTTTAATCCCTTCAAAAGAGAATTATGGGGATGAGGCATGAGAGCATGACAATTTTAGGTTGTGTTCTTGAAATCATGAAGTCTTTCTCAGTTGCCAAGACACAGCTGTCACAATGTCAAAACGTGTTAACCCAGCCTTGCAGAAAATTCTCTTCAGCCAGATAATGATATCAGCCAAGGTCCGAATGTGTCAATTGGGAGAAGATTAGTTTGGTCCTCAGAGTTTATTTGTTCTCAAGACTTTCCAGTTTTAGAGAAAACACTGTGCCACTCCTCACTGCTGAGTAACGTGCAAATCAAATAGATTATTAACACTAACAGCCTCATGCATCTTTTCCAAGCTTATGTAGTTTGTATAAAACACAGGAGCATATTCAAAAACTTCATTAAATTTAGAGGTGAATTTGGTCCCAAATTTACAAAATCTCGAGATAATCCTGCTTAGGATAGATGTGACTCCATTAAAAACACATCAAAAGGTGAGAAAAACAAACAAGTAAATATTTAATATTCTAATTTTAGGATTAGTTGAGTAATTTTGGGTATAATCCAAAACCCAGTAAAGTCAATGGGATGCTTTGCATTGAATTGAATGAGCTTTGAAGTATGCCCAAAGTTAGTAGAGTCAGTGGAAAGATTCTCATTGACTTCACTGGGATTTGGATCAGGCCCTTTGGAGGCTCTCTAATTCATCTGCAAATGGATACAATCTTCTGCTAGTTTAAAAAAAAATTACAAGTTGATTAGAGAGTGCAGGCCAAATATTTTGACTAGTATTAGAAAATATTATCTCAAACAGCTGTTACTTCAGGTGGATTTTATTCTTTGTGAAATGCTGGTCTTGTTTTCCTTTAGTCTTTTTGCTCACATTTCAGTGTTAGGGTTCAGTAAACACTTTGGGGTAATTTAAACCTTCCTAAATGGCCTGTAGGTGATCTCAAATATCCATGCCTGCTCTGGGCAGTAGTTGGTCACATAAAAGTCATCTGGGAGTCCATCCCTGAAAGGTAAATCAGAGGATAGAGAAAGACTCAATAATCTAAGTCAAGAAAAGTCCAGTTCACAAATCTCAGTTTGTGCACTGAATGAGGAGACTGAGTCTTGGCTTGGTTTCTATCTTTTCCAGGTTTTGTGATGAACAGCAACATCACATTCAATTCCCAGACTTCAGATTCTTTCCCCCAACCCAATGAAATGAATTTCTAAATTTGTTTTCAAAGACATC
The DNA here is from genome assembly GCA_007922195.1 of Podocnemis expansa. Lineage (NCBI taxonomy): Eukaryota > Metazoa > Chordata > Testudines > Podocnemididae > Podocnemis > Podocnemis expansa. Next base: position 10,621,746 of record ML682028.1, read on the forward strand.
ACAGGTTTCTGAAATATCTATCCTTGCAAGATTTGTCTGCCTTTTTTTCTTCTCTCTCCCAAAAGAACAGTGTTTTCCCCCCATTAAATCCCCTTCCAGGGGCTTTTCTTTCTCCTCCCCAATGTATTAGCAGAAATGACATTAACAAGCATGCCAAGGATTTTGATATTTTTACAGGTCTTTTGATTCTTTCACTTGTCTGTTGACCTAATAATAGCTTGTCAGCTGTATCTTACCTTTTTTTCTTTCTTTTTTACAAAATCGTCAGTATCATCTCCTTTGAAATAACACATATGTTCTCTTGGATCTTGACCTGTTTGAACTGTGGGATACCTGCCTTCACTCATATAATGCCTAGGTAGCATGCCAGCTGGAAAACATATTCAGCTTGCTTGCTCACTAAATGCCTTCAGATAAGATGAAAAGATAGACAGGAAAAATATAAACTTTTAGTTTTTACACACAGAGAAGAAGGAGGTTTTTTGATTTCCTAACTTCTTCTAAAATCTTTAGAAAGGGAGAGTCATTACTGCCAGAACTGGTTTTACCCTCATTTGAATGAGCTTCTTCTGTTCTTTGATAATGCCACTAGAAGCTTATCTTTCTCTTGTAGATTCGTAAATGCCTTTAAAAATCTGCCCCCAGGTGCATAGCTCTCTGATGGAGAATACATTACATTCTATCTTAAATGCCAGGAGACCCAGCTGTTTTAGGAAAATGGAATAGACCTTTTACTTACCACTCTTTTTGTTCAATAATGGTAGCAAGATGGTGGTATAGTAAGGCTGAGTGAGGAAAACCCTCTTCCTTCTCTTCTTCTTTGCTTATGGCAGCTCTGCTTACCCTGTATTTACTATGTCCAGACTGGTGAGGTGAAGACACACAAGGTATGTCTATTCTGGAGGTTTAAGTTGACTTAAGCAACTTGCTGGCCACGTTTGGAGTTCATTAATTCAACTTAAGCGCTTGCTTAAGTTGACTTCATAACTCTCACCCTTAAAATTGACTTTGAAGACTTATGTTGACTTTATTAAGTCAACTTAAACAAAATGTGTCCATTAAAGTTGACTTAATAAAGTTGACTTAAGGCAGGAGAGCCATTTAAAGTCAACTTTAAATGGGCCTCCTGGCTTAAGTCAACTTTGTAAAGCTGACAAACAAATGGGGCCTCTCTAAGTCAACTTAATAAATTTGCCTTTAATTCAACCTTATTAAGTTAGCTTACCTGAGCCTTCTAATGTAGACATAGCCACACAGAGCTGCACTGTGATATGGAAGCATCTGGTAAAGTGGTGCCCAGCTGGGAAGATTCAGGAATCTCCAATATTTATAGCCAAGAGATGGAGCAGCAACAACACTAGATGATGACTCAAAGAAGTAGCCCATCTACTTCTTTTTCTAACAGGTCTCCCTTCTGGTTAGTTTTAATTCCCCTGGGAGGAAGAGAAAGGAAGAAGGGAATTCCCCCCTTTTTTGCCATCTTCCCACTCCTTAACTGCACAAAATTTCTCTTTTGCAGTGGCCACACATCTTCTGAAATGCAGAAAATTCTACTCGATGTTCCAAAATTCTTTGGAGAGAGCTCACTTCCTTAAAGGCAACTTCCCCTCTTGTCCCAGTCTTTTCTCTCAATATGGTACAATGTTCTTTCCTTGTATATAGTTGAGACCTGGAAGGACAGCTATAAAAAATCTGGTTGTTCCCTCCTCCATTATTTTGTTGTATTTTTACTTCCAGTTAAACATTAGATTTAAAAACAAAATGTAAGCAAAAAGGCATTTTGACTGTGTTAAAAGAGCTCCATGGGTATCAAATAGCCCAGCCTGGATCCAAGGTCATTGCCCATCATCTTATAAGAATCTGGCTGATACAAGTCCGCTGTACCATGGCTACTCTTACTGCAAACTCTGTTATACAGTACATCATTTTGTTTTTGCAAAGACGTCAAACATCCAGGCAGAATCATCTCTGAAAGTAATTGTCTCATAGCATGCAAGTATATGTATGAAAAGCTCCCAGCTAGCACCATCCTAATCTTCTGTTCCTGCAGTAAAAACTCAAATGCTCTCTCAAATCATGAGGTCTAGCAGTGCTTTCAGAATTGTTGCCCTTCCCTGACTTTCACTGCATGCCACTTACCTCTCATACAGTTGTGAGCAGCATGACATCTTTGAAAAATGGCTGCACTGAATATAAATTTGCTGCATCTTGGCAGATCTCATGTGTTCACTTTCAGATCTTTGGAGAGACTATCACAGTTGTTTAAATGTTATTGTTTTGATTATAATTATAGAGAAGGAATAGATGGTGGTGAGGTTCAGCGTAAATCTTTTATTCTCTAAATTTGTAATGGCGGCATTACTTGCAAGCAATGAAGCCACAGATTAGTTATGCTTCTCATGATGAATTAAAAACCTGTATGATACCCCTTCACACAATTTGTATGTGCTATGTTATTTACAGTAACTGTTTCAGGAAACATGTTAAAGTTTTTTTCCCTCTCCACATTAGCTGGAGTCAAATAACGGAGACCTCCAGTTAGGATAAGTAGCAGAAACCCATAGGAATGATCTAAAAGAGTTACATGCACTTCAGCACTGATCACATGGTATATTAGATACCAAGTAGAGGGAAAAATTTAGGATCCAGAACATGCTCCTCATCTTGCTTTTACTTGTCTTAAAGCATATCATATTTGGCCCTTTAATTACTTGTGTCTTTTAAAGCTGTCAGTAGAGGCAGGTTTGGTTAAATAAATAATCAAATAACCTATGATTCCATTAAATATATAGTATTTACAAGGACCAGCACTTCAACTGTTGTAAATCAGTATTGCTCAATTAAAATTAACTCCTATTCAGAATATTGGCTACACATTTACCTCTTTTTGTGAATTGTTTGTGAACTAGTCTTGATGATCTTTACGTAGATTAATTCATATTAGTAGAAGTAATTAATTATATCATGTAGTTCATATAAATATTGAATGAATAATTTTTAGCCTGTAGATTTTTCTGAACTGTTGATTTAATTTACTCATTATTTAATATCAGTATTGAGTGATTGATCATGGAAATTATCTGATCCTGTTTGTTCGATGATTGCATCTTTACAATTCTGCGTAAGATAGTAAATAATGCTAATAATTGTTAATTTTGGGAAACCTTCAGAAACCTTCATTTTCACAAATACAGAGCAATGATCCACTGCTACTTCAGGTGTAGCAAACTAAAGCTAACACTTTCATTCATGAGAGTATTAAACTAGCTTCTCTCTTTGGTTGGTTTGTTTGTTTTTTTAATATTTGCCCATTTCTAATAAGAATGAATGTAGAGGATTTGATAATTATGCAAGAAGTAAGAAAGCCCAGCCAAAACATACTGTTATTTGAAGAGCTGAGACATGATGGTAGACAGCAGAACAGTTGTCACAATGCATTTTGTATTCTCAGTCCACACAGAGTTAGGTTGTGTTACTGGAATAGATATGCTTAATGTATATTAAGTAACACTGTGTTGCACTTATAAGGGTGCTCAGAGTTGAATGTGACATTGTTGAAATATCATAAGGAAGAATTTTAACATCAAAGGGGAAAACATAGATATTAGAAAATATTTCATATTTAAAAAAAAACAGTTTCTTGTCAGTGAATCTTTGCATTATATCTGATGTGGGGGGGAGCACTTTTATTTTTGAATGTCAGCTTCCTCCATCACAGCCCAGTTACTTCTCTTTTGACTCTTCAGGCAATTTGTGGTCCTGCATTTATGAGGTTAGTCATAAGGTGCCTGTCACAGTGCTCATTAGATGCAGTAGAGAGGCATCAAATTCCCATTGAGGAATCCATGCACTCTCCTCTCCAAGTTTGGGCAAAGTTGCATTTCATATTGTAAGTTTTTATGTAGAGACCGATCTGTCTGGGGTGATGTAGTACATGTGTTTTGGAAATCCAGGTTGTTGATAGCACAAATTCAGCATTATGACATGAAGGAGGAGCAGATAGAAGAAACAGTAATGAGGAAAATGATTTATTTAAAAGACCTAGTAAAATTATTAGAAATTTATGAAGGTTCTCTTTAGACTGTGCTATTTACTCTTGCAAGGAATGTTCCTCCTCATAATTAGTAGCAGAGTTACATCTTCTGCAATGTCACTGTGAATACAGTTGGGTAAAATACTGCCAGATCTGACTTCCCTTTCCTGTTGTAAAAACTATCGGATGAGACACTCCACAAAGGTTCCCTCACAAACAGAGTCTCATGCTGTCCCCTTGTATGAGTGGGATTTTCACCCTCCCCAGTGACAAGACCATCTGTCCTATCCCCAGATCTGGGAATGAGCCTTGAGAATATCCTGCAGGTCAGAAGTATCTATATGAAGGCCCAGTACTTCCTGGCTGTCTCTATGCCCACCTGAATTGCTCCACCAAGCTCTTTGGCAGTATAACACCAATATAGCTCGTTGGGAAGAGCTCAGCAGAAATGTCTCAGGTAGTTTTTAAATTATTTTATTTAAATTAAGCTGTACAGGAGATGCCCAATGTATGTCCCATATTACCTACAGTCAATTTCTCTTCTCTTCCTGACCCACCCCATCAACAAACCCTAGCCTAGCATGATCTCTGAATTTATAGAGCACCCTTTGCAGCACCCAGGGTTAGGACTGAGGAGGAGAAGACAGGATTGCAGATGTAGCTGAAGACATACCTAGCTTTCCCTTCACAGGCAGAGCTCAGGGAAACAGCCACTTGTGAGAGAAAATAACAAAAGACTTTGGAGAAGGGCAGTCTGACCACAGATACTGTTAAAGGCTGGATTATAAGGGAAATTGTGCTTTGGCTTTTGCAAGATTTTCTTCAACACTGTCCCTGCAAGGGTCCCATCCAACAAGATGATGTACATATAGTCAATTAGATTACAGAAACACCATGAATATTTAATCTTGATGATTTTTACAAACTCAAGTGATTTTAAATGCAACACTTTACATTTTGTCCTTTTAATAATATCAAATGGAAGTACTCTGTTATCTGAAAGGAGAAGTAAACACTGCAGATGATACAGTTTTGTCTTTAAAATGCTTTGTTTTGTGTTCAAATGTTTAAATGTTTTAGTTTGGGAACATCAATGGTTTTTGCCTAATTCCAAACATCTTGGTTTTAATATTTAATTTGAACTTTAACAGTTTAATTTGAACTTTAACAATTTACGAGGAAAAATAAAATGTAAAAAATATCCAGACAAGAGAAGGAAAACTGGTTAATTTAAAAATCAATATTTTTCATACAGGTCATGATTCAAGCTGTTAACATATTGGAAAGACTCTAAATGACTTCAGTGGGCCTCTTGTTAGGTACTAATAGAATCCTTTTATGCCAGATTAATTTTCTGAGGGGGAGTGGTGATCTATTATTTAAATGTAATTAGGAGGAAGGAGGATGTGTCTCAAGTTAAATACTCCTTGAGGACCCCAATCAGGTTTACATCAAAGAAAAACATCACAAAACTTAAAGAAGCTTTCCAAATCAAAAAGGAGGTTTGAGAGTTTTTCAGAACCTTGAAGTCCACTGAATCCAACCACTGTGTAATAATGTGAAATCAATAACTGCAACCATTTTGAAAGTGATTAGATGAGAAATTAATTTGTGTTGAATATACTTGCAAATAAAGTTTTTGGAAAAGTACTGCATGATAGAAGAAAAGTTCAAGTGAAAAATGCCTATGTTCTTTGTGTTCTTATGGCAGGCCTCACTATGTAACACAATTATACATAGTCATCCATGCTATCTTTGAGTGTATAAACAAATGTTCAGTCTTGGGAAGACACAATATATTTTTACCTTTTGGCACTGAAAAGATCTGGTAGAGGCAGGTTCGGAGAATGAATTGTGTCCACAAATGGTGACTTTTCTACTTACTTTTGTTTTTGACTAGAGTAAACTTCAAAGCTTCTGGCAAATGGGCTTTTCTCCCATGAAAGCTCATGTGATAAATATTTTTTTTAGTCTTTAAAACTGCCACAGTGCTCCTTGTTTGTTTTGCTGACCTAGATTAACACGGTTACTCCTTTGGAACTTGTCAACATACTCTCTGGGAACACTACTGGACTGAGATTCTGAAAGAACGCATTTTTTTTTGTATGCTATCAGATTACCTGTGTATTAGGACTGGTGTATATGAGTAAGTAAATACAGTTATATTTGCAACATATCAAGATTCCATGTCACCAATTTCTCCTCCACTGGAAAAGCAACTTGCTACTGCTTGGCAGAGGGGGGAGACGTGTGTCAGCATGAGATACTGGTGTTCTAAAAAGGGGCAACAGTATACCCCTGATATTTTTAAGGGTCTGATTGAAGTTCCACTGAAATTATGAGAATTTCTCCCATTCACTTCAATAGCCTTACATTTGGTCTAGTAGCAGACAAGAGATTAAAAGGGTAAAGAAAATTCTAATCATTTTTAGTATTAATAAGAATTTTTGTGCTTATGATGGCAGCAACTACACCACCTTAAAATATGAAACTTGTGGAAATGAAAGAAATCATATGGTGCAAAATGTATTCCCATGGGGAAGTCCTACCTTAAGTTGGCTACCACAGCACTAATTGCCTGGAATGGGGGCTTGCTATGAAATTTGCACTGGAAACCAAAGTTGAGCGACCCATAGAACAGCCCCAGAACACTGCATTGTGGAGCCATACACCTCAGCGTAGAATCTTTGTTCCTTTCTCATTAATACAGATGGTTGTCCAGCTAGGAGCAATACAATAATATGCACTGAAGTCAATGGGAATGATAGAAGCAGAGAGCTTCTGAGACCTGATCCAAATGAACAAGATTCATTACTGTTGTCAGCTGTCTTAAATGGGTTTAAACCAAGGAAGAACTTGTTCTTAAATGTCTATTTGGCAGGACAATTACCTTTGCAAAAACAAATCAGGATAATGATGCTAACTTCCTTTGTAAAGCACTTGAGATCTAGTAATAAATGTGCTATATCAGAATTAAATATTATTTATTGTTAACTTGTGTGTTGTAAGATTTGATATGATTAAAATCTTTTGGTAGGTGTAGAAGAATTAAACAGAAAGCAAAGATCATTAAATCACCTTTTCTCAGCCATATTTGGATATGTTAAAACATATTTGTGTGTGCGTGCGTGTGTGCGCAACATTAGGCCCTGGAAACATCATTATTTGAACTTTTCCATAGTGTTTGAGATGACTAAGACCAAATTCATTCTAACAAGGTAAAATATGATGCAAGATGCTGCTTTAAAAAATGCCGGTAGGAAATTGTTCATCTTTATTGTAAACATGGCTAATAGAGATATTTGCTTCTTGACTGAAGTGACCTAGTAATTAGCTACAAAATGTCTCCCAAATTTCAACCATCCTGAAATGTTTTCATGCTATTGCATTTTAATAAAAGCTTTGCTTTTTTATGCTACATTTTGGACATAATCTAATGTGATGTTCTGAAATGCAGTGCAGTTATTGAAAAGGAAAATTATTTCTAATGAAGTGGGTTAGAAAAATATAGTGTTTTTAAATAATTTAATTTGTAATCGTGTACAAACAAGCTTGGCTGAATTTTGGTCCTATGATTGATAATGCATGCATTTAAATGATCAAAGTCAATGTGCTTGGACATATTGAAAAATTTCTCGCTTATTGACTAAAGCTATAATTTTGCTCTGATTTTTCAGTCTGAGTGACACTGTCATTGAAAAGGAAACCAAAATAAGGAAGAAATTCTGAGGGCTTTGTGCATTTTCTTTTATTATTATTTTTAGGCACTGTATGTACTATAAGGCCCTAACCCAGCAAATCATTTAAGCATACACTCACTCTCTAAATACATGAGTAATCCCATTGAAGATACTGAAATGACTCATGCTTAATGTTAAATTTCTGCTTAAATGCTTTGCTGGATTGGCACCTAATTAGGCAAAATCTTGGGAGTTGCTGAGTCCCTTCGGCCATGTCCCCACTAGCAAAAGTTAGTTTGAACCTGTTAGCTCGAACTAACTTTGAACTTATTAGTTCGAATTAACAACGTGGACTAGTTCAAACTAATGTTAGTTCAAACTAGTCCACGTTGTTAGTTAGAACTAGTTTCTTAAATTTGAACTAAGGGTTAATTTGAGTGTATATTGTGCTTAGTTTGAACTAATGCTTAAACTAAGTGCTTAGTTCAAACTAAGCTCTGGTAGTTACTATTTTGAACTAAGTGTTTCTTAGTTCAAACTAAGGAAAGGCTAATGTAGACTGGGACCAATTTAGTTCAGATTAAGCCTCCTTTACGTGAAGGCTATGTCTACACTGCCAATTTAGTTCAAGTTCCATTAATGGTGATATTGCAAAACAAACAAGGAGCCTTGTGGCACTTTTAAAGACTACCAAATTTATATATCACTTAAGCTTTTGTGAGAGAAACCACTTTGTTGCATGCTCAAAGATGGAGAATGTGCAGACAATAAGGTGACAGGTGATATTCCAGATACCACATTGTGGTAGCAGTTGATGATGATGATGTGTCTTTAATGAGAATCACTGCGTCTCCCTTTTTTATGTTAACCATGAGTAGCTAATCTTTCCTCATAATTTTTATTCTTATATCTTGAATAACTCTGATACTCTCTCTGCTGCTTTCTCTCTCTCTGTTGTTAATATCTGTAGTAAAAAGAAATCTGCAAAGAGTAATTCTATTTGTCCTGTGGTTTCCAAATGTAGGAAAAATTTGGATTTTTTCCTTGTTTCTTAAAATACAATATTCCAATGGCTAAAATGAGATGTAATTAAAGTACTAACATAATTTATATAAAAGTACGTGTATTTAACTTATTGGATAATATTTTCTGTCTGATTAACTCAACTGTGTTGACTAACCAAGCATTGTCTTGAGTATTTTTCTTGCTCTCACTCACAGTAGTACTATAGCTACTTCAGTGAAGAAAACTTTAAATGACCTGTTTAAATGACAACAAAGTGGTGAAAAAAGAGCAAATTTACCTTCAACTAAACATAATATTAGAACTCTGTCTTACTGCAATATTTCTTTTTCTCCCCTGCATTCTTTCATACAGTCACTGAACAAGATTAAAAAAATGCAGTAGACTGAAATAAAGAAATTATATGTATTCATCATAATTTAAAAAATTGTCACCAGTGTCACCCCAAATAAGCAGTTTACAGTAAGTCCTTATTATTCCCATAGCTGCTGCTATACAGAATCACATTACGGGTTGTTAGAAGGGTTGTCTTTGCTAATCTAATCTATTAACTATTTGAGCAAATATACTATTCACACAAACACTAATAAAACCAGAAAATATGGTTCATTTTTCTAGATAAATTCATGCTGTAATGAAAGAACCAAAAGATATACTTATAGACTTTAAAGTTAGAAGGGACCATCACGATCTCTAGACCAGTGGTTTTCAAACTTTTTTTTTCTTGGAACCCAGCTTAAAAAAAATCAGGAAATAACAACTAAATCTATAAGCAATGAATTCCTATATTTCAATAGTGACAGCAGGGGGTGCCATGACCCAGTACCTGAGGGTCTGTGACTGAAAACTGGGCTGCGGCACATGGTGGAAAACTGACCTTCCACACATTGTGGGCAATGAAACCTTATCCACCAAGTACTGCAATAGACCCCATGGCTGGCTGAGTTACTAAAGTCCTCAAATCATGATTTAAAGTCTTCAAGTTACTGAGAATCCACCATTTATATTATTTTAAACTTGCAAGTGATTCATGCCCCATGCTTCAGAGGAACATGAAAACCCCCATGGTCCCTGCTGATCTGATTTGGGGGGAAAATTCTTTCTGAATCTCAGATATGATGATCAGCTAGATTTTAAACATGTGGGCAAGACCCTCCAGTCAGATAACCAGGAAAGAATTCTCTTGTATGGCTCAAAACCCTCACTATCTAGTGTCCCATCACTAGTCATTGGAGATAGTTGATCCTACCAGTGGCATATTGATTACATGCCACAGTAGGGCAGTCTCATCATATGATCTCTTACAAAACTTACCAAGTTCAATCTTGAAGCCAGGTAGATTTTTTTTCACTCCTTGCTCCCCATAGAAGGCTGTTTCAGAACTTCATTCCTCTAACGGTTAGAAACCTTCATCTAATTTCAAGTCTTAACTTGCTGATGCCCAATTTATATCCATTTGTCCATGTGTCCACATTGGTGCTTGGCTTAAATAGCTCTTCTCCCTCTGATGTATTTGTAGAGAACAATCCTATCACTCTTTAACCTTCTTTTGTTTAGGCTAAATGAGCTGAGCTCTTTGAGTCTCCTCTCATGAGGTAGGTTTCCCATTCCTTGGATCATTCAAGTAGCCCTTCTCCTCATATATTCTAGTTTGAATTCATCTTTCACAAACATGGAAGACCAGAATTGCACATAATATTTCGGATGAGGCCTCACCAGTATCTTGCATAATGTTACTAAAACTTTCCTGTCTCTACTAGAAATATCTTGTCAATTTCCAAAGGGATAGCTGTGTTAGTCTAGTCCAGCAAAAAACCCAAGGAGTCATGTGGCACTTTAAGACTAAAAGACTTATTTTTCACATGAGCTTTCATGGGAAAAAATCCCACTTTGTCAGAATAGTTCACCCACCTTTGAAGCATCTGACGAAGTGGGATTTTCTCCCACGAAACTCATGCGAAAAATAAATCTGTTAGTCTTTAAGTACCACATGACTACTTTTTTTTTTTCTGGAAATATCTTGCCTGACACATCCTATAACTGCATTTAGCCTTTTCTATGCTCACATCACACTGGTGGCTCATAGTCATCCTGTGATTAACTAATACACCCAGGTCTTTCTATCATTTCCAACTGATACATCTCCAGTTTAGAACAAAAATTCAAGTTTAGTCCCTAAACTCATGACTTTGCACTTTGTGCTATTACTTTTCATCCAATTTCTAATAATCCAGTATGCAAGCTCATCTAGATCTTCTTGTATGATATTCTGGTCCTCCTTCGTACTGGCAGCACCTCTCAACTTTGTGTCATCCATAGATTTTATTGGCAGAAACCACTTATTAAGCTAAAGTCAGTAATAAAAATGTTAAATATGACTGGTTTTATACCTTCTAGATTAATGTATTTCAAAGATGTTTTAGTGATAGTAATGCAAAGTAGAAGTGGAAGAAGAGTCCCAAGGGAGATTATAGTCATAGACTCACACTGAAACAATTATTGAGTGAGCGCAGCCTAAAAGCTTCTTTAGTTATGGGGTCAGAGAAGTAAAGATGAGTAAATAGCAAAGGAAGTTCAATGAAAACCTTGGTCTGGAGATGAGGGCAATAGAACACAGCAACTAACATTAATAACTAAGGAATATAGATACTTTACACTTGAGTACCATACATTCAGGGAGACTACTGTTAAAAGTAGCAACAATACCACTTAAGATTTTACTTATCCCATTAGTGCCTCAGTAATTAGAACATCTCTGCATCAGGAGTTGATTTCTGATTGTGGATTTCAGAACCTAGATGCTGTGCTTTCAAAAACTACCTATATCATCTATTTATTTATTGCTTTCATATGGATTTTTTCCTTGCCAGATTAGGAAACATTCTAAAAAAATTCTCTAACAATTTGATCCACAGACTATTGTTTTTGCTGGATTTTGGGTTATGTCCTAAGTTAACAGATCATCCAGGCTTCAAAGTTTACCAAGCTCCATCAGTCTCATTGAATTAAATGAGACCCCCCGTTTGCAAGGAGATCCAGGAACAGGCAAAAGGTAGAAAATATCAGTACAAGAAAAGACTGTGTAATTTTAATAATGTTCCTGCCCCTCAGACCAAGAAAATCAGAGAATGCTCTGTCCTTATATATATATATATATATATATATATATATATATATATATATATATATACTCATAACTATTAATTACAAAAAGAGTGAATACATGTTCAGGGGTTAAATGATTCCCCATATTTGGAGTCAGGAAAGAATTTCTCCCCAGGGATGATTGGTGAGGGCTCTGGGGTTGGGGGAGGGAGGGTCACCTTCCTCTGAAACATGAGGCATAGCTCACTTGCTAGTGGATTCTTTGTATCTTAGAGTCTTTAAATCATGACTTGAGGACTTCAATAACAGGATAAATTAGAGGTTTATTATAGGAGAAGGTGGGTGAGGTTTTGTGGTGCATGGTGCAGAAGGTCAGACTAGCTGATCAGATTAGTCCCTTCTGACCTTAAAGTCTATGAGTCTACTCAAAGAGAGGAGGAACCATTAAAGTGTAATTTGTAGAGAACATCCTGGTTATACAGAAAAATCATGAAGAAATTTAATTTTGAAGTCTTCTATGCTGATTTAGTAATGTGGAAAAATACTATAAACTGGGATGAAATATTAAAGAATTACAATAGATGCTCTTATGCTAGAGGAAAAATACTGCTTCCTCTAAGCTGAAATAGAATTTCCGTTTCTTAAATTTGACCTAAAATGACAATTATAACTGGATATTTACAATGAAAAATATGTAATAAACCTACAAGCAATAACTCAATGATTATGTACTTGCTGAAAACATGCGCTCCACATTTTAAAAAAAAATCTTAATTAAATCCTAATTAGAATGTGCAGTAGTGCGTCAATTCTTGTGAGTTATTCCTCTAGGGCATTTCCCTAAACCTTCAGGAACATAATCTTACTCAGATATGTAAGAGATAATTATCAATAAATAGGACCATCACATAACAGGTTCACTGCATTGCTTATTTGAGGCTTGTGTGCTGTTTTATCAGATAGAAGAAAAAATGTAATATTGAATATTTTTGTAATACATGATCATTTCTATCACAATCAAAATGCAATTACTGCATCAGGCTACAGAAAGCTTGTCATCTTATAATCATGTCATAATAATGTTGGCACAAATCTAGACTGTACAAACCCAAATGAGCTGCTTGCATGTTGGAAAAGTCTTCCTATATCTTGACGTGTGATGGGTATGAAGAAAATGGAAAAACTAAAAATTCTCAATTAAAAACATTTCACCCATTCTATAAAGGAAACTTTTCTTGCTGGCATACACGCACGTGCACACACACAAATACGACCATTTCATTCCATGTCTATTAATCCAATATGCAAGCTAATCTAAATCTTCCTTTGTGATATTCTGCTCCTCCTTTTGATGGTTTCAATTCATGTTCTTGGACTTTTGTATTTTGCCTAATATTTCCCAATTTATACCCTTTGACCAATTCCACCCATTATTTTATTTTGTTTTCATACATGCTTTCCCTCTGAGGCCTCTGGTACTAGCCCCTGTTGGCAGTTAGGATAGTAGGCTAGACGGGTCATTTTTTTGACTCAGTAGGGCCAATCTTCTGTTCTTACATTTATATAAGCAGCAATCCATTGTTGAAAACACTGAACAATAATTAAACATGCATTACAAAATTCAACAGGTCAGTCAGGCCATAAAAGTCTATTAGGGAGAATGAGGAGGGGCTGGCAATAAATCAGCCAACAGATTTGTATGAGGAAAGCAGATGGTTTACTGCACGAGATATGTTTGGAACATTATCTCCATAGGACTGAATGCCTTGCCCCTGGAGCCATGCATAATCTGTTTTGCTACTGGTCAGAGAAATATGGGAGTCAAATTAGCTTACTTGGAAGCTTAATAATTTATATGAACAAATCATTGGAAAAGTCTTTATCATTTAGTCATAAAATATGTGTAGATTATCAACATTGAAACAACCTTATTGTTAAGGATGTCATTTTGACTATATTCAAATATTTAATTAGACTCATTAATAAAGTGACTGAGGAAAGGTGGTTTTCCTTCTGCCTCTTCTGTCCCTGTTCCTACAGCAGGGTTGCTGCCACCATATGTGACAGTTCATGGTTCATTAAATTCCTGTCCGGAATGTCAAAGGGGATCATCTTTCCCAGATGAAAAGAGTTAGTACTAGATGATTTTTGACCAAAGTAATAATTTTTTCACATTTTTCCAAAATGCATTCAGCATTTGAGAAGGAAGTTTAAACCCCTGTTAAACAATACAAGCTCAGCTCACTACATGACACAGCTTCTGAACCTCAATATCACATTTAGTTTTGACTATCCAATTTTTGTTATGTGCTTACTTTTATTGAAATTGGCAGGGTTCAATTGTTTCTTGAAGCCTTATTTGGGTGAATTAATTGTCCTATGTTTTCTTGGAGAATAGTCTGGTCAATCATCGATCATGCACATTTGATAAATCATTAATACATATTTTGCTTTATTTTCTTGCTTTCATTGATCTTAATTCTGAAGGCTTAATTCTAAAAATGAACAGTTGTAAAACAAGATGTTGAAAGCTTATAGTTCCAGGGGGTTAGCTGTGTTAGTCTGTATACAGCAAAACCAACAAGACTCCTGTGGCACCTCAAGCTAAGTCTACATCTGCTTTTTTAGTTTGGACTTGCTATCTGAACTAAAAAACCACAAAGTTGATCCAAACTAACTAAGGCTAGCTTGGACTAACCACAGCTTTTTAGTTTGAACTACCGCACATACTAATTTGAACTAACTTTTTAATTCAAACTAGTAAATGCAGATAGTTCAAACTAATGGCTTAGTTCAAACTTTTTTGTCTTGAACTAGCCATTAGTCCTGGTCTATGCTGTGCTAGTTCAAACTTGAAGTTTGACCTAAGCGCCTAGTCGAGACTAACAACTCAAATTTATTAGTTTGGACTAAACTTGTTTGTTTGGCTGAACTAGCCTACAGCAAAAGTTGGTCCAATAAAAGCTATTGACTATGTCTACACTTATACTTTAAATTGAATTAATGAGGATTAATTTGATTTAAAGTTTTGCATGGCTACACTAGCTTTCCTCAGTTTGAAATAAGGACTTCCCTCAATTCAAAATTATATACCCTCCCTTAAATTCAAAACAATGGTTAAATTGAATGTATTAGTTCAATTTAACCCAGTGCAGCCATGTCAATTTGAACTAACCATTAGTTCAAATTAACATTTTTTGCCCTTCTTCCTTCCCTTCCTTTTTCTATATATTGGGTGAGGGGCATGGTCCTTCATGGGGGCCATCTTGCCACACCTGCCATGGTGCCCCTCTCCTAAATCAAACTAGCCAGTCCTGTCCATGGACCTGCTAGTTTGATTTGGGTTTCTAGTAAAGCCATGTTAATTCAATATAACTTAATTCAATTTAATTATTATTAGTTTGATTTAATTAGTTCTATTTAAGTTAATTCGATTTAACAATCTAAGTGTCGACATAGCCATTGCAGCACACGTTTTGTCTCTCTGATATCCTGGGGCTAACAGCATATGGTCTCTAGCTAAGAAAATTAATAGTATACTATTAAGAAAAATGACATTATTCAGAGAAGTATTCCTGTCAGAAAAGGCAGCTTACTATTAATATAGCTTCACTGCACTGCCAGTGTTGAGATGGCATCAGTCTGTAGAAAACCTTCCAGGAATGATGTTTCTGGGAATATAATTGGCATACATAGGTTGGTACATACTCTAAAAATATCTAGGAGCAGAGACTGGTAATAGATACCCTAAAATATTCATATAGCTATTATCTACATACAATGTGTGGGTCAGATTTTTATGGCTGTGTACAAATATTTGTGCACAAACTCAAACACCAGATGTATCCTCTCCCAAATTAGACAATTAAGTTAGTCAAGTGCGTAAGTAATCATATGTAGATGGACATCCGGCATTTCAT
Organism: Podocnemis expansa; assembly: GCA_007922195.1. Classification (NCBI taxonomy): domain Eukaryota; kingdom Metazoa; phylum Chordata; order Testudines; family Podocnemididae; genus Podocnemis; species Podocnemis expansa. The sequence continues at coordinate 10,637,507 of ML682028.1, forward strand.
ACCTAAATTAGATACATGCTGTGATTTGGTCATACCTAGTCAAAATTTGGGCATTGAGTTTTACTAGGAGAATCAGATATCATACAAAAGAAAATGAAAATCAAAACACGATATTTTGATCATCACCAAATGATTTTTTTCTTAGAATTTTCTTTAGCAGAGAACTTCAACTCAGAACAAGGCCAAATTTCAATTTTTAAAATTTCTTCATCAAAGAAAACTTTCACCCTCTGAACAACTCTAATTACCCTATATTAAGGGAGTGTTGTGATCACACATTTACTGATGTGATGCTCAGATACTCAACTGATGGTTCCGTATAGGAACACAGATTGTAACTGCTGTCAGTACAGCCGTCACCCACCCAGTAACTGTGAATTCAGTGGTTGTCAGAGGTTAGTCAGCATTCACCACATGATCAAGTGGCTTTTTCTGTTAAGAAATAATAAATTGCAAGCCATTTTATAATCACTTACCATTTAGCCCATTGATGCAGAACTTGAATGAATGACAGTACAATCATTACACTAAGATTCACACTCCATTACAGTGTGTTCTTAAAGCATCTTTTGTGTGTAAAGACTATTTGCTCTAGACTCAGGGGAGCATTGTTTTCATTAAACAAAGAAAGAAAAATAAGACTTTTAAGTGCCTGGTCAGATTCCTGGATCTAGAATTTTAAGCCCATCTGTGTATTCTTCAATCTTTCCTAAAGAACAGGATAGATTTACATGGGTTAAAATTCCCAGGTTACTTGTAGGTTTGTCAGACAAGCTCATTTCAACATCAGCAAATCAAATAATGGCTATGAGAAAAGACAAGTTTGTTGCACAGGAGACCAGAGGGGTCATCAACTGGCATTTACACAGATCTGTACTTTTAAGAAATAGTACTAGCACTTCTTTGATGCTTCCTCTCAGCAGCAGCAAGTGAAGAGTAGAGCTGTGCAAAAAAAGAAGAAAATAAACGCTTCCACTAGTTCAAATCACATTTTCATGACTTTGCTTAGAAGCTGAGCATTCTGGGTTCTCTCCTCAATTGGTATCTAAGAAAATGAAAGACAGAATCCACACCTGAAAAATTCTTTCTTTTCTCCTAAGGACTGGAAATCTATTTTCCAGGTAAAGCTAGTGAAACTGCTGCACAGAGAGCAAACTTTTCTCTGTATTTATTGACACAAAAATATGCAGAGCCCAGCCTCGGACTCCAGCATGGCTTGCCCTACCTCCCCACAGTGCTGGCAGGCAGGAGCACTCTTACCTGCCAGCCCTGAGTGGGGTAGGAGCCACCAGAGTATCGTAGAGATTTTAGGAGGAGGAGCCCAGGCCCTCCATTTGGCTGGGGCCCAGGGCTTAAGCCCCTAAAGCCCCTGTGATGATCCAGGCCCTGTTTGAAGCATGTTTCCTTATATCATAGATGTCTGGCATCAAAACAGCATCCATAGCAAAAAGACGTGTTACAGCATGAACAGAACTAATAAAAAATGACTACGAAACTGTACCAAATTCTTTTAAATTAATCCCACCTCTCACTTACATTAAAAAACACTTTCAGAATGTAATGAATGAGAATCTGCCTATGGTAAGACCCAAAGGATTGAGTCCCATTTAGTGAATCTCTGATGCAAATCTCTATGTTCATGCCTTCTGAATTGCTTAGAATTCTCCACGGACCTTTTAACTATTTGTTTTCATCGAGCTTTATTTCTTCTGGTTGTAAGGCCATATGGTAAGGAATTATCCAGCATTCTTTGCAAGCTGGGTAGTTGTTCTTATTAACACACAAAGAGCTTGTATTTAACTAAATTTATTTTTATTTAAACATTACATAACACAGTAATGTCACCCTGCTGTACGCGTCAGTCACTCTGACTCTGTTGTGCCCCCAGCAGCCTGGAATTCCACTTCCCTCCTTTTTAGTATCCACAGCTGTCCTTTCAGCCTATCGTAACTCTGACAGCTACTACAGACTAAGGGCTCGATCTTGTATAGGACTCTGGTGAAGTATGTGCTTAACTCTATGCCCTAGTCTACACTTGAAGGGCTTTTTAGCGGCAGTCGACTGGAAGATATACAAGGCACATAAAATATCTTCTATTGCACCTGTTAATATCTGTGCAAGAGAGAAAGAAGCCTTTGAGCCATGCAGAGCTTTTCCTTGAGTCAGGGCCACTCAGTGCTTAGTTGGGACACTCAAAATATGTTTCCAAGGCCTGAAGAAGAGCTCAGGATGACTCAGAAGTTCATGTGTATCTCACAAAAAGAAAAAAGTCCACTAACATTTTATCTCCTACTGTGTCTCTGATATACTTAAAGTAAAGCATTTTAATAAGCCTCAGGGAGCAGAGTTTCAGTGTTTAGCACTTTGCTGGACCAAGCTCTAAGCAATCTTGGCTATCATATCCAGCCCCAGTTCCTCCCCTTTTGTGTGGCTTCAAAGCGCTATGCTGGTATGACACTGGCAAACCAGTGCATTTCAGAAACCCTAGGTCTCAGCTGACAAATAGTTAGCTGGAAACCAGTGGGACTCACCTGTGCTAATATTGTTAAAATAAATGTGAACTTTAGAAGAATGTGTCTAGTGGTCAGAGTTTATGAAAAGCTTGTAGGATGCTGCATGTGTTAATCTCACTTACATTATCTACATCACGTTGTTAAATGATATTAAGTTTTTTGCATTGTAATCCTCTGTAATTGTGTAAATCATCAAACTGGAAAAATCATTAATTAATGTAAAATCCTGGTTCTTTTCAGAAGGTCTTAAATTGTCTCCACCAGTGAGGCCCACTGAAACCAAATTAACCATTGTGAAAAATCAAACAACAAAGACTTTAATTATATTTCCCCTCTGTCCACAGCATTCCACCTACATAAAGAAGAGAAATGTGCATGACCTCCTCTGATCAGCTTAAACTTGGGGGTGGGGAAAGGAATAAAATCTCCAACAAGAAGAAACCATATTTCTGTGGAACTTGGACTTTGAGAGGACAAGATTTCTAAGCATAAGTAAGGGGTCCTTGCCTGCACTGCCTGGGTTGACCCTGAAGGACATGTATACCTTGTGTGTTAGAGCAGTTGAGGCCTAAGACTTGTACTACATTTTTGTGTGGATGTTTACCTGCTTTAAGTTTGTAAATAACTGCCATTATTTTCTTGGCTAATAATTCTGAATATTGTGATTTTTGTTGTAAGGAGGCTATCTGTCACAATAAAAAAGGAGTCCTGGGGCACTTAAAGACTAACAAATGTATTTATTGTATGATCTTTCATGGTAGAAAGTCCCACTTCATCAGATACTTTACGGAGCAAAAACGTCTTCCAAGGGTCTGATGAAGTGGGATTTTCTCCCACAAAAGCTCATGAAATAAATAATTTTATTAATCTTTAAGTGCCACAAAGCTCATTGTTTGTTTTACTGAACTGGACTAACATAGCTGCCCCTTTGGAATTATCTATCACAATAAAACCTCGTCTAGGTTTGCTAATGGATTGGAGTACACAAGGGGATTGTCTGTGGCTCCATGGGAAGGCTGTTATAGTGCCTTTGGAGTTTACACTTTGTATGTGGTTGGTGAAATCTAAGTATAGGATTCAAAACCAGTCTGGGTTTGTGTTCTGTTTCTTAACCATCTACCATGAAGTTGATACTCATGCCATTGAAGGAAAACTGGATAGGGAATGTGTGAATTTGCTCCCCAGGGAGAAAGGAAGAAGACTGGGGATTCTGCCCACCAAAAAAGCTAGTTGTTCTGTGATTCTTGCATAAGAGGCACATAAGGGCCACTCAGGCCTTCTAAACCATTGTTTCATAGATGCACTGGCAACTGAGATTGCTTTATACAAAGAAAAAGGTGGTGGGGTGTGGTAGAGGAAATCTGAAGGCTTTAGAGTGTGCTGCAGGTAGAAACAGGATTTGTTTATGGCTATGGAAGATGGCACATGTAAAATGTTAACAGAGTAGATTATTTTTTTCTTTTTATAGGCCCACTTTACCGATTTCATTAAGAGTTGGATTTGGCCCTTCTTGTTAAGCTCCTCATTAAGCTCTATTATAATATCTATGATGGTCAGGGAAAGCTCAAAAGTTTGGGTTGCTTGTGGGTTGAGTTCTGCATGGTGCAGCAACTACAACAGGTTGAATGTTTTTCAACTGACTTTTTTTCTTTTCTTTTTAAACCAATAGGGTTGTTTTTTTTGACATAACAGTCTCATCTGGATCTATTAAATCTTTCAGATGAATTTCTGGTCACCAGAAAGGAGAGCCTTGTTGATCACAAATATAAGACAGATCAGGGAATCACAGGAATCCTTGTTTGTTTTACTGAACTAGATTAACAAGCCTGCCCCTTTGGAACAATACAGATTGTGAATTTGAACCTGGGTCTCCCACATGCTCAGTGAGTGGGTTATTTGTGAGTACCTCCAGTCTTTTCATAGAATCATAGGGTTGGAAGGGACCTTATAGGTCATCTAGTCCAACCCCCTGCCAGAGGCAGGACCACTCCCACTAAACCATCCCAGTCATGGTTTTGTCCAGCCAGGCCTTAAACACCTCCAAAGATGGAGATTTCACCACCTCCCTTGGCAGCTCATTCCAAGGCTTCACCACTCTCCTAGTAAAAAAGTTTTTTCTAATACCCAGCCTCGACCTCCCTAACCGCAACTTGAGACCATTGTTCCTAATTCTGTCCTCTGTTATTACTGAGAACAGTCGAGCTCCATCTTCCTTAGAGCATCCCTTCAAGTAGTTGAAGGTTGCTATCAAATCCCCCCCTCAATCTTCTCTTCTGCAGACTAAATAAGCCTAACGCTTTCAGTCTTTCCTCATAGGGCTTGTGCTCCAGCCCTTTAATCATTTTGGTTGCCCTCCTCTGAACTCTCTCTAGCATGTCCCTGTCCTTTTTGTAGTGGGGAGCCCAAAACTGAACACAGTATTCTAGATGTGGCCTTACCAGTGCAGAATAGAGGGGAATGATCACATCTCTTGATCTGCTGGTAATACTTCTCTTGATGCAGCCCAGTATGCCATTGGCCTTTTTGGCAGCAAGAGCACACTGGTGACTCATATCCAGCTTCCCATCCACCATGACCCCCAGGTCCTTTTCTACGCTGCTGCTACTTAGCTGAATGTTTCCCAGCCTGTAGCGGTGCATGGGGTTTTTTTGTCCCACATGCAGGATTTTACACTTGTCCTTATTGAAGTTCATAAGATTTCTATTGGCCCACTGTTCCAATTTATCTAGGTCTCCCTGAATCCTGTCCTTGCCCTCCAATGTGTCTACTGGTCCCCCAGCTTGGTGTCATCTGCAAACTTACTGAGAATGCAGTCTATTCCATCATCCAGATCATTGATGAAAATGTTGAACAGAACCGGCCCCAGGACCGACCCCTGGGGCACACAACTCGTGACTGGCTGCTAGCTAGACAAGGAACCATTGATTCCTACACGCTGAAACCATTGATCTAGCCAGTTTTCTATCCACCTTATAGTCCACCTATCCAACCCATACTTCCTTAATTTGCAATGAGAATGCTTTGGGAAACTGTATCAAAAGCCTTGCTAAAATCAAGGTATAGCACATCAACGGTTCTTCCTGCATCCAGAAAACCAGTCATCTGATCATAGAAGGAGATGAGATTGGTCAGGCATGATTTACCCTTGGTAAATCCATGCTGACTGTTCCTGATCACTTCATTTTCCTCTAAGTGTTTGAGGATGGATTCTTTGAGAATCTGCTCCATAATTTTGCCAGGGATTGAGGTGAGGCTGACTGGTCTATAATTCCCTGGATCCTCCTTTTTCGCTTTCTTGAAAATAGGCACTACATTTGCTTTTTCCCAATCCTCTGGCACTCCACCGTTTTCCATGAGTTTTGAAAAATAACAGCCAGCGGTGCTGCTATCTCATCGGCCAATTCCCTTAGCACTCTTGGATGCAGTTCATCCAGCCCCATAGACTTGTGCACATCCAGCTTCTTTAAGCAGTCCCTAACCTGACCTTCCATCGCCAAGGGCCTGTCTTCTTCTCTTCCATCTGCCACACCCATGGTAGTGGGCTGGGAGCTGACCCTGCCTGTGAAAACTGAAGCAAAAAATGCATTGAGCACTTCAGCTTTTTCCTCATCCTCTGTCATAAGGATGCCTGCCTTATTCAGCAAGGGGCCTACACCATCCCTGATCCTCTTCTTGTTATTAGCATACTTGTAGAACCCCTTCTTGTTATCCTTTACATCCCTCGCTAGCCGCAACTCCAGTTGTGCTTTGACCTTTCTGATTTTATCGCTGCAGTCCCTAGCAATATCTGTATATGCCTCCTTGGTCATCTGACCAAGCTTCCACTTCCTGTAAGCTTCCTTTTTATGTTTAAGCTCAGAGCAGAGTTCTCTGCTAAGCCATTCTGGCTGCCTCACATGTTTGTTCTTTCTCCTAATTGGAATGGCAACTTCCTGTGCCCTTAGGAGGGTATCTTTAAAATACAACCAACTCTCTTGGACTCCTTTCCCCTTCAGATTAGCTTCCCAAGGGATCCTGCCCATCAGTTCCCTGAGGGAGCCAAAATCTGCTTTTTTGAAGTCCAGGGTTTTTGTTTTGCTTCTTTCCTTCCTTCCTTTAATCAGGATCTTGAACTCAACCATGTCATGGTCACTACTGCCTAGCTTGCCATTTACCTCTATGTCCCTGATCAATTCTTCCCTGTTTGTGAGCAATACTTTTGTAAGTATTGCAAAAGATATTATATTTGTTCTGCTGTGGAATGGGAAGCATGGCCAAAACTGAACCTTTTTGCAGTTTTCCATCCAGTTCAACGTGCACCTCCTCTGCTTTTCTGGAAGTCAGGAATTTTTTGTGGAACCCAGAATCTTGCAGCACTGAACCCTTTGTGAGCTACAAACAGTCTTGCAGGCTGGCAGTTTTGGCTTAATGTCTGATATGAAGGGACTTTAATGAGACTTCCTGAACTCCCTGCTTTAGGTTTACATAGAAATACTACAAAGAAATACAGGCGCAATAAAAAGGAATGGGTAAAAAGTAAATAGTCTTTTAAAAACAGTGGAAAGGATTATTTTGTGCATTGAGCAAAATCCATTATTCAAGGATTTATTTTTCACTTCATCCTAACTTTTCTTCCTATTTTTTTAAATTCACGTCATTTCGTTTTTGCCTATTGTAGCCTGTCTTTTGTTTTGTTAAGTGTCGCTGTATTCAGCCTAGTATTTCCAACTCTGGGGCTAATTCATTTTTAGTAGTTTAGTATTCTGACCTTACCTACTTGTTTCATATTCTGTTTCTGAAAAGGAATTTTCATTAAGGTACCATTATCACTTCTGATTAGTTAAAGCCAGGTTTGCAGTAAGTAAGGGCTTTGATTCTTTGTATATTTTAGCCTGTGTTAAAGTCAGAAAAGTTGCTTTGGAATGGATTGTCGTAGATTTCACTGAGTTAAAAAAATATCAGTGTGACAGCAGTTGACTATATTGCTGGTTATGCATGTGTACTATGTGAAGTTTCAATACCATTCACATATTTTATATCTTCCTAATGATTGGTTCTACTCTATTTGTATTTTCTGGTCTGCATCCAAAGACTTATTTCCTAGGCTGGAAAGATGACTTGCATACACATCATGGAACAAAACCTCAGGGAGAAAGGACTATCACCATTCCTCTCTTTATTGCTTTGCTACCTACTATTCTTTTTATAATGCCTGTTGTTATACTTTTAATTACACTGTTTTCTTTCAGTGTTTTTTTTCAAGGATATGTCTGTCAGTGTACACCCCTGAATTTCCTATTCTTGCTTGATATTAGCATTTAGTATTACTATTACTGTATTGATATATTTTCTTCTCATTCTTCTTTATTGTATTTTTCTCACTCTCTGTGAAGACATCTGCACTGTTCCCAAGCACTTTCTTCTACATGCATGTGCCAACACTCCCACTGATATTAATATCACCCAGGATGAGGCCCCATAGTACATCAATGCTTGAGTGTCTCTCTCTCTCTCGTTAGATAGATAAATAGATAGATATTTCATGTAATATATATATACAGATACATACACACACATGTAAAAACATACATGCACACACACACACACACACACACACACACACACACATATATATATATCATGTAATATATATATATACACACATACATATATATCAATTCCATCAAGTTCAAGAGTGGAACTACCACTAGCCACCTCCTCTACATGGATGACATCAAGCTGTATGCTAAGAATGAAGGAGACATCGACTCGCTAATCCACCTGACACGGATCTACAGTGAGGATATTGGGATGTCATTCGGACTGGAGAAGTGTGGCCGGATGGTAGTAAAGAGAGGGAAGGTAGTCAAGACTGATGGGGTGGAACTACCAGCAGGCCACATAGCAGACATACAGACCAGCTACAAGTACCTTGGCATCCCACAGTCACATGGGAACCACGATGAGGAGGCAAGGAAGACAGCAACATCCAAGTACCACCAAAGGATAAGACAGGTCCTGAAGAGCCAGCTCAATGGGAAGAACAAGATCTATGGCATCAACAGGTACGCGCTGCCAGTCATCAGATACCCTGCTGGTATAGTGAGCTGGCCAAAGGAGGACATGGAGGCTGCCGATGTGAAGACCCGGAAGCTCCTCACAATGTACGGAGGTTTCCACCCCAAATCCAACACCCAGAGACTGTACACTATCCAGAAAGATGGTGGCCGGGGTTTGGTGAGTGTCAAAGCCACTGTCCTGGATGAAACCCAGAGCATCCAGGACTACATCAGTAAGATGACACACAAAGATGAGCTGCTGAGAGAATGCCTGAGGCAGCAGCAGCAGACATGGGAGGAAGATCAAGCAGAAGAAGTGCCATGGCAAGACAAGACCCTGCATGGGATGTACCATCAACAGATAGCTAAGGTGGCTGACATTGGGAAATCCTACCAGTGGCTGGAAGGGTTGGACTAAAAGACAGCACTGAGGCACTGATCATAGCAGCACAAGAACAGGCACTGAGCACCAGATCCATTGAAGCAGGCGTCTAGCACACTAGACAGGACCCAAGGTGCAGACTGTGCAGAGAAGCCTCAGAGACAGTCCAGCACATAGTGGCAGGATGTAAGATGCAGGCAGGAACAGCATACACTGAGTAGCACAACCAAGTAGCTGGCATTGTGTACAGGAACATCTGCACAGTGTATGGGCTAGACCCTCCCAAGACCAGACGGGAGATCCCACAGAAGGTCGTGGAGAATAACAGGGCTAAGATTCTGTGAGACTTCCAGATCCAGACGGACAGGCAGGTACTGGCCAATCAACCAGACATCGTGGTAATAGACAAGGACCAGAAGACAGCGGTGGTGATAGATGTAGCAGTGCCAAGTGACAGCAACATCAGGAAGAAGGAGTATGAGAAGCTGGAGAAGTACCAGGGCCTGAAAGAGGAACTAGAGAGGATGTGGAAAGTGAAGGCCAAAGTGGTCCCAGTGGTGGTAGGAGCACTCAGGGCTGTGACTCCTAAGCTGGGAGAGTGGCTCCAACAGATCCCAGGAAGAATCATAGAATCATAGAATCATAGGGTTGGAAGGGACCCCACGAGGTCATCTAGTCCAACCCCCTGCCAAAAAAAGCAGGACCACTCCCATTAGATCATCCCAGTCAGTGTTTTGTCCAGCTGGGACTTGAACACCTCCAGAGATGGAGATTCCACCACCTCCCTAGGCAGCTTATTCCAATGCTTCACCACTCGCCTAGTAAGGAAGTTTTTCCTAATATCCAGCCTGGACCGCCCCAGCTGTAACTTGAAACCATTGCTTCTCGTTCTGCCCTCTGTTACTACCGAGAACAGTCGAGCTCCCTCCTCCTTGGAGCAACCCTTCAAGTAGTTGAAGGTTGCTATCAAATCCCCCCTCAGTCTTCTCTTCTGCAGGCTAAATAAGCCTAGTTCCTTCAGTCTTTCCTCATAGGGCTTGTGCTCCAGCCCTTTGATCATTTTGGTTGCCCTCCTCTGGACTCTCTCTAATTTGTCCATGTCCATGTCAGAGCTCTCTGTCCAGAAGAGTGCAGTGCTAGGAACAGCTAAGATACTGCGCAGAACCCTCAAACTCCCAGGCCTCTGGTAGAGGACCCGAGGTTGAGGAAGACACATACCACCCATAGGGGGGAGAGGGGAATTTTTTTTATATATATATATCGTGTAATACACCCCCCCACACACACACATACTTCATTATGCACCAATTTATAGAATTCAGTATCTGTCCCTCACAACACATGTTCTGTTTATATTCTGGTCTTTTAAATAATTAAACAAAGACACTTAAAGATAAAAATAAAACTTCAAATGGCAAGACAAACAAAGTAAACAAAGTGGAGAGAGGGTAACTGTGATGGGAACAGTGGAAGATGCTATCTCTGCTTGCTGCAAACTAAATGAGGAAGAAACTAACCATCTCCAAAGTACAGATTGGAAATTAATCTGTACCATTTTCAGTTGGAATGGCAAACATTTCGCCTCAACCCTCAAAGCAAGTTAAAACAACCCCCCAAACAGCAAGGCTAAACAAGAACAATGTAAATTGAGTTAACATAAAACATGATCAGCAAGCAGAAACATTAGCTTAAAAACTGACAGACAAGCAGAATTTGCTGACTCTTTCCAGCTGCCAGCAAGCTTTTTCTCTTTGGTAGGCTCTCAACTAAGGAAAGCATACTAATGCTCCTAGTTAGAGACATAGCGGGAGACAGAGTGTGCGAGCATGCCTTTACTGGATGTGAAGTATAAGATTAACACATGCAGAGAAATGCCTCTTTCTCTCTCTCTCATTTATACAAAATAAAGGTATTGGAGATACAGTTTCAGGGTACTGGGTAAAGTTCCAGCAAATAGAAACAGTTACCTTCATTCCTTCAGTATTTCCTTGTGCTTCCTTGTACTTGGCTGGCTTCAGTCATTGCTTTAAATATTAAGCTACTAGCAAATCTCACTCAGTTACCTAACTGGTGAATATATGAGGTTAGTGCCCCTGGGAGTGCAAATCTTTTTCAGCCTTTTTGCTCTTGAGCAGGATGTGTAAAGACCAGGGCTGGCTCAAGGGGCTGTGGCGTCACGAGGCAGTTTTCCTCTTGCACCCTTAAGTGCCGACTCTGTGCCTGCAGGGGCAGGAGGGGCGAGACTGGGCTGGTGGTCATGTGGAGGCAGGGTTGGGCTGGCACCCCTAAGCTGCAGTGCCCTGAGCCGGTGCCACACTGGCTCACCCCCAGAACCAGCCCTGCTAAGGACTGCAGCTGCTTTTACCATCCTTCTGTAAAGAAATGTATTGAATGCGACAACATGGGGAGGACACTTTTTGTATTTTCCTTCTCTTTTCTTGCTTATTCTGGGCTGGGTACCATCATGTCTCTGTACAACACACAAGTGACCAAAGTGAAAGCCAGTCTCAGAATTTGAGCAGTTGCTTTCTGTAAGTGACTAAGGAATGGCTACATGAAAACTTTCAGGGATATACGTTTCTTAAATGTAATGGTATAGCTGCACTTGACTTAATTATAGCCATCCTTCAGCACAGCATGAACCATGAGAATAGATCCTAAAAATCATTTACCCCTTACACATCTGTAAATACGTGTTCCTTACTAGATACTGACGGCAGCTGCCATCTGGCGTCTATCCACTGAAAGACTCTAAACATGCCATCAGTGTAACCAGAATCTCTCTTAACTGCCTTGTTAGTTATTCTAATGCAATTATGCAGACTTCTAATCTATGCTCTGGATACAACCAGGAGTCAGGAGAAACCTGCCCTGCCACTATGACTACATGCAAAGAGAAGTGACTGATTAATGACTGCACCTGCCTCATTAGCTGATGACATCTGTGCCAATACTTGAGCTGGTCAACAGGGAGGCCTGAATCCATTTTCAGTAAATCCAGAATAATATCCAGAGATATTTTAACCTTTCTCGGATAATTTTTCTTTTCCTTTGCTTAAGGATGAAATATACCTGCGTACCGACAGTAGCTTGTTGGCACTTGCTGCTGGTTTTTTTTTTTTGGGGGGGGGGCAACTTATGAATGAAACCCCATTTGAGGAAAAAAAAAAGTAGTAATAGCAATCAAGACATTTTCTTCAACACCCACCAGGGATAAAAATGTGTTGAGTAGATCATTATTGTGTTTAACTGTCTTTAGTAACTATAAGCCTAAATATCAAGGAAACTAGTGTCCAAACAATCACTAAATAAATAAAAATCAACTGAGTACAAAATTAAATGGGTTATACAATAAAACACCTTAACTGGTGTGCAACTAGCAATCTGACTAAAACTAAGCAGATGATTTTAAGGTACAATAGTATAACTGTGTGTTTTGTCTCTGAAATTAGTAAGTCAGTATTGCAATTCACATACGAGAAATGCGATTGCAATTTTTAATAACATCATCCTTTGGCAAAGATAAAGGTTGTATAACAAGCAAAATGTCTCATTGTTAGATTTTCTACTAGCTCTTCAAAAACAGCTCTACATTCAAGTTAAAAACAAAACCAATGTACCAGACACTAAAGCTACCACATGCTGCATAGATACTATTAAAAAAAAAAAAAAGATATATTCACTAACAACAAAATAGTGGAATTGTGAACAAATTGGAGAGAGTCCAACAGAGGACAATAAAAATGATTTGGCGGCTGAAGCAAGTGGCATATGAGGAGTGATGACTGAGCTAGGCTTGTTTAGTCTGCAGAAAAGGAGAGCAAGGGGGGATTTGATGGCATCCTTCAACTTCCTGAAGAGAAGGATAGAACTAAGCTGTTCTCAGTGGCTATTTTTCCACTACCCAAACTTTGTTTGGGCTTGTTAGTCCAAGGTAAGAAGTTTGAGCTTAGTTCAAACTAACCTTGCACTTCTAAGTTGGAACTAACCCTGCATTCTAGTTTGAACTAATGCTTAGTTCAAACGAGAATGCACAGTTAGTTTGAACTAACCTCTGAACTAAGCGTTAGTCCTAGTCTACATTGTGTGTAGTTCAAACTAAAGTTTGAACTCAGTGCTTAAGTCCAGGCTAAGTTCTGGTACTTATTAGTTCAAACTAGGCAGCCCTTAGTTCAAACTAAGAAATTTCTTAGTTTGAGCTAGGGAAAGCCTAGTGTGGCCATGGGCTAAATTAGTCCCGTTTAAGCCTCCTTAATTGGGACTAATTTGCCAATGTAGAGATACCCTGTGGTCGCAGATCACAGAGTAAGAAGCAGTGGTAGGGAATGTCTAGGTGGGATATTTGGGAAACCTTTTCATCAAGAGAGTGTTGAAGCACTAGAAGAATAGATTATATCTGGAGGTGATGGAATGTCCATCCTTAAAGGTTTTTAAGGCCTGCCTCAGATGATTTAGTCAGGGTTTGATCCTGCTTCAAGTAGGATGTTAAACTAGTGTGTTGGCCTAGATGAGCTTCTGAGTCTCTTCTAACTCTAATCTTCTAAGGAAGTAAAATATTTTCTTGGTAAGTGTAAGAGAAACCAATCAGAAACTGCATGGAAAAAAAAGGAGTAAATACTAACAGTATGGAATTTTAAATGGATAAGTAGCAAGTTTTTAGGTGTGGGGGACCAGGAATTTATGCCCCATGCCCTAAGCCCCATTAGAAAATTCACCCTTAACTATGGAATCATTACTAGGTACTTCCCTAACACAACTTAGACTTCATCTTTCAACATCATTCATGCAGCACTGAAGATGAACACTGATTTCTGAGAAGCTTATTTTCCCTTACACTATTAAAAAAAAAAAAAAAAAGCATTGCTGAGCATATATGCTGTAAGCATCTTGTCATAATATTTCCCAAAATTATTTTTATCTTCTACTTGATTGTATCTTGTCAACTCTATTTACATCATTTTCTGCATCATAACTGTCACTCATGCCTAAAGATAAAATTTAAAAAAACCTTAAATAATAATAAAAATAAATACAAAATGAAAGCAATTAAAAAATCAGAAAGGTGAATTTTTCTCTACATTTAACCAGCAGCACAGATTTTTATATCTCTTTTATAAAGCTTGCTTTTCCTTTTTTTAAAATCCTTTTTAAGCTTTAGGGACTGTGCCATTTTCCTCATTCTTACCCTCAGGAAATCCCAGTATATGTGTATTCATTTCTTATGCATAAACTATGATTTATTCTGAACTACAGCACACAGTCAATAAACAAAATACTGGGGAGACAATTTGATGGACCGATTACAGAGAGGTAATTGTAAAAATGCACTTTTATTTCCCATAGATATTTTGTGCAGAAGTCAAAGCATGGAGAGCACATTACTGAAGACAAATTATGATTAATGAGCATGCATGCCAACATTTGGGCATCATTTTGGCAACAGTAGATTTATGAGCCAATTAGAAATAAAAGATGAAGACACACTGCCTGTTGGTTCATGGAGGGGCGGTTCAAATTGTAATAAAAAGAAACTATTATTTAAAAGAACCCTGATTAAATCTAATAATATACATCTACAGTATCACATTTTTGTCTGCAGTTTCACTAAAAAGATTCATCTGGTGTAATAATATCAGTCCTTGTGGTTAATAACAGTTTCCTTAAATCAACAAACTACTTGTGCAATAAACTGGTCAGATAATCAGTGTTCTTAAGAGTTTCTGTTTTTATTGGCCTGTGTTTTAAATTAGGATGATTTTGAATATTGTGTCTGCATATTAAAGCACCATTAATCCAACTACTGTCCATTGTCAGCTTGCTGGTGGTCCACAGAGAACTGGCTCTCCTCAGTCTTGTCAGCATCCAGTTCAAACACTTGGTCCTTACCTTCATGGTACTTAAGGTGAAGTCCTGGCCCTATTGAGGTCAATGGGAGTTTTAACTCTGACCTTGATAATGCTAGGATTTAATCCTTAGAGATCTGTGCTCCAGATACCCAAAAGATTCCCCACATATCCAACATCAATATGCCATCAATCACACTGCTTCTCTGGCACAATGGAATTGCTTACAGTAAGGGTCAAGCTCATTTATGGATTTGGATGGCCAATTACATATGCTCCATAATGTACATTTGCATATACAGTTAACATCTGGCACAAGCAAGTGTGCGTTTCATGAGCAAAATTTGACACTCGTGAATTTTGCAAGTAGTTAATAGTTCGATGTTTAGAAGAATTAGACAGTTGCAAAGTTTCCTATAAATATAATTTCTGAGTTTACAATTTTACCATTGCTATCTAATAACAGAGTAATACTTTTTTTCTAATATACTTTTTCAAAAAAAAAAAAAGGTCTTGTAATTCTTTTCTCTGCTGGTCATAGGTTTCTTTGTGAATCCTTTTGTCTCTTTTCAATAATAAAAAATTTCCTACATATTCTTAGCTCTAGTAGTGCTCAGATTTTTGTCTTCTCTGCTTTATGGGATTTCAAATCCATGGAAACTAAATGATCAGACTATATGAGTAACGAGACTTATGAGCCTGACTCTGTGCAGTAATTTGGTCTATTACTTACCTTACAAAGTGTTTTCTGTATTTTTTTTTTAATTCAAACCTCAACAAAAGCTTTTGTCTGCTATCTTCCACTCCAACTGAGTGGCTCTAAAGAATTCACATTACAAATAACTTCTTAGACTATTAAAACTGAAATAATTTTAAAAATTGAAGGTCAGTGTTACATTTCATTCTTTGACTGATTTGTCTTGTACTTTAAGCTTTCTGTCAGAAACTGTTTCTTGCTATGTTTCTATACAGACACGATTTCCATTGGGACTTCCGTGCAGCTACAAAATGTTCAGGTCCATGAACAAGGCTTCTCAAAACTGTGATAATACAAACAATAATAATAATAATAAGTTTGGCCACAATGCATAGAAATTATTATGATCATGCTATTACTTTTATAATGTTGATAGTGCTGTGAATTTTTCCTTTTTGCATCATTCTCAGCTAAGACAATTAGAGACTAACTATTTTGACTTTTTTTTATTGTCAGTTTCTGTCAAATTCATTCTCAAGTTCTCATGAAGTGACACAAAATAGAAACCTCCAAGTTTCAGAGAGCGTATGGTATGTTTACTGTTGCAAAACTACAGTTTCTATTACAATATTTTAAACTCATAGAAAAAACATTCTGTTGTGCCTAGATTTTCTAAAGATTTATTTTTATTAAAACCAACATTCTGAGCCCAGTTTGGCTTCCTGGGTTCAAAGGCAGACAGGATAATTATTAAGTTCCAAAGGGGCAGCTGTGTTAGTCTAGTTCAGCAAAAGAAGCAAGGAGTCCTGTGGCACTTAAAGACTAACAAATTTATTTATTGTTCAAGCTTTCATGGGAATTGGGATTTTCTTCCATGAAGGATCATGGTGATTATCCAGTTGGCCCTCTTATATAACGGAGGCTGTGGAACGTCCTGAAAATAATCCCGCTTGACTATGTCTGCACTTGGAGGCTTAGTTCGAATTAACTTAATTTGAACTAATTAATTTGAACAAATAATGATTAGTTTGAATTAAGTTAATTTGAATTAACATGGCCACACTAGGAAAACCAATTCAAACTAGCATGTCTATGGACAAGACTTGCTAGTTTGAATTAGAAGAAGGACTCCATGGGAGGTGTGGCAAGATGCCCCTCAAGAAGAGCCATGACCCCACCCAATATATAGAAGGAGGAAGGCACCCTGGGAGGAAGAAGGTCAAAAAGCATTAATTCAAATTATGCATTAGGTCAAATTAACATGGCTACATTGGGTTCATTTGAATTAATAAGTTCAAATTAACCCTTACTTCTAAGCTAAGCGAGGTTTTATAACTTTGAAGTAAGCTTTCATTCATTCAAATGAAGGAATTTCTTAGTTTGAATGAATGAAAGCCAGTATGGCCATGCATTATTTTAATTTGTATTAATCCGCATTAATTCAAATTAACTTGTAAGTGTAGACATACCCAATGACTATTACATTTGAGAGTAGTTTGTACCTGGCTAAAATGTGATAGCTCAAAAGTACACTTTGTACAAATTATTTAATTAAATAATGCAAACTTATCAGTCCTAAACATATCATATAAAGTACCAGAGCTGGACAGTATGGTTAGAGCATTCTCCTGGGACTTAGGAGAGGTGAGTTTTAACCCTGTGTGAGTCAGATGCCCTTCTAGGTGATGTTGGTAAGTTGTTTCACATCCCCTTGTCTTATTTGGTACATTAGGAAAAAATTCCTAGTTGTTAGGGTGATAAACCCCTGGAATAAGATGCCTAGGAAGGTTGTGCAATCTCCATCACTGAAAGTTTTTTAGAACAGGTTAGACAAGCACCTGTCAGGGTTGGTTTAAGAGGTTACTTGTTCCTGCCACAAGTGCAGGGGACTGGATTGATGACCTCTCAGGGTCTCTTCCAGTTTCTATGATTCTATGATTTTTCCTCTCTGCAAAATAGAAGTAATAATATTTTCCTTCTTTGTAAATCCTTTAAGATCTATTAATTAAAAATGCTATACAAGAGCTATATATGATTATGCATTACTATTATATTAAAATAAATATTTTACTCAAATGTCATTCTGTTTTGGTGGTGGTATGGGTGATCTCTTCTCCCTTTCAGCAAGTTCTTTACTCTCCTCAGCAAAGGTGTCCATGTGGATGAGGGGACCAAGGAATCGTCATAGGACAGAGCAATAGACCTTTGTATTTGGCATGTTGTTTTCAGTAGTGGTCTATAATGGGTGCTTCAGAATGACGATAAATCCATGCCGTAATATGGGGACAGAAACTTTGTTCTGCCCACGACTGCCAATTATTTTGAGCCGTAAAGCCAAAGGACTGAGAATCCTTGTAATGCTGGCCTACCTGGTTTAATTGGCCATGTTATTCATCTACAGTTCACACAAGTGCATAGTACTCTTTTGAATCTTACTAATCAATTTGTCTCAATAGAATCTTGTGGTTTCAGGGGTTAATTATAGGTCACAAAAAAAAAAAGCTTTAAATTTCTTGTCTTTTAGTGACATTGAGGGTTCCCCCCCCCCTTACTCTGTAATTTTGGGCAAAGTAAATAGAAGCTCCCAATTGGCCTTAACTGTTCTATTCCTTTTGTACATGTGTCTCAATCAGCCCAGCAGGCAGGTCATTATCATTCACTCCTTCAGCAGTAAAAGGATCAAAATGCAAAATGGAGTTTTACCAGGAAAATATACATGCAATTGAACATGCACATTAGTGAGCTGCAGAATTATTCTAAGAGTTAGCGTCCCAATGAGGGTCTCACTCTTGCTCTGCAGACAAGATGTTACTGAATCAAACCTGTGCACTGCATAAAGCTTTACAATGAAGAAATCCGAGTTCAAAAAAATAACTCACATATGTAGTTTCCATTGCAGATAAACCAGCCTTTTACAAGGCAGGCTACATTAGATGCTTTGGAACATACGGTGTGCTTTGGAGAGAGGGGATCTTTGTTGTGTGTATAAACTGAGAAATAGGATAAGAGTGGGAGGTGGTGCAATCTCCATCTCTGGAAACTTTTAAGGCCCAGTTAGACAAAACCCTGGCTAGAATGATTCAGTGGGAGTAGTCCTACTTTTAGCAGGGGGTCGGACTAGATGACCTAATGAGGTCCCTTCCAGCCTTAATATCTATTCTTAGTACACACCCCTGTGGTGGTGGAGGTGATGATGGTGTTATAAAAATCCTAGGGTTATAAAATCCTAATTCTAAAACATGCTTAAGCAGGTGTTTGACTGTAAGCACATCATCAGTCCCTGTGAAGTGAATGGAACTATTAATGTGCTTAAATGCTTTGCTGGACTGGTGCCTAAAGGAGCAACTAAACATAACTATACAGCTACACTGAAATAAAACCAGGGTACGATGGGAGCAGCTGGTGTAATACCTATCATGATGGATAGTAAATATGTTCTCCACTGCCCACCTTCCATTAACGACCTGATACTGCAGGGTGACTGAGTCTTGCAAACCTCACTCACACTGGTTACCTCTTTGATTTCAGTTTGATTATTTATTTATGGAGGGAAGTAAGGAGAACTCATGGGAAAAGGTTTTTGGAATTAGGCCCTAATGTCATTAAAAGGTCTGTGGGACAAACAAGGCAGCATATGCTCTGCCAAAAGCCGCTGTTCCCTTGTGCACAGTGCAATAAACACTATGGATGATTCCTACTCTGCTACCTGCCTTCTTAATGGCCTGTTTGCCAACTGGCTTCTCCTAAAGTGTTCTCATGGCAGCGACTTCTTGTTTGAGTTAACAACAAGGAGAGCCTCTCTTCTTTTGGGCTGTTTGGGAGGTCTCATACAATGACTCGAAGATCAATACTTCTCTTTATTTATTTATTTTAAAGAAGGAATTCTTAGTCACTGGCCTGGGTTCTTTATGCGGCGTACAATGGATTATTTATGTTGGCTCTGCCCAGACGTTTAGGTTGTTTGCTGCCAGCCTGATTTTTGAATGGGAGATTGGGTTGCTTGCAGACAGGGGTTAGTAAGTCTCTAATGGGGTGAGAGAGAAGTTTTCTTGATTTGCTGCCAGTGTATTTACATAAATACAAATGAGGCAAGCATGATAGCCCACATTTAGCATATTTATAGGATAATGAAAGTCAGACTCAGTTCAGGATTATAATCCTGAGGACAGCCTCTGGTGATGGAGAGGAAGGGGAAGTTCTAATGTTATAAATTGGTAGTTGTTATTTTATGGGCTCTTCAGTGGGAGCGTGCTGCTCAAAGCAGGGAACACTGGTCAGAAAAGGGGGTAGCTAGAGAATGACCATAGGATCTGCTAATTAGGACATCCTTCAGCAGCTTCTTTGGGCACAGTTGCTAAGGAGAAGAGCTATAACTTAAAGTTGATTTCTTCCTGTCAAAAATTACAGGGGAAAGATTATGACAGTATTGCCCTTCATTTGGGTGAATCTCTTTTCAAGTGGAAGGATTTTGGCTGGCTTTGGAAAAAGATAACTTACCAGTGAACCTGGTCACATCTATTCATTGAGAGATGCTAGTAAGGAAAAGAGATGAAAACTTAATGCCATCACTATTACTCATGTTTTCTTCCTCAACATCCACATAATACTTAAATTACATTATCTCTATCATTTAACTAGTAGTGCACCAGTTTCAGAAACACACTTTTCTAAAGTAGATACCCTAGAAAGCTGCTGAAGTTTTGAGAATTACAAGCGTGATGTAATCCAAAGCAGGGTGTTCAGATTCCATGATAATGGACAGTCGAAGAATCAAAAGAGCTAGCTACTAAAAATAAATGCATGAAGGGTGGAGTCATAAAGTTTAAATCTTAATCCAGTTGCATACTACAGAGTTTGGATGCATTTGGATTCAGAGCTTTGTGTCTGCGCAAAATTATTGTGATGTCCTGGTTTTGCTTCCCTGCTGGCCAGGTCTGAAATCCTAGTCTGTTACTTCATTTGTTGGCAATGCATTTTATGGCTTCACTACAGCTCACTTCTGCTCCATCCAGGGCTCCCCTTGTTCCGTCAATTATGTTTCAGAAATCTGAAGCGCCTCCAGCTATGCTTTCCCTGCAAGAAAAGACCTTTTCTGTAAAATACATCTGAAAAATGCTGTGAAATTCTATCAGGAGAATTCACCAGATGATGATTTAAATGAAAATACCACAAGATCTCTTTTACCATTTGCATTGTGCCATGTAAGATAAAAAGACATGTAAAAGATTTCAGTCTAATGTGTAGTGAGGGCATTATTTGGACACAATTTGTCTTTAATTAAGAATAGTATGAAATTGTTTACTGCCAGTCTAACAGTGCAGTGTAACACTCCCTGCTTTAATGAAAGGGATTATACAAACAGGACAATGTCCTTAATTGTCCCTGCTGTGAGCATTGTCCTTTGTCTCTACGATGATGTGAATGTGTATGCGTGCTTCCTGTTCCAGTTCCTACTCTCTGAATTTAGTGTCTCTACTCCTGACTGTATGTGGTACACAGCATAGGTGTGTGTAGTTACTTAGGTCCTGATGCTACATACCTGCCATTTGGATGGATTTTGTTCAGACCATTGCTGACTTGAATGGTTTATGGCTCTTACGTATTTTGATTGGCCACCTACCTGTCTTGCCTTGTTTTGGTTTTCCTTATATTTTGGATTGCTGCCCTTGTGTGCATCAGAGCATAACATTATGGTGATGAGTGCATCTATTCCGTAACCCATGCTGCCTGTACATCCTTTGACTGTTGACTGAGGGTACTATTTTTTTTTTAGATTTTTTGGAATTCTGTTCAGATTCTGCAACTCTTTGATGCTGTCAGGTTAGCCTTCCTGCAGGACTGCATCTCAATATAACACTCTCCACTAAGAAGAAAGAAGAGCAGAAATGAATTACCTGTAATAGCAGCTGATTTAATCACCTTAACTACAGCTAAACACAGTTTCTCTTTCAGTCATCAAATTCTAAAGGCCACAAAGATCCACCTGAAGTTTTATAGTCTCCTAAAACTACAAACTGTAGGGGTTTAACACTTATCTTCTAAAAATATTTCTCCTCAATAAAATGGTTCATGGAGGCATTTTAGTGTGGATGGGCTCATCAGAAGTTTTCACTTATCCTTCTATACCTTTACTGAGCTTATGTTTTTTGAGGATTCAACTTAGAAACAAAACAAAATTACCCCAGTCTCCTACTGTCCATCTCCTCCCCACAACCCCAAAACAGTGTCCACAAACAACAGAGATGATAACTTGCTTCACCAGTCCCTGGCAACAGTCCTGTACCCTGGCCAGATTCTGCCTTCCCCTCTTTGCCATGTAGTCAGAGGCAAAATCTCTGATCTTCCCACACTGCCATACGGCAGTAGAGCCAGAAAAGGAAGTGATGCCAAGGGGAGAGAGGTCTCCCCAAAAGAGTGGCATCTGGAGAGGCATTTGTGAGAACTGTGGTGTCTCTCTCTCAAATGTCAGCTGACAAAGATAGGATAGATATGAACAGCTCAGAAGAGCAGATCTCAGAGGTGGAAAGAAGAGTAGAGAGCCTTCTGCAGAGACCTGTGAACCTGTGTATGAAGGCTATACTGGTTTAAAATCTTGCCTGATGTAGAGGAGAAGTACAAGCAGTTATACAAAAAAATATAAATTAAAATGGGAGAGGTGGAAGGAAGCAGGGTAGCTGAGTATCAATTATCACTTTGCATATGCCAAAGCAGTACTTATATATCTACCTATTCACTTCTGGCCAAAATCTGACCTTTAAGAATTTATGATCATGGGATTCCATGGGATGTCCTAGGTTACTGAGTCCAGTCCAGTCTCCTGCTATTGAAAGCAACCCAGTCACATAATCCCTTTCATAAACTTACCAAGCTGCTTCTTAAAACTAGTTTGATGGTTTTTGACTCCATTACACCTGCAAGAAGGCTGTTTCACAAACGCATTCCTCAAGTTATTAGAAACCTTCTAGCTTCCAGCCTAAACTTACTCATGGCTAGTTCATGCTTGTTTGTTTTTCTGCTGCCATGTTGTCTGTTTTCATAAATAGCTCTTGAACCACCCTGATATTTAACTTACTACTCCTATCCTCTCTGTCTTTGTTTTGATAGTCTCAACAAGCCATGTTCTTTTAGTCTTTCTTTGTCAGATAGGCCCTCCATGCCCTTGATCATACTAGTAGGTCTTCTCCACACCTGTTCTAGTTTGAATGCTTCATTATTCAAAATGGTTGATCAGAGTTGTGCACAATATTCCAGATGAGTCCTTACCAATGCCCTTTCTAATAGTATTAAAACTTCCCTGTGTCTATTGGAAATATCTTGCCTGATGCAGCCTAGGATCATACTTGCCTTTTTCATGGCTGCATCACATTTGCATTATCAGCAAATTTCATTAGCACACACCTAGTTTCCTGTGCTTATGAAATTATTAAATTAGATAAGCTCCCAAACCAGAAACTTCACTAATCACCTTTCTCATCCAAGCTCACATGTTCACTTGTTCCCTTTCCAGCACAGCCCATTGTGGTCTGCCTTTTAGCAATTTCTTACCTGCCTTACAATTCTTGTACTGAACTCTGTCTTCTCCAGTTTAACAAATAATTTCCTATCTGTGACTGCATTAGATTCTTCACTGACATTCTCATAGATTTGATCTACCACATTTTCATTGTGTAGAGCATCTGTTCTTTTATTTAAGAAAGATATAAAGTGAGTCTGGCATGAGCTACCTTTGGTAAATCTATCTTATATTTTTACTCTGTTTTCCATTTATCTCTATGTTTAATTATTCTTTCCTTTTAAATGTATTCTAAAGTTTTGCATTCTGTTGAAATCAGAGTAACTGCCTGGATCACTTTTTTTCTCCCCTTTCTTTCTTAAATATAGATACTGTGTTTGTTATTCTCTAGTCATATGGTACCACCTGTGGTTTGACAGATTTATTAAAAATCCTTGCTTGATGGTGGTTTCATCTTAAGGGCAAAATTCTCTCTCAGATCTCAATAGCAAAGCTTAACTCTAATATTCTGCTCTCCCTCCATGAGTGGATCTCCCAGTGAGATCAATGGGACATCTGTACATAGACTAAGAACAAAATATCACAGATGAGATCTGCTCTGAAGAACTGAGAGGAGAATTTTGCCCTAAGTATAAAACTAGCATCAAAAAGTGGTGTGGGTTGAATGTTTAAAACTGGCTTCTACATTTGGATCTAGTGCTTAATGTAAACTTGTTCCTATTTTTGATCAGCATGATAACTTGTCTGAAAAGAATGACACTTAGATATATTGAGAGCATGGTTCAATTCTCATTAGCATGGTGAGGGGAGAGAATAGTGTCTACAACAGAGAGAGACATTTGAAATAAGACAACTGTCCAAGAAAATAAATAGAACCATAAAGTCTTCCTCAATGACTTAAATTCATTAGTATTTCTATTACACTAGTAATATCAGGGGCCCACATTACATGGCACTGTAAATCCTATAGTAAATGTAAGCTTTTGTGTGACACATGAATAGGTGAGGAAACAGAGGTATAGAGAAATGAAATTACTTGCTTAGGATGGCACAACAGATTTGTTGCCAAGAGCCAGGAATATGAAACTCAGGCTCTTGGCTTCTAGTCTGGCACCCTACCTTCTAGACCGCGCTGTCTCCTGAGATATAAATATTGATTTTGTCTCTATACATGTAAGAGGCAGTGCAAAAGCTTTGTTTGTTTATTTCCTAAGGTGACATGAGGATGCATGGCCCAGTGTTTTAAAACACTGATCTGTGACTGAGGAAATATACTTCTTTCTCCGGCCCTGCTAAAGAATAACTGACTTTGGACTATTACTAAACAGCTCTTTGTTTTATTTCTTCATTATGATCTTGTCTTCCTCACGGCCATATTGCTAGTCTTATTTTATTCATATCATCAAAAGACTTTAAGTTTCTCAAATGTAAGGCACTGGGTGATGTCTTATCATTCATTGTTATCAATAACATCAATGTAGAATATAACTTAATAGTCTACTGTAAAATTCTTGAATTCCTAGTGGAAACTGGGCAGATTTCATTCTTCAGTGACTTTAGGGCCAATAGGTTATATTATTTGCATATCTGGGCTATTGATAATTGCTTTCTATTTTGAAAATTCAAAATTATTCAGTCCTGTCTATAACTTTGACTTTCAAAATGTAATAGTTTTAGTGCAGTTCATTCTTAGATTTATTCTGTGCTAGCAACATGAATGGGACTAAAAGAAATGGACAAGACATAATCATTGTTAATGATTATGCTGTTAGAAATTATATTTGTTTTAAAATAAAGGAAACCAGATTTCCAGTTTGTGCCAGGCTAATTTCTTTCTTTCTTTCTTTCTTTCTTTCTTTCTTTCTTTCTTTAAATATTTTAACTTTTTTTCTGAAGACAGTATGAAGTCCACAGGAGGAATTCTATAGCTTTCATCTTGATTTATAGAGATGATGATAAAAAGTTTAGTCTCACAGCTTGTTACCCATTTCTCTGCTAGATTGCTGCCTACAGCATATGTTCAAAGACAGGTTACCCATAGCTGGATGTAGCTTTATTTCAGTAAACATAGCCTACAGTAGTAACATATTGAATTTAGGCAGAACCGCACAGAGAATGGAGCAAAAACATAGTGTAAGTTCTTGTGCTGCAATTAACTGTATGCTCAACATTTAGGCCTGTATGGCTATGCTAGAGGTGATCAAATGCTCATAAAGTTCGTTTCCATCCACCACACCTGCTCAAAAGTCAACCATAGTTTGTGGTTAAGGCTGGGACTGGAACTTTGAGAAACTGTGTTGTTTTTGCTGTAGACATCTTGTATAATCGTAGACAAATATCACTGTCCCACAGTTTTCCTTAAAGTTCCCCTTCCTCACAAGATAAGTCTGCCAATATCTGTATGAAATATTCAGAGACAGCAGTAGCTAGAATCATAGAAAAGCTTGTAAATAAATAATGTGCTTTAAGAGCAATACTTGTCGTGTGACAGGACAACTGGGGTGAGAGCAAACCACTGCTTTTCTACAGGTAAAACAAGACTTATTATTTCCCATGATCCCCCAACTAGTCGGAAGTTACTTTGACTAGCGGAGTCTTCACTTGAAAATGCAAGTCTATTCATTGTATTTGTGTTGTAATATATTGATTCACCTGCCTTCATTCTAACTGAACAGGGGTTCTGTTTTTGGTTTTGTTTTTCCCCAGTCATTTAAGATAAATGACAGAAGAGTTGTTGTTAAGGATACTATAGGGAAGCTGCATGTTTAGTTTCTTTGTTGCAATCCATCTTTCATGTCACCGGCATCAAGATAACATACATGATAACACATGCCATTTGTGCCTGAAAAGCTAGGCTGCTTTTATTGTTAGGCCCTGTCTTCGTATCCCTGTAAGATTCACAAACCCATTAGGCCAGATTTTAAACCTTGCACTATACAACTGCTTTGTGCCACTCCAGCAAAGCAAAGCAGATATAGAACAGCTTTAAGTGGTTCAAAAAGAATATATTTTGAGTAGGGAAGAAACTAGTTAGTAATTCTTCATCCTCCTCTGCTTGGCCTTGTGTAGTTGGGGGCTTTCCTGCCTTGTTTTCCCTTTTGTTTTCTCCCACCTCACTGTTGTGCCTCTCTTAATCTTGAGCCCCTCCTTTGGAATAAAACCCTCTGCCTCTATTTCATCCAAGAAATGTGTCACTTTGCGTGCTCTTTCAGAGCTGTTTTAACTTGTGATTTTTTTTTTTTTGCCCCTTATCCATCTAGTCTTTTGCCTTACCTCACTTTTATTAAAGATAGCATCACTTCTGAGATCCACTTTTCTCTTTTTCCTATGGGGTTTGCTTTGGGTTTTTGTTTTGTTCAGGTTTTTTGTTGTTGTTGTTGTTTTTTTCTGCTTGCTTTTTTTTTTTTTAACTTTCTCCCTTCTTTTCAAAATTCTGTCCTAAGTCTATCTTCTTGTCTCTGTTTGTCTAGTATAGGTCCTGATTCTGAATCAGGATCAGAAGCATGGATCCCTTGACTCTTGCTGAGTCCCACTGATTTCCAGGGATTCCACTTTGCTAGCAAATCCAGGCTAGCAGATCCCAATGCAGGGTCCAGGTTTGATTCTAAACTGTTGATGTACACTTTCTGTTTGTGTCTCTTCCCACCAACACCTCTACTTTGAGCTTTATAAAGTGCAGTGAAACCCAACTTGTTGTAGAACTGATTGTTAATTATATCAAATCTTTTCATTCATTTTTAAAGGGTTCTATTGATTGCACATGTTTCACTGTTTCATTGGGATACAGGCCAGGCATTAAATGTGTGTGAGAAGTATGGGAAGAAGTTTTCAAATCAAATATATCGCCTTATTTACAAGGAAGCCCTGTTTCCTTTGTATAGGTTTAAAAGTGAGCCCAGACTTGAGGTCTAGAGACTTTCTTAAGACTATTCTATAAGATGGCAGCTCATTAGCTTCAGCATACATAACACTTCTGGTTTAGATCACACTGTCACCAGTTGCATTCTGCACATTAATCTATCCTTGACATAGTCATGCTTGCTGACGTTGTAGATTAAGATTCTATTTTTGGTGCTTAATTTTTAAATTAGTGCTTTCCATCGAAACCTGTTTACTGCTGTCACAGAAGAATGAGCTGGGATGTGCACAGCTCATTGAGTGACATGTAATTATAGAAGACCATAGATGTGCACTTCTGCTTGGTAAATGAGATGATGGCAGTTCTTTTCTCCACGTTATGAATATGCTTGTGAACCCCCCACCCCTTTTCTTGTGTTCCTTATTTGACATCTTGAAAGAGCTAAAATGTTATCTTTTTCTCCATCAAAGTTTAATCAATCCCAGGGAAAGGTATTTTTCTCTTAGGTAAATCAGGTGCTCTTTATGAATATCTTTCTTTTGCTAGACTTGTTGTTGGACCCCATTCTACAGTGATTTACACACAACTTTGTGTACACGGGTAGCCCAGTTGATTTCAGTGGGACTGCTCACACTTAAATTAAGCACATGTGCACACACATACTCACACACACAAAAATGTCATTGCAGGATTAAGGCCTTAGAAATTTGGAAAACGACATGAAACTTATTTTTGCATTTTATAATAAAAATAACTAGTTCCTGACAATGTTAATAATATAACTGCTATTGAATTTTCCATTTTTTACTGAATTTTCTATACCAACCAAGAAAAAAAATCAGCGACATTCAAGGATCCTATCAGACTGCCAGCAAAAGTGTAATAACTTCATCCTCTGGATATAGTACTTCCTCTTGAAACTAACTCTCAAGCATCTCATTTCTCTCAGTCATATATTCACAATGCTTCAGGGATTCAATCCAGATCAACTTTCATTCCTCAAGTTAGCTCCTAAGCAAATTGCAAGTAATCTACCTAATTTCTCTTAAGTAGAACAAGATTTTCCTGTTGTGTGACAAAGGAAGCATGTACATCTGCTGGGTAGAGGGGGTAATCCGCAGTGGATGAAAAAGTGGAAGTAGGAACTCTCCTCAGAGAGTTTGGGAAGAATTACATTAAGAGAATGGGGAGTCATTTCTGGCCCTTTGAGTGACCAAGAAGAGAGAAGTCTGGAGAACAAGGGAGGCTGCAACAAAGGGGGCAGGAAGACGACTAAGGTTAAAGGAGAAGGCCTATGAGAGAGGGAAGACCACTGGAATTTTGAAGTGTCTCAGGGAAGTGGATTGATTGATTTTATATATTAGAGATAGTCAAAAGTCAAAATTTCTGGCCTATGGGAAAATCTAATATTTGTTGTTGTTCTTAACTAGGACAAAACTCAGCATATCAAAGTTAACATGCTGATGTGCCCCCGAAAAATGTTCATTCAGAAATATCAATGTTCTGTTTTTGGCTTTTTTTTTTTTTATCCAAACAGAGCAACAGAGCATATTTTTCTATGCTTGAACTCAGATATTGCATTTTACATTGCTTCAATGTTAAACTGCATCTAGTTGAGCTCTTTCAGACCTCCAAGGAATCATAGTTGTGGTAGCTTGTGCCCTCATTCTTCCTTTGGGTGTGGCTCTCTGCCCAGACTATATCTCCCTTGATTTATTCTGGCACCTCAAGCAAAATAGACTCAGAACAAAACATTTCTGGGGGAAAAATTATAGGCTATTGACATTCTACAGTACCTTCTTGCCTTCCTCTGTAGCATGGGGCATAGCTCACCTGCTGGTGAATTCTATGTATCTTAAAGTCCTTCAATCATGATTTGAGGATTTTAATAACTCAGTCATACATTAAACACTTATTGCTGGGTGGATGGGTGAGTTGTTGAGGACTGCATCATGTAGGAGGTTAGACTAGATGATCTATTGGTCCCTTCTTATCTTAAAGTTTGAGTCTCTGCGTCCAAAAAGTTTATTTTATGGAAACCACGTTATCTTTTTTAAAAAAGGAAAATTTTCAATAAGCTTAATTGTACATATTAATGATATTTTTTGTCTCCATCTATCTTTGCAGTCCTCAGCTGGATGGAACCTCAAACATGTAGTACTGTGTGAATGATCATGTTGCCCTCCAGCGGCCATCACTTAGAATAAAACTCTAATAGGAGCATAAATGTTTCACAGATGGCTGCTTATTTCTGCCATGAAAATCCAATGTGCCTCAAATTATTTTTTTAAACAAATCTTTTCTTTAATTACCCTTATGTTACAGTAGAAGAAACTAAGAAGTCATGATTTGCCAATTCTTAGCACTCGTTTAATGTTACCATGGATATTGTCTGTAAAACTATATCTTAATCTCATCAATTTCAATAGGGCAACATATACAGTCAGGTAGTCCTTAACAAAAAGGTGGCAGAGTTAAGTCATCAATTCAGTCAGTAACTACATCTATTGTATAAATTGAGATTAATAGTAGTATGAAGGTTTTGCGCCATTTAAAACTATTTGCATTTGGCCTAATAGAGAAATCTTTACTGTTTTTGTGATGGTAGTATACAATGCCTTCATTGAACCTGATGGAGACTCCACTGGTCTGCTGCAGCCCACCCTTGGAAGCAGTGATATGGGAGGCAAAAAAGCAGCAAAGAAGGATCTTCAAGGCCTTTGTAGATGTGCCTCAGATGAGCAGCCATCTTAGAAGCTAGAGAGACCTGATCCTTACAGGCCTAGTAACAGCCAATCAAACTCCAGCAGAATGAGACAAAAGGAGCTGCAGGGCCTTGGCAGCCTGGAACTGAAAGAGTAAAGAAGAGGTCTCCTGGCCACAGGAGCCTGAAGAGTTGGGAGTTGATTGTTTGAACTTACTCTGAGGTTGCAGAAGAGCCTGAAGGCATTAACTCTGACACTGTATTGGAAAGAAGAGTGCCTGTAGTTAGATAGCCAAGCAAATAATAACCAAGGATTGAAGTTGAGCAGTATGTGGCTGCTATTTAGAAGGTTCCTCGGTTGGAAATCTGAGCAGTGGGTGGGACAGGGTTCCCCTATTGCCACTGATAAAGGGGACAGGGCTTATTTGGGAGCCTAAACAAAAGGCTGGATTCATTAATACCCCCAGTCCAAGTTCATTTGGACTTTCTGAATGGCCATCAGAACCACCAAACATTCATCAAGGTCATTTGGCAGCCTTTGGGAGGCACCAGGGGTAAGTGAAGGACTGTCACTCAGAAGCACTCAAGAGGCATTCTTTTGGAGTACTTATCTTAAAGTTTTCATATCATTGTCTAATTTTACTAGGTTTTCAAACAACTAAAGATTTAATTTGTATTGAGAGGTAAGAGAGTACATGCAGGTTAGATAAAAGTTTTAACAGTTATATAAATTTTTAGAGCACTCTATTACACAACATTTTCATAGGTGGAATTGAATCAGCTTCAACATCAACAATCTTTTGTTCATTATTCTTGTATATTTTTTTCACCTTTAAAAAAGAGGTCTTTCAGGATAAGCAACTGACTCTTCATACAGCCCTGAATTTTTTTTTTTTGAAGGGGCTAGTGAAAAGGATGCATAATCACTTCTTTGGATTTCTCTGGATATATTTGCTGAACTCCTCAGGGAGTCTTTGAAATCCTGACACTTCATGTTCATGCAATGTGTTTGCCAAAATACTCTTTATCAGAGAGGGTGAGGAGCTTTTTCTATTTGCTTCTTAAAGCTGCATGGCATACAGAATGCCTACAGTGAGAAAATGGGATAAGGAAAATGGTGAAAATGTAATTACCCCCAACTATGTGGTGTGATAACTTGAGAAGATTTTTCCGTGAAATAATGGAGGAACAATCTTGCACCCAAAGAGAAAAGGATAAATGTTAGGTTTTCATTGCCAACTTTCCTACAAAACATATAAAATCCATGAGATATAGTACCTTAAACTAGAGTTGTTCCATGTGCTTCAGTGAAGATTAGGTACTTGTGAATTGGGAGTGTCCATTTACACCTGGATAGGGAAGTCAAGTTCCAAAGCAGCAGCCATGTTAGTCTTGGCCAGCAAAAAAAAAAAAAAAAAAAAAATGCTTTGAAGATGGAGGAACTTACAGAATGTAATGAAAATAAATGTAAGGGAGTATAAAACATGGGATCAGGTCAGACAGTAACAGTAAATCAGAGCAGTTGTTAAGGTTCAAACCCTGGGAAGGCTGAAGTCAAATTACCTGTTGTAATGGGAAGAGAAACCATAGTCACGATTTAATTCTGCTTTCACACAATCTAATTTGCATAAGCAATCTGTGAGGTACAGTACCACCTCCTGATACAGTAGATCTGAGAATGGTGTGTTAGTCCTGGAAATGATAATGTTTCTATAGTCTGTTTTGACTCTCTCCTTAAGTAAAACTTTCAGGAATAAGGACACAAATGGTGGGTAGAATGGATGACTTGTTTACATTGCACATCAAAACACATTGCAGGACTCTGATTTGTAAAGTGTTCTAATGTGTTGCAATCTAACTGTCCCATTTTAATGGATATGAACACAGAAACTAGATACCTCTCAGAAAGCACCAGCTGAGTTTCCATGCGGTAGTTAGCGCACAATGTTTTGGAGTACTTTAAAAATCATACCCCTGAAATGTGTTTTGATGCACCATATAGGTGATGCAATTGCACGTCCACTCTTCATTCTTCTTTAGTGACAAAAGTTCAAACACTTTCTGGTATTAGGAATGGGCAAATTAATTTGCATAAAAATTAACTGACCTTTACATAGACATAAAACTCAAAGCACCACTTTCTGAGATTAGAAGTTGTATTATTCCTCACCATGCCATGTCTTCAGATGTCCCAATTGAAATAACGATGCAAAAATACTGTTCAGAGAGCGGGGGTGTTGCACAATATTGATAGCTTTTTTAAAATTTTTGTTAATTGTTTTGAGGGGTTTTTTTTTAATATTTTTAGTTTCTTTGCTATTTTAACAGTATCTGGTAAAGGTAAAACAAAATGTCTCTGCCCTGAGGAGTTTAAAATTCATATTAAACTTGAAGCAAAGTGTGTGTATTCATGAGAGTGGTAGGGATGGGTAATGGGAGTAAGGGTGGGCAGGGTAATAAGAGAACAGAGGAGCATGAAAACGAGAGCAAAGCACAACATCCATAAGTTCAAAAAGAACAAAGTCTCATGTCAAAGTTTCTTATCATCCAAAGAGAAATAGTGAGATAAATGGACAGAATGAATCACTACAGAATTTATTCAGAAAGTTTCTAGTAGGCTTCATGGAACACTGGTTGTTGAAGGAGAAATTACTGTTTTCACAGACCAACTCAGGAAGTGTCTTTTTTGAACTACAGTGGGATGAAGAAAACAAGGAGTCCAGTGGCACTTAGACTAACATTCATTTATTGCATGAGCTTTTGTGGGAGAAAATCCCACTTCATCAGACACTTTGAAGATGGAGAAACCTAAAGAATGGGATGAAAATAAATGCAGGGGATGTAAGATAGATCAGGTCATACAGTAACAGCAAATCAGAGCAGTTGTTAAGATTCAAAGACTGGAAGACAGCACATAAAGGACGGTGAAGTCAAATCACCTGTTTTAATGGGAAAAGAAGCCATAGTCATGATTTAATTCTGCTTTCACACAATCTAATCTGCATATCAATCAGCCATTTCTTTTTGAAGTCTTGCTGTCTCACTGACTTTCTTGAGCACACTTGTTAACAAATCGTCCTCAGAGTGATTAGGAAGATGGAAGTGTTCAGCA
The DNA here is from genome assembly GCA_007922195.1 of Podocnemis expansa. Classification (NCBI taxonomy): domain Eukaryota; kingdom Metazoa; phylum Chordata; order Testudines; family Podocnemididae; genus Podocnemis; species Podocnemis expansa. Next base: position 10,670,168 of record ML682028.1, read on the forward strand.
ACTGGGTTTTGTGTGTTGTGATTTCTGAAGTCAGTATTGTGTCCGTTTATTCTTTTAGTTTGAACTAAGCAAAGCCTAGTGTAGACAGGGTTCACATTAATTCGAATTAAGCCTCTTTAATTCAAACTAATTTGCTAGTGTAGACGTAGCCAGAGTGTTTTCACTGCAAATACATCTCTGACATATATGGATTATTTTCCCATCTCTGTTTTAATGTTTCAAAACCAATTTTTTTTTTTTTGCTTCACTACTATTTTGAAATATTCCACTTTCAAGCATCTAGAGCAAGGGCCATCATTCATATAACACTTAATTAGAAAACAGTTTGAAATTTGGAGAGACTCCTAATTTAAATCAATTAAAGGAAAACTTGTCAGTTTCATTTTCAGTTTGCTCATTTGCACCTTCCCAGCAAGAGAATGGAAGAGGATATCTGTCTCATCCAATCCTCCTCCTTCTTGGAATAAAACTAGTCCACAGTGTAAAATCCAGGAAGTGAGGCTGGCAATTAGAAGCAGATAGTTTTGCAAAGAGTAAATAGAACAGCTGCAGTATAAATGTGGGTCATCAGCTGAGATCATTAGCAAATAACTCCTTTCATAATGTCAAATTAAGAATGTTTAGGAGTGTGCATTCATGCCAAATGCTAGGTAATATTATAGTGGATGAAAACACTGGATTCTCTTTCTGTTATAGCTCTTTTCTTTAAACAATATTCTCTCCTTCCATGTTTTACTAATGGAACTTTATTTTTCTTTTTATTTTTATTTTGTAGTCTTGTATGGTTTTATAGCTCTTTACCAAGGAAATGTTAAATGGTGACTATTTTTTTTTTCTGAGCAAATATTTGCCTATATCTCAGTCTATATTAGAATTTTTTTCTGTCCAGTGATCTTCATGTTAAGGGTCCATATTGTCCTGTACCTACTCATCCACTAATTAATTCACTCTTTTTAATTCCCTTCACTGTTCTTCTGCCACTAGCTTTGAGTTAAATATAATATGTACTTATTCCAGAAAGTATTTTTGTTTTCACAATTCTTTGTATATGTACACAGAAGACATTGCTCAAATAACCCTTAATGTCATCTGATTTTTCTAATATACCTGTTGTTTCAATAAGAAACAATTTGATTGTGGCTATTTAAATTTTTGCTCTATTATTTTCTGTGTCAGTAGAGGATTTTTGCCATATTATCCAATGAGACCTTTGGTTAATTCACTCATGTTCATTTATTGTTTCTGCTTTTCCATAGCACCAAGACTGTGCCTGGATACAACTTTAACATGATTTCTATGTAGCACAGTTCCTGTTTTTATGTACAACATGGATAAAGTCAGCTACCTTATTTTTTTTAAAATGTCAGTCATCACACTATAACCCTACTTCTACAATATAATTCACTCAGAGGGACTCTTTCACTTGTGTAGAGCAGCTTGTGGCTTCAGAACTTAATGGCATGCCCATTTTTTTTGGCATTTTTTTGTTTGTTCTTTAAGAAATTGAGAGTGAAAACTCTGTGTAGAGGTTTTGTGTTTGTTTTGTTTTTGCTGAACAACCTCCAGCCAGGCCTGTACTGACCATCTGAGCTATGATGAATGGGTCAAGATTGATGGTCACTACTGTGGTAGCTTTATGCAAATTGAGGATCCTCTTTTCCCTTCCTCCTCTGCCCAAAACCTAGTTTGATCATCGCACAGCCAGGGTCACTTAATTGTGCTGGGGAAATGAGGTGAAGTGCTGAAGCATAGCCCAGGAAAGGGCCAGAGATGTATATTTGATATGTGTACAAGTACATACACACAAATGAAATGTTCAGATCTGCAGCTGTCATGAATAGGTATATTTAAGCCTAAGGATCTATGTCAGTTCGTACCAATAAAGGACCTGACCCAAATATAGCTGAAAGTATAGAGATTGTGCATAAACATGATTGAAGAAACATAGACTATAGAAGATCTGAGCTTACTTTTAATAACTGTTTCTTCACTTATTTTTAACATGTTCCCTTTGCCACTCAAGTGGGTATGATAATGACAAGATGCACTTGCTTCAGTGCTAGTCAGTTCTTTTAATAATCCATGCGAGTGACACACATTAATAGAATGTGGCATTTTAGGAACCATGGTGTAAAACCAAAACCAAAAAAAGACTGAGAAGAATTAGTCATTTGCAGAGGGACCTATTAAAATTGCATCACAAATCAAGCCATTGTTCTGAGCATGTGTGACTGGAAATGCAAAGCAAGACTGTCAGAATTTGTTTAGATAATGACACTAACTTGTTAAAATTTTAACCATGGCTCCTTTTGTTGTACTTCAAAGTATTTATAATACTCTTCTTATTAATTTTTCTTACCCTTGGAAAGACCATTATTTTATTTATTTCTGGTCATTGACTTGATGGTGTTATGGTAGGGTAGATCATATTTATGTTTGGGGGATTTTGGTTTTGAATATGAGATTTTATGAGAATTGAAAATGTGCAAAATGCACAGCTCATCTAGAAGGATTTGGGATTCTGTACATGAACAATTAAAACTAGGGCAAACTCTGGTTTGAATCTACCCCACACTTCCCTGCCAAGGTCTAATTGTCTGTGCACACCCTGCTGATATGTGTTAACAGTTCATTAATGCCTTCTGAAATGGGATTAGCTCAAAGAGAGCTAGCTCAAAGGACCTAGCAACATGGTAATGCACATCAGTAGCGTGCACATGGACAGTGTAACTGTGACAGAGAAATGTGGGACAGATTTGAACCTGATCTTGCCCCAATTTAATTGTAAATCTCCACAGAGCTAGACTGGAGGAACTGAATGATGGTATGAAATATGACAGAGTGTAGAATGAACTATACATTAAAAAAAATAAAGTCGTGTAAAAATAGATGAAGCCCAAAACAGATTCAACCTGTTTTGGAATACAGTATTTATGCTAGAAATATACTGGACTCAACCATGCAAGACAGCATTCTGAGAACCGCCATTTAAATTCATTTGGGAGTCCCATATATGCCATGCTGCAGTACCAGGCCATTGTCTTTGTAGAGATTATGTCCAGAAGGTGCTACCAGATCATCTAGTCTGACCTCCTGTATATCACAGACTGCCACCCCCACATTAACCCAGCAACCAAAATTAGTTCAAAGTATTACCCTCTACAGGAGACAAAATTATTGTGTCACAAGGAGAGAATAGCATGGACCGAAGTGCACCACTGCCCAATGCTCCGAAAGTGTCAGGGAAATTATTAAATGATCTGTATCCAGATAATCTTGTCAATTAACCTGCACCCATACACTGCAGAAGAAAGAGAGAAAGAAAGAAAGAGTTGTCTACCAATCTAACCCTACTGTACGTATGGCCATCAGTTAGATCTGAGCAAGAGCCAGCCAAACAAACACCAACTTTCCAAGCCAGGCAATTGCCTCCATGTTAACTTTGATTCTTATGTCTTTTTGCATATCTTAATTTCCATCTTTATCCCTTCACACTGTACCCTTCCCTGTTCCCCTTTAACATTGGTAGGTTCATGAGTTTGTCCTGAAGGTCATAAGGACTGTACATTTTATTCCCCCAGCTACCAGGTGGAGTCCCCACAAACTAAGACTTCAGTTTACCTACAGTTAGCAGCAAATTAGGGGCAGAGACCTCCCATCAGGCCAAGAAGCACAGAAGAGGAAGGCCAATTACTCATCTGCCAGGTCTACTCTGACTTCCATTTCACTGCAGACTTCTGCTGGAATAAAAAAAAGCAAGGAGTTGTGTGGCACTTAAAGACTGACATTTATTTTTCGCATGAGCTTTCGTGGGAGAAAATCTCACTTCATCAGATGCTTCGAAGATGAGTGAACTTATCAAAGCATCTGACGAAGTGAGATTTTCTCCTGCGAAAAATAAATCTGTTAGTCTGTAAGTGCCACACGACTCCTTGTTTTTTTTTTCTGCTGGAATACCTGTATAGGTTGGTGGGGTGATGTGATATAATCTCTGAGTCACATAGCTGTGCTGGCTGAACTCCACAGTGTAGACACAACTATCCCACCAAACACATTTTTACCAGTGTACTTTGTTATGCTTATTCAGGTGATTTTATTATACAGGTATAAGGCACAGCTTTGCTTGTACAGCTGTGTCAATACTAGGAGTGCTTTGCTGACGTAGTATGCAAATATTCCTGTATTGGTAAAGATTTTCTTGTTTCATCATGACCCTAAGGTGAGCTATGCAGGCACACAGGAAAGAGACTATGTATGCAAATAAGCTAAATCTATTAAAACATCTTCATACCAATATAACTTGGCCCAGTTAAAGGGTTGCACCAATTTAAATTATAGATTTAGAAACGTATAGTTAAATACCATTGAATCAGTATTAAAACTATGTAGAATAGACATTCAATCAAAATAAATCATATGCTGGCTTTTAATATTTAGTTTAATGATACCACTTAACGAAATTGCCAGGAGATTTTCACCCTGACCAGTGAAAGATTCCCTTAATATTTTTTGTTAATTTTGCCAACAGATTGATATATAGCAGAACTTTTTCTAAACATGTGCGTTTGCATTGTTAGAATTCCCTTTTTATCCACCAGTGCCAAAGAAAAACTGCCAGCATCTAGAGACCTTCTGCACCAGTTTCTGTCCTTTGCATAGAGGAAGGGATTTTCCTCATATTCACATGTAAAGGTTCAGATTGTGCTCATACTCTCAATTGTTTGAGAGTTTAACATGGCAGTTGCAACTGAGCATATGGAAGTAACAGCTTTTTGGGCATCAGAAGCAGCAGCCTCAGAACAAGCTGCATGACTAGATGAAGGATCCTTCATAGTTGATAAATACCATGTAAAGTGTTCTATCTTCATGAGAATGTGTGCTATTCTAAGCAACACCAAGGGATTTCTAACTCTCTGCCCAGATTGGAAATTCACACTCAACTGTGGTCAGCCTAAAATGTCTGTATGCTACTGCATATTTTTTGGATTTTTCTGATTAATACCATGCTTCAATGCACCCATCTGTCTGTGTACTAAACGTGAGTTTCAGAAGAAAGTAGTGAGATACATCAATTAACAAGAAAAGGAAAGTCTGAGGTTTTGTATCAAAAAAAACCCTACTGAAATCTTGGAAAAGTATTGCCAATTTGAAATGATAATGAATGCTAATACAGTTAAAAAAAAAACAAAAGACCCTAGATTAAATGAATTTTCCTAGTCTAATTTTAAAGAATTCTGTAGTTTTGCAGAACAGTTTTGACATTTCCTGGTGCTAGTGATCGAGATAATGACAAAAGACATTCTAGCCTGCACTGCCATTTGTTAGAACACAAAAATAAGATTTGTGGAGAACTCACACCCCTTAAAAATAGTCCAGCATGTTGACAATATCCAAAATCACCAACTATTACCTTACTCAATCATAAATACATTTTTACATACATGAGGTGTTCAACTTTGAAAATTGTTTGTCTTAAAAATGCATGCCTTTTCCATGAATCTCAAATTAAAAGAAGAGCTATTCTCCAATGGGCTTAGAAGCCTAACAAATTAGATTAGATGTTACTAAATAGAATACAAAAAAAAAAAAGTAGCCTGTAACAAACCTCAACTGCTCAAATTTACTCTGGCAAATAACAGCAAGAAAGAACTAACTTGCTTCACAACCCTAGATGCTTGGAGAATACTTCCAATCCTATTGATAAGTTAAAATATAATCAATTTGCAGCTTTAAGGTTGGAGAATGCACTGAATTTAGTAAGTTCAAGCCTCAATGCACTTGTCTTTCATGCTACCAAATGTGTCCTTTTAAGATATTATACTTTCACACCTGATTGAATAAAGAATTTTAAAAGATATCTCCCCAGAGTATATCTATTCTTAAGTCCCTTATCACTTCTTAATGTTGAAATATATAAGTTTCACTATCATAAACCAGTTGGGGGGGGGGCTTATAAAATGGTTGTGGTTGATATTTTTAAAACTTGGTTTGAATTTCTAAGGAAGATGTGGATTTTGTACTTTACAAACAGCATTAGACAGCTTATCCTATGCACTCTTGCTAGACAATTCTTTCTTTCTTCAATTATTTAAGAGAACAAATACTATGTACCACACTGTACTCCTTTGAAAATAGTGGTTAATGACATTAAAATTATCAGTAAATTACATTCACTGAGACATTAGAGCAATTGACTAACAATGACCGAATTTATCATGGGTGTAATTTGATTAAGGTTAATAGAATTACACTAGAAATGGTTTGGACCAATGAATCCACAAGTAATTTCTCTAAGAGTAGAGACTGAAAGACACACAGCTACTGTGTACTTAACAGTGATTTTCTGTGACAAGTTTTTGACTTCTCGTCTACACTTGGTAAAAGAATATGTTCCTTATGCAACAAGAATGTTGCATGCTTGAATATCTCAAAGATCTCAGATACTTAAACACTGAAACAATTACAATATTTTATATATTTATAACACTTTCCAGCCCAAAGACTTACTTCAGAAATGTACAAAATGATCTACTGGGAGACATCAGCCAGGCGTCTAATCATTTGTAGGTATACATGTAAAGTTTTATGTGGCATGTTCATACCTACATGTTACAGATGCAATCACCAGTTAAGCATTTTAACATGCATACTTCCCTGACCTAGAATATCATTGAAATGTGCCATGTTTGAATCAATATTCTCAAAAGCTCCCTGAGACAGATTCTTTGCTTTCATTATGGCCCTTCTACAGCCACTGAATTGTACTTGTCGAATAAGAGTCTGATTCTCCACTCACATCAGCCTGAGACCACTGTAATGTCAGCTGAGTCCAGTTACAACTTCACTCTAATACCCATGAGAAATATATAGTATAACCGTTTTATTATGCGTAATAGGAAGTTCAGAGAAGCATAGTGGCTTGAAAGTTCCATGTGCTATAGTTCCATTTCATGGGAATGCAAGAGATGTGACTAAAACCAGATGCTGTAAATTAGAACTGCCTCTTTGCAGGGCTTCCTATGTGTAATGTGCAAAGCAAATAATAAGTATTGTTGATTTATATCAACCCAGACCAGAAACTCCTGGAATTTTTAGACTTGAGAACTCTACATCAAGGGCCTAATTCAAATGAAAATCATCTATGTGATTATGAGGATCATAATCATAAGTGAAACTTGTTGGGTATGTCTACACTCACAATTTAATTCAAAGTAATGAGGATTAATTTGAATTAAATTAGTGCATGGCTATATTGGCTTTCATTCATTCAGATTAAGGAATTCCTTAGTTCAAGTGAATAAAAGCTTACTTTGAAGTTATAAAACCTCGCTTAACTTAGACGCAAGGGTTAATTCAAACTTATTAGTTTAAATTAACTCAGTGTAGCCATGTTAATTCAAACTAACCATTCGTTCAAATTAACGCTTTTTGACCTCCTTCTTCCCAGGGTGCCTTCCTCTTTCTATATATTGGGTGGGGGCATAGCTCTTCTTAAGGGCCATCTTGCCACACCTCCCATGGTGCCCCTTTCCTAATTTGAACTAGCAAGTCCTTTCCATGGACATGCTAGTTCAAATCGGTTTTCCTGTGGAGCCATATTAGTTTGAATTAATTTAATTCAAACTATATTGTTATTAGTTTGAATTAAGTTAATATGAACTAACCTTGTAAGTGCAGCCATAGCCAACACTTGAGTCTTCTGAGCTGCTTAGTTTAATGATTATGCTGTGGGCAGGAAGAGGAAGGAGGAATCTATTCTCAACTACCACTGAGTAAGGGCTAATAAAGATGAATGGTAGCAGCATGGGATGCCTCGGGTGTGTGTGTAGGGGGGGAAGAGAGAGATGGCTTCTCTTCTGTTTGTTAACTGTCTTCTGTCACACATTGACCTTTCTTTGAATAGGTCAGTGTCTTGGACAGGGTGGGGACCACAGTCTGAGCTTAGTTACACTGGTGGAATTCCAGATTAACTCTTTTGGTGTCTGTAAAGCTACTCTGCAAGATTTCTACTGGCGTGAAATTTGACACAGGAGCTTCAACTATTAGAGATGGCGAGCCTATCTTGAACTGGATTGTCTCAGTGTCTGCATTAATACCTAGACATCCTACATGCCTTTCTCCTTTTTTATATTATGGTAAGTAATTCAGCAAAACCCTCCTTGAAGGTAACACTTTTACCATGCCAGGTAAAGCTGAATGAGGGGAAGATTCACTCACAGGGTGACACCCAAATCTTTTACCACTGGGACTGTCATTCCAGTTCATACTGGCACCTGCTTGCCAGGAGCGTGCTTTTGTTGAAACAGTATCAGAACAATCTGTTGAGGATGTCTGCACTGATTGCCTGTGGATAAACAAAGGATTTTTGTTTTCTTTGCTATCAGTGCTATAATCCTCACACGAAATAACATCTCGACTGAAATTCTGTTTGGAAGAAAAGGGAAGAGGAAGATCAGTTTACTTTGAATTAAGAATTGATGTTACTGACACATTCTATCACAGATAATCAGTGCAGCATTGACTTTACATCTTACTTGACAATTCTTCTGTCATTGAAATTAGAGAAATTAAGGACACCTTCAAACAAAGCTGTGTCTAATTCACTAGAAGTGCACTTGTCTGCCTTGAGGGATGTTCACAAATTTGTATTTATGATAAAATTTCTTCAAGCATAAAGTTTTCAGACATGCTAGAGTGCTTGTATCTATACAGAAAAAAGCCTTCTCTTTAATTCAGAATATCGTCCTGTTCAAAGAAATAAGTAAATAAATAATTAAAAAGCTCATTTTCCTTCTGTTTCCCACCACATACCCTCTTATGGCTTATTGTAACAAAACAAGCAAAACTAGATAGATTTTCTGATGTTTCTGGTCTTTATCAAAGCTTTTGGGCAACAAACTAAAACTCCAAAAATGTTGTCCACCATGCCTTCAAAATGTAGTATCATCACCAAATCATGCCATGATTGCTTAATTTGGGCCAGAGTTGAGACCAGAGTCTACGCTTGTATAAATTGGTGTAGGCAATGGTAGTGTGAATTTACACCAGCTAAGGCTCTGACCCCACTGTGCAGCATCCGAGAGACAACTTTCATAGACTCCAAAGCTGGGAGGAACCATTGTGATTGTCTAGAGGCATGGGTATACTGGCTCACAGTTTGAACTACTGGAGTGTAAATAGTGGTGTGTCCCAAAGTGCTGCTCTGTAGGTTCCCTATATGAATGCTGTGCATGCAGATGAAAAGGCTCCTGATTCTCATTAATGTCATTCTCTTCAAACAGATTTGTAATCTTATCAAGAAAGATTACTATGATAATCTCTCAGGCTCTCCAGGGTTGTGAGGCACCTCACCACTACTTGTCCTTACTGTGAAGCAATCTTGGGTCTCTGATATGAATAGTCTCTGGGTTACTCAGCTAGTAACTGTCAGGTCTCCACAGAGTTTACCCTTCCTGGGCAGGCTAATGTAAGGTGCACACCAGCCCCTGAGTCTTGAGAACATTCCCTGTTGGGTTAAACCTCTATCACTAGACACTTACTCATCGAAATTACCAAGTTTTCACTCCCCAACAGGAATGGGATGTACATCAGCCTGTTGAGTCAACAGAAGATTCATGCTTAACATCACACCACTGAATATTTATTTTTTTTTAAAGCTGGTTTATTAATAAAGAACAGCAATTCAAAAGACTGATGAGTAGGAATATTGGAAACGGAAGGGTTACACATAAAACAAAAGATAAAATACAATCCTACTTCTATACTTACTGGGTACTTTTCCTACTGAATGAAGTAGATTTTCTCAGAAGGATTCACTCTTTGAGTGGTTTTCAGTCAAAACTAAGATCCAAGTTTTCCTGAATACATCCCACCCCCTTCAAATGGTTTCTTCAGTAAATTTGATGTCAAAAATGGCTTTCTGCTTCTCTCTGTCCATTCCCAAAATTCATTGATTTGACCTCAGTGTCAGAATTACCCACCATGGTTCTCTTCCCTGGAGTGCTGACTCTGAACTGTCTTTACACGGTTGTGTTGCCTGCACATGCAGAAGTAGCTCCAGTTGCAGGGTTTTTTACAATGCTTAATCTGAATAATAACCTAGACAGATGTATGAATATGTGTCCCTTTGCCTGCAGAAACTAATTCGGCAACATCACTTTTCAAATAAAATCAGCACATATATTTCTCAACAATATCAATGGCATGCATGATCCTGGCTTTCATTTAAGATCTCACACCACATTCTTTATAGATAAATACTGCGACAACCAAGTGTTCACTGTAATGAGTTTATCAGACCTAATAGGAGTTGCTGTTACAGAATGGTAAACCCTTTGTCCGTTGTCACTGAGAAGTTTGAGATATCAGTTTAGTTTGACAGGCTCTGTTCTCCATATATTCATGCTAAGTGGCATTAATAATATTATCCTTCTTTAATTCATTATTAATTGAGACTCATGTCAGCTGCTCCATGATCTTGCCAAGGATCAATGTCAGACTGACAATCCTATAATTACTTCCACTATTCTGGAACTTCCCCAATACTTCAAGACTTACCAAAACCAACATTAAGTCCACTGAATTCCTCATCAGCCAACTCTTTTAAAACTTTTGGATGCAAGTTATTTGCACCTGCTGATTTAAATATTGTCCACATCTTCCTGAGATACTAATAGAATGGAAAGATTGTTGCCATCATCATACAATATGACTACGGCATGTGATTTTTTTTCCAAAATATGAGACGAAAATGTTTATTGAATATTTCCATGTTTTCTGCACTATTATTGATAAGTCTGTTCTTTCTTATTAGTAGTGGATTGGTGCCATTATCAAGATTTCTTCTGTTCAAAAAAAAACCAAACACCTCTCTTCCTTGTCCTTGACTCCACTGGCCGTGGAGATCTCTTTGTGTTCCTTTGCTCCCCTTATAAATATTCTACAGTTCCTAGTTTCTGATTTAGAAAAAAATAGGGAACACTACAGTGTCTTGATGAGTCCACAACTCTGCAGATAGAATCCCTTCATCATGTCCTTATCTAATATAAATAGCTCCTTATTCTGTATTCTTCACCCTTCGACCCAAAGTCTGTTTCTTCTCTACCCTGAGGGACACAATAGTCCCTAAAATGTCCTTTCACATGATTGGTTGGTTTTTGCCACAGAGTGAAAAAATGCAATGGCACAATCAATTTGAAGGTAAAACTTGCACTTCTGTGTTGCTGTCTACCCAAGGGTCTGATTCTGTTCTCACTGTCAATGTCAGTCTGAAAGAAACGGAAGCAGGATTCAGTCTGAGGCTCAGCAGGGCCCTGATGCAGCTAGGTAATAAATCTTCTCCCAAAGATGCATTGCTTTCCGTCTCCAAGGCCCACAAGGTTCTCTTTCATGATGAAGCTTAGAGTGGACCAAGTGACATTTCAGGCTAAAGGGCTACCTTGTGCCATCTGGTTGTATGTTAAAAGCATACGGTGGTGACTTTGAAAACCATTTGTGATTCCTTAAACAAAGAGCTAAGCATATCTAATATATTCAGTGTTTCAGATATTCCTTATGCTTACTCTGTTGAGGTAGCTTCATCACTTTAACTTTATGCCTCAATCTAGAGTGGAGGGCAGATTTTTAAGGCAGAAAATTAGTCTGTGGCTTCAGATCTTGTTATTGCATCAACAATAGCAGCAGCAGTCTAACTACTATATCATCTTTCCTATCTTGCTCTGACCAATGCCTTGTCAATAGATTTTTTTTAACAGATTTCCATTCTGAAATCCAAAAAGTTAAACTGAAAAACTGCATATGCTAGGGTAATTCTATCCTTCTGCGACAAGTTGCTTGAGGCCGGGGAGAGAGAGGTGAATGTCAGGGAGCCAGGGCTGTAACTACAGCGGGGTGAGCAGGACTTTGCCTTGGGCATGCCGGAGCAGCTCCATTGAGTCACTCCATTAAAGGGCACGTTCCTCGCTGCTCGCCCAAACTGCCGACCACTGTAAGGGGCTCCAAAGTCCTTAGTTATGGCTCTGCAGGGAGCTGTTTCAGCTAAGCCCAACCAAACATTATTTAAAACTACAGCCAGGTAGTTCTATATGCCACTGATGTTTACACCAGAGGAGGACAGCAGAGCAAAATTCAATCACGCTATATTCCTGACCCACATACTCCTAGACTGAGAAGGTGCAGTGGCAGCAGGCACAGAGCTGTTAAGCTTATTCCAGAAGAATATTCTCCTACTCACTCTCTGCTGGGCATTTCCAGCTCCTTCATACCTCCTGGGCAGGAGGTATAATAACAGGATTTCTTAAATTATGTTACATATACACTCAGGTGGTTGGTTTTGCATTTTGGGGCCAGAATGTTGGATCAAATCAAAGTGGGGTATGAATTGTGGCATTTCCTTATATGTCTCAAAGTACTGTGATGATATAACTATGGGAAACAACACAAGCTTTCTGTAGTACTGTTCCTAGCTCTACCTTTTACAAGTGTATATAGCTACAGGCACACTGAATATAGGGAAAGCCATCCAGAAGCATAGTGTAGGCATTCAGGTAAGGAATCTAGTATAGATGTTTGTATTGCAGTGGATTATTGCAGGACTAGCACAAAGCACAGACAAAGGTGTGTTTTGTTGTTTCCCTGAGGCAGAGACAAAAGAGGGGTTAGCAGCTATTTGTTGTTCTCTGGATCAAACCTGATTTGTTCTGAGTAGTGGCAGATGAGAGCTAAACAGATGAATACTGTGTCTTTAGGCATTGTTTTGACATGTGATGTGTACTTAAAATTAGGCTTAAATGGAACCTGAAAGATCTGTCATCGCTAAATGTTGGTGAATTTAAGGGAAAATAATAGTGTTTTCATTTCTTGGCACCAAATACTTAACAGCCTCTGAATGCCTTAATAATATTTAATATAAACATTATAAAAATATGACACAATACAGCAAAGTGTTAAACTATAAACCAGTAAATCTGGTGCTTAAAAAAATGCACCCAAGAAAACTTAATTTCCCACTCACTAAATATGAAATATTAGTAGAAATCAGAAAAGCATGACAAATATCAGATAGGTCCTGATTGTCAAAAGCACAGACCAATTTATATGCACAGTTGTAGCCATAATTTTCTGTCCACAATTCAAGAAATTATTAGAGTTGAGCAACCAGACTGTAGTAAAAGTAATAAATGTATCCTCCTTTCTGTTGTTGTTCACAAAATATTCATGAGCAGATGAGGAATTCTTCTGATTTATTTGTGGATTGAGTTTATTTGACGTATATATTTTCTCATTGGGATCCTTATGAGCAATTTTCTGCAAGTAACCTCCCAATCTGAACTGAAAACTGAGCTTCACTGCTTAGTCATGATTATTCACAGTTGTCCATGGCCTCAGTTCAGGCCAGCAGTTAGGTGAATGCATGCTTTAATTAAGTTCTATTGATGTGTTCAAGGGCTGTCCTATAAGTGTGGTGTCCTGAATTGAGGCCAGAGATTTTGTTCTTGATTGGATGATTATCTCTGCTACCAGTACCTAGTAGGGCAGCTACTTTAAAATTTGCTTTTTGTGCATGCTTGAGTCTGAAAGATTGTAAGTCTCTTTCCAAGAGGATTTACTAGTCAAAATCACTTGCCCAAATAGTCAAGGAAAGTGAACGCAAAAAGCAGAAAAATGTCTGATGCCAATTCTATCTATCTATCTATCTATCTATCTGAACAGAACTGTATACAATGCTAAGTTATTTCTTTAAATGAATATTCCTGGTTTTGCACTGCTCTACTAATCTGCATACAAATTAACTGCTTAATTGCATGCATACTATTGCTGTGCAATTTCAAATGCACATCGTTAGCAATCAGGCCTGAAAGATCTTACTTCCAGTTTGAATTATCCTCCCAAAGTACTAGAGTGGTTGTGACAGAAGTCAGATAAGGCATTATTTATGATTTTATATTGGATCAAGAGTGTGATAGGGTCTCCACTATAGAAAGATTATCCTGTAAGGTGTTGTCTGCATGGAAAAGTTTTTTCAGTGCAACTTTACTTTATGGGCAAAATCTTGCATCCACACGAGAGTCCTTTTGGATTTATCTGGTGTCGTATCCCAATTTAATTAATTAATCTGCTTTGGCGGCAACCCAGTTCTATTCTGGAATGAGCTATGGTGGCATAGGGTCCATGTTGAGTCATCCTTATTTCGAATTAACTCTATTGCTTCAGCCAGTCCTTCCACTGCTATCCCACACTGCATTGCTTCCCAACTGGCTCAGCTTTACTGTTTAACTGTGGGTTTGCCTCTGCCCCAGGATCACCTTGATCAATGCCAACTTCTTGTTTTAATGTTGGTATGCAGCCAAGTGTTGCCCTTTGCAATTCCAGGTAATGGCACATTTGCCTACTCAGAACTCATCATGGTAGCCATGTCCTGTGCTTTTATGTGGCCCTGTTACCCGAGGCTTCTCAGAATCCAAAGCAGCGGTAACTTAACTGTTTCAGTCCAGACTATGTGAGGAATAAATCAATGGGAACGCAGCTCTATCCTTCTGATAAATAATTGGCTCATGCAGGAGAGCTTTATTTTAAAACGTTTTTTATTAGCACTCAACACACATATATATAGGGTTAATGTAATAAAACTTAGACCATTTAAATAAGTATGTTTACCTAAACTTAAGAAATGGTTTTAAGGACTTGGCAGCCAGCCTTCCAGGGGCCCTGCCTCCTTGCCTTTTGGGGAGAGGATCACATTCAATTTCTACCTTAACCGGAGTCACCAAAGTGAAGAGATGTGGGATTTCATGCTGGCTTCTCAGGCAAAAGTCCAGTCCAGGTCCCCCGTGTGCATGTTCTGGGAGCATTGTAAGACATCCTGGGTTTGGACCCAGCATTTTTCCAATTCTGCCAGAGCTCCTTGAGTTGTCCATTGTTAATACTGTCAGTATGGACTGATACATATTGTACCTCATTACAGGTAGTCCTCACTTAGTGACCGGGTTCCGTTCCTGAAACCCGGTTGATAAACGAATTGGTCACTAAACGAGGAGCAGCCCTTACCGGTATTTCAGGCATAATGTACTTTACTGGTAGTGGGTTTTTCAACCATCGGTAGATAGTTTTAATGTCACCTTTGCATCATTTATAACATTTTTCATATATATTTTAAATGTTTTAAGCTCTAATGTACTGAACTTAGTTTGCATAGTGTACTGTAAATATAGGTAATCTGAGAGAGTTGATGCGAGTTCTCGTACATCGCCATAATACCAACTCATCAGAGAGCCGGTCATAACTCTGAGGGGTCACTAAACGAGTAGGTCACTAAGTGAGGACTAGCTGTATTGCATTTAATTTTCTAGGGTATGATAAAGGGGTTATTTATTGACATATGCATTTATTTGCAGGCCCACCATCACCATGGCTGTTTCAAAAGGTATTCAGCTGAAACACAAGGTGCAAGATGCTGGGTCTGATTTTTCTAATCCTTAATTAAAAGGTGGGAAAAAAGGAAGAAAACCCACCATTTTTAAAGTGAATATGTCACTATTTCAATTCTACAGCATCAAAACACAGAATGATCAATAATGGGATGCTTAATTTATTTAAGGATTATTGAACAGGTAAAGAAAAAATGTGATTCAGCACTGTATTTAAATGCTGTACAATGTTTTGTATTTTGAATTACCTTGATAGAGGTTTCTAATGATGAGTGTCCAGCTGGGACCTGAGCCATCATCTATATTAATAGCTGACCAGAACAGCACAAATAAATAAAATGTACTGCACATTAAGGGAGATTCCAGTTGCTCCCCATCTGTACCTGGGAGAGGAACCTTAAAATGCCAATGTCAAGGCAGTCAAGACTGGTGGATGACACTGAAGTCAAACTTCCAAACCAACCGCAAACAATGTTTCTGATTCCCGATACTAGTTATAAAGGAGCGAACACCTTTACTGCATTTCTCTGTCTGGCCCCCAATCAGCCACTAGGTCTAGCAAAGGGATGTTACTTTAAAACTCCATGACCTTTAGGAAAAGGATTCTCCTGACCCCAGAGGATCAGCCACATTACCAAATCACTGCAAGTTTGGATTGTCCCCAAAATACCATGTTGCCAGCAAATCCTTTAGTAACTACAACTAAAGGTTAATTTTAAGAGAGCAGAAAAAAAAAAACCCTATAAGAATTGTTAAAGGATTCACTCAGTCAGATTTTACATAGATAGAATTCAATATAATATAAATAATTTAATATAATGTATCATTATATATTTATGTCTAGATCTAGACCTATACATATATGTTTCCAATAGAATTAGGGCTTATATAATTCCTCTGGGGTACACCCAGTACCCAAATGGATCTTAGCCCTTTGTTTCACAGCGTCACTTGTTAGAAATCCAGTCCAGAGAAATGAAGACTAAAGTCTATATATAGAATTTGTTTTAATTCTCCCATGAGATATAGCATGGTGATGCCAAGCAGGTGCTAGGATCTCAATCTTGCAATCTGAACTTGCATTTAGCCTGTGAAAGTCTAGGATAGCAATGAGCAAAACTGCTTTTGTAGCCTCCAGGATAATAAAATCTGTAACTCTCTCTAGGGTGACAGAAAGGTCATCTCACTGGCAAACTGCCCTATATATCTTCACATGTGTAATGCATTGATTGACTGCTAGATGACATATTAGTTGTGATAGGAACCATATGTCTTCCTACTTATTTCAGTCCGTGCATTCTTCATGTACAGGCAGCTTAGACAGTGTGTGAAGTAGCATTGTTTTCCTGGAAATTGAATGAACTAAAACTTTGTTTTAAGTAATGGGAGAATACCAAAAAGTTCAAAGAGTGTTTAGTTGAATATCCAAAAAGTTAATTGCTTACTTGAAGCACATGACAATGATATCAACTTCCTAAAGATAGAAAATAGAGCAACAGCAAAAATCTTTAAAAAACAGCCTTTTATAGACTTCTAGTGCCACCAACTTTCCAGTATGGCCAATAATTACCAAAGCAAGGTTTGTCTTACAATATTTTACCACAGTGGTTCTCAGTGTTTTTCATACCATGAGCCCATGGTACAGAAGAAAAATATTTGGGACCTTGCCTCCCATCTAGCGATAAAGTAAGTCCTGATGGTTTTAACTACCCTGCCTCTCTTTCCCTGCATACAAGTTGTAATCCTTTGGGGATTGAAAGTATTTGGTTGACACTTTGAGAGTTGAAAATATTTCTTTGACACTTTTTTCACTGTTTTCTTTTCTTTGACAAAATTCTCAGTGTTTTTTTTTAAGCGAAGTATACAGTTCTCCAGAAATATTTTCCTCCTCAGAAAATTTAAAATCCCCACACCAATTTTGGTGGTGGTTGTGGTTTGTTGTTGTTGTTTTTGTTATTTTATTTTGGCCAAAATATTTCAGTTTAGGACAGTTTTTAGATTTGGCATCTTTCTGTTATAATCTGTTTTTGTTCATATTTTCTCTTGGAAAAACTTCCATTACCTGACCGACTCTGCAAAGAACACGTGTGATAACATAGTCGTTTCTGACTCTCATATGAACCTGGAAATGAATATTCACCGTGATTCTCACTCACACAAATGCCTCATTTGGAACTATTCATTTTTTGATGGAGGGATGGGGGTAATTTCAGTGTTTGTTTTAGATGAACTAGTTCATCCATCTGCAGTCTATTTCAGGCTTAAATATGTTGAAATGGCTGAGAAACAACCATCTTCAGAATATGTCATTGTGAAGTCATATGTGAATTCTGTAAATATCGTAATTTTTCCAGGTGCAAGTTTCTTGACTAAATGCACATGACCCAGGTGCAGCATTATTTTTCCTATTGTCTGGTTGTAGAAGCAATGGCTCTATAAAGCAGTGTATTCTTTTTCCACTGTTAACAGAACTGGAAGTGATTACCTTGACAATGAGCTTACTTGACTTCTTTCTATACTTGTGTCCACTGCTTCAATTTCCCTCATCTGGGACAACAAACTAGAAAGCATGACTGATAAAATTACATTGGTGCATCTTATACAGCTCATGAGTTAATTAACACCTCCTTTTATTGTCTGATATATTAGCACAACATGAGAGTTCAATGACAACTCAGCAAAAGTCTTTCCCAGACTCAGTAGTTCCTACCTCAAAGCAAGTCCCCTTGCCTTGCATTTTCCAACGCCTCTCCCTTCACTCTCTGCTCTAGTATCTCCCACCAAATCTTCCTGGCTGGTGCTGAGAGTCGCCAGGTCCTAGCCCTAACACTGGGTAGCTCTTCTCTTGTTCTAGGCAAACATCCCCATCTACTGCCTTCCCTTTTGTCACATGATCCTTTCACAAGCTAAACTTTTGAGACAAGGTAAAGGAACATGTGTACCCCAGGGCCAGTGCATTCTTTAATCACATTACTTTCTGTCTGTGGATCATTGCCTGTAAAATCTACAATATTTGTTTTGTGACCTAGTAAGGCAGAATGCTTAAAGAAATATCAATACTTTCATTCAACACTATAGGATGTAATGTTAATAATTCCTTGGCTTCAACCTGGAAATAGAAGTGGAATCACAAAAAGAAAAGAAAAGAAAGTCTTCCTGCCCCTTTCCTCAGCCACAGACATATCTTTTCTCCATATTCGCAACCCAGATGGTCCAGAAATACCATAAGAATCTGTCCATGTGAGAATTCCATCTTAACTGCTTAGAGCAAAGTGGTTCAGGTAAGTTTGCATAAACTGGAAATAATGTAACCTCTTGGATATTTCTCTGTTAGAAGAACAGAAACTACTACAAAACTTATGAGTCTATTCCAACAATGATTACTACATTGTTTTTATTTTTCCCCATAAAGTCTTTATGATCATTCCAATTTTTTCTGTAACACAAAATGAAATCAACAAAAGATTTCATAGTAAATCTCACAAAGTCTCATAGTAAATTTGGCAACAAATTAGTATTTACTTGCCATGATAAAACTAAAATGTGCACATGAAGTTCCCAATCATGAAGGCTAATTTTGCTGAAGCTATAGCTGTATAAGATGCATCAATGTAATTTTATCAGTCATGTTTTCTAGTTTGTTATTCCTGAACTGTTTGAATTGTAGTGACCTGCTAAATGTGGGCCTCCAACTGCTATAATACAAAGAATCCAGAGTGATGTCAACATAATACTATAGTAATCTCTTGCCTCCCATATATTTATGGCACACGTTATGGCTATCAAACTTGTTTTTAGAAACCATTTATCATTATTAGTTATTATGATCCTAACTCAAGCAGTTTAAATTGTTGTTAGTGAATTTAATTCTTATGGGAAATTCCAGAGTGACAGCCCTGGAAACCAAAATCCCTCTGACTGTACTATACTATTCATGCAGATAAACAATGACAGCACAAGTTCCCCACTGCCTCATCAATATGCCTAAAATGTAAGAGAAGGTATTCAGGCTCTGTGACCATTAAATTCTTGAAAAGCATGTTGAGTCCATCAAGAAGGATGTCATTTGCTGTTAGATGGAGTGATGGCACTGTGATCAGGATATTTACTCATAAAACAATAGGTTAAGATCTCTTTCATTCCCATGCATTCTAGTCTATTCAGGTTTGGGTAGACCACTGTATCTGAGCATCTTCCAATAGTAATCAAGTCAGATAACTGCATGTGTATCAATTGTTGTTTGTTCTTTCATTTGCCCCCCAATCCTGAGGAGGGAGAAGCATGTGCAATGAAGTGTCATATTTTTGTACTGTGTGTTTCTGTACCTGTAAACAAGGTCAAAGAAAAATGCCTCAAACTGGGTCCAGGAGGTATAGATTTGTGATAGCCAGTCATTTTAGAGCATTACCCTAGACTTCTGCCACTTCTGTGAGGAAAGACAGCAGTATTTATGGTCAACAGTAATTAATGCTACAGAGGGGGTCAAGCAAGATGAAAATGGTTTGCCTGCTATCCATTGACAAGAGAAAATCATTCACAAATGCCACTTGAGTGATTTTTGGTTCCATGTCCTGGCCTGAGTGAAGATGGCGCTGGGTCTAGATTTTTAGTTTCATTTAGATAAGATTACAATTGGCCTTTTGCCAGCTTCTCCATAAACTTGGTCAGTAATGAGAAGTTTGACACTAGTCAGTAGCTGGCTAGGACTGAAGTATCAGAAAATGGTTTCTTCAGTGTTGGATGGACTGTTGCATGTTCAAAGAAGGAAGGCAAGATTCCTTCTAAGAGTGAGGCATTGACTATTTTGGTCAGGAGTAGCACCAGTTGTTTATGACACTTGTATTTGCATAAATGAATGGAAAATTTGTCTTTTATTATTTACTTAAGGAAGCTGGGCTCAGTATAGAAGAACCTGAAAAATGTTGGAATATTTACAGAATAATGTTCATAGGACAGAGGATGTTACCAACAGTTTCATGGATCTTAAATATATGGCTAGATGAACTACTGTGGTAAACAAATTATAGACTTTTCTGAGCCAACCAAACTATTCTTAACAAAATGTTCTTTTGTTTGGTTGTTTTTTTTTTTGTTTGTTTGTTTTTTTCTTTGTTTTGTTTTCTGGCACGGTGGAGGATAGGGATTGGGGAAAATGGTCACTATTTATCTAAATCTGTGCTTCCTAGTTACAGCTGAAAGTATTTCTAGTTGATTGGAAAGTAAGCTACACAAAACATTTCTCATAAAAACCCATTCTCAAGCTATCCAGTCCATGTTTGGAAAATAAAGGAGTTTTGATCATTCATATAAGGCAGCTTGGAATGGACTACTTCAGAGAGGAAAAAAAAAAAGTAGGGCTGGGACTTGAGAAGCACTTCATTCTAATCCTAGTTTCATCACAAATGCACAGTGTGGCCTCAGGCAAAAGTGACACCACCTCTTTGTCTCACTTTCCCCATCATTAAAACAGGGCTAATGTTAGCAATGGTGCTCTACATTTCAAAGATGTAATTAAAATTTGTTAGTTAATATTTGTGCATAACACCCAAAATGTAAAGTACTACATATTATTGATACTTAGATACCATGGTGATTGGAATACTTAAAACAGAGTGCAGGATTTGGGTTTTGTTTGTGTGCGTGTGCGTGTGCGTGTGCGTGTGCGTGTGCGTGTTTACTTGGAATGCACCTTCAAGCCTTCTGAGGTTTGCCCACAATATATGATGCAAAGTCGCTCCTAGAAATGCTGCCCTCAGGGTTGCAGTATGTTCCATTTTGTAGTGCAATGCACTGTGTGTTTCAAGGAAACATAATTTGCTGGATCCCGTTATGTTTCACTGTGTTGTACCAGAAATAAAATATCTTGAGGAAATGCAAAACATAACAAAGAACAAGTTTGTATATAAACCAGGAGGTAATGTTAGGGAACATCTGAGCCTGTTTAGTTATTAAGGAGTGTTTAACCGTGCTACCATGGTGAACAGGTGCTGCTCACCAAAGGGTGCTTTAGTCTAAACATCATTTCATGTGCAACAACAACAAAAGACAGACGAGAAATTAACTATGCTAAAGGAAAAAAATATTTGAAGAAAAGTAAAATTCTTCCCAAGACTCCAGGAGTTCCACATTCAGGGGGAATATAAATTCACAGTCTTCCCACTGCAAAGGCTCTGCATAATTTATAGAAATGAAATGACACTCCTTAGCAATTCAGAAAATCTTATGCTAAAGTTGTCTGAAGAGGAAAAACTTGGCAACTTCTTTCAGTTTGGTAGATGATTCCACCTGTAGCTCATAGGCGCTCTCCATAGTTTGCCTTGGAGACTGAGGGAAATGGAGAAATATTCTTTAGCACTACAGCTAATAAAATGACTGTGAATGTTGTTTGGTACTGGATTTATCTGTCTCCATGTTGCTATGGTAAAAAGTACAGTATTTACCTGAAAAAGTAAATAAAATTATTTTTAAAAGAATCAGAAACTCATTTTATTTCTTCATTTAACAATATGTTTGATCTCTTCAGAGGACACAGGTCAAAATTAGAACATCTTATTCTGACTTTATGTATTCTGTGTCATAGAGTAAGCAGCTGGACAATCTACAGAGCCAGCATGGCCTTTCCTGTTCCAGTCAGCATAAAGGGAGCAGAGCCTTGGGTGCCTTCCCTCCACATCACATGTTGATCTATAGAGCTGGTCTGTCATGGAGTGGGGAAAACATCTACCCCAAGTAAAAGACAGGCATAAGATTACTCCTTTCTTCCATCTCTGCAGTAAGGGAGAACTAGGGACCAGAATAGGATTGACTCTCAAGCTAGTTTTTAGATTTCATCTAGGGCATTGTGACTAGGAGTTGTCCGTTACAGTGGCCAGTCCATAGCTCTGTCCAGTTGCTGTCAGTCCACATATACAAATTACAGTACCTCCTAGGAGTAAACCAATTAGTATCTCTAGATACAGTCTTGAACCAAAACTGGTTCCAATGCTCACATACTTGGGTATCCTCACACCTGGGGTCTGAGTCTTGCAGCCTGAAATTCTGTTCACATGCGTACTGCTGCTGTCAGCTCTAATGTGTTTTCTTCCTGTGTACCATTTCCACAGAAAAGTGGAGAGGCATTATTTATGTTTAAAACTTTTGCAAATATAACCAAAAGCCTGATTAACTTCAGTTGAGCTCCTTGGAAGCCCTTCAATGGAAGCAAGATCAGACCCAAGCTTAGAGGTAGGTGACCCATTTAAAATAAACCTAACCCTCTAAAGGCCCTCCACCATTTGAAATTAACCACTGAGTCCAAATACAACATGTTGATTTACAACAACTAAAGGTCTGGCCTCTTGTTTTAAGGGCCTAATAGTGCTATCACTGAAATCCATATTAATATCTCTGTTAACTACCTAAGTAAGGATTCCTATCTTCAGTGAAGCAAAGAGAGTAGGAAAAGCTTACAGTTTTAAAAGTGTATTTCAAAATGCTTTGTAATTCTTTCAAAGTTAGTAGCACTTCATTATTATAGATTACTGGCAGTCATAAAAGTTCTTGCATTGATCTAGTAAGACAAGATCGTCTCTCAGTGTTGTCAAGCTTATAAATATATGAACAAAGGTTGAATATTAAAATTAGCATATCTTTGCCTTCAAGAAAAAAAAGTTTGTTTTTAAAGTACCGTTTAAAATGAATGGATTTTTTTATAAATAGTTTATTAATAATTAGTAAATGATTAATATGAATTGTTTGTTCCCAATTATTAAGAGATGTGTTGAACAGGCATTAAGGTCTAGCTTGCACTCTAAAGTATGTGCTATGTAATAATGTATAACATCTAGTAAAGATGTTAATATTCCTAATGCATGTCTTTCTAGCATGTTATGCTGTGACATCCCTTGAAATTAATTTAAAAATCAATGCTTATACTTATTAATTATTGAAGTGTGTGGAAATATCACTTTAATTTATGGTGGTACTGCTACAAGCTATTTGCCTTTCTAAAACATGTATGTGCTTTGGTGACTTTGCTTCAATGTAATGGTCAAAGAGGACAATAAAAGTGGAAGCTGTGATCTGATCTGCAGGCACCCTCTCCTGTCCCCGTCCCCCCCCCCGCACCAGTCTGGAGTTTTGTTGCCTTGAATGGAATTGAATTCTTGTGAAGGGATCCACCTTAGCAGATTGCAATGCCAGAGAAGGCTTTATGGAAAACTGAAAAGATGTAGTGCAGCTAATCCAATACTGCACTCAGACACTCTGCTTGACTACATAGATTTTGGCACTGTGCAAAGAACATCAGTGGATAAATAACTGTAGCATGGACTGCTTGCCAAATGCATTTTTCCTAATGTTGTCACAAAATAAAATTTCTCATTTTCATCTAAAGAGGCTAATCATGTTTTCCTAGATCTATAAAATTTCCAATTACAGTCCTTCCAGAATGGTTGGTTCTTTACCATAGTTCTTTAACAATATATTAAGCACACAATTTTACTTTACGCTGTACCTATACTGTGCTACAAATGGCAATTATGTTTTAATTTCAATGTCAAAATAAGCAACACACAAGGAGCAATTTGCTTACTTTGCAAAATGTATCTAAGGTAAGTTATAAAAGAGAGAATTCCTATCAATTTGACATGTTTCTATTATGTAAGGCTGCTTATTTTAATGAAAACACAGTAACATAGGAGAAGCAGCAAACATAATTTAATGCTAAGTGTTTCATGGGCTGATGTTTCGTGATGGCATTGGCAATAAGATCAGGCTCAGTCCTGTCAAAAAATGAGTGGTTTCATTGGCTCCATGCTGGAGAGCAAACATTACCTCCACAGATAAGAGTTTGTGATGTTAGGAGTCAGTCCATAAAGATACCTATTTCAGGACTGGGGCCATAGTTTACTGAAAACAGTAATATACAAAGATTATTCTAAAATGTAGTTTCTCTGTATGTCCTTGAAATCTGGAAGCCTAAAATAATATTTTGTTTAAATTATAACTTAGTGTGAGATTCAGAGAGTTACACAACTAGCTCATGTGTTTTAATTCCACCTAGGTCAGCAATACATGAAAGCTGTTATCATTTGATGACTGCCCATTATACCTACCTGCATGGAACTTGGAGCACAAGTTACAGGAGGAAAAGTTTGGAAGAGTCAGAAGAAGTCACTTGGTGTGCATGAAGCTAGAATGCTAGCTGCAGTTGTATGACTCTGTAAGAACATCATTCTCTTAATAAAAAGTCCGTTTCATTTTACAAGCATGGATTTTTTTCATGTCACTACACAGTACAGGTTATATAAAATATACCTAAGCCTTTGTGAAATACTTTGTTAGTCCCTTGTGTACAGGTCTCCACAAAGCCACCACCATACTTAGCAAGCCGATAAGGACTTTAAAAGGACATGGAATGTTCTCGTGCTTTGCAAAAGCAAATGTCACTCTGGCACTAGGAAAGAGTTACTAAAATTTTACTGAGACTGAGGGAAACAGGAGCTCAGGGAATCACCATGCTTTCTTTGGAGTTAACATTAAAATTTCTGTTGACTCAACTGAGAGCAGGATCAGCTCTCCAAATGGGACAATGAACAGGGTTCACACAAGTCCCCCTTTAACCCCCCCATGCCTCCAATTCCCCTGCATGAGCCCTTGACCTCATCTGATGCTGCACAGGGCTGGCTCAGTTGCCTAACTGACCTTCACCATGCAGAGGTAGCAATGCTATGTGCCCTACCCCCTGAACCTTTTTCCATTAAGGACACACCCTACTTTGATTGCTCTTTATAAATACATTAGAGGGATAAGTACAAGAGAGGGAGAGGAATGTATTTGAATACAGCACCAGTGTGGACATAAGAAGAAATGGATACAAACTGTCCTTCAGAAAATTTAGGCTTGAAATTAGATGCAGATTCCTAACCATCAGAGGAGTAAAGTTCTGGAATCGTCTACAAAGGGAAATGGTGGGGGCAAAAACCTTGGGTGCCATCAAAACCGAGTTTGATAAGTTTATGGAGGGAATGATATGATGGACAGTGTAGCTTGGCCATTGTCTGTCTTTTACTACTGGTGATGGGTATGATAGTGACCTGGGAAGGGGCATTGGATCAAGTGGGTTCTGAGTTATTACAGAGAAGTTCTTCTTGACTGGGTGGTGTGGACTTGCCCTCATGCTCAGGGTTTAACTGATCACCATATTTGGGGTCAGAAAGGAATTTTCCATGAGGGCAGATTGGCTTGGGTGCTGGGGTTTATTTGCTTTCCTCAATAGCATTGGGCAAGGCTCACTTGCTGGTTGATTGTCTGTATTAAATTCTTTACATCATGATTTGAGGACTTTAATAGCTCAGTTATGGGTTTGAGGTTCATTGTAGGAGTGGGTCGGTGAGGTTTTATGGCCCGCAGTGTGCGGGAGGTTAGACTAGATTATCATTTTGGGTCCTTCTGACCTTAGTGTCTACGAATCTATGATTTTGGACTAAGCTTCCTTAATCCAGAGTAATTTGCCAATGTAGACATAGCCTATGTGTTCATGAAGATGGTCAGCCATCTCTAATAGGCATAAGCATGAGTGAGGATAGCAAAGCCAAGCCCATAGGATGGAAAATATAATAGAAAAAAAAGTAGCTAATGCAGTTTCCTTATTTTTAAAGGAAACTGTTATATAAACATCTAATAAGGCATTTCAAATTATTCAGCATTAAAAAATAGGTTTTATTTTTAAGTCAGGTTACATAGATTTTAAAAAACACTTTTATTGGAGCGTAACAATATTGCATTATTTCATCATTGAGCTTGTAACTTTTTTTGGAATTTATGACTCTTACTAATTTTCAAGATGTAAATAGCTCTTATCAATGTCTTTTGGTAAATATTCCTTTCACTTAATTCTCTTTGGTGCTGTTGGACAGTAACATTTTGGAGTTCCATGACTCTGAGGTTTGAGTCACTTCAGCTTTAAAGAAGTTGTCATGCTTTTTTAATTCTTTACATTGAGCAAGAAAACAGTGGGTCTCGAAATGCAACAGTCTTTCTTTCTTTGATTGTGCCTGTTTCTTAACATCTCCATTCCATCTTCATCATGATTGAATTCTATTGGCTATCACTGAATGAAGCACTGATTTATTACTTGCTAGAGTTCTTCCCAGTATGTTTTCTTTATTTTTAAAGCAAACAGAGTGTTCCATCTGCCTGGTCTTCTGTTTAACTATGAAGCAGGATCCCATGATTGGTATGAAGCCAGCATATCATGGCGAGACAACACTAAGTAAAACGTTGAATCACAGGGTAAAAGTGTACAGTTCTATTCTCCTATTAAGTAAAAATATAGCAAAATAATAGGATTAGAATTACTGTTCATAGAAGTCACATACTATATAACAAGGTACTGCCATTTTTTTGACTTTCCAGATTTCTGAGGCATTGGAACAGATTTAGTTTTTTAATAGAAAGCAGATGGCTTTATGTTATTTAATTTACTGAAATTTATTTAGGATGAAAAAGGATGGATCTAGCTGTCTCCAGCATAAAAGCTCCCTAAATACATTAGCTCCTGACTGGCCTTCAAACAACACTGCAACTGTGCACATTGATGACGTAGGTCTTGACTTCCCTGGTTCTTGAAACATTGCAAGACAGTACAACCACTGAATTCCCTTTAATGGAGAAGGCCATCTAGACAACCTATCATGTGCCACAGTAGCAATGCTGACTAATGGGCAGCTAAACCCAAACTTTAAGACCTTGTTAAATCGACTTAGTCTACTTGAAAACTCCTATTGACTGCTAACTTTTCCTATCTATCTCTATACCCATATTTTCTACAGTCCCAGATAATCTTCTACACATCCACGGTATCCCCCTTTCCTCCTCCACATCCCATAATGTGTTACATCAGTGTGCAGGGGGTAGGCGGGGAGGGACAACTGGATGTAGCTGGGGAAGTGCTACAGGATGAGTCCTAAGGGGAAGCACAGTATAAAATACTCTTAAGCTGATGTCTGTGGAGGAGTCATGGAAAGGTTGTTCCCCACAACTTCTTCATGGCTGGGGCATGATTCTGTTGGGAAGGAAGGGGATTGGTCTAAGCCTCTATGAACATTTCAAATGTAGATTAATACAGCTGGTGTCTCCTTTGCTTTCATGTGGGTGAAAGATGGATAATATTCCATTGTTTTTGTTATTGACCTGAAACTGTGCAAGTGGCTGAAGTTAGACTAATTCAAGGACAACTAACACATATACTACATTTAGTTTCATTAATGGAAGCTAAAAAAAGTGCTTTTAAAAGCAGACATTGGGCAGGATTTGTAAATATTAGCTTCATTTTTGTTTGGTACAAAACACATTAATATCAGCAGAGAAAGAGAGACTGAGCTTTCTTTTTTTTTTGGACATGTAGAGAATTAATCACAGCGGGTGATGTGAAGCTGGTAAAAAAAAGTCTCATTAGTAAAAGAATAAAGAGTAGTTTAACAGAAAGTCAGTGTTTTGTAAATGGATGGGGCAAGATTTTCAAGAGTGACTGAATGAATGATTTAGGGCAGATGTTCCCAATCTTCTCCTTTATGTGGACCCGTATATCATCAAAAGCTTTTGCAGACCACCGAGTAAGCAAGCCATTTAAAACATTTTTAGTGTAGCCTATAGCTGACAGGTGTCAAAATTATCTATCATGGAATACTAAAAATGCATTTTTTTCTAATAATTTATTATGCTCACTGACAAACATATTGTACTCATCACAGTATGTTTAGCTGCACTAGGCCTACTATTGGGAAAACAATAACACTTACTGATGAGAAGGGATTATATTATTATTACATTGTTCCCCCACCCTGACCATCTGTAGTACCCTCATGGACCACCAGGGGTCCTCAGAACTCAGGTTGGGAACCATTGATTGGGGAGGGGCTTAGATTTGGGGTGCTAGGTTGAAACGTTTGACAGAAAAGTTCCAGCAGGCCTAATGTTGAGGCACTACTGGAAATCCAATTCTTTTTAAAAATAAATATATAAATAAAATAAAAAAATAAAAGTTGGCAGCCCCAAAATTGCTAGAAACATCTGAAAATGTTAGCCACATTTTTTTCACCCTGGCAAATCATGCTCTAGAATCATATTAGGACTGCATTAAATAAAGGTGGGCTAACAGTGAATCAGAATATTAGCAGGCTGGACTAGATGACCTCTTGAAGTCTCTCAGGCTCTAGAGGCTCTGTTAAGTCAACCTAAGAAGGTCAACTTTAAGGCCTTGTTAAATCAACTTAGAGAGTCCACTTGAAAACTCCTGTTGACTGCCTGCATCCACACTGGCAGGTGCTACGTCAGCAGAGGAGTAGTGCATTGCAGGTAGCTGTCCCTGCTGGCCAGGAATTCTGGGAGGAGTCCTGGAGTCCAATTAGGTCAGCTTAAGGGCTTTCGCTGTCTAGGTTGGCTTAAGTCAACTTAACAAAGTTGATTTAAGCATTAAGTCGACCTTAAGAGGGGGTATTATTAAGTCAACTTAAGGAAGCACTTAAGTTGACTTAATAAAAGCCCAGTGTGCCTTCAGGAGTCTGTAGGTTGATGTAACCTTCCTTAAGGGGACCTCAGGCTCCAGTGCAGACGCACCCTTAAATCCCTATATTTCTATGCTTTATAGGGCCAAACTGTCATCCTGTGTAATAATTTATATATCATAAAAAACAGATACAAAAATATCACATTTATCCTAATAAAATATTTTGGAAAATACTTAATGCTTATAAACATTTTCTACCAAGTCTACAGAATGAGTAACAAGAGACCAGCTCTGTGAAAGTGTATTAGAAACACAGCTGGCAAAATCTGGAGAATATGCACATAAAATAATTAGAACAAACTATAATAACAGAACACTGTGACTTGAATGGACACCCAGCTATATGAAGGAAATCATAGATGAGTTGAGGAGTTGAATAGCAAGCAAGCCAACTAGGTAGCTACATAGAACAATTTGTCCAGCAGCTTATCTGTAAGATGTTTTTGTTCTCGTTCAGTTTCGGACACACACTATTTTGATTACTGCCTCTTCACCCCCCCCCCAAGAGCTAAACTTCCTAAATTAATGACCATATAAATTACAGTACCATGTAACATAATATGTTGCAAGTAGGCACTGTACAATCATGTTTTATATATATTTTACTTTTGTCAGTATGTATCAGACCAATGTTTCTGTTGCTTCCAATTTTACTTGTTTCGAGTAACTGGGGCAAAAAGTAAAAGCACGTTGGGTTAGATTCTGCTGCCTTTTCCCTTGAAGTGCACCTTCCTCCATGAATAGTATCATACAATGATGGAAGCTGCCCATGGAATCAAGTTCTACCCATATGAGCCACAAGGAAGTTTGATTTGATTTGATATGGGGGTGGCAGAATCTGACCTTATGCAACTAACAAATCACACTTACTCTTTTTCTGAAACAAAGATGGTGGCTTTTTAGTAAAGTCGTAAGTCCAAATACTTCCTTTGCTGTAAATTCCTAGTAACTCCTCTGAAGTAAATGTGGCTAGACTTTAGTCAAGTGTTCATTGAATAGACAAATTATTTACAGATGTTTTAATTCATAATAACTCTGCTTTGGAGTCTTTGTTTTGATGAATTCATTTAAATGCATTAGCTTTTTTAAAAATTACCTTTTCAGACACTTCTTTAAACATTTCCTTAATTGGTTGGCAAGGTGATGTCACTGATTACAGTTTCTTAATGTCCCATTTGAAGATTATACACTACTTAATGATCTAAAATAATAATAATAATTTCCCCAGAGATGAAAGATCTGTTTCACACAAGGAATTGCACAGGTTAATCCCTGTAAAATGAGGATAACAAAAATGCAGGTGAAACATAGTGAAAAGAGAGAGATTTCTCCAAGATTACAAGCTTAGAGGAAGTACCACAGAGAGCACCTTTTGTAGATCTGATTTTGATAAATATGGCAAAAGAGCAAAATAAATTTAATTCCTACAAAAATGAGACAGGATAAAAGCAAAGAACATTTGAAATAGAACTTTCAGTAAAAGAATTGCCCTCCATATCGCTTTAAAACTATAAAGAAGGGGACTCTGGTAAGCATCTGAAATCATTTTGTATTTAAAAGGAATGTGTTGTGACATCTTTCTCAGTTCTTTGGCCATGACTGTCTCTTTGATTTAGGTAGTTCTGCAAGGTACAGCAGAGTTCCATCTAGAAATGCAGTTTCAGCTTCACCTGAGTGTATGTGCCTTTTGTAAAAAGAGGAATTTCTTTGTTGTTTTTTACTTTTCATTCTTATAGCTAAACAATAAAATGTCACAAAAGGTTATGAGAACTTTCAGAAAAGCTGTTTTAATGGCTTTAAGCCTTTTTGTTTACTGATATGCTAAGGTATATCATTTCTTCTGTTCTCATTCAGTCTCACAATTATCTAGGTTGCTCTGGCACCAAAAATTAGAAGCAGCTATTTTTCAGTGTTCATGTTTCTTAAGTACAGCACTTGGGTCCTGCTCCTAAAAACCGTGCCACTCACTTGGACCCCTGTGAAATAAATGGAGCAGTGTGTGGTTCTGCAGATTTAGGATATTTCACATAAGCCTTTCTGTATACAGCATACTCCAGTTTAGCCAGTAACATGTTATTTACACCTCTACATTACCTGAATTCCTTCCTTGCACCCCCATGTATCTCATACTGGGGGACAAAGCAGGGATTTAGCTAATGTGGAGGTTCAGAAGATAGAGCAGAACCCCCCTCCCCCGGTTCAGGATTTCAAAGTGGAGGTGGAGGAAGACAAGCCTTTAGACATAGAGACGGGCACCCCATTGCTAGATCATGTCCCCTGCCATCTCCAGTATCTGAAGCCAGGTTTTCCAAATAAGATTTCTGTTTCTCAGGCTATTTGAATGATTGGGAGTATTCCATATATATAAGTATGAAACACAAAGCCCCTCAGAAGAAGCACTGTATTTCTCTCATTTTAGACATGGGGAAGAACAGATGAATGGAGTGACTTTTCCAAAGTTGCTTCTTAAGTCAATAGGCAGTGTCATGGTAGCTGTGTTGGTTCGAGGGTATTACACCTATAAAGTGGATAAGATAATATATTTTAATGGATTGTTTTATTTTTCTCCCACATCAACAGAACTTGATCCAATGAAAACTATTTCCTCCCTCACCTTATGTCTCATCAACCCAGTGGCAGTTGGGCACAAAACCCCAGAACTCATATTTACTATTTCTTTGCTTTAACCATTACATGGGCTACTCCCTCTCCCTTTTCACACTTTCTCTTCCACCAAACCACCTTAAACCCTTATAACAACATCTTGCCTTTGAGTCTGATTCAAAGCTTGTTGAATCAACAGACAAAGTAGAACAATATTACACGTCTGTTTGGTGGCTACGGAAGGTGTTGTATGGCATGTGTAATATAGAAAGAGAAAGGCACATTCATTAACTATTTATTATCTTTCAGGTAATGGTTGAATCTCAAAAATTTTCAGAGCTGCACCTCAGTATGACTGATCAGCTAAATTGTTTTATGCTTTTTTGACCTTCCTGAGTACATAAAACTAGGCTCCTTAGAACAGTATTTCTTACAAGATTTAAATAATTCCTGCTTCATTTCACTGTCAGGTAACACCCTAAATTACAGCAGTGCAGAACAATACAAAGAAAATCAACAGACTTAAGTTGGGATAAAATGTACATGTAAGTGTGTGTCCTGGGAATATTGCTGCATGCTTAGGAGGGGGAGAGGCTTACACTGTGAGTTCAAGATGCTGAGTTTTTCATTACATGTAATTCAGAATGAATTTTGAATGGCAGGTGCTGTTAAATCTAAATCCATTTCAATCTGAGCAGATACAGTTATTGAAAGCTATTAGCACCCGGGCTTTGTATTATCCAAAGGATAGTTAAAACTGACATATGATTTATTTCCAGAAAATATTTATTGGTGTGTTATACAGTAGTCCCTATTGCCCTTAAATTAGGATACTTCAAGCAGATTTAAAGGGTCGAAATGGGCTACGTGGACCAAACATCCATTAGTTCGCTTTTTAAGTGGCAATCAGCATTTTTAATGTGAGTCACAAGACAGGGAGGGGGAAAAATCACTCATAGTTAGTTGTGGAATTTTTTTTGTGGTCAAGAAGCAAGCCATGCTAACTGTATTTTAGACTCCTGGTGCCATTAGCAAAACATGAGTTTATTTTCCAAACCCACTGAGTGTGGAGCGGTTTCAACCATCCGTTATGACCAATAGCATTATTCCAGGAAGTATGAAAAAATCAAAGTTAGAAAGCTTTCAAAAAGAAACTTAAACAGTTAGTCAAAAGAATACTAGAGGAAATAAATTGCAAGAGAGATGGATTGGTACATTTTTGATAATGTGAACCTGCAACAATGATCCATCATGAAAGGCCTTCTAAAGGCTTTGAATCAAGCCCATAAAACCTTTCTCATCTCTCCAGCAGGACAACTTTGGCAGGCCTGAAGAAGCAGACTCCATCTGTCTGTTTATCTTATCTATAGTAGTTATAAGGGCCTCATTAATGCAATAGCCCTGACAAGTGTTTTTCTAACCTGCTCTTAAAAATGTCCAACTTATTCCAGTGGTTAATAACCCAGTGGTTAATAATTCCAGAGGTTAATAACATTTTTCTGTAATGTCCAAGCTAAAGCTCCCTTGCTGTACTTTAAGTCCATTGCTTCTTGTCTTATCATTATCAGTTACTTTACATTTGTCATATTGACTTTCATCCTATCTACCTCAGACCATTTTACCAGTTTGTCCAAATTATTTTGAATTGTGATCCCATCCTTCAAAGCACTTGCAACCACTTCCAGCTTGGTATCAGCCACGGATTTATAAGTGTATTGTCTATGCTATCATCCAAATCATTCATGAAAAAATTGAACAGAACTAAATCCAGAACTGATCCCTGTGGTCCCCTGCTTGTAATACCGTTCCAGCATGACTGAGAACTGTTGATAACTACTCACTGGCAGCAATTACCCAACCAGTTATGCACCCATCTTATAGTAGCTTCATCTAGTTTGTATTTCCCTAGTTTGTTAATGAGAAGGTGATGCAAGACAGTATCAAATACCTTACTAAAATCCATATCTTAAAGGCATTTATCCTAACACCATGTCTGTGGGCTTGCAGCAGGGGAACAGAGGCAGAGAAAAGCAAAGGAGAGCAATTGAAGCACAGATTCTCCAGGCTGTTTAAGCACATAACATCTTTGATGTGAGAGTTAGACTCCTAAGTCATAGTGAGAATTTGGGTCTTAATGACTTGCCCAGTGTTCCACAAGAACTTTGTGGCAAAGCCTTTGAACGTAGATCTCTGATTTTCCAAGACCTAGGTAGTGCTCTAACTTCTTTCCCTCGCTCCCTGTGAATTCTCCCTTGGGGTGTTGATGGAAAAGCAATTTTGCAAGGCCTTCATACCCATTAGAGACTGGTGCTTTTGAATTCTTCCAGCTCCTCGTTTGTTCTTGCCTTTTCTCTTGAGGCAGAGTAGAATAAGTGACTTTGATAGTGAGGCTTATGACACCAAGGCTTACTGCTCCTTTGAAGAAAGCGCCCTGGTAGGCAGCATATGAAGAACTGAATCTTGAATTGAATAAAGAATTGCTTTTAGGTGTTGCACAAGCATGCTTCATCTGCTAATTTACCATGCTGTAGTATAAGACTGAAATAATGATCATCAGCAACAAGCATTTGCTATGAATTTGGTGAACATGATTTGGAAAGGCTGTTTGAAAAAAATGATCACATCTATTATTTCTCCCCTTTGTTTCTCTGCTTCATTGTGGTAGGTGAGTTTTCAACGTCAGGCACATAGATCATAGGTTGTGTTGGTTACTGGTTTAGTAGGACTGTCACCTAAGAAACACTCTGACTTATTTCCCACACAGTTAAAAACTGTCACTTGAACTTCAGCCTTTTTGCACTTTTCTGGCTTTCAGCTTTCTATCTGCAGGGCGATTCTCTTACGTTTGCAGTCACACTTTCGTGGAACAGTTTAGCTTTTTTGTACTAACTAGCAACAGAGCCATAACTAGAGAATTCGGTGCCCCTTCCAATGGCTGGCAACTGGAGTGTGCAGTGAGGAACACACCCTTTACTGGAGCTGCTCCAGCATGCCTGGGGCAAAGCCCTGCCATAGTTACAGCCTGACTAATAAACTCATGCACTCATTTGCCACATATGCCATAGTATGTGTATCTGCTGATCTATCTAGCATATAATATGGGCCAGTTTTACTGAAGTTTGGTGGAGAGGAAGATCTTTTAGAGAAAGTCTTCAGGGTGCTTTTTTTTTCTTTTACTTCTTGCATAGCTAGGGGCTTTTCCACTTTTTACTTTGTTTTTGGTTTTTTTTGTCCTATTTTGTTCTTTTTACAGGGCTGTGCAGTACTGATACACTAAGACACAGCCATGAAGAAGAGGAGGTTGTACTGGCTTGTTAATGCCCAGAGAATATGGGGAGATTGTATCCCTGAGACTATTTTGTACAGGAAGATTTGGGATGGTCCTAAAAGTAGGATCACTTTATATGGTAGTACTATGCCATGTGCAAAAATAATATGAAATCACTGAACATCAGTGTAGAAAGTTGGGAGGAGTATGTAGAATCCCATCCAATTTGTATCTGGCACTGGGTGTAGCTCAACATGAAGCGACTTTGATCCAGAAGATGGAAGCAAAAGGATAAAGAAGAAAGCAGTGTACTACACTCTTGGACTCTGACTCAGACAACACATGGATCTGTGAAATTTGTAACAAGCTGTGTGGGTCTTGAATTGAGCTTGTCAGCTATGAGCAGATTCAGCAGGCACTCGATTATTCCTCTTATGTGTGTTACTATGATCCAGTTTGGATGAATGGCTGCCGATGATGAAAATCATAGAGTCTTAGCGATTAAGGCCAAAAAGGAGCAACAGATTATTAAACCAGATTATTAAATTCTTCACAAACCGAAAAGTTTGGCAAGTACTTTCAATATTTTAAAACAAAACAGAAGGATTTGCAAAACTGTTCTAAGCTATTCTAACATACTATTACGCATCACTGCTCTATCATATAATTAATTTGCTTTAATGTTCATCCACTTCTAAGGCCCTTTAATTTCACTTTTTACTGATTTTTACAAACATTTCCTGTTTTACTAAAAGCGTTATTCAGTATTTACTGATTTTCATCTGAATTTGGAACACTAGTACGTTAAAATACTACTAATGTTAACAAAAGTCAAATGGATTGTGTTAAATAAATGTGAATGATAAATTGATCTAAGGTTAAATGCAAGGCTATCTGTTAGTGAGGCAAAGTAGAGGGAAATGCACATATGCATGTCTATGTGTATATGTACACTGTGTTAATGTATGATTTATAAAATAAACTACATTAAACTGGTTTTACGTTTAATACTCCTACTTGCTGTATTTGTTGTTTTTTTTTTCCCTTTCATCACTTAGTGTTAACCCTGATATTTACCCAGAAAAGTATAAAGTTAATTTTTTGCATTGATTTTTCATCCTTCAAAAAAATTGTAATAAGCACGGATAAATTCCGAGGAAAATTTAAATTAAAAAAAAATCTGAAAACAAAAGGCCCTGTCCTACAACATGGATGATTGAAATCTGTTTATTCCATCATACCTGCAGAACAATAATTATCTTTACTTCATCATTGCTTTGTGACTTGCATGTATCTGTTTGGCAACTTTTACTATGTATATTTTATTCAAACTTAACCAAGCCTCAGCATAGTTTACTGTTTTTTACCTCCAGAAATTTTATTCATGTTTATCCACAGTGGGTGCAAGCAGCATGCAAAATAAATGAAGAATGATACCACAAATGTCTTTAGAGAGGTATTAGAGGGGAGTCAGCAGAGAGGAGTTTATGAAAGTTGCATGAGCTGTATATTATATATGCATATGCTACAACTGCTAGAACATTAAGTATTGGTGCTCTACAGCAGCCACAAATATTATGTTTGGCACGTAATGGAATCTTGACTTTGGAAACAAAAAATGTATTTATTCAACAAGAAGTTTGTTTCTTTTTTGCTTAAAAAAGGAGCAGATTTGTTCCTAATTGTCCTTTGAGACAGCTGAAAGTCAAAACTATAACTAATGATGATTGTTGCCTCCTGAACACATCTTTGCATCTATTAATTTTGGTTTTTTGCAACTGAGTTTAAATTATGTTTTATTACAATAAGAGCCAATGGTCTTTCTTTATCTTAGTTCGCACAATTGTAAAAATTTAATCTATAGATATTTCCATTTTGGCTGGTGTTACTGAAACCAGAATAAGAGATTCCAAATAAGTCTGCCCAGAACAGCAGCGTAATAAATATGAGCCCAAAAATGTTTCCTTGAGCACAAGAGTTGTTTGACTTACTTAAACAGAAACATCCGGGCCACCTCTTTTCTCAGAAACTGTAACCCTTTGTCTTCCTCTGCCCTGCAATGTCATTGCTACACTCACTAACAGCACAGTATGGACTGGAAATGCTGACCAATGCAGTGGATGTTCTCACAAGATCTCCATGAAGTTAGTCTGACAAAATAACTTGTAAAGCAACATTTTCTAAATAAATAAAATTAACCCAAATGTCAATTACTTCTCAATAACCTGAGTGAAACTTTCATTTTATAATATCAAGAAAATGAATATGAAATTGAGAAGAAATGTAATCTCCATCTTATTTTCTTCTTTGTTAATTGGGATTCTCAAAAGTGAAACTTTGATATATCAAATCATAGGGCTGGAAGGGACCTCATGAGATCATCAAGACCAACCCCCTGGGAATTGAACCTAGGACCTTCTGCATGTTAAGCACAGGTGTTAGCCACTACACTAGTCTTGAGCTTACTTTCTGCAAGGCCACAATTCTCTATTTTTTTCTCTCTGGGCTAAAGGTTGCTTCCTCCCCCAACTCCATTAATTTCTTCCTGCCTGCCTTCTCTTCAGCCCTGCTGATGGTTTGTATTTTCTCTGTTCCATTTGCCCAAGGGCCCAGGTTTGTAAAGCACTGTGTCCCTCAGTCATCTTTGAAATTAGTAGATGTCAAGGACATCATAGGATTGAGGCACCAGCTTTTGTCTCTTCACATGATATGTTGTGTTTACATTCTCCCATTACGTTCCTTGATTTCCTTTTCACTCTTTTCATCCCATCTACCAGAACCTGTTCTCATCTTCTTTCTTGTCATGGCCCCTTTTAGGTCATGTCTACATTACTGAGTTTACAGCAGTACAACTGTACTGATGCATTTCTGCCACTGTAATATTGCCCATATAGGCACTCTATGCTATGAAAAAAACTGAGATTCCCACTAACACAATATAGTCTACACCAGTGCAGCTGATGGTGTAACTCAGTGTTTCTCAACCTTTTGCAGGTTGTGGCACATGGAGAGCCTAGAGTAAACACCAGACCACCCCTTGCAAGTCAAATCCACCCATGTCCCCAGCTTTCTGTGACACACTTACCAGCGTGTGGTGACAGTGCGTGTTGAGAACCACTGATAACTTGTATCATGTAGATATATGATGTTTTTCACACCCCTGAGCAACAGACATGGTAGTGCAGGCATGGTCTTATTCGTCTACGGGATCAGTTGCCATTTTTAATTGGCATCTATTTCTCCTTCCCAGTTTCTGTGCTCCCTTTCTGCTAAGCTCTCATCCTGAGTATCATCCTGGCAGATGAAAACAACTGGCTGTCTTCTGCTAATAATGCCTAGGCAGAAGTACGTGCAGATTAGTGGTGGGGGATTAATGCTACTTTTGTTTGCCAAAGCCTAACTTTGTTGATCTTTTGGTTATGGTTTAAGCTTCACTTATTCACTCAGGCTTTTTTCCTGAACAGACGAAAATGGGAAGGAGATATTTAAGGCATTTCTCTTAGCTAACATCAGGCAATATGTATGGTTATATCTACGCCTTAAATCTTAGTTTAGTCTGAACTAAGTAGTTTGAAGGTTAGTTTGAACTAAGCACATGTTTTTAGTTTGAACTAACATAAGTTGAACTATCCATTGTTTCTCTAGTTCAAACTAACAACTTAGTTTGAACTAAAAAAAAAAAATGCTTAGTTTGAACTAACCACTAGTTCGAATGTACTTAATTCAAACTAGCATGTCTACACTGAGCTAGGTCAAAGTAAATTGGTTTGAACTAAGCAGTTAGTTTGAACTAACCAGCCAAACTAACTAGTTTGAAGTAAACTTTGCTTAGGTTGAACTAGGCAAAACCTAGTGTAGACAAGGCTCAAATTAGTTCAGATTGAGGATCCTTAATTCAAACTAATTTGCTAGTGTAGACATAGCCTATGTGTGCATAGGGAAGCATGGCTTGGTTGTTATATCTGTCTACAGTATTACTGATACATGGATTTATTATATAAATATACATGCAGCATTCACAGGTCTCTTAATTCTTTTGAACATGACTGATTCTTATCCAGGCCTACCGCTGTGTTATGTCTTTTCCTTATCCAAAGCTTACCATCATTTTCATTTGCACTGTTGGACTAAGTCTATCATTTTTGTTCACCTGTCCTTGTTTGATGGACTCCCAACCGCTCTTCTGCTCACTTCCCCCTCTTTTCTGGCTTTGAACTTACCCTATTCTGATATTCAGGTTTCCTGTGTCAACCCTATAAACAGGAAGGCTGGGGGTGGGGGGGGGGAATGGTATGCGCAAACTATCACATAAGCTCTCTTTTACAAGCAACTGTAAAAGGAAACATTTTGTACTGTAAAACGTCCAGTCCCATAAGCAAATCTGGAGCTCTTGCTGGCTGAGTATGCACAAAAGGCCTGACTGTTAGCTCCATTGACTTCAGTGGTGGGTCTTCCTGCAAAACAGAAAAGCTCCTGGAGAACAGAAGATTTGAAGAGCGAGGACTGTAACTGCTTTACACTGAAGCATTATTATTAAGATGTGTTCCAGTTTCAGGACAGCAGACTGTACAGTCTGCATTTGTATTATTCATTTATAGAGACTGCAAAAACATAAACACGTGCAAATCATTTAATATGTGATGCTCATGAAATAGCTTACTCAAACCACATATTACTTTGTGCTGACCTGTTCTTGTATTTCTATGAAATCCAAGTCACTTTATTGCATGTTATCTTTACCTTCATTAGCCAAAAATGTGGTAAACTCCCCTTTAACAGACTGCATAAATTCATTTGAACACTTCCATGTTTTTCTCCCCAACACATGGGTTTTTTTTCAACAGATGGCAATGTAATTCACCATTGGACTTGACTGTCATGAATTTGATATAATGATCAAATTAATATCTCTTCCAGATATGCCAGTAGGAGGCTGTAGAAGTAGAGGCTTTAAAACAAATATATTTGTTCAACTGTGTGCATTCAGAATACACCATGCTAATGCTTAACTGCAATTTGTTAAAGTATGCACATAAAGTAAGAGTTGATTTTCCATCTGAGCTTGAGACCCTTTACATGCTGGCATTCAATCTGATTAACGTTTACATTAAGAACAATTTATTGGTCATTTGATCAGCAGAAGTTTCCCAGAGAAAGATTACACGTGCTAATGTTTTACAACTTACATAACCATAAAACATATACACATTATAAATTGGACACTGCAAGTCTAATTAAGGCGGATCAGCGGCTACGTATGCTGAGGTGGTATATTGAGAAAATCTGATTTACTGCTTTGTTCAATCAAAATTTCCTCATTGATCATCAGTTTAAAGAATGCTTGGGTGGGAATTAAAAACATGCTACCACGACCACATTCAAATATTCCACCTTCAAGCTGTTTGCCCATATAACTAGAAGAATGGAATATGATTGTCTGAGGTTCACATCTTGTTTAAACAGAACAGGAATATCAAATTTCAATTACATCTCCCATTACCTGCAAAGGTTTTGGAAAAAGCAAAACAAAGGTGATACAGGCAAGACGAATGCCATGCAGCACTGAAGTAAATTTTAATATAAACAGTTAAAATCTCCCTATTGTAATTATTGCTCTTAGATTTTTTCTTGTAATAGAAAATAGAATATCTGGCAAGAAGTGAAGCCTAACTTACTAAAAATCAAGGAGAAAAAGATTATAAAGCAATTAGAGTGGTTAGGGATCATTAGGACTCTGGTCCGATGCAAAAGCCTACAACTGCAGAGAAGAAACTACATGAAATAGCAAACTACTTTACTCTTGCTTTGACCAAGGACATTTGCACACAAATGAACCATATGCTAGTCGGGAGTGGGACTAAAGCAGATGTGAGTGTTTATGAGAAAAACATACAGAATGGAGAAATTAGCATGAAGAAGCCGGCTGCTCTTACTCACAGCCCATAATCAAAAAGGAATGTGTCATTTCTATTTACTCATAGGCTGTGTTGGAAAACGAATAGCATTAAACATTCAGCAACATTATTCCTTTTCTGTGTCTGCATAAATTTTTAACAGTTGTGGTGTCCAAAATAATTTGTATAAATTTTAAAGTTAGAAAGCTGTACAATATGCATAAACCAATCCTGAACGTGCAAATTTCAGAACTACGTCTATGTTTATTCTGTTTAAAATTAAACATTTAAATTGTAGCCAAGTTACCTCACACAAATTTTCAGCCAGTCTTAAGGGAGCCCAGATATTTTGTACCTGCTTTATTATATACTACTGTGATTAAAACACAAGCATGCACCCACTGTGCTTGAATTAAAACCACATGGATATATGTAACACACTATCAGTGACTGCAAAAGGCAAATTTCTTTTTAAATCACCATGTCATGGGAAGGACTTTTCAAGTTTGGCTCAAAACAAATTCTGTTTTGTTATTCTGAATGCCTGGTCCCCCAACGCCCATCCAATGTGATCTAGTTCTTTTCCCCATACCCATTGTCATTTGGTTCCCAGGCCCAGTTAGGATCTTGCCAAAGTGTATGAGACATGATGGTCTTTTAGCCTTTCTTTGACCTGCTTCACATGTGC
Organism: Podocnemis expansa; assembly: GCA_007922195.1. Lineage (NCBI taxonomy): Eukaryota > Metazoa > Chordata > Testudines > Podocnemididae > Podocnemis > Podocnemis expansa. The sequence goes on from ML682028.1 coordinate 10,711,596, forward strand.
AGACACCTCAGCCATTCTTTATGCTTCCATCCAATCAGTTCACCAGGCACAACCATTGGAAGCTCCATTCAAACTATCCAACACTAGGGTGAGAAAGCAATGACATTTCTTAAGCTCATAATTTCTTAACTTGGTCAAACTGCTGACCTTTTCAAGGTTGGCCCACCTCTAGTAATAGCAGATTGTTTTTCTAACAAGTCTAGGCTTGTGAGCCTGTTGAGCTCAGCAAACTGATAATGCACTGGACCTTACAGAGTTGCAACAAAAGGTTTCACTGTGACTTTTATACTATTAGAAATGAAACAAAACAAAAGAAACATTAAAAAATCATGATTTGGCTTTCTTCTCCCAAGAGGGCTAGAAGAGAAGGACAAACCAAGGCCAACTATTATGTATCCCTCACAACTTTGCCACAAGATCACTTTTCTAAACCTCCCAGACTCTCTGCATTCCCCAGAGCCTTTCGACTAATGGTGTGACTTCAAAAGAGGCCTTAGCTTCAAAGCGATATGCTGCATTTTAAAAACAATGTCTAGCTGCAGAGCATGTAAAAGCGAGCTGAAAAAAATCTAGATTTGCCAACCTAGTATGAGAATGCCTCAGAAACTGAATTAGTCAGCTCACACACCAGTTGAATGCGAACTGTCTAAGTCAGTTTTTCCTAGACCTTAACCTTCTTATAGCAGCTATGTGCACACCTTCTTCTCTAATTCAGTCAAAGCTCTGTGCCTGTTGCTTAGTTTGGGACCTGCTCCCAAAGGGTATGTCTATAAAGAAGACTTAGGTTGACTTAACCTCTCTTAAGTCAATCTAAGAAATGTCAGATCCAATTTGAGCTGCTATTAAGTTGACTTAAGCACTTGCTTAAGATGACTTAGCACCTGCTCCTAAGGTCAACTTAACTCTTAAAGTGACCTAGGAGCTGAGGCCCAGGCCTGGGCTCTGTCCCCTGCCCCACCGCAGGGCCTAATCCAGCTATGGGGCTTGATCCAGGTCCGGGGCCACAATCCAGCCCCAGCTGCCACCAGCAAGTTGCTCAGAGATGGATCCGCCCGTGAACTACTTAGCAAAAGTGGCAAGGGGCTCGGAACCATCTGCTGCCACCACCACCAGGTGGCTCATCTGATAAAGTGGGATGTTCTCCCACAAAAGCTCATGTAATAAATAAATTTGTTGGTCTTTAAGTGCCAAAGGACGCCTTGTTTGTTTTTACAATTTTAAAGTTTGACTTGATTTAAACTCCTGGCCTGGAACACCAGGGGAAGGCTCAGTCAGACTAGCAAATGTACCGGAATAGTAAATTTACAGCCTTTTAAAAGCGTTTATTCAGGAATGGTCAAATATAGGAGGCTTACATGTGAGCTGTTGGAAGCTTCCGCAGCATGAAAGCTCTTTTTTTAATATCTATTGTGACTCTAATTAGTGCTTTAAATATTCCCCAATACTCCAAATTTCTGTGTATTAGAAGAAATTAACCTTTGTGTCTGGAGAAAATATTTCTTGCTCTGATTTTAGTTAGTTAAAAGGCTGGCATATTTAGGGAACATATTATCTTAGTTTCAAAAGACTGCTTTTTCCCCATAATTTTTATTTACTCTGTTAGCCAGGAGAAACAAATTCAGTCACTTTATATCTTTGAGTTACAACACTAGCCTAATCTGAGTTGAACTTTTTATTAGCCACCCTGATTTGAGGAAAATAGAGCAAAAATGCAAACCCACTTCAATTATAATCTCCATTTCTCTGACTAATAATTTTCCAAAAATGATTTTGTGTTGAAATTTTCCACATTCAGTCGCTGATTTAAAGTACTCTTTGTTCATGCATTTATATAGCTTTGAGAAAAGTCCCACAACCATTTCGGAATTTTTTCCTATTGTAAGAAAATCTGCTCACCTTTCTTCCCATGGGGATAGTTAAAAAACTACTTAACATTACAAATTAAATAATCCTGACTGAGCACAAAGGTATCAGATATTTAAAAAAAAAAGTCAATTTGGACAGCTGTGGCCATACTTTAAAAAAGACCTCAATATATTGACTATTGAACTGTTTGAAATCTTGGCTGTATGGGTCTGCATGGGAGCTGCTAGAAAGCTGGGTTATTTTGAAAAGCTATCTCTATGAGCTTGGCAAAATTTGGGGACAATTTAAAAAGCCTGGTTTTTTTAAACCTTTTATTCCCATGTCTCCCTTCCTCCCCCAGCAGCCTATGTCGCATTCTGAACACATATCAATAGGTAGCTGTCTATCCAGTTTGACAAATAAGAAAATTTGTATTTTCTCTCCTGTGCCCATCACTGCATATGTAAAAGTGATCTATGTTACCGGCCTCACAATTTCTTATTCTCTAGGGTCTGAAAATCAAGTTGACTAGTTTTAAAATATGAATAATATAAATATTTGAAAATACAGGAACTGATATGCTGTGTTAAAATGTGGGTAAATTGTTAGCGCAGCTACAAATCAGTTTCATGATAAGTACGCACACATGCAGTTAAGCTCCACAATTCACCAATTCATTAGCTTTATAGCAACGGCAGATTGATTAGGGCTTAAAAAAAGAGGTTGACAAACTGTGACCAGCAACAGCAGGAGAAATTAACAGTTATTTCTTGTGCAGCTATCAAGTGCATCACCCAAACAGTGCAGTGTGCATGCATTGGTTGATATTCTTGTCTTGCAATGCCCATGGACTGAAATTTGTCAGGAGTCCTGCACCTTGCCTATGTACCATTTAAGTTCCATTTAAATCATATATTGATAGTTTATATGTGATTTCAGTAGTCTATAGACTTTGTTTCAGGCGTGAGTAAATTGTTTACATGGGGTTATTGGATTTCAGTGGTACATAGACTTTATATCAGGCATGAGGGGTGGTGAAATCTCCATCTTTGGAAACTTTTAAGACTGGGTTAAGCAAAAACGTGGCTGGGGTGATTTAGTGGCAGTAGTCCTGCTTTTTGGCAGGGAGGTAGACAAAAATGACCTTATGAGGTCCCTTCCAGCCCTAATTTTCTATGATTCTATGAGTTTTACCCACAGACACTATTTGTCCTTGGTCAAAGAGATGGCTGTAATTTATGGACATCAAATGAGTTGGCCTTCTGCTTGTTGTTGTCATACAGAAGGCATGTTTTCCTTCACAGCTTAACAAAATCTTTAAAAATAAGGCACCAGTTATGCAGTCTTTTAAGCACATGCTTAACTTTACTCAGTTGAGAAGTCTCATTAAATCCATGAGACTATTTATGTGAGTAAAGATAAACACACATGCAAATTTTGAGAGGATCAGGGCCTCTAAGTGTGGAAAATCATTTACAATGTTACATGTTATCTTTAGAAATAAATACGTGAAGCTGTATAAATGCAATATTAGGGTTGCATGTATGGGTGCTTAAAAGTCAGGAAATGTGAAAGTTAGTATTTGATACAGACCATTCTCTCTATCTCCTCCTGTAAACACTTTAAAATAAGCTTTGGAGTCCTTTAAAAAGTTTTTGATTAATTTGTGATCATATAACTACTGACATCTGATAACGTTTATGTAGTGGGAAGAGTGTTGCTTTTCATACACACTGATTTTGAGTGCTTCCTTATCCAATATTAACAGAACCTTAACATAATTAATTTAGGAGCATAGCACAGTATTTAATTTACAATGAAGTATTTGTTATTAAATGATCATAGACAGTCAGTGACCTCTGTTAAGAAATTTCTTCTAAACCTCACAGAGGCCAAGCATAATTACGTAAGCCTAGCTTGACATGAGTGATTGGACATAGCTGATGCCAAATTTCTTGGGCGGAAGGGGTAGGGAGGTAAATGAATCATCAGACTAGAAAAAGAATGTATGTCCTGTCCGAGATAAGGGGGAAGACCAAGGAAACCATTTGTGAGCTAAAATATAGCAATAGATAAGATGTCAATGAAAAGATGAGTAAAGACTAAATTAAATGTAGACAGACCATGCTGTACTGTCATGTGCAAGCCTGTACAAAGGAGGAAATTTTCTGTATAACTTTGGATGCTTATTTATGTGCCCTACACCCATATCCTATGCTTGGGTCTCATCAACTCAGTGCCAAATAAAGGAAGCCTGAGTGATGAGATGAAAGTTGAACTCAGTTTGGGGAGAACCAAATGGAAGTTGTCTCAAGAAATCCTCTACCAGTTATTCTCCTTAAACAAGTCAATAGAAATGCGTGCACAATTCATCTCACACCCTCCATGTTGTCCATCAACTCTTTTTGTAGAACACCGTTGAACTTTTCAGTCTTGTTACCTCAGTTTTCAAAAACGTAGGTGTCCAAATGCATGTATGTTTTCATGCTTCATTTCCACATGTAATGTGTGGAGTCCTGGTACCTGCAAAATGTGTAAAAATCAGGTACACAGTTAACGCTTCAATCAGAATTACTGTGATTGTATATTTCAATGTGTTAGCTCAGCATGCATCTCAGGTACAAAACAGATGTGTAACTTAGTGTGTCCAATTGCCTGAAAATTGGAGCCTGCATACATAGGCAGAGATTTTTAAACTATGGAGCACAGCCCTCTGATGGCATGTGAAGGGATGTTTGGGGCAAGGTGAGCAGCAACACCAGACACCATCAGCCACCCTCACAGGGTGCAGCTTGGCAGCCAGCCCAGTGCACTAGAGATCAAGGGGATTTGGTGAGAGAGCACCACCTCCACCATGACTCACTTATTAAATATACTGTAGTTTAAGTACGCTAGCAATGGACCAATATGGAAGTTAATACTATTAATAAAAGATATAGGTCTAAGCCCCCATCCCCACCAAAGTACTCCACAGGTCAAACTACTCCTATGCCTGCATATCTATCCATGCACATTTTTCAGCATCTTGGCTGCCCATCGGAGCAGTGATTTGGTGGTGGAAGCAACATGATAACAATAGCGAGAGATCATTGAGATAAGTGAGAGACCAAATAATGGACTCCTATTGAAACAGAGCAATGACTTTGTACGGAAGAAATGTGGGTTTTTTTCTCATTAAAGACATGCATCAATATCAAACAATTACAAACAAACAAACAAAAAGAATCCAGGTGTTTTTACATAGCTCTATTACTTTTTTCTACTTCTGGCACTTCCAGTTACTACGCTGCTGTTCATCAGAACTATACCTTGGTGCAACTTATATAAACCACATATCTGCAGCTGCCTACCATAAGTTAGATGGTTTTGTTACTTGTAATGCAGTGTGTAAATTAGTGTACCTCAAGGAGTAGGTAGTCTTGCAATTTATTAGCTGAAGTATCTTATATCTTTCAATGTTAGAATTCTTTTATATTGACATATCCAAAGTTTTTATTGAAGTTATATTAGTGTTATCTATCAGGGATATGCTAGAAAATCTATAACTTCTTCCAAAATGTTGCCCCTGTGAGCAATTCAGTTTATGAAGCGCAATCTTCTCAAGCTGGCTTAGTGCCTCATGGTTCATTTTTCAAGCTATGTGATGTTTAATGATTTTGTCAAAATAAAAACTAATACACAGTTTCACGTCTACCATCAAATTATGCCATTCAATTTATGGCAAAAACTATGAAAAAAGACACTCATATGAAGGTCTGCAAATGGAAAATATCTCAGGTCTATGCTATTCCAGTATCTGTTTTGACACTTCTTTGCTGTCTGAGAGATCATTTATTTTAGTTACAATTACACTGGGAGTTTGTCAAGATATAATAATGACACTGTGTCATTATGGGAAGCATGTAGAAATTTGTCTGTGGTGCATGCTCAAGGCAGTCAATATGTTTTTTTTTAAAACTAATAATAATAAAAAGAAAGGTTAAAAGGTCTTTATGACCTTGCTTAAAGCAATTGCAAATCCTATTTGCTAAACACTGATTCACAAACTCATTCATTGGCCCTACATGTTAAATCAGAGCCTTAGTTTTGTGTAGTGGACTGGCATCTAAAAGATGGCTTGACATAAAGAGTGTCCTCTTTACTTCTGGTATATCCTTCTCCTGAGGCTGTAAATTTTCTTGAATAAAGTTAAGAAAGCTAAATAATTATGAATGAGTAAAGGATTTTCTCTCTTGTCTGTGCCGTAATTTTGGGAAATACAGCTACACTGGATACCAATTTCCACAAGCCCAACAATATAAATCATTCTCTATAATAAATGCTGTGGCCTTCACAGCTCACCACAGAGATGTGCTTTAGCTGTTTGTTTGTTTAGTCTTCTGAGTATGGAATAGCTGTTCTGACATTCTGCTTTACCCAGTACCTTTCTTCCCATCCAAGAGCAGACAAACAAAAGACTATTAGAGCTAGAACAGATCTTATAGACTGATGATTATGCAGGAGTGCACTACAGTAACCCTCCCAAAAAAGCAAGGATTCCTGGTCTGACAAAGTGGGCTCTTCTCCCATGAAAGCTCATGAGATAAATAAATCTATTAGTCTCTAAGTGCTATAGGCCTCCTTGTCTTTTTTGCTGAACTAGAATAACATGGCTGCCTCTTTGGAACTAGAGTAACCCAGTTTCACTATGCAAAGAAATTTCGTGTATCAAGGATTTTTTTTTAAAGTTATCAGAAACTAGGTGGCATTGATGTCCTAGGGGAGACCTTGATACTCCAAGATGACCGGGCACAAAGAGTGGGGCTTTCAGGACTCGGTTGTTGTCCGCCGCCCCCCCCCCCAGTTCTACTGTGTACAAACGTGGATGCTACTAATACCAGTACCAAGACGTAGTACTTTTCAAATATGCTGAGTCCCTCTGGACCACATTTTTCAAATTTAGAACCTGGCATTGTCATGCACTTTTGTTAGATTGTTTCCATAATGTACATGTCTTAGCAAAGAATTGTGCACACAATTATGCATGCTTGTAAAATTTTGTGTACACAGATGGCGGGCAAGAGTCTGAAATTTGGTCCATATGACAGAGTAAAGTAAACACCGCCAGCATTACAGAATATGATATAATATGCACCACTATTACGGTGGCTAGGTTCACTTTCACTGGCTTATTAGCTGCATAAGTGCATCTACTTGCATTAGTGGCAGCAGCTGCACTTGAAGATGGAGTTGTTTGCTAAGGGTAGAAAAATTTCTTCCATTACTAATGGCTCTGGAAGGTTTAGTCCTAAGGAGCTTTGGTGATGAAGGATCCTTGGGAGATGTCCTGATCAGCACAATGCCAAAAAAAAGCTTGGTCACACCCTTTCATGGCTAATTGCACCCACATTAGGTCCTTCCAAAGGTGCAGCTAGGTCCTGCTTTCTGGCCAGACGCCTGACTCTCCAGGGTGGGCTTGGCCAGGCCCACATCCAGTCATGTGCCTGAAAGCTCCCTACTAATGCTCCAGTTGCCTGGCAAGTGGTGTGTCAGGAAGAGGAAGGAGTGGGAGAGGCAGCCTGACCCCTGGCAAGGCATCAGTGGCTGCTCAGGACTGGAGCTGTGTGTGGAGAAGCCCACCCTGGCCCATCTGCCTGCAGCACCACTGCTTCTGGCCACAACCACAGTTGCAGCATCCAAGCTTGCATCACAGCTGGGCATTGCACTGGGTGGGGAGTGCGTAAGCCTCCTTGCCAACAACCAGATGGCCACATGCCCACCTGGGTCCTCCCATAGCTAAGTTCTTGGTCCTGCACTGCTCCAAGACCCAAGTGGAAAAGGTTTGCTAGTGCTTCACACTACCACAAAAGGGTGTATTTCCATGAAGGAATTCATCTCCTTTCCGTATTTTGGTAGAACCCAACTATTGAATATAGTTCCTGCAAGTGAATAAGGCTGAATAAAGGAAAGTTATGGATGACACTGAAACAGAATCAGTCTTTCATTTGTGTATTTGTTTATTGCACTGTTGAAAGAAAATTCACATCACCAAAGACAGGTAATTCTCATTGAGGGAAATGGCTATGTTAGGAAATTGTATATAGGTTTGGGTGCTGGGAATAAACAGGGGGAAAATAGTGTTAAAGATAATCTTTTGAGGTCCATGATTGCCCTAGTGGAGTTAAACCAGTTTTTCAAAACACATTCCATTGGTCGCAAATGATAATATCAGTCTGTCTAAAAATAGTGGATAAAGATTAGCATACTTAGGTCAACTCAAATAATGGTCATCACTTAATATATAATATGAATAATAGATCATTTATAAAGATTAAAATACCTGGAGCAGTGAAATTAACAATGTCATTTTCTATAGACAGGTGGAGTTTTCTGTTCAAAAGCAAGGTGACAGGGCCAAGGTCTGTAGCTTTCAGCATTATTTTTGCTGCATCATCTTCACAACTAAAATCTCAAAAAATAATAAAGTTTATTAAAGTTCTACTCTCAGAAACAATACACATTTGCAAGCCAAACTCTTAGAAGGATTCATTATATGTAGGAGTACACTTTCCAAAGGGTTAATACAAAAATTCTATGTAAGTCGAGTTCATTTATTCTTGATAATAACGGAAGGCTAGGTTGGCATCCTAATGTTCTATTTTTCTGCTTAGTTGGAATCTGTCATGTGCATGTTACCATTAACAGGATAGCTGAATATGAAACTTGACTTCACTACCTAGAACATTAAAATTTCAATAAGTTCAAGAAAGAAAAATGCAAACATCTGAGAGGTCATTTTGCTTATTCATTCTTTACAGTAAATTGAATGCCGCTCTCATTATATCATTTATCTCTCATAATAATTTAATTTGGACTCCATCCAAATTAAAATGAATACAAAATCATTGTTTTGTTGTCTTCAAAAGGGATACTGAATTTCATCTGAATAAGGCAACGGAGCAATGTCATGAATACTAAAAGGGATAAAAGAATGCTTTCTGGTAGCTGTGCCAACAGTGGAGTTAGTAAGTTTCTATTATTTGCAGCTCCAAAGGAAGTAATTTTTTGTCCCAATAGCCTTTTCCTATAATATGTGTGTTGCATCCAAGGCTTATTTCTAGCAAAATGTTTTGATCTGCATATTGTCTACTCCTCTGAAGGAGTTTCTTGATGACGTCTTTTATGATAAAGTACATTCTTATGTTCCTTGTACTGCTTTTATTGTGTCCTCCACAATGGAGGAGAAAAATAAATGGGCATATCATGAGTAGCATATACTCCATATTGTAACATGTCCATTTTAATAGCTATGTATCACTACAGAGAAATATATATCTATGTCTGTTGCTGTTTTACAATCTCGATTTAAGTTATAGCAGACTGTAAAGAGATTTGTATTGATTTTTAATAAGCAGATTACATCCGATTTTAAAGAGATTAGTTATATACACTCTCTCTCATACAGGTATCAGCTTTTTTTTTTCTATTCAGACTTGTTCTATTATATCAACATAATAAAGTAACTTCTTTCCTTTTTGGGAGGCCAACCACCAGAAGCCAAAACTAAAGTGGTCATGTAAAGTGAGAGTCCTACTAGTCAACAGCTAGGGAGCAGATGGTCAACAACTCTGGGCAAATGAGGTGAAGACAGAGTGGCTATGTATATACTTACAGCGCTCAGGTAAATCAACTTACTAAGGTTGACTTACAGTTGATCTGAGTAAGTCAACTTAGTGAGGCCTCATTTGTTTCAGTCGACTTTATAAAGTCTACTTAAGCAGGGGGGGTCCATTTAAAGTCAACTGCTTATGAGATGTCTCAAGAACATAGCTTTAGGTACTGGTATGAATGCATACAATAACATGAAAACATTTTATTACTGTAACAGGTACCCACTTTTCTCAATGTTATAGTTGTGCCTACTTTTTTTTCAAGAACTGAACATGATTGATACCAAACACTAAGTCACTTTAGATTTTGAATATGAAAAAAATTTTATAGCTGGAAAGCACAAAATAAAATTGAATGGGAGGGATGAGAGATAAAGAAGTGGCTATTGGTTCTATTTGAGGAAAAAATAATAGAAAAGCAATAACAGAAAAATCCTGCAACTGACACCCAGCCACATAGATATTTTTGCTTGAAGAGTTTCTTTGCCATTAGGAAATGCCTGAGGCGATTTGTCCTCAGAGGTATTGCATGTGATCTTTGAGTCAGGAAAAGTGACATCATCAGTTATCAGCTTTAACACTGATTTCCTAAATTTAACATAGCATTGGAAAATAGATGGAAAGGAAGGCAATCACTCTAACTCCAGATTTGAGATACTGATGATAGCAGAACTTGAACATCTACTCTCTCTTTTCTGAACTATTAAAGGAAGGTAAATAAGAACTTAATTATAATTTATGGGACCTTCCTTGCAAAGTTGTCTAAGGTAATCCCCATTACAGTAGTAGCTGAACAATTCAGTCGTTAATATATTTGGCTTTACAACAGCCCACTAAGGAAATAAGATTATAAAAGAATGTATTAGGTAAACTTAACTATGGCTTGCTCTATAGGACTGTAACTGCCTACAACTGTTTTATACTTCACTTGAATCCCTTATAGCACATGCCTATTGTATTCCTCATGTTCCATTTGTCTTTCTTTAACCACTAAACTGCATTGCCCAAAGTTTCCCAAGCCCACCATGTTTTCTCCGGTTTGGGTGTTTTCCAAATGCCTTCACTTTTGCCACAGCCTGCAAATTACTTCTGTTAATTTAGTGACCTTCTAAGGCTCCCTTCCATCCCCAAAGCTGATCTGTCTGTTTACTAGAATGTCACTGACCTTCATATGCCAGTATAGATTACATTATTTTTGAAAATAAATTGATATAACCTGGCATTTTGAGAGTCTAAATTGGACACAATTCTTTTATTGAAACTGTATTGTCATAACACTAATTGTCATTCTCATTCATGTGCCAAATCTTTGCAAATGTTGTATCTGTTGCCAAGTTATAGTAGTGCGGTGGTAATTAATAAAAAGTGTCCACTAATTAACTGAAAAATGACAGTTTTTAAATATTTTTATAGATGCAAGTTTGAATGTGATACAATGGCCCTAGGATGATTTGTTGAATTAGAATGAATATTCCTACAAACAAGCTGAAGTCAGAAGTTTACAGAATTTGTCAAATGATGTATGACCTTTACCACATGTGTCTGAACAACATTGGAAGGCTAATAAGAAAGATACATTATTAAATAGTGATGTGTCACTTGTTCATGAGTTTACCCATTAATCATTTCTGTCAGTGTATATGGGAAGAATTAGCTGTCATTCATAAAGAATTAGCTTTCTCTATTTGCTTCTGAAGAAACGCATACCCGACAAATTGTGATACTCACATTACTCTGCCCATGATAATCATAGGTGATGAGGCGGTTCTATGGTAAAAAATGGCATAGCTCCATTGACTTCAATGCAAATCTGCCCCATGGCGTTTGCTTGCCAGCAGGCTATCTAAATTAAAAGCAGTTTCAACTGTTTTGCTTTGTAAAATATTGATGTGCTTCAATTAGGAAGCTGTGCGTTTGTCCCCTTTCAGTCTCTCAACAACCATAAATGTATGTCCACCTGGGTCTTTAGCCTTTTTTGAACTATCCTGGGGGTATGTCTACACTGGCAGCTGTGTTAAGTCAACTTAACAAGGATGACCTTGTTAAGACAACTTTGAGAGTCCACACTGAAAATGCCTTTTGACTGCTTGAGTCGACACTGGCAGGTGCTAAGTCAACAGAGGTGTGGTGCGTTGCGTGAGTAACCGGAGCACAGTTAGGTCAGCTTAATGGCTTTCCCCATCTACATTGACTTAATAAGGTCAACTTAAGCATTAAGTTGAACTTAAGAAGTGGTGTTATTAAGTTGACTTAAGGAATTTTTTGGAAAAAGGGAATGTGGTGGACCTAATTTACAGCAAGGCATTTGATACAGTTCCACACAGGGAATTATTAAATTGGGGAAGATGGGGATTACTATGAAAATAGAAAGGTGGATAAAGAACTGGTTACGGGGGAGACTACAGAGGGTCATAGTGAAAGGTGAACTGTCTAGCTGGAAGGAGGTTACTAGTGGAGTGCCCCAAGGATCGGTCCTGGGACCCATCTTATTCAACCGCTTTGTTACTGACCTTGGCACAAAAAGTGGGAATGTGCTAATTAAGTTTGCAGACGTCACCAAGGTGGGAGGTATTGCCAATATGGAGGAGGAGCAGGATAGCATACAGAATGATTTGGATGACCTTGTAAAGTGGAGCATTAGAAATAGGATGAAATTCAACAATGGAAAGTGCAAGGTCATGCACTTAGGAACAAATAACAGGCATTTGTCTTATAAGTTGGGAATGCATCAACTGGAAGTGACAGAGGAGGTGAATTAAAGAGCTTGGTTTGTTTAGTCTGACCAAAAGAAGGCTGAGAGGAGATATGATTGCTCTTTATAAATACATTAGAGGGATCAATACAAGGGAGGAAAAGGAATTATTTGAATACAGTGCCAATGTGGACACAAGAACAAATGGATACAAACTGTCCTTCAGAAAATTTAGGTGTGAAATTAGATGCAGATTCCTAACCATCAGAAGAGTAAAGTTCTGGAATAGTCTACCAAGGGAAGTGGTGGGGGCAAAAACCTTAAATGCCTTAAAAACTGAGCTTGATAAGTTTATGGAGGGAATGATATGATGGACAGTGTAGCTTGGCCAGTGTCTGTCTTCTACTACTGGTGATGGGTAAGATAGTGACCCAGGAAGGGGCATTATATGGAGTTGGTTCTGAGTTATTACAGAGAAGTTCTTCTTGACTGGCTGTTGAGGACTTGCCCTCATGCTCAGGCTTTAACTGATTGCCATATTTGGGGTTGGGAAGGAATTTTCGCCCAGGGCAGATTGGCTTGGGTGCTGGAGGTTTTTTTTCCTTCCTCTGTAGCACTGGGCATGGCTCACTTGCTGGTTGATTCTCTGTATTAAATTCTTTAAATCATGATTTGAAGCCTTTAATAGTTCAGTTATGGGTTTGAAGTTCATTGTAGGAGTGGGTCGGTGGGGTTTTGTGGCCTGCACTGTGCAGCTAAGACTAGATGATCATATTGGTCCCTTCTGACCTTAGAGTCTATGAGCTTAAGTCAACTTAAAAAAAGCCTACTGTGGCCACAGAAGTTTCAAGCTTGACTTAACCTTCCTTAAGTAGACCTAATACTCCACTGTAGAGGTGCCCTTGGAGTGGAATCTGTCACTTCATCATCCTCTCATAAAAGGACTGTCCCATGTTTACTAACCACTTATCACCCTGCAAGTCATACTGAGTTTGTGTACCTGTGTTTCCTCCTTTCAGAAACCTGTGAGCAGTGAAATTTATCAATCAACTTCTTAAAGTAAAGCATTTTTACTTCGTATTTGGAACAGAGTAAAAAGGATTGCAAAACAGCAAATAAATTACATGCATTTTTAATCTCAGAAAGGGCTGGTCAAAACCCAGAAATTTTATTCTGTGGAAAATTCCAATAATTATTAACATAATAATAATTTATTTTATTTCAGAAAAACAAATCAAATTGTGAAATTTCCTGTAGAAAGAGAATCCAAAATTTTGTTTGGAAAAAATTAAAATAACATTGTGTTTGGAATTTTTTTAAAGTAAATGGATGAAGCACCCTTAGCTACCCAGCAGTTTTGTTTCTACTCTCTCTGGCATGAAGCACCGAAAAGTCTGAAACCTTAGTAAGTCAACTTTGTGAGGCACCACTTGTTTAAGTCGATTTTATAAAGTCGACTTAATCCCGGCGCCCATTTAAAGTCAACTAATAAAGTCAGCTTTGGATGGGTCCCCTGGCTTAAGTCCACTTTATAAAGTTGACTTAAATGGCTCTAATACCCATTGAGTGCTTAAGTCAACTTAATGAACTCCAAATGTGGCCAGGGAGTTGCTTAAGTAAGCTTAAGCCTGGTTAAGCCAACTTAAGCCTCCAGTGTAGACATACTCATTGGGTTTCAATGAGCTGTAAACACTGTCCACTTCCCAGTGGAGAAAAATTGTGGTCTGTCCTAGATGCACTCTCAGTTATGCTAGGTTCTATCCTGAGTTTCATACTGGTAAGTTATATTGGTGCAGCCCATAATGTCAAGCCAGTTATACTGGTATGAAGGTGCCTTGTGCCAGTGTAGTTTAGCCCTCTGTCTATATGGGAGACACTATACTAAAGTATAAGCATATTTATATCACTACAGCTGCTTCCAATCTAGGAAGTTCCTACTGCTTTAATTAAACCATTTAAAAATACTGGCAATCTAACTCTAAAGATGTACTGAATTATTAAGAATACCCAGAACTGTTTTTTTTTTCCTGAACACAGTTAGAATGCATATTTACATATGGGTAACTAGCATCAATGAGCCAAACTCATTCTTTCTGTAACTATAGTAAGGTTTCATTGGAACAATTTGTCTCAGTATTTTCTTCACTCATTGATGACACATAATAAAATGTAAGTGTCTATGTAGTGACCGACACAATAATAATTCATAATTTTCATGTTTCATATTTCTTAATTGGGTAAATATCTGTTTCCAGACAGGAACTGATGAATTTTTTATGACACAATTGCAAGTGTGCATGTGAAATGGTTACTGTCTGCATTCCTTTACAAAAATTGAGAATAACAAATGAAACTAAGATACTACAAGGGAATAGAAGCAACATAGTAGACAGATTAATAGAAGAAAGAGCTTATGTGGAAGGTGACATTATGGTTGGATGCCAACACAACCTTACTGCACAGATAAAAGAATGTACTCTGTAGTCATGACCACCATTAGAGTGGTGGAAGAGTATTACAGTATTCTACTGTGCAAATGTTCCATACGTGCAGTCATATTACATTATCCAGAAACTATTTCGCTGGTTCTGTGTGTCAGGTAATCATAGAGGGTATGTCTACACTAGAGGGCTCGGTTAAGCCAGATTAACAAGGTCTACTTAAATCAGCTTAAAGTAGACCTTGATTAGCCAGTTTAGAAAGTCCACACTCAAAATGCACACTGGCAGCTGCTAGGTTGACCTAGGAGTGGTTCATTGTGGGTTACTAGCTCACAGTACATCACAAAAGAAAGTTCCCCTCTCTCCTGGCCACTCCTTTACCACAGGAAGTAAGTGACCACACCACCCTCCACGCTATGTGTGCCAACATGGAGCCCGAAGAGGTCAGGGACCCCAATATGTGCCAGCACAGCACTCCACACCCTCCCCGCATTGGCCAGACTCCTCTGACTCTGGACCCAGGTGGCACAGGGCAACTACCAGCACAGTGACCAGCCAGAGCAGCCCAAGCCCCCTCACTCTCTCTGGGAGCTGGCACAGACAGGGTGCCCTCCATGCAACCGCACACCTCGGCATGGGTAACCAGCAGTGACTGGTGGCATGGATCATCTCATCACCTGGGACAATGACCACTGGCTGCAGAAGCTGAAGATGATAAAGAGCACCAGCCTTGAGCTGGTCACTGAGCTCACCACAGGTCTGCAGCACACTGACACATGGGTGTGACCTGCTCTGTTTGTGGACAAGTGAGTGGCTGTTGCCTTCTGGGAGGTGCCAACCCTGGACCTCTACCACTCCATTGCCCACAAGTTTGGAATTGGCTTGGTCCCTGTGGGGGCTGTCCTGAGGCTGAGCCTCGAAGCACCATCACCACCTCCACCCACTGATTACTATGCCCCCATCTCCCTCCTGTCATCAACACAATAAAAAGAAATCATAGGACAGCGAATAACAGGGTATTTGGGTTTTACTTACAAGGGAGATGTGGGAGGGGAGCTGAGGGGGTTCAGGTATTTGGGGGGAATGATGGGGTATGTGGGAGTAAGGGGTTTAGAGGGAAATAAGTGGGGTGGGGAGAATGGGGGGGGGTTGGGGAATGAGGGGAGGTGGGAGTGTGCCTAGCGGTGTTGGGCCAGTAGTTCCTGGGCCTGTATCCAGACACCCTGGGTCCTTGGAGTGTGGTGATGGGGGCCTGCTGCTACGGTCCCACGCAGGGGGATTCTCTGCCCGCAAAGATCCCAGGGCCCTTGCCACCAGGGTGTCCAGGCCATGGGGCTGGCACTCCATCAGGCTGAGCTGGCAGTTCATCTGGACCTGCTCGACCCTGCAGTGGGCATCGTTGTTCTCCTTTCAAATTTGGAGGGCCACCTCAGCCCTCTCCACCAGGTGCAGGTGGTCCTCCAGTATCTGGTCCCTGGAGCAATGGCACCTCCTCCTCCTGGTTGGTGATGTGTGCCCCCTAGCAGTGACTGGTCTTATGGGTGCATGGTGTTCAAGAGCGAAGCAAAGAACAAGCATTCCTCTCATTAGGTAGTGCAGAGTGCAGGCTGACAGCACCTGCTGTCCCATGCCCCTGCTTCCCACCCCTCCTGTCCTTTGGGGTAGAGAGACCTCTTAGTACACACCACCATGCTCTGCTGCATGGGTCAGATTCAGTACCCAGAGTCATGAGCCTCAGGCAACCTAGCTCCGGGGGGCTCTCACCTGAGGCCACATTCCCCAGTGGTGTTGGGCACATGCTGTCTGGCCTTGGCACTCCCTCCTACAGTGCCCCCACCCTCTTGGCTCTGTGTACTCCCTGCCACATGGCCCCCTGCTCCTGTGCCCCCATGGGAGGGTCTCTGCAGCCCCCCCAGGACCCTGCCTATCCCCAGCCCCTGTCCCCCGCAGTCCCTGTCCCACCATGCCTGCAGGGTGGCAGAACTCATTGGAAGCTGCACAAGAGGTCTGGCCTGATGTCCCCTTGCCTGGGTCTTCCTCAGCAGGGTGAGCCTCCCCCTGTGTCCTTGGGGTTAGTGTCGGTCCAGGGAACAGCTGTGGGGTGGCACTGTGTGCGGCCAGGGCGATGTCCTGTGCCAGAGTGCTGAGCACCACATCCTCATCCACTGAGCCCTCCTCATGCTCATTGCCGTGGGGGGGGCTTCGTGGCATTGAGGGAGTTGGCTGGCTGGCTATCATCAGCCTCTTGGCCTGGGAAAGTGTGGAGCTCAGTGTAGTAGGCGCATGTGGTGGTGGCTGCCCCTGAGCACCACATGGCCTCCCAGGCCCTGTGGTAGCCCCAACTGAAGGCCTTGATTTTCATCTGCACCACGTGGGTGTTGTGGGGTTCGCCCTTCTCTGCCAGGGCTTTGGAGATGGTGCTATCCACCTCCCAGTTCCTTTGGCTGTCCTGAAGCCAGGAGTGTATGGACTCATCCTGTCCACACACATGGCCAGTTGTTCTAGGATTCTAGGATCTCCTGGTGGGTCCAAGATGGGGCCCACTTCCTGGCCTGCCTGCCTCTGGTGTCTGACATGGCTCCAACACAGTAGGAGTCCTGGCTGTGGGGCAGGGTGGGCTGGGCTTTATCCTGCTCTGGGATTGGGCAAGGCAGGCACTTCCTGGTTGCCAGGAAGGTTTCAGATGTCCTGGAGGCCAAGTAAGTTGACTTAAACCTAAGCCCAGGCTACGCTGGTTTAAGAGCACTTAATAAAATTGACTTAGCATTAAGATGACTTTAAACATAAGCTTTATTAAGCTGACTTATGCAAACAGTTAAGTTGACTTAATAAATTATAAATGTAGCCTCGCCTTTCTTGAAGGGGCTTATATTGACTTAAGTCCCTAGTGTAGACATAGCCAGAAGTCCTAATTTGACAGGTCAGAGCAGGTAGTTTACTTTGAAACACTGCTGCAAGACCAGCTCAGACTTCTTTCCCTGAGCACTGAAAGCTGCTAAGAAAGAAATTTAGTTAAGAAAGTGTGCTTATCTAGATAGGTGCTAGGTGTTCTGCTGCCCTTATTTGATTTTGTTTCTGGTAGCAATTGCTCCTTTCCTTTATTGTTCACATTCGTCTTTGTATCTAAGGATGTACGTAAGAGTCTCCTTGCTGAAAAAGTAAAATACAGCTTGCAAACTATGGGCTCGGTCCAATGTCTGTAAAAATTAATTAGCATCTTTCCATTGTACTCAATGGGCTTTCAATTTTCTTTTGGACTTCATCTGTATAATTGGTAATAAGACATATGGTAGGCAGGCAGGCAGAGGTGTAGGAAACAGTAGCCAGTATTAAATGGTGTTCTAGACTTTACGACCCTGCACACTGAACTTAGAGCTGGTTAAAATATTTCTGACAGAACTTTTGTGTAAACTTACTGATTTTGCCAAAACCTGGTGAAAAATAATTGACAAGGTCAAAATTATTTGTTTTTTCTTAGTTGTGTCAACATTGCATGATGTAATATACACTTTATTTTTATACCACAGGATAGTCAAAATGATAATATCAAAATTGAAGTATTTGAACCTTATCAAAAATGAAATGTTTTAATAACCTCTTTCTGACTTTTCCAAAACAATCTTTTTTTCTCCTTAAAAGAAATGCATTTCAAAGGAAATTTCCAGTTTTTGTTCCATTTTTGGACAAAAGGAAATTTCAGAATGTCAGAATTTTCCATAGATTGCAAATTCTGAGTTTCAACCATTGCTACTCAGCTTGCGTTTTTGAGTCCCCTGCTGACATACTGGACTTGGTTCATCCTGAAATCTGATTGTCTGCATGTGACATTCCACTTATTATACTATACTATGGACTTGATCGTGAATATACGGTTTTTGCCACAGAACATAGGAATGGGCCCTTAATAAGAAACTAGAACATTTGTATTTTATTTTACTAACATGAAATTTTTAAAACATGTCATTTCTTGCTGTCTCAGGTTTAGACCAGGGATCTCAAATTCATTTGCTATTGCAGACTTGACTGAAAGGTACTGCAAGTGGGCCATACATACCATAAATCAAAATATTACGGCACTCTTGCGACATTGCAAAGTGAGATAGATATATGTGAAACTGTGCTCCACAATACTGCTCTCTCTCTCTCTCTCTCTCTCTCTCTCTGTTAGAGAGAAAGTGTGGGCTTGCGGCACATGGTCTCATGTACCCAGCACTCTGTGATATAGTGAGACTTGACACTCTCACCACTTGTGGATTGCTGGGAAGGCAAGACAACTCTCTTTGTTAGGGAGGGAGCATGGTCCTGTGGAGTACAGTTAAGGATCAGATGGAATAGGTGAAGCCCACGGGTCACATGTTTGACAACCCTGGTTTAGATTGATTCTCCTCCAATCTATGTAACTTATTTAGGAGAAAGACCATTAAACTCTGTAGAGTTCAATCAATGGAAAACTGAAAGAGGGAAAAATAACCAAAGGCCTTAGTCCTCTTACTCAGAAAAAGTGTTAAATAGTTCTGTTCATTATCCTTTTCTTTAGTGAGCAGAGGAGATGAACTGTTTGTCTTCTGTGCCTTAGTAAAGCAGCAGTTCAGGAGCTCTTAGCCAGCAATTGCTAAACCTGTTAAGAAATGCATGTAATGATCTACACAGAGAGAAACAGTTACAATGCCCAATAACAAATTAAAGTGGTCCTACAAAACAAAGGAACTAATGTTACATATTAATGAGCACCATCTGCTGGCACCTATTTATTAACTATTTACATTAATACAAATACTGAGTCCTTTGTGACAAAATCTTCTGCTTCTCCGTAACTCTGAATACTAGTCAAGTTTCCTTCCATCTGTTAGATTCTTCTGCTTTACCTCAAATACCAGGGCCAAATTAATCCCCAGTATAAGTCTCTGACTTTAATGGTAATTTAAATGAAAGGTTATGCTATAATAATGGCACGAGAAGGAGGCAGAGCTTGAATGGAAGACTGGGCATCAGAGACTACCAAATTGCAGCCCAAACTCTAAAATTGTCTTCCAGTATGACCTTGGGAAATTAACTTGTATGCTCGTGATGAAAATTTAGGCCATCCTCTCTCTCTCACTCAATTTTATTGTCTGCACAATAGAAAGCGTAATCAGTACTTCCAATGCAAGAGTCTTCTGGGGATTCATTTGAAAATGTTCCTCAAGAGCTTCCAAAATAAAGGGGGCAAGGGTTAAATTATGTCTGCTAAAACCAGTCTGGTTTTGAATATGTATTTTGGAGTATAGATGTAAATCTATAACTTGCAGTCCTCACTCAGGCAAAATGTCCATCGAGTACAATACTTTTTTTTCCCTGAGTGAAGACTGCATGTTTTGACTCATTTATAACAATGTGTTCATTTATTCATATATGGTTTGGCTATATAACTTGCCTCTTTTAGTTATTGGTGGAAAAAAACAACCAGTCAAGATCCCCAAAGGTATTTAGGGTCTTAATTTCCACAGTGAAAGAACCAAAATAACTTTGTGGATCTGGGCCTTCCACACAGGAGAGAATGAGAGAATTTGCCAGATTCTTGAAATATTTTATATATGTGACCAGAAGATTAGTATTCTGCAATATATGTTTGTTCTGGATCATTAAATATTCAGTAGATGTGAACAGTGTCTAATATTATATTTTTAACCTCCTGTAGGAGTCACAAAAGACTCCTTTAATGGCTAATTCATATCTGTGGACATTGTATAAAACAGTTATATTTTAACTCATATTAAATATTGATGAGCTATGTTGTGCAAGTTCATGAAAAAAATTACTTCAATATCTTCCTTCTGTATTCATAAAAACCAAAACAAAACAACTCCCATCCCTCTACCTCCCGACAATCCCTCCCCGACAACTTCTTCCAGTCTCTCGCTGAAGTTCGACAGTCGAATTCCTCTCCTAAAAAGGCTTTTTTGGTTGCACTTCAAGCAAGCATAGAGCCCAGTTTGTTCCCTGAGTGCCAAAATCAGAACTGGAAGATGCAGCCTCCCAGTGGTACAAGGTCTGTCTGAAGGGTGTTTGTATCATTGCTAGGTGTTCACGGCATTTTGCCTTGGGACTTCAGAGCCATTGATTTACACCTAGAAAATGGGTGGAACTGACTGGAGAGGGGCAAAGCCACAACATTGTTCACGACAGAGTTAAATGATGTGTTGCCACAATTCATCTTGTCCACACACCACTGGAGACCAGTCATGCTTTTCAGTCAAATTGGCCTGAAAGAGGTTATAAGCAGAAACTGTGGTGAGCACAGTTGCTCACCTGCTAATATGACCACACTATACTGTGGCCTCAACCTAATGCCTTTGTGCAATTCTGAGATGCTCTCCCACAATTCACTAGGAAATAAAGTCAACAGGAAGCTCAGGTTACAGCAGTATTGGTACCTTTAAGGCTATGTCTATACTATGAGCAAGGGTTGTGATTCCAACTCATAGGTGCACACACACTTGTGTTTGCTCTCATCACACTACTGTGTGTGTGTGTGTGTGTGTGTGTGTTATAAAGCATAGCCTAGCTGCAATAGCACAGACCACAGCAGCAGCAGCAGCACAGGCTAGCTACTTACTGTGTAAGCCAGGCTTAGAAGCTTAACAGCTTCTGGGGGTGGGGGGCAACTAATCTGCATGGGTCCTGTGTTAGCATGAATACAAAGAGCACAATTAGCTGATTAGCATACGGGGTGCAGCACATAGTGGGTAATGGTATTTGAGGTTAATCTGATCACAAATCTGTCAATATCTGTAATTCTACTAAAGGGAAATATAAAATACTGTCTTTTTGTGAATTGCTATTCCCTGTTTGTTTTAAATCTGTCTGAAATAGTTAAAGAGTAAAAACTAACCTTAGTTAAGAAGAGGCTTCTGGAAAGGCAACTGCATGTTTCAGCCTGAAAGAACTTGAAAGAGATAGGGGTGGGGCTTTGAGGCTATTTTGGCCTCGGTCTCTATTGCTTCCCCTGTCTTTTGATACTTATGGCTAAGCCTCCTGTGAGGCCTTTGCCATTTAGATAGAGGTAGCTGTTTATAGCTACTTAAGAGCTGGAATCACCAGAGAGGGAAGCAAACTCTCTCTTCTGACCAAAAATCACTAGAGAGAAATTTCTCTCTCTGAGCTGAGATGGGCAGAGCCAGTGGCAAGCTTGGTGGTGTGAGTGACTAGAAGGTGGAGCTGGAGCCAGCAGACGGTGAGAGTGGCCAGGAATGAGTAGGGTGGTGTGAGTGACCAGAGGGTGGAGCCGGTGGACAGTGGGTGGTGCCAGCAGATGGTGAGAATGGCCAGCAGTGAGCTGGGTGATGTGAGTGACAAGAGGGCGGAGCCAGTGGACAGTGGGCAGAGCCAAGGAACAGTTCTAGAGGATGGAGTGAGTGACTAGTAGATGGCGTTGGTGGACAGTTTGGCATGAAAGACACTCCCTATGTACCCTAGGGTTGGTTGGGAGCCTAGTTAGTACTGTTTTCCAGATCAGTGCCGGTTTTGCCATTAAGTTCGTATGTTCTGTTATGCAATGTGGATTGTTGGGAACTTTGCTCTATACTAATTTTTCTAGATTAGTGCTGATCTCTGTTATTTGTCTATTTGCATTTCGTTTTACAACTATTAAAAAGTTCTGTTTACTACACTCAGACTCGTGCTTGCAAGTGGGGAAGCCTTATCCCTTTGGGGTGCCCAGGGAACAGTGCAGGATTCCCCAGAAATCTTGGTGGGGGCTTGAGCTGGCTGGTGGTGTTACACTATTGGGAAACCCCTAGATATAGAACCTGGACCTTGTCCTGCCAGCCCTCCCGGCAGAAAGGTTACAACTATAAAAGTTGACCTGAACTCTATGGGAATGTATTCAGCATGGCAAAGGCAGGCTATCATGGCTGCTGTGGCCATACTGATATTTGTACTGCCTCTAGCTCAGTGAGACTATTATGTGTGACTTGTATCTCTATGGTAAAAACTGTTCACATAGCTCAGCCAAGGGGCTTGTGCTTGTCTGAGCTCTACCATTAACTGATGAAAAACAGGTGCTAGGGAACATGAACCATCAGGGCACTGAGGCAACCACAGCAATTCAGCGACCCCTTCTACCCCCAAACCATCTGCCAGCAACTGATAACTTAACAGGACATCTGGAGGTGGATGGAGAAGCCTTCCTGACTTTTATTTTCATTATTGACTATATACTGCCATTAATAGAGAAAAGCTGAAAAAGCAACAGCACATTACCCTGGAGAGGTGTGTGTCACTTAATAAAACAACAGGTGCAGTGGGTAGAAGAATCACTTTAAGGAAGGTTTAAATGTGTGATCTGCAACTTCAGTATGTAGATATTGTGTCCTTGTGACCATGGAGACAAGAAATGGTTCAATGCAATCTTCAGCTGTGGCCTCTGTATGGGTTTAGTATAGGCTCTGATTGACCACCTAGCGCATAATAATTCTGTAAATATCCAAAGCATGCTATGCAGGGCCACTGACCCTGTGGGTGCAATTTTATTGAAGGCTTCGTGCCTGTCTTCACATTATTATGCTCCTGTGGCTTTCTGTGCATAACATTTAAAATGAATGGCCGCCACACTGTGTAGAATTTACTGGCAAACTGTCATTTCTATTTATGCAAACAGCCATGACTCTTAAAGAAAATTGACTCTGTTGCTGATGGAATATGGCTGCATCTACAAATTCAAATCACTGGCTTCAGCATCTAATTTTATACTCCAACTATTGTGATAAGTAGATATAAAAGTAGAATTTTGAAACTTGACACCAAATTTTGAAAAGCTCCATGTGTTTGGTAACCCACTGAAAATGTGTTTGCATAATGTATATATTTTAGGCATTCAGCTATTGTTGCCTATGCACTTAGGTGCTCACGTGTTTTTGTGCATGCACGTTTGCTTATACACGGTTTAGCAAGTTAGGCCTTAAGTATCAGCTGTTTAAGATGAGCCTTAATCTACAATTAATGAAGTATTTATGTATGCACATTAGGTGTTGCACATGCAAAAGGCTGCTGGTAGACTTCTAGCATATCAGAACGTAGCATTTTGCAGTCACTCAGCACTCACTCTGCCTGGGTGTTGCAGATGATGGAAGGTGCAAGGCAGGAAAGACTCAAGTCATTTTTTGTTTTTATGAAAACAAAAAAGACCCATGAAAAACTTCAACTTTTCATTGAAAAACACAAATAAGAATTTTTTGTGTCTGTTTGCAGTATGTTTGCATTGCAGGAAATTTTCACTTTTTGTTTCATTTTGGGACCACAGGGAAATTTAAAATGCAGGCATGTCCTCTGGAATGGAAATACTGAGCCTCGAAGCACAGGGCGATCTGGCAGAGTTACATTTCCCTCCCCTACTCTGTGAATGTGTGGGGGAACGGGCGAGGAGGAGTGCATACTTGCCAGGTCCCGTCCTCCCCTTTCAGAGTGGCTATAGATTTGGGTGTGTTAGCAGTCAAGAAGTGCTACGCTCAGCAAAGGCCTATAAAGAACTTTTTCCATTCACAAAAGATGGACATGTTGAGGTGTCCTTGCTCTCTCTCCCCAATCTGTGTCAGCGCACAACAGCGGGCACAATCTGCTAGAGTTGACTCATGCCAGATGATGGTCCAGTGAGGAGGGGCATGTTTTAAAGGTTCAGCCACCCTGAAAGAGCTCAAGTCACACCACTCTCCCTGGACAATCCCTGGCTTCCCCTCAATGCCCCCTTCTGGAAAGCACCAGTTTATCCCTGCAGCTCCCAGCCATGCTTTTACCTCTTCCAATAGGGCACAGCCTGTGGGACACTGGCTTTGTCAGACAAGGAGCAAGCCTGGTGTACCATGGGACTGACTTGGGCCAGCAAAACCTGGCAGAAATCTGGGGGAGGGCACAAGACCCCACATGCCATCACCCACATATAAATTCATTTTCTCTACCCTGAAGTGTGTTGTGCTTAGTTTGTTTTTAATCTGCACTTGTATTACAGCATCCTTCTAACTCTTTTTTTTCTCTCGTTCGACATCAAAGGTGGTGAGCCTGCTTTCTATGTATATGGGTTTGTATTAAAAAAAAAAAGTTGAATCTGGTGCAAGTTTCAGGTTTGCTACATAAGTGAAAGCCAAATAATTTTCATCTGAATTTGGATTTGTGCTTGATAAGATCACTTTTTGCGCTTGTTGTCCCTGAATATGTGGGAAAGCATATGTTGCCTGGCAATATGGCACCAGATGTGTGGTTGTGAATCTCTGTGAGTTCTGAATGTAACATAATGTTTTCGCAGTTTAGTAAAGTACAGAGACAAATCATCTCCCTTGCACAATGGACTTTGTGCAACAACACCTCCACACCATTTCAGAAAAGCAGAGGGGACAGAAATACATTTTTCCTTCACCCTCAGGCTGAAGAGCACCAATGCAACCATCCTCTGATTGAGAAAACAGGGTTATTTGATTTGTAGTGCTGTAATGGTCCAGAACCCTCTCTCCATGCCCCTCAAGCTGGCTCTGTACAAAAAAAGAATGAAAAAACAGTGCCTCCCATGAAGTACAATGTAACTAATGACATTTACCCATCTTTGTTTGAGCTTGAATAAAAGAGGCTGTATAATGGACTGTGCTCCCCCACAGGTGTTGGAAGGGTTTGGCCAAGGGTTTTGCTTCACAGAGGGGTTGTAAGAGAGGTTAGTAATGTCTGATCCAGGCTTTAAACGTAAAACAAACAAGGAGTCCTGTGGCACTTAAAGACTAACAAATGTATTTATTGCATGAACTTTTGTGGGACAAAAATCCCACTTCATCAGAAACTTTGAAGGCTGGGGGGACTTAGAGAATGGGAGGAGATAAATGCAGGGGAGTGTAAGTCATGAGAACAGATCACACTGTAACAGCAATCAAAATGCTTGTAAAGATTAAAACACTGAAGAACAGCATATAGAGGAAGATGAGGTCAAATCACCTGTTGTGATGAGAGAAAATTCCAATATTCCTATTAATATGGAAGCAATGCAGTCAAATTTGCAAATAAATTGATAGCAACAGCTTCTCTTTGAATCCTTGATTTGTATTCATCTGTCTGAGCACTGCAGTTAGCAAATCATTAATGGTGTGATCACAAAGACTGAAATGCTGACCCACTGGTTTTAGACCATTGTGATTTCTGATGTCAGATTTGTGCTCATTTATTCTTTTGTGACAGACTTTCCTGTTTGTCCAATATATTAGGCAGAGGGGAATTTTACTGAACTAGACTAGACGGCTGCTGCTTGGGAACTAGGGTTTGAACTTGTAAGGCATTATGGACATGTTAATTATTGTTGACTGAGATGATGATGAGCCTTGTAGTCACAGCTCTTCTGACTAGGATCTTACCAGCTTTGTATTGCTGCACAAGGATAGCTGAAGCCACTGAAGAGACTTGTAGTGTAGTGGTCATGGGTTGTGAAGCCTCGGAATAGATAAGCTTGCTTCTGCCTCAGACCTGCATTACAAATATGCTGGATCTTCTCTCTGAAGAGTCTTCTTAGGCAGGGACATTTAGCTTAGAATGAATCACTTAACCCAAATGATGCCATACAATGCACTGCCCCAATGCGATAATGTTATAGTCCCAAATTTACTCTCTGCTTATTTCAATATAATCAGTCAGACTTCTGACCTATAAAGCATCTCTACTGCCGGTTTATTAACAAAGAGTTCAGTAGAGCTTGGAAGTTTGTCCCTCACCAAGAGAAGTTGGTCTGATAAAAGATATTACTTCATTCCCCTTGTCTCTCTGTTTATCAATTGTCAATTTTCAGTGCAAGGTACCACATTAGGCTTTAAGTTACATTTTGGTCATTCAAGAGCCTGCTCCCAAGACTGCTGAAGACAGTGAAAGGCTGTTGGACTTCAGATCCAATGCTGGCTCAATCTAGAATTCTAGCAGTGTAACTTAGCACACTCCAGCCGGCTGATTAAGAGCTTCCTTGACAAAAAGTCATTTCATTAGTTTATTAAAAATAAAACACTATTGAAACTTATTGTGCAGAAGAGATGGAGTCAATGAATTTTTCCATTTGGGAAAAAAAATAAAGTTATGATATTGTCAAAATGAACATTGCTGGCGTTTTATCAAATGTGGGTTTTTTTCTTTCAAAATTTAAGTTGATCTGCCGTAAATATAAATAAATAAATTGAATAGCCAAAATCATAATAAAATGTTTTGAAATAATCAAAACAAATTAATTTGACCAGATTGTCATAACTGATTTTATCATATATTTTCTATTTTTTAATTTATTACATATTTTCTATTTATATTATATTTCTATCTAAAATAAAATACTATAATTTATGTTTGGGTTTCTGAATATTTTTTGAGATCGTGACATTTTGTCTCAATAATGGAAAAAAATTAAAAATCTTGCAAATTCTTTTTGAAAATAGATTCCTGCCTCATTCACTGCTCAAAAGGTTATTTATAGAACACCACTGATACTGTGTCCTTCACTCCAAGTGGCACAATTACAGCTAGTGAGTCAGATAAGTGAAAAGGAAGGAAAAAAATGATTGAGAGTATGACTTCTAATACATACAATTCTGAAGCTCAGAACACAAACTGTATTCTTTCATTTATTTATTTATTTTATCAGGCTCCATACACAAAACTTTTTCTCATTCTTCCTTTGCATCTTAAATCTTTGAAGCTTGGCATCATTTAAATTACTCAGTGCTGCATTCCTTCAAGAGAAATTATATCCTAGCTAAGAAATAGTGACAAATACTGAATATAGCACTCTACGTGAAGTCTTACCAGCTCCTTGCAAAGCTATAATACCACCTGCTTTGATTCACATTCCATTCTTTCAGCTCACATTCTGCTAGCCTGTTTATCTTATTCATTAGCAGGCACGTATATGGCTGAAAAACCTTCCAAGATTTGGTTCTGTAATAAGTTCCAAATTTCTATTCTAATCACAGTGTTGATGACCCTTTCTGCATTTGCACTTCTTCGCCCACCTCCCTCCTCTTGTGTGTGGCTTAATTTTCTTCAGTGTTTTGTGAGCATGGCATATTTTTTGTAATCCATTTGCCTGGGCCAAACTACAGTGATAATCTACAGAAAAAAAAGATTCCTTCTCCATAGCAGCTGTTAAGAATTAATGAATTTTGTCAATCAATTAATTAGGATAGATAGATAGATAGATAGATAGATAGATAGATAGATAGATAGAT
>ML682028.1:10739440-10955665 GCA_007922195.1 Podocnemis expansa
GATAGATAGATAGATAGATAGATAGATAGATAGATAGATAGATAGATAGATAGATGATATGCACTCCTGAATTAGAGGACTAATCCAAACATCCGCTGAAGTCAATAAATCTACTCCTGTTGACTTCTCTAGGCTTTGGCTCAAGCATTAGAAGATGCAGAAGCCAGCAAAAAAATCAAGGAGTCTGACTGCACTTTTAAAGACTAACAGATTTATTTATCACATGAGCTTTCGTGGGAGAAAGACTCTGATGAAGTGGGGTCATCTCCCACAAAAGCTCATGTGATAAATAAATCTGTCTTTAAAAATGCCACAGGACTCCTTGCTTGCTTTGTTGGTTCCTATTGCTTTGCCCACCACTTGCCACCCATCAATTACTGGTGATACCAGCTTGGATTTTTCATATAGTCCCATTTTGGCTCTTGCTCCTAATTCTGTGTGCAGCATCCATCTGTGTCTTTAGTATAACAGGACCCAGGACTCTATTCAAGAATTATAAAGGCTTCATTATTATTATGTGGTAGAATGGACTGCCTTAAAAAATATCATCCTTGCTTAAGGAGGGATTTCATAGAGGGCTTTAAAATCATGAATGTTCTCAGGAACATGAGCAAAGAAGTGGTATTTACCTATTCACAAAATTTGAAAACCAGAGTTTGCCTGATGAAATGGATAGGCAACAGGTTTAACAAGAGGAAGTACTTTTTTCACGCGGTACACAACTAAACGGTGCAACTCATTGCTATGGGATGTTGTGATGGCTAAAAAGAGAACAGGCTTTAAAAAAGATTTACACAAAGTCCAAGAGGGTAGGGCCATCAATGACTCTTAACCAAGATGGTCAGGGACAAAAATCCATGCTTGGAGAGCCCCAAAACCCCTGACTACCAGAAGCTGGGAGTGGAAGATGGGGTGGATGACTCCTCACTTGCCATGTTCTGTACATGCCCGCTGATATGGGCCACTGTCAGCTATGGGATACTGGGCTAAATAGAACATTGATTTGACCAGTAGGGCAGCCCTCATGTTTTTATTCCCCAGCACTAGTTAGCTTCATGTTG
Source organism: Podocnemis expansa (assembly GCA_007922195.1). Taxonomy (NCBI): domain Eukaryota; kingdom Metazoa; phylum Chordata; order Testudines; family Podocnemididae; genus Podocnemis; species Podocnemis expansa. The sequence goes on from ML682028.1 coordinate 10,740,502, forward strand.
CCTTCATATCTGATGAGTAATAAAATGGGTGCAACAAGCAGCAGAGTGGAAAAAAATCACATAGAACCAGACACAACATGTAACTGGCTCATGGGGGACAACGACACATGACAGCCCCACACACTGCTTCGGCCTCCACCCCGTGGGCTTTCTGCAAAGCAGGCAGTGGGAAGCACTGGGACTTCAGCCAATGAGCTCCTTCCTTCCTCCCTCTCCGCACCGCAGAGACACACAGTGGGTGCAGCCATTAATCAGCCCCTATGCCTCCATGCCATACACACCTATACTGCCTGGTGTCCTGCTTGGAGGCCAGTGAAAACTGGGGAAGAGATGTGTGGCCGTGCATGAGCCCTTCCAAGAATCACCTCTGCTCAGAATGAGAGCTAGATGGCAATTTTTCAATTAAACATCACTAGCAAAACCAAAACTTTTCACAGGATAGGGTCAGCCTCCAGAAATTTTTCTATGGCATATGTTACAAAGCAGTGGAACAATTAGGCCTGAGCCTGGCAAGGGTGACAATCAAATTTAGAGCTTGAGACAGAAGTCCTTACTCATGCAGCATGCTACAGTGGGAGCATTGGTTGCAGTAGTTACAAAGCACCAGGACACCAGACACGGGGGGGGGGGGGGAGATGGTTAATGGCTGCCCTCAGTGGGTATTTATAGAGTGAAGCCTTAGGTCAACATATCCTCCCTTAAGTAGCCGTAAGGCACGCCACGGCCAAATGGAGATTGTATCAAGTCAACTTAAGCACTTGCTTACGTAGCCTTAATAACACTTGCTCCTAAGGGCAACTTATGGGTTAAGTTGACCTAGGAGCTGGGGCCTGGGCTCGGGCCCTTCCCCCTGCTCTGCTCCAGGGCACTATCTGGGTCTGGAGCCCTCATCCAGCCAGAGGTACCATGTGTAGACTCTAGTTTAGGCTCCAGTGTAGTCATACGCTAAAGTCAACTTAACACGATTTACTTCAGTTTGACTTAAAGTTGACTTTGTTAAGCAGACTTAAAAGAGCTTCAGAGTGTAGAAATAGACCGTGTGTGTCTATGCAGTTCAGCACAGGACCTCAGCTATGGCTTATTAATATATCATTTAGCTCTGTAGTAAACATGTGCCCCAGCTCTTTGCTATTTCACTAGCATAATTTAATCTTGTGGCTTCCAAATCCCTTAGGGACACGTTGGTGCCATTCCACTGAAACACAGGCAGAATTGGGCCCTCAACTCATACTACTTAGCTGCAAAGCAGCTGGAACACTTTTGCTTTTCTTTTTTTTTTTTTCCCCTCTATAGAAATAAATGATTGGACGAAGCCTGAAGTCATTACTGAGGTAAAACTTCCAGTGATATGTGGCCTACAGGAGTTGACACTATGTTATTACCAGCATGGCTCATAGCCATTCCCTAGGCAACAGGCACGTGATAGAGTCCTATTGCTTTTTATGTTGTCCTTGCATCTGCATCAGAGGCAGGCTTTGTACCATTAATTCATTTGTTTCTCCCAGTGCCCAGCCTCTTCCTGGCCTATGCCTGTCAGCTGTCATTCATGTCTCCGCTTTAACGTGTTCTGTGATTAAAAGCAATGACTGAGATGGAAGCATTCTGTCTTACTCTGAGCTGTTGTGCCTCATCATAAGCAGGTTAGATGCAACCTGTCTCTTTTTTGCAATGATGGCAAAGCCTTAACTTCTGGGGGCTGCAAGCTACCCACTGCTCTTCCAGTATCAACCACTTTTCTAAAGGTAGGGGATCAGACAGTGTGATGGGAAAAGATGGCTGGAGGTGGGATGAAGGAGTATCACAACTAGCCATTGAATTTGCCCTGTTGCTAATGGGTCCTGTAGATGTAGCAGTTTGTTATTCTACTGTGACTCCTTTAGCTAAGCTCACATTAAGGGAACTCAGGGCAGGCATTAAGGGCTCTCTGAGCAATATTTTTCACTACAGGGGACACGTATTTACGGAAGCAGCAGAGCTAGCTCCACCAAATGACAGAGCTGGGGGAGGAGAGGTTGTAGCCAGTGCCAGCCTTTGCACAGTGATTTTTGCACCCTGGAAGAGCACCATAGATGCAGAGGGAATCTTTCAATGACTTAATGACCTTGTGCAAAAACCTATACTTCTGTGTGTCTTTGTTTCTCTACTTATGATCTGGGGATTGTGATACTCACTCCTTCACTGTCAAGCACTTTGAAATCTGAAGTATTCTAGATGAGCCAAAATATTATTGTTATGTGGATGAAAAAAGTGATCAATTGTTCTCAAATACGTCTGTGCCTTCCCTTCTTTAATAAGCCAACTAATAACGCCCACCGCTTCTTATCAGATTTATCAGCGAGCGAGAAAAAGCAGAGATTTAATTGCTATTTTGCAATTTTAATGAATAAATGCCATTTCTGTTCATCTATTTACTTTCATAATGTAAAGCGGAGATCTAGCGCCAAGAACTGAAATTCATTATCAACAGGAAAAAGACTCTTCATTAAAACAGATCTGTGATTTCTGGCATATGTGCTGGCTGACTAACGTCTGTGATTATCAATGGAAAATATTCACTACGTGACGGAGACAAGTGAGACACTGACAGTGTGACTAGTTCATTTAGGTGACTCCCATTGCAGGAGTTTAACAGGATGCTGTTTTCAGATGTTCTATGCTTCATGGAAAAGCAGCCCCCCCTTCCCCCCTTGTTTGGAAACATTTCAGTTAAACCAGTGCAAATTTATGGTTAGATCAGCCTTGGGTTTCTGAACATCCCATAGGGTATGTCTACACTTAGAAGGTTAGTTTGAATTAACTGAATTAGAACTAATCAATTTGGGCCAATAATTATTAGTTCGAATTAAGTTAATTCGAATTAACACAGCCACATGAGAAACCCTAATTCGAACTAGCATGTCCATGCACAGGACTTGCACGTTCGAATCAGGCAGGGAGCGCTACTGCATAGGGGGAAAAAAAATCAAGCTGTGGTTAATGCGAACTAACAGTTAATTCGAATTAATACAGCTGTATTTGGACCATTAATTAACCATTAATTTCAACATAAGGTAGGTTTTATAGATTCAAACTAGGCTTTCCTTAGTTCAAACTAAGGGAACTCCTTAGATCAAACTAATGAAAGCAAGTGTGGACATGCACTAAATTAGTTCGACTTAAGCCTCCTTAATTCAAACTAAATTATAAGTGTAGAGATACCCATAGTGTAGAAGCTGACGGATGTCCACAGTCCCACTTGGGGAAGCAAATATGAAATTGCTGGTAAATACATCTCTGGGATCATTTTAATAATTAGCAATGAGATTAAACCATGGAATTTAGATCCACAGTTTGAGCAACCCTTATTAGGGTGACCATTTTGGTTGGACAGTAAATTTAGATCTCGACCTGATAAATTAGCACTATTAATGCTAATTTATCATATTTACATTGAGGTAACTCCTAGAAACCTCAACCATGTTGGGTCCTCATTATGCGAAAAGATGTACAAACATATAAAGTAAAATAAATGTTTCTGCCCTCCAAAACTGAACAAATCCCACTGTCCCCAAATTCAGGGAGTGTTTAAATCTAGGCTTCTGTTTCAAGCACACGTGTAACAATAACTGTGTACATCTCAAAAGCACTTATATAACTGCTCACTAATTTTTCCTGACTCTTTTTCCCATTAGATTGTTCTATCATGTGCAAAAATATTCCATGTACAATGTCTAGTTCTTATTTAGGTTGCCTTATGCCATACTTTTCCCAGTCTTTTTTCCACCTGATCTCTCTTCTGAAAAGTCACCTATATTTACAGTTATTCATATAGATTTTAAGCTGTTAGAATTTGTTTTAGTTTTCACTATTCTTGTAAATAATCACACTGACTTCCAGTTTTGTTACTGGCATTCAGATTGCTTTTGCATGATTACTTGTTTCCTCAGTATCTGCTTTTTAACTATCTCTTGCTTTTTCATAGTTGTTAGCCGACACAACAGTTGATTCTAGTCAATTTTCTTTAATGTGCAGCTAATTCCCAAAGGGTACGTCCAGACATAATCTTTAAATTGAAATAATGCAGAGTATTTTGATTTAAAAGATTGCAGGTCCACACTACCTTTCCTTATATTGAGATAAGGAGCTCCCTTATCTCACACTAAGGAAAATCATTTTGATATAATAAAACCTAGTATTATCAAAATGATGGCTACACTGAAACTGTTATTTTGAAACAATGCTGTGTGGACCTGTTATTTCGATTTAACTGTTATTTCAATTTAACACTTTTGCCCTTCTCCTTCCCCAGGTGCTGTCCTTTTTCTATACATTGGGTGGGGGCTTGGCCCTTCTCAGGGGGAGGCATTCTGCCACACCTCCCATGGTGCATCTCTTCTAAATCGCGCTAGCACGTTCTATCCATGCACATGCTAGTTTGCTAATTCAATTTGAGTTTCTAGTGGGGACACCTTAAATCAATTTAATTTGAATTGATTAAACTGCCCCATATATGTGTGTTTGTGTGTATGTTTCTCTGCTATGCCATTTGTAAATGATTCAGAAACATCTCAGATCAGATTGTAGTCTGATTATTTCATAGACTCGTAGATTATAAGGCCAGGTCATCTAGTCTGACTGCCTGCATAATGCAAGCTATAGATAGCCTTGAACTAATTTTTGTTTGATACAGGTATTTAGCTTCAGTATCTACTTGGCTTTTAGGTTCATCTGGGACAGAGGCCTTTGTAATTGACTTCAGCTCCCTCTGACGAGTCCTTTCTTCCATGCTCAGCTATTCTAGATCGTCACTTAGTCCTCCTAGTTTCTTCAAGGTCCTTTAAGTGCTCATTGATGTTTTCAAGCCCCCTGTCTAATGACAGGGTAGAACAGCTAAGTAGATACACAGTGTATGATACTTTCTCCTTCATATTTACTCTTTCTTCTTGCTCTGTGACCTTTCACTGGCTTATTTTAAAAGAAACCCCTTTTAGGGTGATGCTGCTTTAAACCTGTTTGACAGAATGAGGGTTCCAAGACACTTGAGACAGTCAGTGGGAAATGGAGTGGAGGGAGGAGTGCCGTATGGCTGCAGTGAAAAGAGTAGTTCAAATCTTTAGACTTACTGGCTGTAAAAAGAAGCCCACTCCAGGACTGAAAGAAGATGAAAAGACAGACACCAGAGGATAGTTTCAGAAAGAGTAGCTAAACCTAGTAGGCAACTTAAGGGAGGCTGTGGATGATGTGGAAAGCAGAACATATCCCTTTAGCTAACCTTCACAGATATGATTTATGTGACAAATTACAGATGCTGTCATGTTTGGTTTCTCTCAGTTCTCAGTCATCCATAAATACTTAGAAGATGGTTAATGAGCACTTGAACTCTGATACCTGGATTGTGTGTCACCAAATGAACTTGTTCTGCTGGCCCTGCTGAGGCTTTCTCACCACAAAGTGAGTGGTGAGAAAGAAGAGGCTGTCAGGAGTCTTCTCAATGCTGCATCATCTCTTTAAGGCATTGGTCTTCAAACTATGGGTTGGGACCCAGTACTGGGTCACAGATCCTTAGGTACTGGGCCACAGCAACCCTTGCCTCTGCCTCTCAACGAATGGAATGCATTGCTGAAAGATGTAATGCTGGGTCACAGACTTTTTTTTTTAATTGGATCACAAGAAAACAAGTTTGAAAACTATTGCTTTAAGGTTTAGACTGAACTGTATTTCTTTTGGCACTCCTGGGAGGGAAAAAACCAAGGAGTCGTGTGGTACTTAAAGACCAACAGATTTATTTTTTGCATGAGCTTTTGTAGGAGAAAATCCCACTTCGTCAGTAAGAAAACAAATTGACAGAGCTAGATGGGTACCCCAAAGTCACCTACTACAGGAGAGGCCCAAGAAAGAAAACAACAGAACATCACATACAACCCCCAAGTCAGACCTCTACAACAGATCATTAAGGACCTACAGCCTATTCTAAAAGATGATCCCTCTCTCTCTCAAGCCTTGGGAGACAGACCTCTCCTTGCCTACAGACAGCCACCCAATCTTAAACAGATACTCACCAGCAACTACAGATCTAATAACAAAAACATTGAAGCAGGCACACACCCCCTGCAACAAACCACACTGCCAAGTCTGCCCACATATCTGCACAACAGATACCATCATAGGTCCTAATCAAGCCTGCTACTCCATCAAAGGCTCATTTACCTGCTCATCTACTAATATGATCTATGTCATCATGTGCTAGAAATGCCCCAACACCTTATACATTGGACAAACAGGACAATCCCTGTGCAAAAGAATAAATGAACGTAGAGCTGATATCAGAAATCACAAAACAAAGAAACCAGTTGCTGAGCACTTCCATCTTTCTAATCACTCCATAAATTATATGTTAATGACCATCATCAGAGGTATGACTGGGACATCAAGACTTCAAAGAGGAAGAGCTGAACTCGAATGAATATGCACACTAAATTCTGTGACAGCAGGATTGAATCGAGACTATGGGTTCTTTTCCTATTACAAAAGGTAATTTGACTTCAGGCTTCCCATGGTTTGAACCTAACAACTGCTCTGATTTGCTGTTACTGTATGACCTGATCCTATGTTTTACACCCCCTTGCATTTATTTTCATTCCCTTCTGTAAGTTCACCCATCTTCGAAGCATCTGACAAAGTGGGATTTTCTCCCACAAAAGCTCATGCAAAAAATAAATCTGTTAGTCTTTAAGTACCACATAACCTTGGGGTTTTTTTTGTTTTTTGTTTTGGTGGACTAGACTAACACGGCTATCCCTTTGGAAATTGACTCCTGAGAGTGGCAAGGAAAGGGGAAGAGAAATGGAGCTTTGTTCCAAACCCCCATGTTGAGCTGGACTAGTACCTGTACATGCATCTCAAAGATGTGTCACAGTGTGTATACTACGCTATTGGCATTGAGGAGTTCTGGAGATGTTTTCCCTCACTCAGGTGCCATGACTCCACCATGGTACCCGCTGTTCAGCCACTTATGTAGCCACCTGCAGTACTTCAATAATATAATGTTATTTGACAATATAGTTCTTTTATTTCAAAGTAGGCAGTTGTGCAGTGGGGGGGAGCTAGTAACTTTCACAGCTTAGGCTGGGGAGTGAGGTTTTCAAACATCTTAATGTGATGTTTCCAGACCCACACCTGGCTGTCTGGTTATACACAATCACCCCCCCCCCCGTCCCAACTAATAGTAAGCAAGTCTCCTGTGTATAGCTGTACAGCCAGTCAACTAAATTAATTTGAAAGCAATCTGGTCAATTACTTACTTTTTTCCTGTGAGAATAGTGAGTTTTGAGGCCATAGACAACTACAAGAGATGGCAAAAGCTAGGAAGGACCTTTGGACACCAGGTATTTAATTAAGTATTAGAAAATAAGTGACGAGATGTGTCTGACACAGCAGAAGGCATTTTCCTCTTCAGCCTCAGGATTTCCATGGCCCTTGCTAAACTCTGAATAGGCTAATGTCCTTCTCCAGTATAGCAAAGCCACTATCACAGTGCATGAAAAGGGAAGATTTTCATACTTGACACCCAATTTGCAGTACAGACAGACAGAAATGCATATAGAGAGGTATTACAGAAAGAGCTTAATGTGATCCCCTCATAACTATATGGAATGTGCATGCTTTTGGCACTCTTCATTGCCCCACCTTCAGCCAAATAGAGTCTTTATAGAGGCTTTTTCATCAGTTTCTCACATAAATATTTATAAAGTTGAACCCTAGGTAATTTCCATACACTGCCTAATTCCAAATCACTGAACAAATTCCACACTTTCCTTATGTCTCCATGTAATGTTACAGGCACAAGGGCCACAGTCTTATCGCTTTATTTATCTATGTAACACTAAGGTTATGTGGCCACTGCACACCACTGGTAGTGTCTTATAGTGTATACAGTTGTGTGACTTAGAGTGTGCTTTCTGTAGTGAAAAGCAGACTGTCCACATGGCTGTGCATAGCTACATGTGCCAATGAAAGTCTCTGGTGGAGGGAGGCAGAAGTCTTTCCATGAAGGTCAGGAAAAACTCTAGCTATGGAGGGCTGCCAGAGCCTTTCACTGCTGCCAGAGTCTTTTCTTGTGGTGAGGAAAAGTGCAGCCAAGTTTCCCATCTGTCTCTCCCACCAGATCTTTTCCAGCAGTGAGGAGCTCGTGGAGCTTGCTCCTACCCACTGCCACAGGCTTTCTCTGCAGAGGCAGCGTTTCCCCACAACAGGGAAAGAGTCCAGCAACAGGGAGGCAGCAGGATCCTACCCTGCTAAAAATAGCACCATAGGCAGGGAGCCATATCTTGGGTGAGTTGAGAGCAGGTACAGTATGCACACACATACCGACCCATGCCTTTTTGGTGTCTTTATTCCCCTGGGCCATGCTTGACCAGCTGCATTGCTATTTATACCCATGTGACTATGTGCTGTCAAAAGAAGTATGCAATGTAGATGTACCCTAACTATACAAGGCCAGATCTTTAGCTGCCGAAAATTAGTGCTGGTGCAATGCAACCATGTGGATTTACATGAGCTGTGGATATGGACCGCAGGATCTAATTTTGCTCCTTATGTTCACATGTACAATTCCACTGAGATTACATGACCGTAAGTGAAGAGAGAATTTGGCTCCCAACTTACAAAAAGTACAGCCACTGCTATGGATAAAAAGGCAAAATAAAACACTAAAACAAGGTGGATAATAAACCATGGCATTAAAATAATTATTATAAATTCTTAGCATCTCAGGTGCCTGAATCAGTGAAGCATCTAAGCAAGCCGACTGGCTTCAGTGGAATTTCTCATGTTCTTAAAATTAATCATGTGCTTAATTGGTTTGCTGAATCAGGGCCCCAGCCTAACCAAAAGCTCAGACTATTGACTAGTATTCCTTTTAAAATATCTGTTAGACGAGACATTCACACAGGTAAGTAGAAATATATTTAAAAGAATCTGAGACCCGTTCCTAGCTTTCCACACTGTACAGATTTATTTTTAATTGACAAATATAAGTTGCCTTTTCTAATCACATTTCTTCCTTTAACTGCCTTTCCTGTGAAGAAAGCATATTAAATTATAAATTGAAGGCCACAGCAGACTGCAGTCCAACTCATCAGATTCTACCAATCCGCTCCCTTTTAGCAATCACAGCACCCAGATGCCAAGCTGTAGAAAATAGTTTTCTAGCTATAGCATCTGGCTCCAGATTGATCAGGCGGTTGTGTCTGAGTCAGTTATGTGGTTAAATGGATAATGGACTGTTTTGTGCTGTCTGGCCTCCCTGAATGCCAATTTCCTTTGACTTGCATTTCACAGTAATTTATGCATCTTTTTCCATTGTTGAAGGCGGTTTTGCCACAGTGTGTTTGTGGCAATAAACAAAAGCTTCAAAATCATCCAACATGTGATTAGAGAGTATGTGTGTCTACATATGCAGGTTACTAATTTTTTAAAATATTGTCTTTTTAAAAGGCAGCAGCCCCAATTCTTTTTCTGGACACTCTTATCACTCATAATTACAACCATCAGGCATTTGTTCATGATTTCAGCCCTCAGCCATTTAGTAACCTTTCTAATATGGAGATTTCAACCTTTACAGTGCTGAGTAAAAACCAGCATTAGAAGCATTTTTTTTTTTAAGATCACCAAATCCTATCGTATGGTGTTAGTAATATTTTTTTAAATGGACTAAAATGTTATATACTGAAATCTTAGATTGATACATTCTCCACCAATGCTGGGGAAATATAAATATTACTACTGTGGGAGGTAACAAAGCTCTCGCTATTAGCCCATTTCTGCATGAAACCAACCTTCTCAAAAAACACCATTTGAATTGAGGTCGTAAAGGGCAAACAGAAATATGAATGGAGGGTAACATTCTTGATGTAGGTATGAAGTCATAAATTAAGTGACCAAAAATTATTATGTTGCTTCAGTTGTGAATTTGCTGAGTTGGTGAACAAAAAATTCTAGAAAGGTAATGGAGCAATATACAAGGCAATGGAAAATTGAGGAAAGTAAAGCTTTAAGAACTTGAGCTAGAAAGCTGAGTGATTACACTAAATTAATTCTTCACTGGCTTTTTTACAGTTTCATGGTTAAAATAACATTACTTAAACTAAGGAAAGACACAGAGACGGTACATCATGTACTTCTGGTTCACTGGAATACAGAAATTTTCACAAGGTCAAGGACTACACTGGTTTACTAGTAACAAAACCTCAGGGGCACAGAGAATGCACATTCTGTTTATAAAAAGGTTAAACATTTTTCTATAAAGCAAATAACGTTGAGTACATTGTAATAAGTAGAGCCCTGGAAATCTGCGGATATCCACAGATATCTGCATTATATCCGCATCCGTGGATACAACACGGATATCTGCAGACCATTTCTTGTGGATGCAGATTGGATACGGATCCACATATTTTTACCTGCACAGAGCTAGAGCCCTGCAAATATGTGGATATCTGCGGGTATCTGCATTATATCCACATCCGCGGATACAACACGGATATCCGCGGGCCATTTCTTGCAGATGCACGCTGGATATGGATCCGTGTATTTGTATTCATGCAGGACTCTAGTAATAAGTACTTTTGTTTATACTTTTTTGTCTGCTTTATTGGTATTATTTTAATTTGTCTCTTAGTAACCATTTAAGTATCCACGGTTTGAGTATAAAGCATTGCATGTTTCTCTCTGGATTTGTTGCATTCGTTATTTTCACATTATTTATTGTGCCAATTTTATATTTGTTCCTCTATACAGAGCAAAACAAGTAGTACTCTTTGCTGGAGAAAACAAAATCATACTGAGCTTTAAAACTCAAGACCGTACAGTGGCTGGGGGGTGGGGCGGGGAGGGATGCGAACAAAGCACATCAGGAGGCATACATGCACAAAACTGCTTTATCAAAATAAAAATATGACAGAAAACTTGTATTTATTGCAATTGAATCACGATCTGTCTCCAAAGCTCAGATGACCCTTGAGTATGGCTGAGCTAAGAAAAAGAATGATTAATGTGGAGCATTTCTGATATCTCATGTACCTGAAGGATCAAGTAAGTGTAAAGAGATCAGGATATGTAAATCCATAGGGAGATAAATGTATGAGGAAAGTGGTAAGAAAAAATAGCTCAGAATAAGATACTGAGAAAATTGGTGAGTTTTCTTTGGAACATCTAGGCTGAAATGAGGCAACAGGGAGAAGGTAAGCCTGCTCATTAATGGTCCAATCCTGCAAACAAAGATATGTGTTAACTTTACACATGTGAGTTGTCCCACTGACGTCATTACTCAAGTGCATGAAGTTAAGTACATGTGAGATTCTTTTTAGGACAGGTATCTACAAGAGTTCAGAGTGTACTGAACATTTTGTGTCATGAACATTGTTGGCATTTACAATTTATGGTGCTGTACCACTTATAGACTCCAGTCTCTTCTGTCCTCCTCAGTATCCTGCTAAATCCTTTCAGCTTACAGACTCTCACCTCTAAACACAGTGCACTAATCCTTCCATCCCATCAACAACAATTCTTAACTGTGTTGTCCACTGCTCCCAGGACTGTCTTTACCCTACCCACAATAGTACCCCTGCCATGTAGACTTCCCTTCCCCTCATCCTTCAAACTTCACCTCAAGACCCACTTCTACAGTGACGTTAGCCAACTAATAATGGATAAGTAAAACAGTTTTTTCTTTATGGTTCTGATCCAGGAAATTACTTAAGCAAGTGCTTAATGTAAAAGCACATGTAGTGCCATTGAAGTCCCCAGGACCGTTCATATGCTTAAATGAAATATGTACTTAAGAGCTTTACTGGATGGGAGGTGGGAGGATGCTAGCTACCCTTCCCCCTCCACACACCCTCGTTGGCTTCATTTGTTTCTTGTGTTCTTGGTGTGGTAGCACCTTCCAATATGTTTGGCATCACCTAATACATTATTTATTCGATGATAATACAAATACTACACAGTAATAATTGTAGTAGACATAAACCAAATAACATACTTGCTTCCATTCTACTTTTTTAAATTTTGTATCCAAGTGTGTTCATTTTATTCTTGTTTACAAGCTCTTCTATATTTAATAAAACCCTAAAAATGAATCCCCGAAAACTGAAAATAAAGCAGTCCTTAAGCCAGCAAGTTATATGTGACTAAAATCAAGTGATAAACAGTCATAGGCTTTGAAGTGAACCCCATCCCAGTCCTCAAAAACCTTCAACTTATTCTTAATGCAACTGATGTTTTGATAAATTCTTATATTGAATCTAATTACTCCATAGTTGAATTACAATTAATATGTAAATATAGACATAAAACCAAGTTTATCACATGTAGCTATCTGTGCTAGCAATCAAGCTTTACATACCCCTCTCTTTGCAAAGTCCCTTGAGCTCCTTGCCTCACATTTTATTTTCTCTTTGACTTGAGCTCCACAATCTGCCAGGAAAATTCCAGGCATGTCACGGTGACCTGTTTATGAATTCACACACGTTTTAAGGCTGATGAATCATGGTTCACTTGGCTAATCTAACAACTTGCAAGAGAAAACACTGCTAGTTTACTTGTATTAATAGCACTGAATAACTTTCGCTTTGCCAATACAGTATATACAGATATATAGAGATTTGTCGCTGTTATCACTGCAAGCAGAGATGAGCGAATAATTGATTTTTTTTTTCAGTTTAAACACTGTGACATACCCTGGGTACAGTCCATATTAATGAGTAGTTGTGTCCCCCCATCCTCTAACCTGGGATGCTCTTTACACTGCTTTGCTATTGTAACCTCCAATACTGGACTGCTCACAAACAGCCTCTGGCATGAGAATCACTCCAAGATATGTTGGTGTGTTTGCTGCAGCCAGCCACATATTGGCCTTTCCCAATTTGGTTATATGGCAGTGTGATTCCCACTCATGCCAACTTCCCCCGTCCTCTAGAAATGTATGCCCTGCCTGACTCTCATGTACTGCCTAGCTCTCTCCCGGACCATACAAATGTATATAGGTCCATTATTTCATCAATAGAAATAATGAGCACAGATTTTGTTACGTCAGATAGAGTCTCCCCAAACAGTTCAATTTAAACATACTAGATCAGAAAAAAACAATAAATCACATTTTTTTTTCCCAACTACAACGAGGTCAATATTAAATGAGTACAAGTAATGAAGCATTAAAACTCAGAAATAGATACACTAAAAATAAAAGACAACTAATATCTAACAACAGATTATGTTACATTGTCTCATCATATTGTCTCATCAGTCTTATTGGACAAATTTGCTATGCCAGAACATTTTCTTCTGTTTACTGGATGCTTCCTTTGCTCCTTCTGGTGCAGTGAATTGATGGACAGGGAGACCGTATGGTGAATGGGTGCCTTGGGGTATTTGACACTCATTTTATAGTCAGTTCCCCTCTTAGAAAATAGTTGCTGCTGAGATTCAGAAGACTAAAAATCTATAGGGAAGACTATTTCCTGCTGCTGTTCCCACCTGTTGACACTCCATTTGTATTTGATGACTCTGCTTTACTGTTTAAATACAAATTAAGCAGAGCACAGATGTGTGGGTTTGAGATAGACCTATGTGCCAACTTCTCTTTGGGCAGAGCAATGGTTTGGAACACTGTTAATAACACCACACAGTTGAATCTTACAACTTTACATATAATGCTGTCACACATAGTTTATCAGGACACTATTGGCCAGCAAATTCTGAGTTTTCAACTGACACCTCACAAGGTAGACGGTGTATAAAGATGGTACAGTAGTAAGCAAGGGATGAGTATGGAAGCACTGTCTGTCACAGGCAATGAACTGAGCTTTTAAAAAAAAGATTCAATTTGAACTGAAAATATCTTTTTTTCAAAATTTGTCATTAAATCAAAAACCCTTAATGTTTTCCTTTGGCATCAATCAAAATATTTTACTCAACATTATTATTATCTAGTTTTTCATGTCAGTTTGGTCACTCTGGGGTGTCCTCCCCATTTATATTTTCTTTTTTAACGATCAACTTTCAAAACAGAGTAGTATTTCAAAACAAAATGTCAAAATGAATCATTGTGACATTTTTGAAATGCAATGTGTCTCATTAAAAACTTTAATTTTTTTAAAATTCTTTTGTTACATTTTTCCCACCCAAAGTTGTTTGTCAGATTTGACCAGAATTTGCAAATAGCTTTGACAAAAACATTGTTCACCACAATTTTTTTTTTCCAGTGCAGCTCTTTTGGTAAATGTATTAATTGCCACATCAGTCACAGGAAACAAGGCATCGTAACTGAAGAAAATTTCCTCCCATGAAAAATCAAACAGGATATTTTTAAAAAGGTTATTCAACTAACTACTCCCTTTAAGCACTTGGTCTGCAATTACTCCATCTGCTGTTAAAGATGTTTTAAAATAATCAAAGCATTGTTGTCTTTATAGAGGAACAGTATTGGACATCCTGTACTTTCAATGAACTAGTAAGGGGAGTACAATCTTAGCATCTTAATTTAAGCACTGTCTATTTGGAGTCCTCTGTTTTATGTCTTTTCATCCATCCAGAGTAGTACACATTCCAGACCAGACTTTGAGTAACAATGATCTTTTACTATTCAACAAGGGCTCAGTCTAAAACCCAATAAAGTTATGGAAGTAACCTTACCAATTTTAATGAAAATTGTTCTGATTCATAGTAGGGGAGGGGAAATGGATGTTTAAAAAGGATAAATATTCACTGGTATTTAACACATATTAAAGATTCTGGCTTTATCCCACTGTTTCTATTACCCTTGCTCCCCTGTGTCGCTGCAAAACCTCATATTTGAAAAACTGAAAAAGGCCGTAAAAGGGATGTGCCATGGTTTTACATTCTTGTTCCCTACCACCGCTGAAAGTGGAAGGGTCAAATGGGTTAAGTGCTCTCTGTTTTGAGATGGATAAAATCTGCAGAACTCCATTTCCAACTATGTTGTTGTCCAACTGCCATTCCTCAGTCAGAGACAACCTGGAATTAAAATAAGCATTTTGCAGCTGAGAAGCAAGACACACTGTCAGAGCTGTGTATGAACTTGTGAGCACTTATCTGTACCACATTTAGCAGTAACAAGTGCTTATCATCCAACCCATTCAAGAGTCTTAAAATGTTAGGATTTGGATCAGTGGTTCTCAATCTTTTGTGTCACGACATGCCACCATAGAGGACACACCAGACCACTCCCCCTCCCCAGACCAAATCCATTCATCGCCCTTGCTCTCCATGACACATTTACCATTGTGTGGTGACACAGTTATGCGTGCTGACACACTGCTTGAGAACTACTGATTTAGAAAAAAAAAAATATGTGCTAATAGCCAGAAAGCATGTTATGTAGAAAGGTTTGTGGGATTGGCTACTTGCCACTGATTTGGTTGGGATTCTATCTGATGGTTAAATAAGCAAATAAAACCTCAGCTCTAAACTTCTGTACCAAAATTCTATGCAAGTGTTTCAGTTTTGAGTGCCACTAAACATGCAGATTTTCTTATGTTAAAGTGTTTAGTTTGCTTTATCCATTACTGCTTGTAGCTAGGACAGCAGCAATGAAAACAGGTAATTTTGAAATTCATTGGGATATAAATATCCTCTGAGGGTCTGAATTCCCTAATTCGAGTACAATGTCTCTAAAAACTATCCTGGCCACACAAGATGTTTTCATTGTTAGGCATGGCATTTCCTTTTCAAGGAAAGGAAATGTGACAATAAGTTACCTACTGTGGAGTGGCAAATGCAGGCCATTTTTTTCAAGCTGTGATTCCTCTAAAATGTTAGGGCCTACAGCTGTGTTTGGAAAAATAATCTCCATGCTTTAGTAAGCACCAGTTGAACTCCTTGTTTGGTACCTGCAACCAGGTGGCAGTACGAGAGAGGGCTGCTGGAAAAGACAGCTGCTCCCATACGAAATTGTGCCAATTATAGGCCCTGACTGAAGGAATAGAATAAAAATAAAATCCTGCAAACCTTAACACTATTGGTCTACAACCTGGGCAATTTGCAGGGCACAAACATGAAAAAGGCATCTGCCCTCAGGTTTTAGTACGTCAGCAAAATGGATGCTCAGCCTCTCCAATGAGCCATCAAAGAATCCCACATACTATTTCTCACTGTATGCATTGGGTCAAATTAATAGCATTAGAAGGGATCTCCAGTGCTGTGTACCCAGTGGCTGTCTACACTGCCAAATGAGTCCGGACTGAGGAGGCTTAGTCACTAATTT
This sequence comes from Podocnemis expansa, assembly GCA_007922195.1. NCBI lineage: Eukaryota > Metazoa > Chordata > Testudines > Podocnemididae > Podocnemis > Podocnemis expansa. The sequence goes on from ML682028.1 coordinate 10,756,763, forward strand.
GGTTCGTGTCTATGCTAGTCTTTGGCTAGTTCAAAGCAAAAAAAAAAAAAAAAGTTCAAACTAGGCAAAGCTTAGTTTGTAATAGTGAGTTCAAACACTAAGTTTGAACTAGCTGCTTAGTTTGACTTTTAATTCAATGTAGTCATGCTAATACAAACTAAGCGATTAGTTTGAACTAGCTGCTTTGTCTAGTTCAAACTAACATTTTAGTTTGAACTGAGCTGTGCAGCCAGTTCGAAATAAAAAGCCATGGTTAGTCCAAACTAGCTCAAGGCTACTTCGGAGAAAACCTGGACTTATTTAGTTCGGACTTGCAAGTCCAAACTAAATAAGTAGATGTAGACATAACTAACAATGATTATGCATCAACTTAAGTTATTCCCTTTCCACGGAGGCTTTTTGCCAATGCACGTGGGTTGATGCAGATAAAATGCAGGGGTCTCAAACACAAATCATCATAAGGCCCACATGAGGATTAGTATTGTAGCCCAAGGGCCACACCACTGAAACCGTTACATACAATGATATTACAAATATTGGTAATGATTGTGTCATTGAGGACAGCCAGAAATAGCCTGAGGGGCCACATGTGGCCTGTGAGCCATGTGTTTGAAACCACTGGGTTAAAGTAAACCAGAACATGGGGGAATGTCATTCCAGGGCCAACTATTTTTAGGGGCTCAGCATTCTGGAGCCCCTAAAAAATAGAATATGGAGCGAGAACACTGCATTCTGGGCCCACCATTTAAAAATAGTAGGTCCTGGAATGCAGAATTCCGGCTCCTTTTTTCTATTTCTGGGGGCAGAACGCTGAGTCCCTAAAAATAGTGGGCTCCGGAGTGGCATTCTCCCACATTCGGCAGGGCAGGGAGTTCTAAAAACTCCACCCCCACCCCAGCCTGGTTTCGCTGAGCATGCGCTGAGCATGCTCAGCAAGACCAGACTGTAGGCCAAAGTCTGCTCTCATTAAACATGCTCAGATGCTCTGAGTATGCTCAGTGAGACTAGGCTCTAGACTGAAGCCTCAGCCTGGGCTGGGGCCCCTCCACATATCATCCAGGAAAGGGATGGTATATGTATGGGAGGCAGGAGCTAGGGTGAGGGCAGGAGCTGGGGTGGTAGACGGGCATGTGCTGGGCAGTAATGGGGTGGGGTAGGTGTGTGTGGCAGAAGCTGAGATGGGGGCAGGTGTGTGGGGGGCATGAGCTGGGGTTGGAGGGCAGGCGTTTGGTTGTCAGAAGCTGGGGTGAGTGAGGAGGGCCCACACTAATGTAAGGGGGATGCACCAATTTAGGAGGGTTCAAGGGCCTGCCAAATTGTACCTTAACCCCTGATAAAATGAGAGGGAGTCCTGAGAGAGTGCAACTTCATAACAGGTACATTATGCAGCCTCCACCATTCTTCTCAACTTGCCTGGTGGTACTAAACATCAGTTCCACGGAAAGCCTGTGTGTGTTTGTGACAAAGGGGTATGGTACAACATGTTGACTTCAGTTGTTTATCTGGGGGTAAAGAGGGAAAGGTTTGGCCTTATTATTTAAAATTTCAGATATATTTTAATAGTGATTAAAATAATTGTACTTCTTATACCACTGAGTTATTATACCATCATCCTCCTTCTATCCTGTAACACCGTCAATCAGAATATTTAACCCTTTATTAGTGTGCAGATAATATCAGCAATGTTCAAATTTATAATATCTGGAAAGAATCTATTAGTGGTCCAGTAAATTATAATCCTTAACAATGGAGTATTTTTTGCATCAGCAACTCAGCCTTCCTCCATAACAAGACTGATCATTTTTCTGAGAGAATGCAAAGCTAAACTGCTTTGTTTCTGTCATAGAAGTGTCTTCAGCAATGATGCATGCTGGATTTAAAATATTTATTGAATCAACACAATTGTACAAAAATAGTCATTTTCACAGATAATTATGTCCAGTAATTACATGCCAAGGCATCTAGTCCTTCTCCTATGATACGCACACATGTGGAGTCTCATTAGGGATAATCAAGCTTATACATTTGAATTAAGGAGAGATGATGTAACAAACAAAAGCAAAACAAACGGACAAATCCTTTTGTGGATCAAGCTGTTATATGAATGCGCCTTTTCTAAAATCATAATAATTTTTATAACAGATGCAAGAATGCAGAAAGCTGTTTGGAGAGAAAAGGAAACCTAGAGAGGCTGGAAGAGAGCCCATAATGATAAAGAACAATGAGTAGGCTTGCTGGTCTGTTGATCTTGGATTTTCCCCAAGTACCAGATTTCCTATGAGCTGCTGTGTTTTTTTTTGTTTTGTTTTGTTTTTTCCTTGAAAGACAAGGACAAGAGAAAGAGAGCAAGTCACTGCAGCAATCAGGATTATTTTAAATCCAGAAAAGGAGCAAGGTGTACGCTGGTGCAAGGGATCAGTGTGCAGCTTTGTAAGTCCAAGGCAGGCTGGCACCTTTCATTGTGCTAATTGTGCAATGTCAGAATTTAGTGATCTCATTTGCAGTGCAGATTGTGCCCTGTTTAGAGGGTACCATGACTATAATAGGGATAATACAAAGTGCTTCTCTTATACTATTTTTATAATGCAGAAGAGGACTTTTTAATCTTTGGAGAACTGTTAAGGTACATGTGAGGTACACATTTAGGCCTATCTCTGGGAGCATGTGGTGATTCAGGAACTGATTAATTCTAGCACAAATTTAGAGGTGTCCATTTCAGTTTATCAAGGGCTAAACTTTGCCCTCAGATAGGCTGTGTTCTCACTGAAACCAATGGAAACCACATGTGTGTGCTTCAGGAAGCCAGATGACCCCCCCACCCCCACCCCATTTCTCTCACTTCAAAAATGGGGAGCTCCGCCTCATGTGCAAGTGGTGGCAAGGTGGGCTGAGCATAAATCCAGAAGCTAGGGACATTTGAATGACACTTCAGTGTATCACACAACTGCTGCCTTTGAACTGGTTACATCAGCTGTCCCTACCAGTTTCCCTACTTGTAAAACTGGGGAAATAATTAATCTAGTTAATGTATTTATTTGTCTAGGGATTTATATTACATTCCTCATTATATCATTAATGTTCAAATTGTGCTTTGAAGATGTTAAATATTACATCATTACATCTGACATTGCATGCTAAATTATTGTCTAACAATTGTTATATATTATTAATATAAGGCCATTGGTGCTCACTGGTACTTTGTAGGCATGAAAAAAAGAGAGCTCCTGACCTAAAGATTTCAGAGTCTAATTACTTTCTCTACTGTCAAGACGAAGAATATACATTCAGTTTCAGTCCAATTTTTCATATATTTTCCAGACTGTCTAAAACCACCCATTTTTAATGTCAGAAACCAGAAAAAGAAGAGAATTTGGCAAAAGGGAAATGAGTATTGCAAAAGACTTTATGGCTATGTCTACATCAGCCAAAATTAGTTTGCCTTTGTTAGGCCAAACTAAGAAATTCGAGGTTAGTTTGAACTAACCTCAGGTTAGTTTGAACCACCTCACACTTCTAAATTCGAACTAACCATTTTAATTTGAACTTCTTAAGTGCAAATTAAGCATTAGTCCTAGTCCACATCATGCCTAGTTTGAACTAAAGTTTGAACTAAGCAGTTAAATCGGGATTAAGTGATGGTAGTTATTAGTTTGAACTAAATGCTCCTTAGTTTGAACTAGGGAAACCTCCTTAATCTGGACTAATTTGCCAGTGTGGACATAGCCTATGAGTGAAGATATTTTCACTCTTCCCCTGGGACTTCACTGAAGATATCTCACCCTCATTAATATTGTTTAGAAGAACACCTCCAAATTTCCAAAGATGGGGATTAACCAGGAAACTCAATTGTCAACTGCATAGATAAAACTAAGGTATAGTAAAATATTTTGTTTAGTTCTATAACTCAAACATCTGAATACACTACAGAAGGTAAACTTTTGAGCTCTGATGCTTCAGGAAACTTGGGGGTGATGAAGCAGAAGTTTTTATAGGATTACCTTCACTATGAGAAGGTCCTTCTGTCTATCAAAAGTACTCAAGTGATGCCAATTACTATAGTATCTGACCACCTCAAAGATAGAAATTATCCTTATTTCATTCCTCATAGCTAGGGAAATACTTGTATCCTCATCTTGCAGATATAGCAGATAGCATAATAGACTTGTCAAAGCTTACACAAAAACCCTATAGCCAAGGAGGGTCTTGAACTCAGCCGGTTCTAAGTACAGTTGCCTGCTCTAACACCCAGACCATGCTTCTTCTTTTGTAACAGAGGTAGGATACTAGACTAGATGGACCACTGGTGTGTTCCAGTAGGGCAACCTCTATATTCCTTTAGATAATGGGAAAAAAAATCAGGATTTTTCAATACAGTGTTTTACATAAGCACCATTTTGGCTGTATTCTTAAGCTTATTCCTTCTTTCAGTCAGACTATTATTTGTTAATGCACCTGCCAAAACTCTGAAGAACACCCATCATAGAGGCTTAACTTCCTAACAGGATTCAACAAACCAATTAGCTCCTAATTAATTAATGGAAAACTATCAATGGCATGAGAGAATTGTTACCCGAGTTACTGATCTTCAGCAAGCATAATACTTTTGTAACTTCCAGATGGCTCAACTGGAGATACTTCATCATGGAAAATGGTAGCAGTATCTTCCACTTCATGATTGCAATCAAAAGTATATATCAATACAACATCACTAGGTTTTACAATGCAAATTTCTGTCACCTCCGCACAGGGTGTTTAGTGTAAATTTCCTCAACTGCATAATGAAGCATGCTCAACAAAAATATGCACAATTTGGTACACAGATCATGGATGGAGTGTTTGCTCAGACACATTCGGAGCACCATCTGGGAGACAAGTGTTTAGTTTTGCAACAGATTGCATAATTTTCATGTAGAATCTGGAGAAAAGCTCTAAATGCTTTAATAGATAGTTGATTTAGCATGCTTTTAATCTTTGTTTTGTGTTGTCTTAAAGGCTATGCATATGCTTTGAATGACAGAAGTAGTCATTAACTTATTACAGTGCTCATTCCTTTGCACAATTTGCTTTTTTCCTTTGTGAGTGTGTCTGTGTGCAGGCAATATTTCACTGTATAGAGTTAGTTTTCTCTGCTCATTGTAATTAATTGTAGTCAAAGCCAAGCATCTACTGCATATGTATGCCATTTGATTGATTGGATTAGAAATTTAATGTTGCACTTCATACATTAGCAATATTTCAATATAAAATGCACCAAGGACTTTGCTATCAGTAATAAGAATGTTTCAAGAACAACAAAAATGAGCACCTGAAGCATAAAGAATGACCTTGGCACGACTGAAATGCTTTATGCATAAACCACTGCTTAATAATATATTTAATCTGAGCTACCATATTAATGATCTAAAAAAGTTGTAGAAGAGTCCTAGTTTACAGACAAAGAAAGGAAGATTTCAGAACACAGAGACTAGCTCTCACTCCCCAAATTAAAAAAGCAACATACTTCACAAACTTGCTATTCATTATAAGGTTTAAATGGCATGCAACTTAACGTATCTGCAGCCTTCTGCATATCAGCAAAATGCCAGAAGGCCTCCGGTTTGCTCCTTGTAGTGCTTAGCAAAGGCATGGCAAGGCATAAACTTCAGACTCACACTGTTAGGATCTTTGATCCAGATATATAATCAAAATGTGACCCTTCATGACATATCAAAAAGACGTTCCGTATTAAGTGAAATTGTCATGAAAGAAAACAATGAGAGTCCAGCGTCACCTTAAAGACTAACAAATTCCTTTCAGCATAAGCTTTTGTGGGCTCCAACCCACTTTGTCAGATGTATAAAGTGGTAACCTCTGATGAGAGGTATACATATACCTGTCAGGATGGAGGACGACAAGTGGTAGCAAAGCCAGTTCAGTTAGACTAGATGAGACCCATTCTCACCAGTCGACAAGAAGGTAAAAATGTATGAACAGAGACAATTAGTTTTTGTAGTGGGCTAACCATTTCAAGTCCCTATTCAGACCCAGTCTGATTGCAGTAAGTTTGCAAATCACCTCCAGCTCTGCAATTTCATGAGAGAACATATGATGCTATGCCATGTTTCTAGTTTAGATAACTAGTAAATATCCACATGGCTTAGTCACCCATTCACCAGAATATTCATACTCCAGTCTGCTTTTGCTTGTGTGTTATATCCGAGAGCAAAATGACATCAAAATACTCCTGCACTGATTGACTTGTAATGCAATACACTGCAGTGTCTTTGAACCTTAAGCAATGATAATGTTTTCAAACCTGCTATAAACTGGGTCAGCCGTACAAAGAAATTGTAAAAAATGATGCAGTAATTCAATTTAGCACTGTGTGAAAACTGCACAGTAGCTGGATTAAAGGCACTGAAAATGAAGACAAGTGGTTCATTATTAACCCCTTAAGTCTTTTGCCTTCTGCTATTTCTGGGACTGTGTCATTTATTTCCAGCTCAGCATTGTAATTTCCAGCAACATGACTACAATGAATAAAAATCTATAAATGCTAATAGTATTGTCTCTCTACACATATACAATCAGGTTTCCTGAAAGAATTAACAATGTGCATGGAATAAACCAGAGTTCATTAGTAATACACACTCAATTTGATCTACTCTGCTGCAGATATAACAGAGAAGAAAAAAAAAGTTAGGAAAAGCACAATACAGTCACAGGAAAGATGTGATGTAAGGGAAAAAATAGCCATGTTAGACAAGAATGACAGTAGCTACTTAAATAGTCAAATAACATGAAACATAATTGGCATTAATGATACATGAGATCTTTGACTGTGGTTTGTATGTGGCAGATCTCTCTATTCATACCTTGTATAACTTGACGATTTAAACAGCTGGCCTCTTTATTAATGTGGCAGTTTTATCGACGTCCCAGCTCTGTGTGTCTAAAGAGTTTCATTTTCTGTCTTGGCTTTTGTATGTTGTGTGCTGCTGGTATGTGTGCCACTGTTTTGGATCAGCATGTATCCTCCGTCTGCTTGCAACACAATGGCACTCCACGCCAATGCTCACCTGATCCCAACTCAACTTTCAGAGGCAAAGTCAAAATGAGTAACAATCAAGAGAAAACAATCTAGAATAATTTAAAGAGCTAGGGGTGGGGAACCTTGCTCCTGGAAAGCAATTGTGCTTTTGTGCATGTGTGTCTAAAAAGAAAAAGCCTCTCTGAAATCTTTGTGTTGAGAGCCCAGATACATTCAGTTTAATTCAGCGAGGGCACCTACAACTCAATTGGAATGATAACAGACTGAAGTATAATTTTACTTCTGCTGCAGCCACAGAAACTGATCTTCTTCTGTCTACCCCTTTTTCAGTTGCTTAAAATTTTTTTCTCGCAGTAGCAATAGGGCAATATACAACTTTTCTTTGTACACAATAGCACCTTCCACAACTAGGCCAAAAGGTATGTAGATATAGTGAAAATAAAGGGAAATACTGACAAAGGAGAAGAGTCACTACCAATAGAATTAAAATTTTGGTCACTGATCAAACACAAACTTGGTTAAAAGCCAGGAGGTCTTAAGACTAGAGCCATTGTGTCAGCTCTGACTATCCCTAATGGGTATGCAGTAGAGTATGGCTAGGAATGTACAAAAGAATCTTTCCCATTTCCTACTCCATGGAAAGGCTAGGAATAGTGACAATGTGTACTTTCACAAGTGCACAGAAGTCACTTATTCTTCATCTGCCCTCCACCCCACATCTCAAAATGAGCAAGGAGTGGCACAGAAAAGGAGGTAAGCCATTGCATCCCTCCATGCCAACCTAAGGTGCAGCTCCTGTTCTCCAGCAGGAGAGGCCTGCTCTATCCTAAAGGCTTGTGCAATCTGTGATGTTACATAGTATAGCTAAAACTCAGGGAAAATCACATTTCATTGAGGCATAATCATAGTGCTCAGAATAGGGGGCTAAGACTCTGCACTGCACCCTATGATTATTAAACTTAGTGTATATCTATTAGCCTCTTATAGTAAACAAGGTACATCTTTGCTAAGTTGTCAATGAACAGTACAGAAATGTAACTATTTGTGGTACACCCAGAGGGCCAGTCCACACTAACAGCAAAATTTGATGGCAGTGGATGGGCGTTATGGAACCAACACAATATACCTTACCTAATTTCCCATTGAGTTCCTATACTCAGCTTTAGCACAGCATATTCACTGTGCTGTGTTGACAGGAAAATGTGCTCCCTTCAATGGAGTGCTACACCACTTGATGGGTTGGTTTCATTAAGTTCATTTTCAGTTTGACTAAGCGTGTCTTAACTGATGCTCAGTCAATAAAAAAAATGATGTGATGGTGGCAACTTTACAGCCATCATTGTGGAAATTGCTTAATTCAATGTTAATGATAGAAACAGATTATTTGATAGATTCAGATAGTTTTTCACAGACATAGGCCAATCTGCAAGAGCAGTTTAGACAGTCTATAGAAAGAGATCACTTAGTATGCATAAGCAGAACAAAGGGTGGAAAATATTTAAAGCTATGGCAGGGCTGGAATTGTTGCAATTGTCTCAAGAAAAAAGTGGGTGTTCACCTTATAAAGGTGAAGATAAGCATTAGCTACTTTACATCTTACCACATGTCTGAAACAGAAAATAAGAGAACAACAGAAAAAGAGACTGAAAAATACAGACTTGAGGAAGTGATAGCAGATTATGAGGAAGTGAAAGAAAGACTTGATTCAAGGTCAAAGCCTGGAGAGGCTCCTGAGGCAGTAGTAAACATCAAATGAGTCCTGGTCTATGAAAAATGAACAGTAGCATGATGATACAGATGCTTTTATGGTGTGGTAATGCCTTGCAGCTTCTCCTAAGCCTGATAGAACAGGTCTAGGATGTGTCTCTGCAAGAAGATAGGATTTACCATCATGATATCAGACATAAACGCTAATTTCCACTCCAGAATCATGGGAGGACGTGAAGCTTTTCTACTGGAAAAAAATTGTTAGTGATTAAATATTTAATTATAAACCATAGAATAAGTTAAAAGGCATGACAGACAACAATGTATAAATCATACTGGAAACATTTCTTTACCTTTCTGATTAACATGATTTTCTAGTATTAAAAGTGATGACTTTTTAAACTCAGTGTATATATTTGTGCATGGTTATGGTTTTTGTTTCTCTTTTAGAGCTCTATACGTTCAGTTGACGATAATTAGGGAAGTCAGTTTCACATTTATTTATCATCAGTACTACTTTGAAGTCCTTTGGGTTTCAAATTTTCAGTTTCAGACTGCAAATGAACTGTCCCTTAAAAAAAACAAAACCTGTTTTCATTTATTTAAAAACAACACAACAACAACAATGAAATCCAGAGGTGCAAGATTTTATAAAGCATTTTTTTATTCAAATGTAAAATTTGGAGCAGAACTTATTTTGATAGTGTATCTTTAAAGCAGTATTAGCAATCAAAAGCTAGGGTATTTTGAAATACAAAAATGACCAGAGCAAAAATAAATGGATTTATATATGGTTAAATCACCACACATGACTAATTCCATGAAATTGGGATTAGTTAAACCTTGAGCTGTTATTTTAACTGGGCAACACAGTTTTCGTCATGATCATACAAAAGGAGAGGTTCCAGGTTCAGAGTCATAATGTAAAAAGGATTTATGAGTAAAATTTAGTATGTTGAACTTCTTCCAAAGGGCAACTCTGCACTAATGACAGAAACATGTGAGCAGACACATACCTATGGATTAATTTTGAAAGATAATCCATGGCCTGATTAGAAAAAGATTTAAATATATGGAGTCAAATTTAACTGGGTGTCAGCATAGCGAAGATGAAGTTGTAACAATGTTTCTTCTTAACTACTTCAGCTAACAATTAAGCTCTGAATGAGTTATTTTAACAGAGGCAGTGGGTCTGTTAACATAGCCCAGTAAAGTCAAAACATAGCTTCACTTTTATTTATAATATTTTTCAGTAGAGATGGTATTTTAGATGCCTGATCCAAAAGCCCATTCAAATTAATGGAAAAACGCTCACTCATTTCAGTGGTCTTTGAATCAGGATCTAAGACAGGAAACAAATAAACTGTTATGTTAATATTTCATTTTTATGTGATTCATCATAAAAAAAGTGTTTGGTCCTGATTCACCAGTGCCTTGAACCATCTGTGCAAATTTATTGTCCATGAATAAATGCAAATGAATGAGTTCCAACGTTCATGTTAGTCTTGTTCAGCACAAGAAGCAAGGAGTCGTGTGGCACTTAAAGACTAACAGATTTATTTATTGCATGAGCTTTCAGGGGAGAAAATCCCACTTTGTCAGATGCTTTTAAAGGTTTTGTTAGCTTATCATCAATGACTTTTTTTTAATTTAAAATAAAAAAAATCTTCATCTAGTTCTTCCTAGCAATGAAAGAAGTCTATACAGTTGAAATGTCTAGGTTATAGCCGAGGATAGATCTCTGGGTATGGGTATCATCACCATAACCAATGAAATCAAATTTGGGGGTGGGGGTCCTGAATTACCTGGCCTGATGGATAGAAAGATGCAATAATGTGGTTTATTATTTTGTGGCTCAATAGAGGGAATTCAGAATCCAGGTGAGAAAATATAGCACGAAGACACACAGAAGATTAAAATAAATGATTTCAAGTGGCAGAGAACAGAAGACTCTTTCTAAATCAGTTCAGTCAGATTAGAATAGCAATTATTGCAAACAGAGTACTAAGAACCAACAAAAGCAAAATGGAAGACAGACCACTCTGCTGTGATAAGATGGTCACTCAGGACCATACCAGGTGCTGCATCAGTAATTAAGCTATGTAGGGAAACCTGACTGGAATTTTTGCACATCAAGAGCATTGCTGAGTTCTTCTGATTTTATGCGGACACCAACTGTTCAATAATCTTTGCTAGAATACAGCTACAGCGTATTTCTAGGGCTCCTAGTCAGCACCCCTGGAGTTCTCAAGCCTCTAAGATGCTTTTGAAAAAACGAGCCAGTAAAATGTATTTAAGAGTTTGCTTTGGGCCAAATATCAATCAAGCCTTCTAAAGAAAGAGTCTTTTAAAAGTGACAGTCTGAGACTCTGTGTCTGACCTCTCCTTCTCCGCTTGCTTCTTCCTTTACCTTTTCTACTACAGTTACCAGTCAGATCTCTGGCTCACCTCACAAATACCAAAAAACACAATTTATCTGGAGCTCTGGGAGACCTGTTTGCTGCACTCTGTCTCTCCTGTGGAATTTAAACTTGCTGCAAACAACAATCAATTTGTAGTAGATCAGTACTCCCTGAGGTTGTGAACTCATCAGCTCTCAGGAGCCAAACAAGGTTGAGACTGGTCAGTAATTGGATCAAAGACATCCAAGGAAATCCCAAGGGTGTTATGTTACTGATGAGTCACTAGTAGGAAGAAATCTCTATGCCTCAGCACTGAACCTGTCATATGTTTAGTTTACAGTGACCATGGAGTGCATCTTGTAATTGAGATTTAAAAAAGTCATATGGCACTTTTCGCCTTGAGAAAGAGATTAATTGAATGGCATGGCCAAATTGTGGGGCACATAATTATATTCTGTGTTCAGTTTTCAGTGGATGCAACAGTCTTTCTCGTACGTGCTACCCTAAACTGCCATGTAAGATTTCCCTTGCTGTTAAGCAGCTGCTGTGGGCCATCCCAAAAATTGCTGCATTTTAATGTTGACTAATGAGAGTCATCATATATAGTTGTGAATCACTTTAGGATGAAATGAACAATGAAATGTCCTAGAAGTATATGTAACGTGTTCTTTTCTCCAGCGAAGTGCTTTGAGGAACTAAGCCTTTCGGCTCAGTTATGCCCAGTCCCCTGGACAGATATAAAAGGGATAACAGAGAAGATGCACAAAGATTATGCAAGTTAAGCGCCACAGACACTGCCACGTTTCCCAGAGGTGGCAGTCAAGGGAAAAAGGAGGAATAGCCCAGCAAAACATGTGGGGAGTTTCTGTACATCAGTTGTGTGTTGACTGCACTCCTTCATGCTTCAGGAGGCATTTTGCCAGTCTGAAACTGCCACTGGAACTTTTGCAGTGAATAATAACAGAATAAATTAATGTCACTATGAAGCCTGTATGCCCTTAAAGACTTTTGTATGTGTTTAAATGATCTGACTGTTGCACGGGAATCTGCAAAGGTCTTACTAATATTGATAGCCAGAAAACCCATGCCTTACACCAGTACAGAATACTCTCATTACAATAAAAAAAACCATTAGACTTTGTTCAGTTGATGACCTTCATCTATGACCAGCAGACATATTCTATTCTCCAGGCTGGCTTTAGATATTATTAAAGTTCAGATTTTTAAATGGGAGTATGCAAAGTGCACTCAAAATCATATGCAGTCCCATTGGAACATCAGGGACAAATTAACAAGCAAAGATGTGCTGGCATAGCAGAGAGTTTTGTCACTACAACTAAATGCCTGTAAAAAAAAAAAATCATTTTTTGGGAAGCAAAGTGCCATTTTAGTTACATTTGTGTTCCTCCTCCAGACTTCTGACAGGATATTTTCAGAAGAAAAATTAAATGCCTTAGAAAATGTTTAAACATAATATTGAAAATGTTATGAATATTGAATAGTATCTTCATGTGTTTGATCCTGAGATGAAGTGTTAGATTCACTAGCATGTATGATTTCACCACGGATGCGACATGCAAAACTGGCACTTGATTTTCCAGGAACTGACTTGCTGCCTTTGAAGTCTAGATCATGCCATATCTGTTGCACCTACACAATAAATTTAGCAACATAAAAAGGAGAACGTGGGCGGGGGGAGGACCCATAACTTCAACATTGTCATAGGAGGAAGAGAGCAATGAATCAAAGAAAAATGGAAAACTAACAGGGACGATATACAAATAATAAAAGGCACTTCAACCTCAATCTCAGGCCCTGGCAAGCAAAAGACAGCCTGAAGGCTGTGGGAAAGGGGGAAGGAAATAGCTTCAGGCAAGTGAAGAGTAATTCTTCATGCTATGGAAAAGGCTTTACCTTCATTGCATGAGGCCCTACTCTAGAAAAGGTGCTTACGCATAGGGTAGACTTTAATCAACTGTTCACATTTGGTTGATTTTAATGAGAATTGAACTAACAATTAAAGTTAACTCCATTCTTAAGAACCCCTCCTGAACAGAGATACTGTCCTGAATGAGGTCCCAAAAAAACGTTATTTCAAGTTTAGCTTCTTCCAGATATACACAAATGGTACACATCTGGCAGAATCTAGTGGAAAAGGTAAATAGCTGCTTTATGACTATCTCAAAGGATATGGAAAATAAAAGATTATGAGAGAGCAAGGTGTCTGTGGAGTCCTTTAATCTTCATCTTGTAACAGAATAACGGCAATCATGGTAAGTAGTATAATGGAAATCTCATTATGCTACACACAATATACATTTTATATAATGTGTCTCTGTGTGTAGAGTATTATGGTTGTATTAGTGTGTGTTTTCACTAGCCACACAAATACAATAATTTGTAAGTATATCTATGAGTATGTGATTGTAGAAAAGTCTGTTTCACAAAGTAGCTTTCATTCTGGCTTTATGTCATCTCAGTGATAATACTTTCCTCTGATAGATATTCCAAGGAAGCATATTGCATTCCAATGAAAGAACATAACAATAAGATGAAAAAGAGGTATCCCAACAGCATGTTGTGCTCCTAAAGGAGCATCATTGTTAAGTTAGAATTTGTCAGGGACGTGGGCTAGACTCACATTTATTTAATCTCACTGTTGGTCTGGGTTTTGAGTACAATTTATTCCTCTTTGCTTGGTTTGTGTTGTAGGTAACTCCTGATGTATGGCTATGTCTACACCTACAAAATTAATTCAAAATAATTATTTTAATTCAAAAGAATCATTTCAAATTAGCACTACTTCTAATTTATTATTTCTAATTAGAAGTCCAGAGAAGACTCTCTGATGCAAAATAAGGTAGAAGTTATTATTTCAAAATAGAAAGTACTCACTAGATTTTCTAATTTGAAATAGGGGAAGGCAGGCAAAAGAATAGGGACATTATTTCAAACTAAGCCTATTTTGTGACTTAGAATGGCTTATTTCAAAATAATAATTTCAAATTAAGTGCTATTTCAAAATAAAAACAGCTTTTATTATTTCAAAATAGCATTTTGTTATTTCAAAATAAAGAAATGCTTACTTCAAACTAGCAAAATGCATGCATGGGCAGGAAAAAAGATATTTTGAAATAAACCTCCTTATTTTGAAATAACTTCTAAGTGTAAACATACTCTGTGAGAGTTATTAGACGAGTTATTGGGTGGAAATGTATGGATTGTAGTATGACAGAGACAGAGTAGTCCCTTCTGACCTTAAAAACTATGAGAGACTTGGAATATTTGATGACATGAAGGATAATAGCATTTGTACTTTTTTACATTGTCAAAACATCTTATTAACCTCAATAAATTAATTCCTACAGCATGCCTGTGAGGAATGTAAATAGATGTATTCTCATTTTCCTGAAGTCTAAAAATGTTAAATGGCTTATTTAAAGGGAAAAGAAATAGTCAGAGCCAAGACTAAAATTTAGGAATTGCTGTCTCAATCTTGTGCTCCTATCACTAACCCATGGCTCTTTCTGAGCCTGATGTAAAATCCCACTGAAGAAAACTGAAAGGCTTCCATAAATGTCAATGAATGAAGTTCATTGAAAGTGGAATGACTGTTAGTTTGCTCTGCTATTATGATAATACACTATATTTCAACATTAATGTGTCATAGAAGTAAATAATTCTTTTTCCCCCCTTAGTCACCTAGAGATCATTTGAAACAGATTAAACCCAAATTCCAAAAGCATTTTAAAAAGGTAAAATTATCTACCTATGCAGGTTGATTAACTGCAAATGAAGTTCCCCAAACTGGACTTAACATATTCATGCTCATGTACCTGCCAGCCAGTGTAGTTTAGCTGGTTGGATTTATCATAGCAGTGCCCACAGCACTCATGTACCTTTCCCGTCTTTCCTGCACGTTCTGAGGGTGAAGCTGTAAAAGCTGGTAGGGCACCTCATGCCACCTCAATTCCTTCCACCACTTTCTCAGAGTCAAGATTTTATTATGCCTCTGAGGATAAGCAGAAAATTGTCTATATATGAAATAAAGAGTTGAAGAGACTCCTAAAGTTCTTTGTTCCTATTGAGATAGTAAACTAAAGCTTCTTTAGCATCTAAATTTTATATTTCTGACTCCAGTGCATGACTGTGAAGTCTACAAAATAAAACTGGTGGATGAGTCATTTAGCTAATGTGACATTCCATCTTGAGAAAGAAGTTAGAGTAAGGACAAAGCATAACTTTATGAAAAACAATAAATGGTAGATGCAATTTAAGGGCATATAACTTGATCACTTGAATGGTTGACATCATGGCTATAATAAAAACTGTTTTAACAGACAGGTGGGACATAGAACAATTTCCCATGGATTCCACTGGAGGATTCATGACATTCATCCATGACTAAATTAATGTCCCTAGTGGTAACTAAGTATTTTATTACTGGATACATATTAAGTTCTTTCATGTATTTCTTAACTGTTCTATGAACAGAGATAGGCTTGTTATCTATGAGCACGTGATGTGCACTGATAGCTGGTAAGTGTACTTTCAAAGAAAAAATGGAGAGACCTGAGAGCTTCAAATGAAGTATTCAAGCATATCTTGACTTGGTGCCAGTGGTAGATCAATATGTTTCTTACAAATCTGCCTTATTAACCTAGTCCACTTGAGATCATAACACCTTCTAGTTGATTGTTTTCTTGAAGTAATCAATATATGCTACACTTCTGAAAGCCAAGACTTTTCAAGGTCATTAAAGTCTTATATCCCATTCAGGTAGGTATAGTGATGGAGGGTACAGGTGATAATTTTTCCCATCATGTTGATATAAAGGGTCATAGAATAATAGAATCATAGAGTTAGAATGGACCCCATGGGTAATCTAAACTAACCCACAAGCAAGATGCAGAATTTGTGTCCAAGCCACCCTAGACAGATGGCTAGCCAGCCTCTTCTTGAAAATCTCCATTTAAAGAGCTTCCACAGTTGCCCTAGGCATTTTGCTCCATTCTCCTTCATCTTACAATTGGGAAGATTTTCTTGAGATTTGGTATAAATTCACTGTGCTGTACTTGGAACCAATCACATCTTGTTCTGCCCTTTCTAGCAAGAGAAAACAATCCTTCATCTTTTTTTATGGCAGTCTTTCAAGTATTTGAAGACTGCTATCATGTCCATCCTTAACAAACTAAATACAGTTCCTTCAGCCTTCGTTCTTATAACAACATGCAGAAACAGAATTTCTGGTATAGGCATTGTGCTTCCTCAGATCCAATGTCAGATAAAGTGCACAGTCTTACATTTGTATCAGAAAATATTTGGTGTAGAAGACCTAATTTCTGAACTCCCTTGGATCCTTCTTTATTGCTTCTGCTTGCAACAGAGATTGAATTTCCAGTCTTGGTGTGAAGAGATTTTGTGTGTGCATGTGTGTGTGCATGAGAGGGAGAGAGAAGGGTCCCTCAGTAAGAAAGGGATTGAGCAGGGGTGGGGTGGGGATGAAGCACAGGTGAGGACATTTGGGTGTAGGAAGGTCTTTGAACCAGATTTCATAACTGTTTAGAGTATCATCTTCCTAGCCATATGCCCAAAGTGATGGAATTCTAAATGTTGACAAAATGAAAAAGCCAATGTCCAAAAATTGGGGAGATAAGGTTAGTGCAAAGTGGGATGAAGCTCTCAATTCTTAGATCCAGCTTGAAGTCTTCAATTTGAAATAGATATCAATGGCTGTTTTCCCTTCATTTTGCTGTTTTAAATGTCTCCTTTGCTAAGGTTCTGAACAGGAGGGTTGCCCTATACTAAGACAGCAGAAGTATGAAAAAATGACTAAATGTGGCCATTTCTTTTTAGTGCAGCAAAGATGGCTGATTTTGCATTTCTGGCTCCAGTCACAGACCACAAGAAATTGGAAACTCAGGAAGCGACTGGGCCCAAAACACACAGAAATAACCCAGGTTCTTAAGGGGGGCCCACACACTGTGATTTGTCCAAGTACTGAAGCCTGATGAGTAGCCATACATGCTACACCCATCCCCAAAGTTCTTACTCAGGGTAAATTTCCTACTCTGACTCAGTCCCTCTACTGCATGATCAGGGGGAGTCTTGCATGGTCAAAGACTGAAAGATCAGAATTATAAAAGGTCATTTCTCTTGCAAATCAAACTGTTGTCTGCAATACTAATCTTTGAGCAGTTTGTTACACCGATCTGTTGAATATTGTATTATTAGTAGACTTCCAACATTTCACTCCTCACTTTAACAATTTGTCCACTATACAAGCTTCAAACATGCCTGCAAATCCTTCAACAAAGATAGGTCCTAAACATCAGTCTTCCTTGCATTGTCAGAGAACTGGAGATGGTAGAAGTATTTATCATCATATACATTTTGCTTCTTTCTTTAAAACTCTAAAAGAACCATTCTCTGGTTTTCTCCCCTGTTCTATTAACATTTCTTTTATAACCAGGTAACCCACAGTCATAGAGTCTAGGACATTTCTGACATTTTGGAAGTAGTTCTGATTATGAGGTTCTGAGAAATCACCCAAAAGCTGCATTTTAGCTGTGCTGTGTTGCTATTGCTTTCAGATCTAATCTCTTCCTAGAGGATGCTTTGTCCCTAATCACTCTCTGATGACCTGACCTCCTTCCATGACAAAATACAGCTCTTGGCATGCCTGGAAATTTGTAGTTCTTAGCCTAAGAGTGGATACAACAGTGCATCAGTGGCGTTGCTGGTGCTGGGCATAGGGGGCGTGAGCCCCAAGTCCCAGCACCAGTGCCTTGGGTCTGCTGTGGGGTCACCCATGGTGGTGGCTGTCTTCCCACCCCCATCCCTGGCTGGGAGTCTACGGCCAGGGTGCCCATGGTGGCATCTGTCTTCCCCATCCCCAGCCAGGGGTCCAGGGCTGAGCTGCCCACGACAGTAGTCCAATCTGGGCCCTACCCTGGACCCCAGGGCAGGACCGGGTCTGGGCCCCAAATCAGGATTGGGGAGGGCCCTGCAGGGCCTGGGTCTTTTCCTGGGCCTGTGTCGCTCCTCCTATGCATGAGTCTTTAAGTGTTATTTGTCTTAATTCTGCTCGATTTGAACACCAGCCCCACGCAGAATGTTTGTGTCTATGGGGGGACAGGGGGGAGAAGGTTTGGAGGCAAATTTCAAGTGCCCGGAATCTCTCTTCCGAGGTACAATATGTAATACCTATTCCAGTGTCACAACAGGACATTTATGTTTCCAATTGAAACTATAAATAAGCAGGAGAATTTCCCTCATCCATGGAGTAGTAAGCTGAAAAAATACATGTAAAAAAACTACTCAACTGACTTTTGTGTAGCTTTTGCAAAGAAATTAATATAAAGCCTTGCTAATCCATAAGCCCATAATATATGTGTAATCACATATGAACGTAGAGTCAGTCCCTCTCCACTTTGAAGCAAAATGGTAATGTAGTAAGGTATCAAAAACTTCCTTACTGTTATAGCATATGCTACAGAACAGATACAATCATACTCTTGAACATCTGAATTTACATAGTTAAAATTTACACTTGTCAACTGAGGGCTGGATTCAAAGTTCACTGAAGCCCAGGGGAAGAGTCTCTTTCCATTATCTTCATTGGTCTTTAGGCAAGGAATTTCAAGATAAAAGGAGATTTTCAAAAAAACACTGAAAATTGAGAACTGGAAAGGACCTATCTTACACTTATGACTGAAAATCTTCAAAAACATGTTTAGTCATTAAATCTTTTATTTGCAATAACTCTCCCTGCAATTAATGCATATTACTAGATTTGACTGTATACACAGATTTTTTAGAAAGATCCAGACTTTGTAGTTCCAAGAAATAACCACTATTGATTTAGTCCTTTTACTATATCCTATGTGAAAATCATTCATTTTTAGCCTCACATTATGTATGATTAGTACACAAATAGCTCACTACAGATATTTTGGAAGATTCAATATAAAGTGCAGTGGAAGTGACTTCAAAATCCAAATATTAATTTTGTCAAAATATATCAGCTACGTATAGCCATTAAATAGATAATTGAAAATTATATACCCTGGGGACAAGGTAACTTGAGTTTTCTTTATGTGATAAAATATTTCTCATGTGTAGGTCAGTGACTTGAATCTGACCAAAATTATTTTCTACTCAAAGTTGTTGTTTGTTGATTATTTAATTGCCTTGTTTAATAAAGTGTTAAGTCTCATACCAGTTCTTAATGCACAAGTATTGACCTTAGCAATCAGGTCAAAACAAATCATTCAGATTGGTTTTGCAGAGTAGCACTAAACTGAGCAATAAAAAATGCTTTTCTATCTCATCACCTTCGGGTTTGCCTTTCAGGTCAGGGTTGGGGTTGAGGTTTAATGCATATCAACACAAGGAAGCTTCCATTGCTGTTTACAAGTTCCAAAGGAGCAGCTGTGTTAGTCTTGCTCAGCAAAACAAACAAGAAGTCTTGTGGCACTTTTAAAGACTAACAAATGTACTTATTTCATGAGCTTTTATGACCCATCTTCAAGTGACTGACAAAGTGGGATTTTCTCCCACCAAAGCTCATGCAATAAATAATTTTTTAATCTTTAAAAGGGCTACAGGACTGTTTTATTCATTCCTATTATCCTTCTAGGACATATTCTGTAGGCAGAGGTCTTCCGTTTTCAGTCTTGTACACCTGGCATCCTTCTACGAGCATTATATACGCTTAGAAATACTCTTACTCTTTTTGTCATAATAAACTATTAGTTTTCCTTTCAATATACACATAAAATCCCTGACTCCAAAGAAGGCAAGTGGAGTCAAAATGAGTTCTTTTCCTTCATTTATATCACCCGTTCCAAGAAAATCAAATATTTTACGATGTCAACTTAACAATAAGCACATTTTATGTTTAGTACAATGTGAACTAGGGCCTTATAAACTTTTATCACCTTCTTTTAACTAGAATAAATGAATAACTCCTAAGTAAGAAACAGCACAGAAAACTGCTCCGCCTGAGAGTCCTGTGCTTGTATGAAGGTTGCACAAACTGCTATGACTGATATTTTTCCTCTGTAACACTAACACAAATATTGTATTCTAATATGGGCTCTTTGTGATAATATCAAATACATTCTAGATTTTGGTCTTCTAGAAACACATGTACATTAAGGAAACAAAACCAAAACCTTTTCCTATGCTGACTGTAATACAGATGCATAGAAGAAAGAAGTGAGTTGTATCCATGATAAGATGCTTAGTTCTGGCACTTTCAATAAGGTGGAATAGCATTGCCCAAGTCACTGTGGCACTAGTGAGTAAAGTAGTATTCCATGGTTATCCAGATGCTGGAAGAAGGTACACAATGACTTTACCTGTCTTCCATCCATGTATCATACATGTCATATATGTTTTTTTTAAATGCTGATTTACAGAATTTTAACACAGAAAAACACTACTTTTCCAGCATCCTGGACAATCTCTTTATATATGGTATTTTTTAACACAAAATAAATTTCCTTCCTTAACTGTCACTTTGAAAATATCTGTTCTATGATTGTAGCAACGTCTGGTTTTTACATACGCCAAAAATTAAATGTGTAGCTTGTGACATTAAATAGTTACATTCTAAAATAAAAAGAGAGAAAACGAAATATTTGTCCTGCATTCCTTGTCTACTCCAGGCAGATATTTTATTGTGTTTAGAGTAAAGACTAATTCAGAGGAAGGCTTTTATTGTCTCCAGTACTGCATCTTCTGTCAGGAAAGTCTGTTCTCATTACTGAGTGAAGGGTAATTAAGCCTTTACGTAGTAATCCCTCCCCATCAGAACAAAATGTATGAAGAGTATACGAGCACCAATCTCCACATTCATTATTTTGCTTTTAAACGTGCCAAACTGCTTTGGACTAATTTGAATGAACACAAACAACAGCATTTAATATTTAGTAGTGTTTGTGTGTTAGAGAGTCAGGCGTTTTTACAGAATTCGTTTTCAAGCTTCAGGGGTGAAGTAGCAATTCATGGTTAACATGTTGCTAACTTTAATATTTCCCCCCACCCCCAAGAGCTTGCAGGAATGACATGAAAAAGCCAAATGACCAAGACAACAATGTTTAGCAAATCACAGTCACCTGGCACACCATTGTTTTGTATAGGGCAGTTTCTCACTAGCACTGGTCCATGTGATCCCCTGACAGTTAAGAAAGGCAGTAAACTGGTCCCTGGTTGAAAAAACGGTTGAGAAACACTGGTACAGAGTAGAACTAAAGCATAACAGTTCAGCCAGTGTGCTGCTCTTATATATTTGATAGGCAGCTCGTCCTGTGCAGAGGGTGTGCACAAAGCCTATGTGTAACCCGCACATACTCAGTGTGATGTTCTGTCCCTCTCTGTGGTAACAGAATAGCACAGAGAAGGCTGAACTTGCAATAACCTTGGGTAATACTTTTAATAATCTCTTAGCTCAGTCAGAGGGTCACAGTTTAAACTTCGGAGACCCTAAATTCAATCCCTGCTGCCGAAAACCCACCCAGGTGTCCAGTATTGCATATGTTCCAGTTAAATCCATTCCAGCCATTCATTGCCTCAAAACAGTGCTTAAAACAGGTTGATAGGCCTTGGAGAAGCCCTCTGCACAGGGATAAATTTCATAAATTGTGTATGTCAGTGAAAGTTCCAAAATACTTTGCCAATCTAGGCCCAGGTTCAGGGTAATGATGGTTCTTATAACACTCAAAAATCCAAGAGATTAAAAAAAAATTAAAAAAGGACTGATTTTGTTTCTCCCCCCTGCCCTTGCTACTGTAGCAGTAGACAGGATGATGAAGCCAAATAGTTACAAAATGCATTGATCATTCTCAATGGTTATGTCTACACTCGCAAGTTAGTCCAGACTAACTTAACCCATGGCCACAATAGTCTTTCCCTAGTTCAAACTAAGAAAAGCTTAGATCGAACTTGTTAGTTTTGGTGGTTAGTCTGGACTTAAGCGCTTAGTTCAAACTAGGCACAGTGTGGCCATGGACTAACATTTAGTTTAAACTTAAGGAGTTCGAACTAAGCCAGTTAGTTTGAACTAACCATGAGTTATAGTTTGACCTAAGCATTAGTTTGAACTAGGACACGTGGTTAGTTCGAACTTATAAGCATGAGGTTCATTTGAACTAACCTGACGTTAGTTCGAACTAATCTCGAACTTCTTAGATAGGACTAACTAGTCTGAATTAACTTTTGCTGATGTAGACATAGCCAATGAGTCAAGTCAATCTATCACCCAGTGAATTTTCTCAGACTGGCTTTTTCTACAAATCATGTTTACAAACTGGCAGGCTGTTCTGATGTGCATGTAGATAAAAGGTGAAATGCGAAGAGAAGAGCAGGGAACACAGAAGAGCTAGATCCTCCATTAATGATCATGGACACTAACTTGTTCCTGGTTAAGAATGAGTGCAATGGAAATATATAGTTAAATATTTGATTCACTGAGGATCTCATTTAAACCCATGCTATCTAAAATATGCTGGGTATCTACCCAGATACCTTTTTATTGTCAACTCTTGGAAATGTGAGAGCAGATGCACAAGGAAGCATAGACTCTCTGTGTACAGGATGAGGTCAGCCCATGGAATATATATTTTTTCTATTAGAGTCCACGCTTCCAAAAAGGTGAACTGCTAGTCTTTTACAACTTTTTGCTTGCTTTATGAACCCCATCTTCCTTGACTCCCCATGTCCTACCTCCTCAAAAATTGCAGCTGAGTAAAACTCTAGCTAGCATGAATGTGGTGCAGAGGGAGTACCCTTTGCTTGCTGAGTGAAATGCAGAATGACATGAAACATCCAGCTCAGCTTCCTTTAGGGTGTTTAAGACAAGGAACTCATTTTCTGGATGAAATTCAGACAGTGACACTGTCAGCAGCAACTGTGTCTGCTCAGGTTCTCTCAGCAGGAGGGACGGGGAGGGTGGCTACAGTGGGAAACCACTCAAAAAGTGCTGACTTGCAATGAACTGAGGAAGATACAGAAGTTAACAGTGACTCCTCAAGATGTTGTACCAGTGCAAATAATTAAACAGTATAGATATGATGCAAATAATCAAATGATATAGAATATGTATTACAATTAACATGAAGTTAAGTTGGGGAGTCCAATTTTCAATCTTATAGTCTTTAATAAGCATTTATGTATTATTTAGATTTTCAAACAGGGCTGGCTTACCCAGCATGGAGGCCCCAGGCTGCCTCCCACCATTGGCCCACCCCCCCACCTGGGACTAGATCCACCATCGCTGAGTCCAGACCCCCACCTCACCTCTTCTTGCTGGGCAGGGGGTTGAAACTGGACTAGGTGGCCAAGGAGCAGGGCAGGACCACAGAGCCCGGTCTCTGGCTCCAAGGTCCTGCCTGCCACCACAGAAGTGGTAGGGCTGACAGAGCTCCTGCCCTGCTGGTGCTGAGCAGGGCAAGGGGTGCTGGGCTATCATAGTGGGTTTGGGGGCTGGAGCCTTGGATCTCCCTTTCAGCCAGGGGCCAGGGCTTAAACCCCTAAAGCCCACATGATTATACAGCCCTGTTTTCAAAGAAGCTTTTATCACAGTAAATATTTATTTTAAATTCCTGTATGTTAGCAAGAACATTCAAGTGAGGATTTCGACAACCCAGTTAGGTGCTAAGATTTTAAAATTAGGGCAGTAGGAGAAATACGACACATATGCTTCAAAAAAAGGTGGTATCAGTAAAAAATCACTATATTATGTCAGTGATTAGGAAAGATACGTCTAACATGGAAGTCCTGTGTGGAAGCCTTAACAGCCCTCAATTCTACATCCTGTAACATATACCTACAATGAAGTCCTATCAATAATCCCATACAGCAACCTTCCAGGTCTTACTTGTGGCATTCAGGCAAAGGTTCTGGGACTTGTATCTTCTCCCTTTCATTCTGACTCCCACTTCACTTCTGAACAGATTTCCTCACTTGTTTATAGATTCATAGATGCTGAGGCCGTAAGAGACCACCATGATTATCTAATCTGAGCTCCTGAATCATAAAAGCTGCTAACCTTACCCCATATAATTTCTGGAGCTTATCCTTTAGGGAGGAAAGAAACCAAATTTAATTTAAATATAGCCAGTGATAGAGAATCCACCATGACCTTTGTTAAATTGTCCTAATGGTTAATTATCCTTGTTATTAAAAATGTATGCCTTATTTCCAATCTCAATTTGTCTATTTTAAACTTCAAGCTATTGGATCATGTTACTGAAAAGCCCATTTAAAAAAATTATTATTCCTTATGTAGGTGCCATGTGCTACTCTCAATCTCACTCAGGCTATTTATTGTTGCCTCACATATTGTACTGTATGGGAT
The DNA here is from genome assembly GCA_007922195.1 of Podocnemis expansa. NCBI lineage: Eukaryota > Metazoa > Chordata > Testudines > Podocnemididae > Podocnemis > Podocnemis expansa. Next base: position 10,781,265 of record ML682028.1, read on the forward strand.
GCATTCTTGATCTCCTCCTCTTGCTACTGGTTTAAACTATTTGCTTTTTGAGATGCCTTGACCAGGTCCACACCTTCATCTCTTCCACTGCAACCTTGCCTCCCCTTACAGAAACTCCCTAACCATAACTGTTTATTCATTCGCCGGAAATTCATCCTTGTGCACAAAAGCAAAAAGTCTGAAGACCTAAGTGGGACATAAATGGTGCACAGGCCACAGACAGCATGAAATTTTACTCTTCAATTCATATGAGGAGGAGACCTACTTAACATCTTGATAGCTTTTATAGAAAATACACACATTGCTAAAATAAAAGTTAATCTCAATATTAGAGCAGGGCAGGCAGTGCTATTTAAACAGAAGATATAGAAAATATTTAGCATGTGAGTCTCAGAGACTTTGAGATCAATGTTAAATAAGAACTGGTGGTGTATCTGAAAATAACCTAGGGATATTTGAAACTCCCTCAGGACATTAAGAAAGTGATGGATATTAATATGTTTAGCATTTACCCAGCACTTACTTGTTGGAGTGGTTCAGTAAACAAAGCAACTTCTGCTAACATGGGACCAATTAACATAGCAGTGCATGCCATGATTTGCAGATCATCAAACCTTTGATTAGAAGTGCTACAGAGGATTTGTTTTCCCCGTAAGGAGGGAGAGAATTTTTCCCTTCCCTGCTACACAAATAAAAATATCCCCTCTGTTTACAGCAGCTAGGGGGGAGAGGAGAAGGCCATGGAAGAATATAGGTTTTGCAGGAGAGTGTGGTCATTGTGCTTTTTTTTGTTGCTGTTGTTGTTTTGTCCCTCCTTGCACCATCATTTCATGACTCTGGCAAGCACTCTCACATCCATGATTTGATGGTACATAATACAATTTCTCATTTTCCTCTGTGCTCAACCCACAGATTAAATTGTACTTTGGCACATGGTTCTAATATAGGTGAAGAAAATTGTATGAATTAACACCAAGCATAAAGAGACACAATGAACCTGATTCTGTGTTAATGAAACAGCTTCTGTAAATATGCAAAGCCACTAGCAGGAGTAAAGGACAAACTGGAGGAACATACATCTGAGCCCTTTCTTTGAATCTTGAGAACTGCAATGAAGCCAATGTCTGCATAGAAACACTCAGGCTGTGTCTATACATAAGCAGTTAAAGTGATTAAACTTAAAGTGATCTAATTGAATCACTATAAAAATCATTAAATCGATTTAAGTTAAATTGATTTAACAGGTCAACACCAAAAAATTCAAACCCAACTACCATGTCCAGATACATGACTTACTAGTTTGACATAGGAGACGGGCACCATGGGAGGTGTGGCAAGATGGCCCCCTTGAAGAGCCATGCCCCCACCCAATACATGAAAAGAGAAAGGCACCCCATGAAGGAGAAGGGCATACATGTTAGATTAAAACAATCATTAAACCAAAATAACACCTCTCACCAGGGTTACTGCGATTTAGTGGTTTCAATCTAAGCATTGTTTCGATGGAAAATGAGGTTTTATTGAGTCGCTATAACTTCATTTATTTTGAAATGATGGAACTCATTGTTTCAAAATAAGAAAATGTTGTGTGGACCTAATGCTTTTAAAATTGAAATAACCAGTGTTATTTCAATTTAAAACCTGTGTGTGGACATACCCCCATTCTCCATTGATATTTGTCCTTTCACTTACCTAGCAAGGAGTCTGGTGGCACTTTTAGAGACTAACAAATTTATTTATTGCATGAGCTTTCATGGGAGAAAATCCCACTTTGTCTGATGAAGTGGGATTCTCTCTCTCACGAAAGCTCATGTGACAAATAAATTTGTTAGTGTTGAAAAGCACCACAGGACTCCTCGTTTGTTGTGCTGAGCTAAACTAACACAGTTACCCCTTTGGAACTTTTGTTTTCCTATTGCTGAGTGAAATTCGCCCCGGTGCAATGTACCACTGCAAGGCATATTCAACATGCAAATCTTACTTAATTCCCTCCATATAAAGCAGCTGCCTTTAGCCCCTCCTCCCCATGCCATTATCCGTCTTAATTAGGTAACTTGAGCAGTACACAACACCGTAATGACCTTCTGCCCATAAGTCAGCTTCACTTTCTTAAAAGTAACAAAGCAGACATGTAAGGTGTCCAAAACTCATTTCCGTCTAGTGATGAAGACTTAGCTGTGTCTGTTAGTTGCCTCGCTTCATAAATGCACCAGGGCTGAAAAATATTGTTCTTGCAGCTGCCCTCTGTAAAAGATTTTCAAGATCAAGAGACAAATGTAATTTGTCAGAGACAGAGTGCTATAGATCAATTAGACAGACCAAGGCTGTCAGTCCTAGTGTAGCTTCTCCTAGCATAATGAGAGGAAGCTCCATTTAGCTCACCTGGTAGAGCAATTGCCTTCAGACCACTAGTGTCCCAGGATGAGCCTCAGCTGCAGTAACATTCAGGATATGCACATAATATTCCATGCACTGCATGGAAGACTCTGCTAATTGGGTAAACCCACTCTAGTATACGGCCACCAGCTGGCAGACACAACACTCACAATGAGAGAGATCCATTATTTCCACATGTAACTAACAATTTGTGACAATAAAACAACAACATAAGCCAAGATGTTGGCACTTCTTCCTGTCACTTGTTTCAAGCACAGTAACTACAATTTGCATTTGTTTCTTTTCCAAGGCAGCAACATATTTTATAAAGCAGACATTTAAAAGCATGCAGTTTCTTTGGCCTGTCTTTATTTTTAAACATAGTCTCAGCAGTTTGTTTCTCTTTCTCTCAAATGGTGCTGTTACCTATCCCAAAAGACATTTAATTACCACTGTTCCTGACTGGAGATACGAAGGGATTTCCATATCAACAGAATTTTAAGGGACTTGGACTGATCGAAGAGTAAATAAGTAAGGGGGGACAGAATAAAGGCATAAAAACTTTTAAATGGTATAGAGAAGGTAAATGGAAAATTCCTATTTACCTAATACAGGGACAAGGAATTTAAAAAATCTGAAAGGCCACAAAATTAAAACTAGAAAAAGGAAATATTTTAATAATCAGCATAAGCAAACAGCAGAACACATTGCAATAACATATTAATGTCACGGTTTCGGGGCTAGATCCCTTCTGTCTCCTTTCCAGTCTCCCTTAGTACATCTCTGCATGTGTAAGGCGTCATGATTTTACCTACCTTGAGGTGGAATTCTGCAATTCTCACTCCTGGACTGGAATCTGAGCTACAGTAGCCTCTATATCCCCTGTTCTCATCCTGCACACCAGAGGAACCTCAGGAATATGCAGATCTTCTCTCTGGAGACTGATCAGAGGTATAGAGTGATAAAACAATAAGTGTTGCTTATTCAATGATAGGAACACACCTACAGAATAAAAGGAGATTTTAAAGTCACCGTCTATACAAATCTCTATATTACCTTTACCATCTCCTGTTACTTTTTCAGAAACCACCAGCAGTTGGCAGTGTTTCAGCCTTGTTCTCCTGAACAAGTACTTACTTTTCTTGACAGAATATCCCATTATATCGTCTTCTGAGTTTGGCACATTCTTGGTCATTCCTAATCAGAACCAGATCTGTTGTCTGGAGGCAGAGGCAGAATCAAGGCTGACAGTTGTGGCATTGTCCCTGGATGACTTTGACGTGTCACAAGATGAGTGGAGACTCCTTCTAGCTTGCAATCCAAACCAGCCCTCAGCAATTTAACAAACAGTAGCTGTACAGAAAATATCTCAATGTCCAAACCCACTTACAATATTAAGGAATTATTATAGGGCATCTCCAAATCCATCAAAGTCATCAACACTAACCCTTGGTAAGAATCAAAAGGAATTAGACATGTAAATGTGGGTGTTCTCATTATCCATATACATCAGATAAGTACAGAGGGTGTGAGAAAATCTCAGGTTTCAGGGTTTAAGTGACCACTCACTGATCGAACTTGGAACAAAGTTTCGTCCTAGGGCAGGCTATTCCATAATAAAAGGGCTTCTTGAACCTTCCTGCATAGCATCTGGCAGTGGCCAACGCCAAGGGCAGGAAGATGAACCATATGAACCACGTGTTTAACCTGATAAGAAAATTCCCACGTGGTTTATGCCAATTAAAATATGCAGTAATAAAGGCAAGACAAGGTGGGAAGTGATCAATATATAAACCAAGAAAAGGCTTTATTTTAAAAATGTACCTTGCATTCTTCAGGGGTAACTCTTATCTGATGCTGTAGTGGCAGAAGCTGGTCTGTTTCATTCAGCTAGTAGAGAAAAATAATTATGCTTTTTACAACTTTAGGTGCATTTGTATTCCTTCCAAATAGTCCTGTTACAACAAATGAAGTGCTTACTATACATCTTTTTTCTTGCTGCTTTTCAACTTAAATTTAATTTTCACATAGATTTATTTAAAACAATTCTTGATGCGACTCACACAAATGATGAATTTATGGAAGGCTTAGTAAATGTGTAATCTAGTTGAAGTTAAAAATGGCTATTTTGTATTACTCAGCCTAAAATGAAATTATCCATTGTAGCCAGCTATTGTGCATCCATTCAAAGCCTGTTTTTTGTGGCACATATTCAATCTTTGACTGAAAGAAAATGTAAAGCAAATATGTTGCTAATGGAAAATGTATTTATGGCATTTACATTTAAGAGATTTTTAAATGCTTTTTTCTATTCTCTATATACACTCTGAAAGTGTGTGTGTATGCAAAGAATACACTATACATATTTATGATGTATCATTTGGTACTGCACATAATAAAAATACTGTCTCTGTTCAAATGTAAATTGAGTTTTAGTTTAAGAAGAAAAGTAAAATCAAATGAAGGTTGGGGAACGTAAGAATATTTGTAATGAAATCTCACTGCAGAAAAGGATTGTGGCTGGTATTGTAAATGAAAGACACTTTGCTTCAGGCACAGTGTGCTTTTGCTTTCTCTTTGGCTGCTAGGCATGGGAACTAGGGTTCTGGCAAGGTTATAGATAGAGTCAGCCTGCCTCACGCCAGTTTTGATAACAAGGCATCTGATATAACAGGGACATGGTCAGCTGAACACAGGAGCAAAGCCTAATGTTTCCAAAAGTAACTGGTGGCTTTGAGTAGGTCACATTTTGAAAGTCTAACCTGAGAGGGGAACATCTTCAATGGGCCTGTAAGGGAGCAGGTGCTCAGCACTGAGAACTCAGGCCCCTTTATGGCATCTCAAACTGGGCACACAAAAATTAAGGCACCCCCAAATCTTTTGTCATTACTAGGAACTCTGACCTGAGAACATTTTACTTGAACAACTGTCCAGTAGAAGGAAAGATTTATAGCAGCTAGCATTTTCCTAGCCAAATCATGTGGGTGTATCTATCTTCTATTAATTTAGCTACTCACTGTGTCAGATTTCTTTTATATTCCCCACATGAGACGACAATACCGCTGTCACTCTCACGGGGTTTCCGTGCTTTCGAGAGCTTTGTAATTGTGCTGTCCAGTCCCCATTGATACTAAATCTGCACTTCTTTGAACACTTTCAGAATGACTGAATTGTCCTTTGAAAAACTTAAAAAATTTGGAGTTCAAAAACATTTTGTTTTATCTTCTGTGCTCAAAGTTGTGGCATGTAAATAAATCATTTTACTGTAGTTTTGCAAAAAGCCTGAGAGTCTTTTTTGAAAGAAAAAAAATCTTATGAATAAATGAATGTATTTGACAACTGAGTTAATGATCACATAGATTAGACCCAAATTTTTGATCAATGAATCTTGTAGGCAGCTTTGTTTAAGCTTTGGCAAATCAATAAACCATTTTGTTAAACAAGTAAAATGGATTTGGGGGGGAGCGCACTGAATTTTTTTTTAAATTTAATATATCAGATAAATAAAAATCTGCAGAGATCTTAGAGACTTCTGCTTGGGGCTCTTCACAAAAGACAATTGGCATTGCTGCAATCTTTTCCTCATTATGCTTCCTTTCAAGCATCCATGCAAAAAAGATGACCAGGTAAGATCAATGCTAGATCAAGGAAAGATCACATCAAAGCTAGAAAGAGGTATAAGAGATAGGAGATCTTTACTGGGTTACACTTCACTTCCCTGAGACTAGGGCCAAAACAGTAGTTTGTTGGTCACCCAAATACACATACTATTTTTTAACACTGGTCTGTGTTATAGAGTTGACAAAGCTAAAATCTTATCTTAAACAAAACTGTTGAAATACTAAAAAGAGCCAAGTTGCAAACTATTCATGTGACACATTGAGAGATATATATATATGTACACATGTTCTGGCATGCGTATATATAACTCTCAACTGTAGTTCCCACTTCATGCATCTGCTGAAGTGGGTTGGAGCCCATGAAAGCTTATGCCCCCCAAAAGTTTTAGTCTTTAGGGCACCACAGGACTCTCTTTTTCTCTGCATAGAGTGATCACTGAATGACACAGAGCCACCAAAAAAGCTCTGATCCATTCACCATTCCAAGAAGTAGCTGAGCAGGAATTTTCTAACATTTCAGTTGTTAATTTCTTTGTGAGACTAGTGTCTTGTGTTCAGTAATCAGGGCAATATCCCAGGCTGCCCAGCAATGGCATTCCTGTACAGATAGTAATGTGGGTCATAATTTTCAAACCAGACTGTTTAAAATTAAGCTTCTAAATCAATGGCCCCCTTTTCAGAGGCTGAGTATTCACAGCTCCCACTGCAGTCAGCTGCAAGATGTGTATATTCAGCACTTTTAACCACCCACTTTTAGCCCCCTCTGTTTTAGGTGCTTCAATACGGATTTCAATCCTAACTTCAGGCACTGAGATTTGAAGGTTTTGGCTTTTCTTTTGTAACCTAAGCCATACTTGTCATGACTTTTATAATTGCCAGAGCTAACTTCTGTAGAGCTCCTGTTGCAGTGGGCCTGAAGAATGGGCTCCCAGCAGGTTTGGAGGGAAGCCAGTATCAAGAGAAACATAATGTACTATACACTTGCTCTGTTGGATATGGGTTTTCTGTCAGGCACATATGAGAAATCAATGTCCTATCAGAATGTGATCCTGTGTTTTTAACTCTAATAAGAAAGCTGAGAAAGAAATCTCTGTTTGAACTCTGAATTAAGCATTCCACACTGTCTATATATTGAGACAACAAAAGAAAAGAAACCAACTGCTCTGCCAAAGATAAATTATTATCCCCTAAGATGGTTTATGTTCCCTTGGTTCTTTGTAGCCAGTGATTGAAAGTCAGGTAGAGGACACAAGCTATTGAACAGATCACTGGGGACTCCTCTAGGTTTGGGCTGTTAATAATCTTCAGAAGCAAAAGCTGAACATCCAAATCAAGGATTATGCCCTGAGACAATTTGTAAGCTTGAAAACTGTCAGAGTACTTTTACCAGCTCAAATCTGTTTAAAAAAAATCCAGGTGTCTGGAATGCTAATAATTATTCATTCAAAAAGGACAAAGCAAAACATGAAAATGCCAGTTAGTCAGCAATCAACTTATTTACAAAAAATAAACTGTGTATTTTCCAGTGCTCCTGGCTTAACGTACAATGCTTTAGATAACACAGAGCCAGCCACTCAAATTTACTTCATTAAAATTAGGCCTTCAGTACTTTTTTTTCTTTATGGTTAACATATCCCTGGATTTGCTGAATCATTGCTGTGGGTCTTCCATAAGCCAACAGAGCACAACTTTCTAAGTCAACAATGGCACAATGAACAGTTACTCTTTTCTTTACCAATATGGGGGTCATACACTACTAGGGAATTCAATGGACTTTTTCCCCATTGATTCATTGGGAGGAAGAGAAGTTCATGCCTGAGATAAAATGGTTACATTTTCATCAGTCACTGGCATGATTCATATAATAATATCTTAAAGAGAATTTTATTGCAGGATCAGTATCTCTTTTTTTAAATGTGTTTCATTCTCACATTTATTTTTCTATAAATATGTCAACTTTGTTGGATATTTTATACCATAATAACAAACTGTTACCCTGTTGTAGAATGATCCATTTCAATAACAGTATCCCCACAATGAAAAGACATTCTATTCACTCACCACTGTGCCCCTTAGCAGATGCATGTCTAGTACAATGGCAAAGCTCGATCTTCACATTGAAGAAGCTTCCCAAGTCTAATTCAATGACTATTTACAGTGTTTAAAGTGCCAAGGCCTAGACTGAATATGATTTAAACTCTATAGCCCCACCCCGCTAAAGGAAAGTGTCACTAAGCATAAACAGCATTAACAGATTTAAGGGTTTAAAATAAAAATAAAAAGTAAAAGAAAAAATATAGTACCAAAAAAAAAAAAAAAAAAAACCCTCACAGATTTAGCAAGTTTCAAAGGGGTATCTCTGTTAGTCTAATCTAGTGTAGTTCAGCAAAACAACCAAGGAGTCCTACGGCATCTGATGAAGCTTGCAAAGTCTAATTCAATTATTATTTACAGTGTTTAAATTGCCAAAGCCTAGGCAGAATATAATTTAAGAACTATAGCTCCACCCTGCTAAAGGAAAGTGTCACTAAATCATAACCAGAAATAATAAATTTAAGGGTTTTAAAAACAAAACAAAGCAATAATATAAAATAAAATAAAAAGTAAACGAAAAAATATAGAACTAAAAAAAAATATGTCATGGATTTAGCAAGTCCCAAGGGGTAGCAATGTTCCTCTAGTCTAGTCTAGTTCAGCAAAATAAATGAGGAGTCCTGTGGCTTTTGACGAAGTGGAATTTTCCCCCACAAAAGCTCATGCAACCAATAAATAGGTATTTAACAGCAATACAGGTACCACAGTTAGAAAAGCTAAAGCCATTTATTTGTGGGGTTATTTTTTTATTTTGTTTTTTGCTTTTTTAAATTAAACCTGAAGTTATTTTATTTCTTTTATTTATGTGACCTGATTTATTAAGACTTCATTGGTAAAATTAAATACATAGGACTCAGTTACTACTGAGGTCATACACTCTTCGGGGCAGGTGTTTGTACCTCACCCACTACAATAGGGGTCCTGGCCAATGAATGACCAATAACTGTCACAGTCCAAATAAATGATAACAGTAATTGCTCCTTTTGTCACAATCCGCTATGACAGAAGATCATGTGAGCATCAGTGTCAGACACCACAATGCGTTTGAAAAACATTATCTTCTGAGTGGTGAAGTGCATGGCGCAAAGTAGGTTCCTGCTCCATTATTAAAACCATATAGCAAACACTCCTTCCCACGTGGTTATCCTGTTGTATAGGGGATTTGAGATATTCACTGGCTGATCTAGTTGGATCTCCTTCACTTGAACTCCTTCTTACACCTGATCTTGCTCAGTATCAGAAGAAGGTAGATTCTCCCCCCACCCCTTACACTAGAGCAACCATGCAGGCTAAGATATAATGTAGGGTACAGGATCTAATCCAAAGATGTAAAGATTCCCACTGCTTTCAGTGGATTTTGGATCAGGCCCATAATGAGTTGTCCCTGCATTTACATTGTCACTGAGTCATTTCTCGGCACATAGCACAGTGGAGCCCTTGTCTATGACTCTGTCTACACAGCAGCTGAGAGCTGTAATTCCCAGCATGGATTGACATACACGCACTAAAATAGCAGTGTGGTCGCAATGATACTGGTGATGGCTCAGACTGACTGCATCAGTACACTCTCACCTAATCCCCATGGTACACACTAGAGCACCTAATTCTGAGATGTTGCCTACACTGCCAGAGTTGTTAACTTTTGTGGTCCACAAGAGGCTCTTTCCAATGTGTAACAGAGTCTTGCACTCTCAAAGGATGTAGCAAGAGTAACTTGGTGCAGCTGAAGCTCAATGTACAATAGAATGGAAGTTGGCTGCTTCTATCCCCAAGACAGAGATTTGACTCATCACCGTTACAGAATAAAAAATTTAAGAAAGCCCCAAGAGAAGAATTTTCTTATTTTATTCAAACGAAGCTTCCATCTGAAGGCACATATGCCACCATATGGGATCCATTTCAAGCATTCATTAGGAGAAGAATAATTAGTCTAGCATCATACAAGGAAGAAAGGAACAAGCACAAAGGATAATTAGAAACAGAAATAAAAGACCTTGAAACTCAATTTGCTAGGAACAAGTCTATGAAAAATGGGGAAAAAATAAAACAAAAAAACCCTACTTTAGGGAAGTTTGATTTGAATGATAAATTGATAAAGGAGAAGATAACACTTTGTCTCACAACTGGATTACTTTTACTGGATTACTGGGGAGAAACAGGTGAACTTTTTGTTTTGTTTTGTTTTAACAATTACAGAAAATTTGCAGTCTGATATGTATTAGCCATTCACCACAAACAAGACACTCTCTTCTCTCCTGCAAAAAAATTACTTCCATGTTACACCAGAAAGACATGCAATTTATAACTCCTTCCTCACAGTAAATTCAGAACTAGACTTTAATTCCTTTCTCCACAGCTATACCATGACTGCTACTACAGACCACAGGCTCCAATGGCAGCTGTGGTTTCTAGGTAGGCCATATCATGTAATTATGTACCTGTGGATCCATGCAGTTTGTGGTGCTTGTTAAAGCAGAGCCATATATAAGCTGTCTGTATATATGCCAGTTGTTAACAGATGATTTTCCATTTGTCCATCCCATCCAGAACTCCATACGGTCATAGACACTGAACAGTTCTACATAGTGTGTATTTGCATCCCCAAGTTCCCCAGAAAAGGCTACCCTTCTCAGACTCGCAGAGAAACAATAGTTACGTTGCTTGTGGGGTTCTGAATGCTGGCAGAGGACAAAAGGGCAGGATTTATCCCTTAGAGAACGCAGTGGTGACTGAATTCTTTCTAATCATACTAGGAAATGCCTAATAGTCTTAGCCACTTGAATCAAGACAGACAGTTAGATTCCTCCAGGCAGATGAAACACTGGTCAAAGAGACAACTCTTTGATGTCTAGAGCTCCTTGCAACTAAAGATAAAATGAGATCCACACTGCTGCATGTAAAGCAGATGGCGAAGGTTATGACAGTAGTTCATTCATATTGGGAACACTTGTTACAATGCATTATCATTTAAAAATACACAGAGCGCTATCTAGCATTTGGTGGCTCACCTACAGAATAAACAAGATAATTACCTGGTTCACCTGCTGGAGCAGGGAGATGGATTACAGAAACTAATTAGAGACCTGTTTTAAGGAGATATGAGCTCATAGGGTTTTGTTATGGGTGCTTCTTCTCTTAACTCACCATGGAGAAAACCATAAAACAACATTGATTAGCCTTATTTCATTTTTATTGCCTCTCCGATTCAGAGTAAAACCACAGAAAGTCAAAAGTGTAGCTAATTTACTTTACCAAGACAGCATATGCAAGCTAATTTCTTTTCTTTACTGGATATAAGTCTCTGCATGAGAATTAATGTCAGAAGAAAACAAAGGAAAAAATATGCTGCAATATGGAATATGAATGCAATGCATGGTATGTAGCAAACTCTTCCCACGGATCGTGCTGTGGTTTTTGTGGTGGAAATAGATGTGCAAATTAATGAGCATTAATTTGAACTAAATTAATGCATGGCTACACTGGCTTTCATTACTTTAAACTAAGGAATTCCTTAGTTTGAAGTAATGAATGTTTACTTTGAAGTTATAAAACCTTGCTTAACTTTGAAGTAATGGTTAATGTGAATATATTAGTTTGAATAACCCAACAGAGCCATGTTAATTCAAACTAACTCTTAGTTTGAATTAACGTGGTTTGACCTTCTTTGTCCCAGGGTACCTTCATCTTTCTATGTATTGGGTGAAGCATATAGCCCTTCTTGGGGGCCATGTTGCCACACTTCCCAAGGTGCCCAGTGGGGACGTTGCTGGAGCCTGGCACATGGGGCTCGTGCCCCGAGTCCCAGCGCCAATGCCCCAAATTTCTGGCATGGTCGCTGCCTCTCCCAGCTCCATCTCCAGCTGGAGATCTGGGGTTGGGCCTGCTGTCCCTGGCCCCATCCTAGGCTGGAAATTCATGCCGGGCCACCTATGGCACCATCTGCCTCTCCCAGGCCCGCCCCCAGCTGAGGATCCAGGGCCAGGCTGGCAGATTCAGGATCCCGAGGCCAGATTGGGCTTGCCTGCAGAATCGGGGCTGGGAGGTATGGCCTGCAGCCAGGGGTGGGGCCTAGGCCCAGGCCTCGGGCCTTTCCCCCGGGCAGCAACACTCCTGGTGCCCCACTCCTAAATTAAACTAGCAAGTCGTGTCCATGGACATGCTAGTTTGATTTGGGTTTCTAGTAGGACCATGTTAGTTCAAATTAACTTAGCTTGAGTTAACCATTATTAGCTCAAATTAATTAATTTGAACTATGTTAATTCCAGCTAACTTCTTAAGTGCAGACATAGTCAGAGTTGTTTGCAGGTGTCATCAGTGCACCAGTTAAGAAGGAAGTGTGAATCAGAATATGTTTCACCTTTTAGGCTTGGCAATTTTTATTTTCCAAGAAAAGAATAGGAATGCCTTCCTTATTAATGCTACCAATAGCTTCTGGAGAGAGAGTTGGGGGATTTGGCCTTTGGTAAGGGGTTCTGTTTCATGGTGATGTGTAACTGGAAAGGTATCCAACATACCTTTTCTCCCTACTGTTAGCCCCTGGACGATCCACCTGCTCCGTCCATTGCAACTCCTATTTATTTTCTATGACCTCAGAACCTCTATACTGGGCCTGACATGATACATCCAGTTTAAAGCTATCCATAATCCTTCTGTCACAGCACCATATATGCACAAGGAGCACAATGCTTTAGACTTCATTCCATCAGAGATTTCACATTTCACAGCATTCTCCCAGGACTAGCAGGAAAAAGATGCAGGCATAATAAGCTCATGCACATAAACAAAGGTTGATCATATGGGTACAGATGGCAAACAATGTGGGACCAGCAGGTTCAGGGCTCTAAACTGCTAGAGGATCAAGGTGAGCAATAGTAGAATTGTACAGCTGGGCAGTGAGGCAAGCTTCAAAATATGGCAAAGACAGGTGTACCATTTGATACAGGGCAGGGGAAGCAAATGCCTTTCCCAGACTTGGTTTGCCTCCCTGCTCCTGACTTTTCAGAGCTCCTTTCTAGGTGGTACTCAGTGTTTCCTTGGGGCGTCTATGGCTGTTATGGAGAAGACTAGGCTACGGCTCTTAATACGCATCTTCTGGCCAGACAAGAAGCAAACTAGTGAGCTGAACCCTAGAACAGAGTGACTTGAGCCCTTATCCTTGGCCTACGCCAGCTGTCAGTGACACACCTCTGACCCACTTCCCCACTACTCCCTGCGAGAAGACTGGCCTGCCAGTTCCACATCTTCTTCCAGGATGAGATGGTCTCACTAACCCTTGGGAGCTGCTGTGGCCTCAATGGGGAGGTAAAAGAGAGGATGCTAACACAATTTCCCCTACCTAATAACATCCTCCATTTTTTTTTAATGATGCCCTTAGACATACACCACCAGGAATTTCTGAATCCCTTCCAAAAGAAGCTTTGCACTGCTCCTTGCTGTTCCATGCACATGGCTCCCAAAGCACTACAAACCAGATGTTTAGAGTTTGCAGCACCTAAGTTATTTAGGAACCTAAGTTTCATTTTCAAAAATGATACTTAAATAGCTTTAAAATTCTAGGCCTTTTATCTTGATTCAAACATTATATTCACAAAAGAGTAAATATCTGCAAGTTGGTATATATACCACAGTTCTACTTCTTATTTAATTGAAAACAACAGTAATGACCTTAAGAAAAGAGAGAGAGAGAGAGAGAGAGAGACAAAAAAAAAAAAAAAAAAAAAAAGCAATGCAGTCATACCACAGAGCCATGCTTGCATTTTACGACCATTTATGTCTGCTCCAGAACAGCAAACAGCTGTGGCATTTTCTCTTTGCTCATGGCTCTGGGATCCAACAGTCAAGTTCAGACATGCCAGAGAAATGCTTATGATTTACCTTGGCAGAATGGTACACATAACTATTATTTAAAGAAAGAAATCTGAAGATTATTGGATATGTATTTTAGAAAGCAGGTTTGTATTAGTGTGAAGGATTTATGTGGTTATTCTTGAATGATCAAACAAAGGATAGCTTTTTGCCTCAGCTTCTTAAACACACTAACCAATAATTAATTTCACTGATATAGGACAGCTACATCAGCTCTCAATGAAATGATTTGTATAGATCTAAAAACAAGCGCTTTGGAGGAAAGATAGGGATGTATCATTATTTCAAAACTCTTTATTTCCCCCTAGTCTTGAGACTTGAGAAATTATTTATTTGACAATCTGAAAATAAAACTTGAGCTGTATTAGTATATAGACTGCTCAATAAAAGAAGCAAAAAGAAAGGGGATTAATAAATTACATGCCAGAAATAGGAAACAAGATTAGAGGTGACACTTTGGCAAAGTCTTCTTCACGGTGAAGGAAAATATAAAACAAGATTAGTCAGAGGAGGACAGGGAGAGAGTCAATCTGTAGGAAAGATGAAATTGGAGAGAATGTGAGAAAGGACTGTGAAAAATGGAGGAGTTAATTAGGATAAAAGGTGTGATAAAAGCAACTACATAGGAAAGAGGGACATTGCTACCAGAGGTTAAAAAAAAAAAAAAAAAGAAAAAAGGAAAAAAATATACACTCCATGAGTCAGAGAGTTGGAAGGCAGGCTGGAGAATTATGTGAGGAGAGCAGTGAGAATGTATAATAGGATGAGAAAAGAGGAGCAAGGTGAAACAAGTGTACACTATTAGTACAGCAGATGTAAGATATGAATGTTATTTCTCCCATGTCCCCATGAAGTTCTCATCTCTACTTTATAACTATCTCATGTAGGTTGTGTTTTCAAATGAACTCTAGCTGTAATATTTACAAGTGCACAGGAAGGGGCATCCCCGGCTAATTCACATATTTGGCTAAGAATCAGTTTCACCATTTGGGTCAGTTCACTTATTTGTTTTCTTGGTACAAAATGACTAGATTGCATGTTTCAGCAAACTTCAAACATGCATACCAGGTTCATTCTTCTGGCATTTAATTCTGTTGCAAGAAAATCACACGGCAAATCACTGAAATCTGTCTCTTTCTGTTGCATTGAGGAGTCACAGCTTAGTCGTCAAGGCCCCTTCTTCTCTTGCATTAACCCCTGGAAAGCCACAGGAATTTCCTTCCTCTTGTACTGCCATCTGCACAAGCCCTAAGAGTCCTTCAACATTGTCCTTTCTAAGAGCCTTTGTTCCAAGCATCCACCCCATCAGCCCTGAGGGCCCATTCTCCTTCCATTCCAATGCTTCTGCCCCCTTTGAGACCTCAGATCTTTTCTCCTAGCCACTGCTCTTATAGTCTAATGCTATGGGCTTTCTGCATCATGTGGCCAGAGACTAGAGGAAAGAGGCAGTGAAACAAACCACTGAACATGCTGTAAATGAGTGATTCAGAAAAGTCACATGCACCAGCAATAAAAGAGAAGGTAGTTGGAACATGGGGCGGGTGGGAATCAAATAAATGTCTTAAGTGCTCTACTGAAGCACCAATATGCAAGGAGAGTGGAGGAGGAGAACTCCAAGAAAAAATGCAAGGAGGTTTATGTAACAGAATTGGAAATCAACATGACAAAGTAGGGCAATTAGCTGGGTATCTTAGGTGCCTATACACTAATGTGAGGAGCCTGGGAAATAAGCAAGAAGAATTGGTAATACTAGCGCAGACAAGGAACTATGATATTATAGGAATAACAGAAATGTGGTGGGATAGTCTGTACGACTGGAGCTCTGCCATGGATGGGTATAAACTGTTCAGGAAAGACAGGCAGGGAAGAAGAGGGGGAGGAGTAGCGTTATATGTAAAAGAGCTCTATGACTGCTCAGAGCTCCATTATGGAAGTGGAAGCGTGCCAGTAGAAACTCTGTGGGTTACACTGAGAGGGGAAAGCAACAAGGGGGATGTTGTGGTGGGTGTCTGCTATAGACGACGAGACCAGAAGCAGGAGGTGGATGAGGTGTTCTATGGACAACTAGTGGAAGCTTCTAGATCACAGGCCCTGGTGCTCATGGGGGACTCCAATTACCCTGACATCTGCTGGGAGGCCAATACAGCAGTGCATGGGCAAGCCAGGAAGTTTTTAGAGTGTGTTGGGGACAACTTTCTGGTACAAATGCTAGAGGAACCAACTAGGGACCTTGCACCGCTCAACCTACTGCTCAAAAACAGGGAAGAATTGATTAGGGAGGTAGAGGTAAATGGCAAGCTAGGCAGTAGTGACCATGACACCGTTGAGTTCAGGATCCTGATTAAGGGAAGGAAGGAAAGAAGCAAAACAAAAACCCTGGACTTCAAAAAAGCAGATTTTGGCTCCCTCAGGGAACTGATGGGCAGGATCCCTTGGGAAGCTAATCTGAAGGGGAAAGGAGTCCAAGAGAGTTGGTTGTATTTTAAAGAAACCCTGCTAAGGGCACAGGAAGTTGCCATTCCAATTAGGAGGAAGAACAAACATGTGAGGCAGCCAGAATGGCTTAGCAGAGAACTCTGCTCTGAGCTTAAACATAAAAAGGAAGCTTACAGGAAGTGGAAGCTTGGTCAGATGACCAAGGAGGCATATAAAGATATTGCTAGGGACTGCAGGGATAAAATCAGAAAGGCCAAAGGACAAATGGAGTTGTGGCTAGCGAGGGATGTAAAGGATAACAAGAAGGGGTTCTACAAGTATGTTAATAACAAGAAGAGGATCAAGGATGGTGTAGGCCCCTTGCTGAATAGGGCAGGCATCCTTGTGACAGAGAATGAGGAAAAAGCTGAAGTGCTCAATGCATTTTTTGCTTCAGTTTTCACAGGCAGGGTCAGCTCCCAGCCCACTACCATGGGTGTGGCAGATGGGAGAGAAGAAGACAGGCCCTTGGTGATGGAAGGTCAGGTTAGGGACTGCTTAAAGAAGCTGGATGTGCACAAGTCCATGGGGCCGGACGAACTGCATCCAAGAGTGCTAAGGGAATTGGCCGATGAGATAGCAGCATCACTGGCCGTTATCTTTCAAAACTCATGGAGAACGGGAGAGGTGCCAGAGGATTGGAAAAAAGCAAATGTAGTGCCTATTTTCAAGAAAGGAAAAAAGGAGGATCAGGGGAATTACAGACCAGTCAGCCTCACCTCAATCCCTGGAAAAATTATGGAGCAGATTCTCAAAGAATCCATCCTCACACACTTAGAGGAAAATGAAGTGATCAGGAACAGTCAGCATGGATTTACCAAGGGTAAATCATGCTTGACCAATCTCATCTCCTTCTATGATCAGATGAATGGTTTTCTGGATGCAGGAAGAACCATTGATGTCATATACCTTGATTTTAGCAAGGCTTTTGATACAGTTTCCCACAGCACTCTCACTGGCAAATTAAGGAAGTATGGGTTGGATAGGTGGACTATAAGGTGGATAGAAAACTGGCTAGATCAATGGTTTCAGCGTGTAGGAATCAATGGTTCTATGTCTAGCTGGCAACCAGTCACGAGTTGTGTGCCCCAGGGGTTGGTCCTGGGGCCGGTTCTGTTCAACATTTTCATCAGTGATCTGGATGATGGAATAGACTGCATTCTCAGTAAGTTTGCAGATGACACCAAGCTGGGGGGACCAGTAGACACGTTGGAGGGCAAGGACAGGATTCAGGGAGACCTAGATAAATTGGAACAGTGGGCCAATAGAAATCTTATGACCTTCAATAAGGACAAATTTAAAATCCTGCACGTGGGATGAAAAAACCCTATGCACTGCTACAGGCTGGGAAACATTCAGCTAAGTAGCAGCACTGTAGAAAAGGACCTGGGGGTCATGGTGGATGGAAAGCTAGATATGAGTCAGCAGTGTGCTCTTGCGGCGAAAAAGGCCAATGGCATACTGGGCTGCATCAAAAGTAGTATTACCAGCAGATCAAGGGATGTGATCATTCCCCTCTATTCTGCACTGGTAAGGCCACATCTAGAATACTGTGTTCAGGTTTGGGCTCCCCACTACAAAAAGGACAGGGACGTGCTAGAGAGAGTTCAGAGGAGGGCAACCAAAATGATTAAAGGGCTGGAGCACAAGCCCTATGAGGAAAGACTGAAGGCATTAGGCTTATTTAGTCTGCAGAAGAGAAGATTGAGGGGGGATTTGATAGCAACCTTCAACTACTTGAAGGGATGCTCTAAGGAAGATGGAGCTCGACTGTTCTCAGTAATAACAGATGACAGAACGAGGAGCAATGGTCTCAAGTTGCGGTTAGGGAGGTTGAGGCTGGATATTAGGGAAAACCTTTTTACTAGGCGAGTGGTGAAGCCTTGGAATGAGCTGCCAAGGGAAGTGGTGAAATCTCCATCTTTGGAGGTGTTTAAGGCCCGGCTGGACAAAACCATGACTGGGATGGTTTAGTGGGAGTGGTCCTGCCTCTGGCAGAGGGTTGGACTAGATGACCTATGAGGTCCGTTCCAACCCTATGATTCTGTTTCTGGTTTGGCCTGATTTGCCCTTTTCTTCATTATGTCATCATATCCTCTCTTTCTAGAATACTGGACAACAAAGGGGATGAGGTGGATAAAGGAGGCAGAGTGTATAGAAGTGTGGGGCCTTGATCCTAATCCCATTAAAATCAGTGGGATTCTTTCTATTGCCTTCAATGGACTTTGGAACAGATCTTCTATGGTGACATGAGCACAGTATCCATCCAGGGCTGAGATCCATGGATACTGCCACAATTCATCCAAGCATGGACAATCATCTCAAAAACATCAATGGCTCTGCCATGCTTCCGGTGCAAATGCCAGTAAGTTACCAAATTCTTTTTTTCTTCTTCTCAAAGGAAGGGAATAATCACTTTCAGAGGAGACTGCAATCTGCACACACCAATGGCTACCATAGACAAAATTTATGCTTGCTAACAGATACCTTACAATGGACTGTGAAGTGCAAGAGATTTTTCCCTCTATACTGAACTGTGGCAATTTAGTGGTGTCCATTGGCATATTATTTCTTATTAACTGAAATTACTGCAATGATGATATATCCTTGTGTTGATTCAAGGTTACACAAATTACCCAGTAAAACAAAGACCAGCTAACATGTAAAAAGGAAACCTTTCAATGTTCTAAAAG
Source organism: Podocnemis expansa (assembly GCA_007922195.1). Lineage (NCBI taxonomy): Eukaryota > Metazoa > Chordata > Testudines > Podocnemididae > Podocnemis > Podocnemis expansa. Next base: position 10,800,388 of record ML682028.1, read on the forward strand.
CAATTGGAACAAGATCCTGATAAAATATTATTTGATATATAATCATAGCCATAATAAATAATGAGATTCAGTCCCCACAGAACACAATGGGAGTTTTGCCATTGATGTTAATGGGCCAGAATTTCACCCAGTATGCTTAACGTAACATTTTATATAATAAATACCATCATATTATTCTAATATTTTAGATATATTAAATATTAAAATTTATATTAGCAATATATTAAAATTATTCATATTATAGATTTTTCTTTTAAAATCTTACTCCTTTATAGATTACTTATTTATAACCTGCTTTTAATCAACATATTTGAGAAACATCAGATTTTTTTTTCCTTCTCCCAAGGTGTTTGGCAACCCGGGTACAAATTTTATTGGCTACTTCTCCCAAGGACAAGTGTTTCCAAGTCTTATTTGGACTCATTTTTTGTAAAGCAAAAGGTTAAATGCACATATTGTTCCCAAGTGACTTGTATGGGCAAATATGCACACACATTCATACATCTAGTAAGGTCTCACAAGGGTTTCTGCAGATGTCACTTCCCCTCTTAACTTGGATATTTTAGAGTGGTAGAAAGGATCCAAAAGAATAGCAGAACATATAAATTTTAAACTAGACAATCACCAAATGCCAGTTATTGTGCATTTTAATAGGTCTCTATTTTTTCCCTCATAGAAAATCTTAACTTCTAGAAAGCTGAGCTGCTACCAAATGAAAAACTGGTAGTTATTAACATATATAAAAATATCATTTGTTAGTGGTTATTTTGAATAGATCTTTAACTGTAATCGTTATCCCACATTGATCGAAGAGCTTAAGGCAAGACCATACAGCTGAATACTGTAAAATGTTGTTCATGGAAGGCATGATTCCATCTATTAAATCAACAGCTGAAAGAGCAACTAAAATCGTTGAGGACAGAATACAAAGAGGTTAAGTTTAAGAGATGCTGATTGTATCACATTGTGTTTGAATGTTTGACTTTGCAGGTTGACATGCACTGTATGTGCTTGAATGTGTTAATCTGATACTAGTTGTGAGATTAGACCTGTTTTCAACAGATGTGGCTACATTTTTGCTGGTGCTTATATATTTTACTGATCTTTAGGTGCCTTACGAAGCATTGCAATACGAACTAAATAGGTATTAGGTATTTGATGCACTGTTGCTTTGAGACTGTGAATCAAAAATCTGTGGTGGTACATTTTAAGGACAGCAACCTATTTAGAAAAGCTTGTGAAGAATGAATATGAGAATGCCATCAAATGTACAAGAAAATCTTTAAAAAAAAAAGTAAATACAATCATGATCTCCAAAGCTTTTACTCAGAATGAAAGGCAAAAATTGGCAGAAACATTTGCTGATGTGAAGAAGTAACTGGAACAGATGATAACAAAAAACAAAACCCAAGGATATGAAAGTACAATTAACAACAGTGGTTTTCAACATATTGGATATAAATTCCTAAAAGGAAAGAATCAACATAATTTGGAGAGAATTAGATACAATCTATAAAATAAAATAGGACATATAAAGGTATCAATTGAGATCAATCAGTATGGGTATGTCTACACTCTAGAGCTGAATTCAAATTGATTGCCATCAATTCGAATTCTATTAAGTGCATGGATACACTGGCTTTCCTCAATTTGAATTGAGGAACTCCTCAGTTCGAATTGATGAAAGCTGACTTTGAATTGGTCAAACCTACTTTGACTTCGAAGTCAGGGTCAATTCAAATTCACTGTTAGTTTGAATTAGCCACAGCTTGATTTTTCCCTATACAATAGTGCCCCCTACCAAATTCGAACTAGCAAGTCCTGTTCATGGACATGCCAATTCAAATTGGATTTTCTAGTGTGGCCATGTCAATTCAAATTGACAGAGTTCAAATTAATAATTATTAGTGCGAATTGACTAATTTGGATTTAGTAATTCAAACTGAAACTCTAAGTGTAGACATAGCCTATGAGATCAAGAGATGACGGAGTAGCTACTTCAACAAAAGTCCCTCTAGTTTATCTATGTTGGTGGGCTTAAAAGGGGGATAATAAGGGTATTGAATTTGAGTTTTAAAAATCATAGAAGAATGTAGAAAGCCTTGAGTGAAATTAAATGGGATAAAGAAATGAAGGAAGGTGATACAGAAGAAAAATGAAAATTGTTTGCTGATGGTAATGTATGCCCAAAGGGTTATACATAACAAAACATCTAGCAATAAATACAACAGTAATAAAACAGTCTAAGTACAAAAAGTAATCAAGGTTAAGCAATGGGCCTTTCTGAAGCATAAAACAAGTGGCACAGAAGGAGTGTAATGAAGTTAAGAGAGTGTAACAATGATAAGAAAAGCAAGTGTGTTGGATGAAAGAAAAATTGCACCAGAGGTTATTTTGTCAAGTACATAAAGAAAAAAAAATCAAATCAAAGCCAAAGAAGCTTTGCAAAAGATAACAGTGGTGATTTATTGACAAAGGTGGTAATCACTGATATAAAATTTAAAAAAATGTTTTTAGGTAATTCTTTGTGAAGGAACATAGGGGTCACCAAAACAAAACAAAACTATCAGAGTGTGCCAGACATCTATCAAAGGGAATCAGTTTCACATCAGAGGAGATCAAGAGATAACTGCACCTGAAGATTGGCACAGCTTTAAAGTGAGCTGGGATCCATCCTGGAATACAAAACAAAATGACAGTGGGTCAGGTAAGCCTGCAGAATATATGCAAGAAATAGAATTCTTTTTGAAAGGACTAGAAAGAAACTAACATCTATATTCAAAAAGACACTCGAAATGAAATTCACAAAGGACTCCTGCAAGACCACTGAACTGTTTGAGTCTGGTTATGATGTCAAAAGTGTTAACAGTGGAAGAACTCCAATGCTCATTCTAGGACCAGTGTTTCATATATTTATTAATGATGCAGAAAAGAGGATGAACAGCAAGGAAGCAAAATGTGCAGATGAGATATAATTAGGTTACTCGAGACTAAGGAAGACAGAGATTTAGGAAAGCTACACAGAAGGACATAACAAAACCAGATAAAATGAAGTATTGAAAATCCAAGTTAATGAACATTGGGAAGAATAATTAGAGCTACTCATATACATTGGTGGGTTCTAAATTAACTATATGCAGCCAGAAAAAATCATGCGTGTAATATTAACCAGCTCAATGAAAAATTATGCTTAATTCATAGTGATGGGGAAGGAGCAACAAAAGAATCCAAAGTGTTCAGCACTAAGGCCTAGATTCACAGAAGGACTCAGGTTAGGTCTAAACTACAAACTTACATCAGTGTCACTGAGGCTATACCTACACTGCCAAAGATATTGCTAAATAGTTATTTCAAAATAACTATTTCAACATAATTGCTCTTTTGGGGGGGAAAAACAGGTTTAGTTATGTCAAAATAGTGCTTCTTTTTTTCAAAATAACAAAGTGCTTATTTTGAAATAAAATGCCTGCATGGACAGGTAAAAAGAGTTTTTGAAATAAGCCTCCATTGTTCAAAAAAACCCTTCAGTGTAGACATACCCTGAGTGGTGTGACAAATCCAAATCTCTGAGTGACACAGTTATACCTACCAGCCCCATGTCAACAGGAAGGCTTCTCCCATGAACATAGCTACTAACTCTTATGGAGGTGGCTTAACTACAGTGATGAAAAGATTCCCCATCAGCTTAGTTGCATCTTCACTAAAAAGCTACCAAGGAGCAGCTGCACTGGTGCAGGTTTCAAATGTAAACCTGCCATTAGGTGTCCAGTTGCTACTTTAGGGCACCTAAATACCAGAATTAGGTCCTCAAAGGGGATTAGCAAAGCCCCTGCTCAGCTGCTGCACATTGTAGACATCTAGGGTATGTCCACGCGTACCTTTTAAATTGAAATAACAATGATTATTTCTATTTTTAAAATATTAGGTCCACATGACATTCTTTCAAATTGAAATGACGAGCTCCGTCATTTTGATTCAAGAGATGTTGAATTGAAATAGGTTAAACCTACTTTAATGCGAAACGCCTATTAAATCAAAATGGTTAGTTTGAAATAATGCCGTTCAGATGTGTTATTTCAAAATAACCGTTATTTTAATTTAACGCGATTTGCCCTTCTCCTTCCCAGGGTGCTGTCCTTTTCTGTATATTGGGTGGGGGCATGGTGCTTCTAGGGCGCCATCTTGCTACACCTCCCATAGCGCCCCTCTCCTGAATCAAAATAGCAAATCCTGTGTTTGGACTTGCTATTTCCATTTGTGGTTTTTTTTTCGTGTGTGTGTGTGTGTGTACCTGTTAAATTGATTTAACTTAAATCAATTTAATGATTTTTATTTTGATTTTATTAAATCGATTTAAGTTAAATTGATGTAACCATGTACATGTGGACATAGCCCTAAACTTATTCAGTGCTGACATTTTTGCAGTAAAAGTTTTCTAAATGCCTAAGCTTCTGCTTCTGCAAATGCACACTGCAGTCCCATGTCAGGCTTCCAGCTGCCTGTGCCCCCAGAATAATGCGTGAACCAAAGAAAGACAGGTGCTTGTCAACCTAATTTTCCTGTGTGCCCAATCTGGTAAATATGCTCAGAGGTCGCCTCCCATATCAGGCCCCTACAGGTGAGTTTATTAAAATGGTGTGTGTGGCTTACCTTCTCATTTTAAGCCCTGTCTGGGTGCTCACCTGGAATGGGGGAGATCTCTGGTAAAAGTCCTTCCTTTAAATTGACAGGGAGAATGGATTTGAACAAAAATCTACCACCTCTCAGACAAGTACACTACTCATTGAACTACGGGATATTTTGATGTAGGACTTCTTAGGTTTCTCTTGTCGAAGCTGTTCACTGTGGATAAATAATTTTAAAAGTCATTAGATGAGATCAAGAGAAAGCCAGAGCAAGTGCACAAATGACTCTGCCATACAGTCTCCTCTGCTCTATTGACTGTCTCTCAGAAAGGATCGGTTTAGGATTCACCCTTCAACTTGCCACCTACTATCGGCTCGTCCAGGCAAGGAGCCATTTAGCAGGCTGGTTTTTATAAATCCCATTTTTGAGGTGCCTACCTCCATTTATTGTATCAAATGCACCAAACACAGGCTTTGTGAATCCATTCATTTTCTAGGTTTTAAAAGTTAGAGATGGCAACATGTCACAAAAGTTTCTTTGCAAATCTAGCCTTAAGCCTAAAACAGGAAACAGCAGAGGCACATGCAAGAGCTGTGTGTCTACACAGTGTTAATCACATTTTTGTCAAATGGCCTACAGTACAGCTCCAATTTGGGGTGAAGGTCTGAATATTTAGGTAAAGGGTTTTTTTTTTCCTAGTCAGTTCACCTATTGTAAACAGAAATCAGGAAGAGTTAAAATCCCATGCAAGTTTCTTAAGACTTCCTACTTCCATGCCACAGCTATCCTTCACATTTCCTAAGCTATCCTGCCAAATGAAGAGATGCATAAATAGAGGCAATGATTTCACTGGAAATGAAGATAATTACTCTAAGACTATATAGTGTGGTCGTATTTGGAATAATGTATATAGATCTTCCATTTAAATTTAGAAGAGCTATTAATAGGGAACTGTGTTAAAAGGCAGCAAATGCGACACAAGAGCAAACTATGTTTAGTAGTGCGATTTATTCCAAAAGTTATTGGCCAAATTCAGCCCTCACATAAATAGCTGCAACTCCTCAGCTGCATGACTTAGTAAGGCTTCTTAGAGAAAAAGGAAAGACGGACTTATTAAGGCGCACATCTGCAAAAGATGGATGATAAATGGCTTTTTAGCTAATGTCTAAAATATGAGAAGGAAGCACAGATTTAAGAAGCCCAGGATACTAAAAGAATTAGATTTTTAATGAGGAAGAATTCATGGTGAAAAAGAACACTGCAGGCTTATTACCGTACATCTTCATTGTCTTGTATCCATGCCGTATGAGCACTTGTCTGCATGTTCTAAGATATCAGACTCAAAGTGCCGGTGGCAGAGCACTTAGTTGTGCATCACTCCAGCCATGTGAATTTCTTGTAGCTGATATTTAATCTACTGCTACCTGGAGTCCTGTTTAAACAAAATGAAGTCTTTCTTTTCCAATGCAGCCATAGACATTGTCTTTGTACTATGTTATGGTTTGTCATATAACACACTGGGATATTGTCCTACAGAGAAAGGACATGATATAACCGTATTGTTGAAACAAAATACCTATTCAATATGCTCTGAATGCATACTTAAAAATTAATTTGAGTTTTTTTTAACTTACTTGATTAGAAAAAAGAAACAAACAAACAAAACTTGCACTGATTTAGGATTCAGGGAAAAGAATAAAGCCAGTCTCTCTATTTTAGAAATATGAATATGCTTCCTACATTGATCTAGAAAATGTAGAGCAATACTAATCAGAATTTCCCTATTCTCCACAGATTGCATGCAAATTATAAATTATGGTTACAAAAGTTAGATCATGATGAACCATCACCAAATCCCATACTATTCACATGCTGTAATTCAAAAAAGAAGCCAGATACCTTGGAACTTAGAGTTTTGATGTTTTAATGAATGCACTAATTTTTTTTTCTCAACTGCAGCACATGCAATTAAATTTAGCATCCAGTCCTTTGCTGAAGTGACAGTCTGCAGCTTACAAAAGACTGCATTTTTTTCTTTTTTTGTCACCATAGGAAGTATGGTCAGGAATCTATTTATCTTGTCACCAAGGTCAGTGCACTCTGCCAGTAAAAAAGAGCTGACAGCTATATATTAATAGTATTCAGAATAGTTAAAATTGTGTGTCTACTTTGTAATGTGAACCTTTGAAACATAATGACTCTAGATCATACACATAATGTTTCATTTTCATGTCTGCATCTTTCATAACTGGGTGACGTTTTGTTCCACAGGCTTCTGGCCTTCTGTCAGTGTATTCATATAGTCATTAAATACGATGAATTCATATTCTTAATAAAAATGTTAGCTTTAATATTTTGTTTAATTGCATATTGTATAGATCTGCATTGTTTGTTCACCCGTTCTGAACATTCTGTAGATATAAAGCGCACACCACGTTTGTCATAATCTTAACTGAAGCACAGAGTGATATTCTGATCTCATGTATACCAGAGCAAATCACAAGTGAATTTGAACCATTGTCTTCAGTATTCTACATTTACATCCAGGTAATGAGAACACAATTTTTCACCTTCTGTATAATACTCTTTATTCTGGGAAGTTCCAAAAGGGTAGCTGTGTTAGTCTAGTTCAGCAAAACAATCAAGGAGTCCTGTGCCACTTATAAAGACTAACACATTTATTTTTTTGCAAGATTTTCTCCCCTGAAAGCTGATGGGATAAATAAATTTGTTAGTTTTTAAGTGCTACAGGACTCCTTGCTTTTTTGCTTCATTCTATTCTGACTTTTCTTTCACTTTTCAATAGTTTTACTCTGTTGTAATCACGTTGCTTCCTATGGAGTTATTTTGAATTTGCACTGATGTCACTCAGGAATGCCTAAAGGCAAAAACCCAGCATTCCTAAACACACAGGCTACATCTACATCGCAGAGCCTTTTCAAGAAAAAAACCCTTTTTTTGGAAAAATTCTTTCAAAATATATTCGGAATAATTATTTTGAAATAACTTTTTTCAAAAATGCTATTTTGGGAGAACAGTCCAGAAACAGCTCCTTGTCCCAAAAAACCCCCACAGTTTTTTTTCCCCCAAAAAAGTGAAAGCCTACACCAGACTTTCTTTTTCGAAAAAAAGAAAGCCAATGGAAAAGATAGGGAGGCTTTTTTGAAAAAAGCCTTTCCCACATCTGGTGATGTCTTTTTGTTTGTTTGTTTGTTTGTTTGTTTGTTTGTTTGTTTGAAAAAGCTCTCTCAGAAAAGGCTTTTTCTTTCCAAAAAAAAGTCAGGTTTAGGTTTTTTGAAAAAGAACGTCGGTATTTTGAACTACTGAAGTGCTTTTTTGAGAAAGCTAAACCTTGTTAAATTTTGAAAAGGAGCTGGTCTCTGGACTGTTCTCCCAAAATAGCATTTTTGAACAAAGTTATTTAAAGATAATTATTCCAAATATATTTCAAAATAATTTCAATGGGAATTGGACATCTAAATTCTTCATGTAAAATCTTAGCCTCTGCTTCTCAAATAAACTATTACAGTACCACATGTCTCTTCCCCATCTCTCAGATTTTAGATACACTGGAAGAGAAAAACATTCAAAATGTTTTTGCTTATGTGTTCACAGCTACCTGTGTCTGGGTCCATAGAAAATATTTGGGACTCATTGGTTTCATGACTGGGTTTCTTCATCCTCTGCTATGGGCAGTTGTCCTTTTTCCCCAGGGTAAGGGAAAGAATTTTTTGATCAACAATCGGCTAAGGCAGAATGGGGGATTTTCATAGTTCTCACAGTGAGTCAGGGATCCAATAGGATGGGCAAGAAGGTTAAATCAAAATGTGGTAACTTAGTAACTAAAAAAATGTGGCAGATCACCTGTGCATGTATTTGTTATGGAAAGGATTCAGTTATTGGATGAAATGCATTGGAAGAGGATTTAGAGAAAAGAACTGCTTTGGAGAACCGGAGGCGGTCTGGGGCGGGGGGGGGTGTAGAAATGAACGTCTGGTGCAACAGAGATTCAACATCACTACTTTTCCAACCCATTTAACAACCCCATATCTGAGAAAGCAATGGGTCCTACAAAGTCCGAGAATATATAGAAACATAGAAACTGGAAAGGACCATGAGAGGTCGAGTTCAGTTCCCTGCACTCCTGGCACGAGCAAGTTCCCTCATTAAACCATCCCTGATGGGTGTTTGAATAACCTGCTCTTAAAAACCGCCAATGTAAAAGATTCCACAGCCTACCAAGGCAACTTATTCCAGTGTTTAATCACTCTGACTATTTCTGGGGCCCAACAATAGTTTTAGTGAGAAGGGGTTTGGAAAGGGAAGGCATGACAGCAGCCTCCCAACATGGGAGAAGAGGGTTAAGGAAAAATAATGACATGAACTATACAATTTATTGCCAGGTATTGCCAGATATGAAGAAAATAATGTTGCAACCTAATTAAGCCACATACACAGCATCCTGTCTTCTGGAAGGGACAGACAATGACAGTAGTCCATGAATCTTTCCCATATCCCTTTGGTTCTGCTAAATAGAAAGAGAAAGTGATGTTGTTGTTTCCAACTTCTTTTTATTATGTGAGCTAGGTCTGGTTTCAGGGGATGTATTCATTAGTTGACATTTAGAATAACTGTAGTTTGAAATCTTTCTACTACTGTAGTAAATTCAGACAGGGAAAAGTTACTGCTAGCTCTAAGAAATAACAACATAAATAACAGCCTGATCTATGGCACTTGAGCATCCTCTGAAACGCAAGTTCCTAGTTATTTGCTTTGAAATAGTGCTGCATGTATAAGTGACTTTAAAGGGCTACCGTTGCCATGTGTTTTAACCATTTAACTTCAGTTGTCATGTCTGACACTGTACTGGGGAGGAGAGAATGGCAGGAGGTGGCAGGAAGATTTAGTGGCCCAAACACAGTGATGATGATGGCCATATAATTACTTAAAGAGTTAGATGTCAAGGTGCCCTTAGACTTCCTCTTTGCTTTCAACAATGTGTCAGGAAACTGATTTTTATTTTCAGAGAATAATTTCAGTTAAAAATATTTTTTTTTAAATTCTCATTCATTTAAAAAAAAAGTCTTTTTTTTTTTTGAGGGAGGCAAAGGGATTGCTTTAGCTCAATGCTGTTTCACAGCCAACCAGCTTTATTCTATCTTTGTTTTTCTACATTACAAACAGCTGGCGAACCCATTAGCCTTCTTTGCAACAAACTTCCCCACCTATATACATCATTCCTATCCTTGTAATATCTGAGGATAACACAACTTGAATGTATTTATCTTCATAAGATCCCCCCCTGAGGTAGGGCAGTTTTATTGTCCTCCTTTTACAGAGGGGGAAGGGGAACTAAGGCACATGGACTAAATGATTACCCCAAGTTCACACAGGAAGTCTATGGAAGAGTGGGGACTACATCCCAGTTTCCCAAATCTCAGGCTTGTACCAAACCACTGGATGTTTTTTTTCCTTATTTCTATCCATGCTTTTATTCCCTCTCTGGAAACAGCCATCTACCATCAATAGACTGTATGTGTATCCCGTCTGGTCTTCCTCTGGGCTTTAGGCCAATCTCATTCCCTGAAATCTCCTGCACTGTCTTAGTGAAATCCCAGAGGCTCTCTGTGCACTAAATCCATGCCTCTCATATAAGCCTGTGAGAGGGACAGCAGGTGGGTTAGAGGTCCTAGGGCAAGAGGACTATAGAGAGAGAAACTGAAGTCCAGAAGAGTGTCTTACTCAAAGCGTGGAGAAAGCTATTCTTTTCTTCTTTTTTTGTACTCTTAATTCCTAGTAAAACTGAATGTTACACTCTAGTCCACTGAATGAGATGGGTGTTTCTAATAGTTATTGCTGGAATTTAAAGACATTTGGTTTGATTCGCTTCTTACAGTAGAATAATTCTCTCCCTCTCAGGTAAATTACTGCTGGATTCCACTGGTGAAAGTGACAAGAAAATCAGACATTTTGGTGAAAGATGAGAGTTGGTTTATGGAGGGTGAGCGTGTATGTGTGTGGGTGGAGCTGATCCATAGGACTCAAGAACCTGATGTTTTAATGCCCTCTTTTTTTATATGTACTATATTAGTGCATAGACTTTTAGTTTCCATTAGCATTAGACAATTGGAGCTGAGTCTGTAAACAAATACAAAAGTGTATTGTTCATCAAGTCAGGTTCTAGTTGCATACAGTTCAACATGACAAACAGAGAGAATTCCTTATTTATTTCCTATGGAGAATTAGCAATCAGCCTTTGGTTTGGATGGAATAAATAATTCCATAACCACTTCTCATTTAATAAGGTTGGCTAGAGTCTGTCATTTTTGTCCTGTTTGTATATTTTTGTGTTGAGTGAACACAAAAGCATATTTTCTTGCCTGCTGAGTGTTCATTAAATCCAATTCCAAATCTTTCCATCCATTAGAGCACTAGCTAGACTCTGATCTTACTGGCATATTGATTTAATTGTATAAACATTCTTTTCTTCAAATAATAATAGTAAATATAATAACTGATCATTATACACAGTAGCCCTTCATGCAAAGGCCTAATGCACTTGAAAAGATTTATAAGAAGGCAAAAAGAAAAACAACATGCAATGCCACACTTGTTAATGAAATGTGGTTATCATTCCCCAGCAAGAATAAACAACTGTTGGGCAGAAAGTAAGAGAACTGCAGGCAAAGTTTAGGCAGGTAAAATGTATCACCCTGGATGCATCCTCCAAGACTCTAGAGTCTGCACTAGGGCTATAAAAAAAAGATCAGTTCCAATTTACATCAATGTCCTAAAGCAAAATTAATGGAAGAAGGAACCACCAAATTCTCCATCCCTTTCAATTCACCTTGTGTTTTGAGTCATACTTCAACGACACCCCTGTACAAAATATACCACCTCTAGGATCTTGGGGTAACAATTTACCTAAAGCAGTCTTCTGGGAGATGGGAGAGAAGGGAGAAGCTGTAGTTGATCAGCCTTTCTTACCATTTTGAGAATCTGAATCTGCCCACTCCACCATTAGACATATTTCACTATCCACAGAGAGGTTTCTTCCTCTCTTTGAACATTTCAACAGCAGTGTGATTGAAAAGGCTCTGCTGAGAATTCTTAGTGCAAATCCCATGTCGATTACCTTGTTCTGAGGCTTCATGAGCACCTAAATGTATTATGTATTACAAAGAATGTCTTATACTGGGCTTCTGCAATAAAACAGAGTATTTCCTGCTTTGGAGTTCATCTTCTGCTGCTTATTCCTCATCTGAACTCACCCATCCATCTCTTTGTGACATGACATCATAATCACTGCCACAACACCACCGGTGATGACGACACTAAAGCCAGAGAGAGGATAATGACTTCAGGAACCAAATAAGCAGCAAGAAATTATGGACACTTCAACACCAGAAAAAATCTATTTTTACTGAATTGTCATTATTAAACGAACCAATGAGGAAGAGGAATGCTATGAAAGTTATTCAGGTTTCCCAAAGGCCTTTGACATGTTAGCTGTATTTAAATTACAAACAGATATTGTTCATTTGAATTAGCAGCCCACTCAAAATTACCACATTGCCTTTCAGTGAAGAAGATTCTATCAATTAAATTAACAAAATAGAAGAGTTTTTAAAAAAGGGAGTACATGAGCACTCAGGACAAATTTGAGATGAGAATATAATGAATCGAGGAACCAAAAGACTGAAGAGAAGAAATTATTTAATTGCCTGTATATCAATGCTAGGTGCCTGAGAAACAAAAGGAACTAGAATTTCTGACTTACAGACATAAAGTGGATTTTATTACTAATACTAGAACCTGGTAGGACAATTCTCCTAACTGGAATGTTAAAACTGAAGGCTATTTAGGAAGGATTGAATGGGCAAAAAAGAAGATGAATTGGCACTCTATGTCAAAACTGGCATTACTTGTTTCCAAGGCACTGAGAACTTGCAATAAAATGATCTTCAATAGTGAAGGATCAATCTTCTAACACATAAAGCAAAAGATGGGTGCATGAGTGTAGGGAACATGATCAATCACATGTAGAAAAAAGCTTCTCATGGGGACTTCAAATCTTAGTGACATATGCTGGGGGGGGGTCTCATTTTGCCTGCATTAAAGTATCCTTGGAATGAATGTCTAAATATTATAGGTGGCAATTTCCTAACACAAAAAGTGTTCCAGTCAATAATGGAGGGATTCCATATTAGACCTTATCTTGACAGAAAAAGATAAACAGACAACAGAAATAAAAATTAACGGTAACAGTTATAAGTGATCATGATGTGGTCACATTTATAATGTGCAAACATAATGAAGTCCAGACTAGTAATATGTCTCCTTGGTGCTTTAGAAAGGCAGATTTCACAATGTTGAAAAGTATGAAACAAATTTGCTTTGAGGAAGAAAAATGTAAATGAGAATTGGGAATTATTTAAGAAAACTGCACTAGGTTCTCCAAAAGTCACAACCCCAGAAAGGAGGAAGAGGTCTGTATTAATTTAAACAAACAAACAAACCAAAAAAACCTGATCTAATTTAGAGGAAAAGTGAAGACAGCTATTAATAAGATAAACAGAAAATGGAAGACAGTGGACGTTGATAGTAAAAAATATAAGTCAGAAACTAGGTACTGTAGGAAATTAATAAGGGAAGCAAAGAGACACAATTAGAAATCTATAGCCAGTAGAGTTAAGGACAGTAAATGAGATTTTTAAAGTATATTAAGAACAAAATTAATCCTAAAAATGGTGTTGATCTGTTACTTGAAGACAGAGAAAACAGAAGAGTTCAATACATATTTCTGTTCTTTTTTCTATATATTATTATATCATATTAAAAGACCCATTTTCAGAATATAAAGACACAACTACTTCTGTTCCCATTGGATCTTTGTGACTGTTTGGCGTTCTCACAGTTCTTGCCATCTTCCTATCTTTTTTGAGCTCACAACCAGTTTTCTGAGGCTGGTGAGAGATATGGAAAGTTGTAGCCCTTTACTATTCTGAGGACTTGAATCGGCTCCCTCCACTTTCTATCTTTGCTCTGAGGGTAAGATCCTAATCCCACAGAAATCAGTGACTAACTCTACTTGTAGCTGATCAAGCTTTTACCTCTTGACCAGCTACTTAGCCTATTCTGAAGATCACAGCTGATTTTTGGGTAAGGTTAAAAGTTAAGAAAAATCATCAGAAAACTGTAAAAGTCATAATTTTAGTTTAGATCATCAGAATATGTTGGCATACAATGTCCTAATCAATATAAAAATATTTGTCAGGGAAATACTGTGAATAGTCAAATGCTTACCTTTACTAGATTTTTTTTTAAAAAAAGACAACATTTAACACCACCATTTCCAAGAAGGTATGGCACATATTAGGCTCAACCCTGCATGTAGCACGCTACTATTCAATGTGGGTAACCCCAATGTCTATTAAAAGCAGTGGCAATTGAAGGTGTACAACACTCCTGAGAATCAGCCACCTGTCGACACAAACATGCAAGCACCAGAATGAAAGAATGTTATGGCTATGATGAAAAAAATGGGTGTTTTTAATGGAGAGAATTTTACAGCACAGAAAATAAGGTCATAGGTCTATGAGGCATCAGTTATCTGTCTTCACGACTGGTGATTACTCTTTCACTTGTCCTTATTCATAAGGTCAGATCAGTTACATTCTGCATCCTTTTCTGAGAGTTTCTAGTCTCTGTGGCAAATTGCCAGCTCCATTGAGTGGGTCTCACGCTTCTGGCTCTTATTGTGCATTAGGGCACCACCAGTTACCCTGTCGTCCCGAAGATGGAAGGCTCCTCCAGTGAGGTCTGGTGGGTGAAGGAGGAGGATAGGGACCCAGGCCTGCCCAGTTCTCCAGGTCGCAGCCCAGGGGCCATGCAAATAGCAGCTATTAGCTGCAGGTGCTGTATTCATAGCTACACTAATTTCTCCTCAGCTAGTCCCTTGTACCCATTGTCCTTTCAACTTCTGATATCTCAGTTTCTCAGTGCCTGGGAAGTAATTCAGTCTTTGTCTCAAAAGCTGTCCCCTTCTAGGGATCTGGCACCATCCTCAGGGCTCCTTTCTGCTCCTTCACTCAACAATGCACTTTTCCTTTTCCTTTGCACCACACCACATCATGCAACACTCCTCAGCACTCCTCTCCTCCATGGCCAGCTTGTACATCATCTGTCTGGAGCAAGTTGATTTTTAATCAGGCACTTGGCTAAGCCATAATTGATCTCAGGTGCCTCTAGTAACACCAGCTAGGAACAAAGCCCTGGGCACTCTGAGGCTTACATATTTCCCTTCCATCATTCTCTGACTGCCTACTGCCTTTGATATCTCAATCACTTAACAACCTTCTTGCAAATCTTGCCCTTTAAATTCCAAAGAGGTAGCCATGTTAGTCTAGTTCAGCAAAAGAAGCAAGGAGTCCTGTGGCATTTTTAAAGACTAACAAATTTGTTTACTGCATGAGTTTTCATGGGAGAAAATCCCACTTCATCAGATGCTTGAAGATGGGGAATGTACAGAAAGAGAGGAAACTGAGTACAGGGAAGGGTAAGTCATAGGATCAGGTCAGACTGTTATAGCAAATCAAAGCAGTTGTTTAGATTCAAACACTGGGGAAGAGCATTTATGAATTTAAACAACTGTTTTGATTTTCTGCAACATTCTGGCCTGACCCTATGCTTTACACTTCTCTGTATTCAGTTTCCTCCCATTCTCTAAATTCCCCATCTTCAAGGGTCTGATGAAGTGGGATTTTCTCCCATGAAAGCTCCTGTGATAAATAACTTTATTAGTCTTTAAAAGTGCCACAGGACTCCTTGTTTGTCTGGCCCTTCAAAGATTCCTTTTTTCTTCAGGTTACTATTGACTATCTCTAAAGTGTTTTGTGCTGCTGTACATTAAAGATGACTTATAAAAATACTATTTATTTTACTGCATCATAAAAGTACTATTACTATGACACATCTGTACCATTCTCAGAGTCCCGCAGCAAATATTGGTGTAATGGCACAAAAGTTGTCATGCTTTACTTGGGAACATTTTTACAATTTAGCTAGTAACCACATGTTAAAGGGGTCAGCTTTCTGAAACATGGCAAATATCATGCTGCAATCATGTATCCATCAATTCACAAAGCGATTGCAAGCATAAGGACCTGTCTTTAGATAAGAAAGTACAATGAGTTAGTTACCCTGAAATGTAAAACTCCTGCATATGGTGTTAATAGGCTGGTACTCATGTACTTCTGAGCAAAATACCGGTAGTGTTATAGAATGCACTAGAAATACCAGATAATATACTGGGTGAACTAGAGAAATGGAAAGGCAAATGTTCGTATGGTAGGAAGGCCCATGAACTTGCCTCCACTAGGCAATTACATCATATTACAATGTGACTTTAACAAGCTGTGTAAAATAATTTGATATCGCCCATGATTTTGCAGGTGGGTACATGTTATGATCAACATTATAACAGTTAGATTATGTTAGAGACAACTTGTCCTTGTTTACACTGATGGTAAAGTTGTGGTCAAACACTCTTCAGGATGAACTAGACTCCTCAAGGTTATATTCTAATTTGATGCAATTTTCTAGGACAGATTAGCCGTTAGTGGGAGAGAAGAGGGTACGTGAGATCTATGAGAGGAATTTGTTTCTCTGGCAAGCAGAGTATCTTGCAGATACTAGGGAAAAGGTAATGAGTGCAGTTACAGGACAACCTGAGGTCAGTTCTGCTGGTTGTCATGTATTCTGCCTCTCCCTTACAAATAGTTAAGCATCACTGTCGCCCACAGACTATGTAGGGGAAAACAGAAATGGCTTTTGCTCACTTTCTCCCATTTTACTTATGGCCTGACATAAATTGGGCCCTTTCCACTTATTTACGTGCCTGCTTATAGCCTGGCACAATGTGCTGAGCTTTGCCCTGTAAGTTTTATTGCTTGAATTTATATGAATGCAAGTATATATCATGTAGAACTGGCTAAAAATTTCTAAGCAAAATATGCTGGTGGGGGCTTTATATCAAACATATTTGCAAAAAAAGAGTTTTCCACAATTTTTTTTTAAAATAAAATAATGGAATCTGAAAACCAGTGTATTTAATGATACTTCCATTTCCCCTGTGAAAGCTAGAGCTGGTTGAAAAAATGCCAATTATTTTTGCAGAGATTTTTTTTAAATTTTATTTTAATTGAAATTTCTGATAAAATCACTTTTCAGAAACTGTTATTAATTAGAACACTTATTTTATTTTAATTTATTTGTATTTGTATTTGTATTTGTGTGTGTGTGAGAGAGAGAGAGACACAGAGACATGTTCTGGTTACTTTTTAATTTTTTTTTCCCTTCTTTGACTCCCAGAAAAAAAAAAGGCATTTTAACCTGTTATTCTATACATTGAAATTATGCCATCCCTCCCATTTTGCAAGGGGGTATTAAAAAGATGCAATATATCTTTTTATTCTATTTATTGCTCTTTATAAGCTAGTGATCACCCTCAGAGTCCTAACACCAAAAATAAAAGTTGAGAAGCAAAACATATCCTCATTATTACAATGATCTGTACAAACAAAATGCATGCCGTAAACAGATTATCATGTTGTCCTTCAGTGCTCACTTGCTATCCCATTCTTAAAAAAAAAAAAAAGATAATTTTACATATGAATAACATTTGACCTTGGTATTGCTCATTGAAATCAATGAGGCAAGTTTACTTTTATTTAGCATCTATGGACTAGAAAGGCACTTCATGTAATTTAAAACAGCAGAGAGTGTGGCCATAGGAAACACTACTTCCACGAAACGGGAGAGTCTGACTGCCCCTGAATATAGCATTCTGGTTATTAGCAGTTGAAGACCTGAGTCCTAACTGCTAAATAAATGTTAAAGTTTAGCACTTTGAAGACCAAATGAGACTGTCACAATTTTATTGGGGATATCGAGCTATAGTGCTTTTGAAAGTATTTGTTTCATCACTGCTAGGTGTCTTCTCTTGAAAAATGTTACTGAGCATCTGCATTGTGAAGTCTAGAAGGTGTTAAATATCCAAGTTCTTTTGAAGCCAGAGATACTGTCCCTATTTATACATGTTAAGAATCTGACCATTTTTTAAAAAACTAAACAACAAGATCTACCAGTGAGACCCATCAGGGCACAAAACTTAAAATCCAAAACTTGGAAAGGGTCAGATCTGAATCCTAAGAAGAAAGCTCACTCCTACACTTTTCTCTTTTCCCGGGGCAAGTCCCAGACTGAAAGGCTTCTGTTTCCCAATTCAACCACCACCAGTATTTCATGGGCAGGATCAGAACAGCTAGGCTATGTGCCAACTCCGTGACTTTCAGGGTACCTTACCCTGGCAGATCTCCTGTCAAGCCATATACGCAGTTGTTGGCCTATGGCAGAGTCCCTTGGTATCACGGCCTGCTGGTTCTCCACTTGTAGAGCTGCCCCAGCAAGTGCAATAGGGTATAAACTGCTTAATATGTTAAAAAAAATTAGTCTATATTCTGCTACTCAGATGGCTCTTGGGTAAGGCTGAGCAGAAAAGATCTGTTTTACAAATAACTTAGCAGAAGAAATGAGCCTGTTAGTGTGGTGAGGAAGATAATACCTCTTGTGATCTTTGCGCTGTGAGATACTGTTCATAGACTGATTCTGATTTGCTCTGTGCAGTCATATTTCATCAGAAATGTAAATAGCCTGTGAACTTATTAGGCTAGCACCTAAACCCATGCAAATCTGCAGATCCAATGGCAAGCCAGTAGTCTCCAGAGAGTGCATTAGGCCAGCAAGCATGTCTAATTTACCATCAGAGAATTTGGGGGCAACTGCCGTCTACACAAGTAATTTCATGCAATCTGTTCACTCATTAAACCACAAAAGAGAGCATGCATATTACACTTGACAGTGCTTGTGAAACAAGAAATTGACCCTGCATACATTAATCCTTTCATTCAGTGTCTTGCAAAACATGCATTTAATGCAGCAAGATCAATTAATCTTTTCGTTTCTATCATCTTTATTTTGCTTAAGGAGTTCATGGAATATATGTATATTTTTTTCTTCTCTCTCCTTCAGAGGCTACTCACACTTACAGCTAGAAGTGTTGTCCATTTACAGGTATACAATTATCTTCAGTTCTGACATGAATGACATGCCTGATAAAAGTGATATTGGCTAACTAAGGTCATTTATGGCAGTTCACATGTCAGTTGAAGCACAATTTATGCACCAGGGAAGCTTCATAACAATGTGCCCAAAGATAGAAGAAAGCATGAATGATTAGGGTGAAAATGTCAGCTTCCCCTTTGTCATTAGTTAAAAGAAAAAGTAATTTATGAATTTTACTTGTGCCAGGCTGGAAAGTGTAGACATCATCAATTTTCAAAACCTATAACAAGAGGCAGAAAATTATTTTATGCTCCCCCGGAAGGGGAAAAAACCCCCACATAAATAAACAAACATTTGATGAGTGCAACCTGGGATCTGTTTAAAAATCCATAAAGGCTGTTAATCTCCTTTTAAAATGTATTGTTTTATAATGTAGAACAATTAACATTACATAAATTACAAATTAATTTATGGTAGGTATTATATACTGAATCCATTTTACAGAAAACAGCTCACTTGAGCATAAAAGTCATTTTCATTGCTATTTTTCAAACCTAGGATTGGGTTTTGCATTTCGTTTCTTATTCAAAATATAATCTCAAATGTAACTCAGAGGGACATTCATATGTGCTTAGGAAATATTATGAGTTGTGGGAAATACATTTAGTGTCATAAAAAGAAAATTACTAAATGAGAAAAAAGATTTTAAATGGATCTCTGAGAAAATGAATATTTTCATTCCAAAATTGAACTGCTAGTTTATCGTGCCTCTTACTGTTACTGTCCCAAGTGGCCCTTTCTTTTATGTAACCATTTTGTAATATTCCCCTGCTTTTGCTCTTTGAACAGATTGCATGCAATGCAATGTTTTTACAACAAAGTGTGCTAAAGGTGAAAAATTGATGTAAACACTTTAAAAGAAAGGTTTTAAAAGAATTCCACTCCCTGTTTTCATGTGATAATTGTGTTTGGTCTTTTGATTGGATAAATGGTTTCCTAAAATACAATCAAAGCTACTACAAATAGTTAAACAGTCAGGTAGTATTTATTCACTAACCTTAATAATGCCACTTTCATCGTACAGTCTTATTCAAAGCGCAACAAATTGCCATCACATTCAGCAGGTTTGGATTAGGCCTGTAGTCAATTCTTTCACACAGCAGTTTGTCTTATTCCGGTTTTTAATTAAAGTAATGAGTAGATGAGATTCACCTGCTTTCAGGTTTCATTTTGGAAATCGCACATAGCTCAAATTATTTGCTCAGGCAGTTTTAAAAAAAACAGGTATTGAAGATTAACATCTGGCACCTTTATAATGAGCATGTGTGATGCAAGACTGGACGCAAATGTAAGCTGTGACCTTCCAATGGACTATTAGTTGCCAGAAACGCATTACTGTATTCAGGATGAATTAAAAATTCTCTTTAATTAAGAGCTACATGTTCAGAGAAAGTTAGTGAAAGATGTCTCTGAGCAGAGTAAGAAAAATCCATATTCATATTTCTATAAGGCAATCAAGATGTTGATGTTAATATTAGAGCAATAACTTTAATTGTATTTCAGCAAACGAATGGCAATTAGGAAACAAATTATCTCAGAGAAGCATGTCTTCTGCACAGCTTTGCCCTGAAGCCAAGCCAAAAGCTAAACTAACTTCTTGAATTTTAATGCAGAAGATAAATAGACACACCTCTGGAATTATTCTAAATAGAAATACCTTAAACAGTTTAAAGTTACTGAGACACACATATGTAAAAGCTGACTTTCCTTAATAAGGGGATTTTTCTTTGCCATGATAAATAAATATCATTACATCAGAGAAAACAATTTTATTCCTTGCCTGTGGGAAAAAGAAAACACAACAGATGCTGGACATATTGATTAAAGAGCAGAAGTATTTTTTTTAAATATTTTTGGGGGGTGTGAGAGTCCAGACAGGACAGAAGATGCAAGGAGTCTTCTGTCTTGCCTTTCAATACTCCTTTGGAGATCAACCACAGTTACAGCCACTGCACTATCAAAGAGATAGCTTCCTGCTAATATCCTTAAAAAAAAAAAATTACTTAATCAGCAGCAGCAATGCAGTGTGGTGATGCTGCCCACCCCACCTCTAAAAGCCAGCAGCAGTACAAACTTTGGGATAGTTCCTTTCCCCGTCTGTCTTGTACATGTGGACACAGGCCAGGCAGCATCTGGCCCAAAGTACACCACTCACCCTTGCTCTTTCTAGACTATAATTTTCATCTCCCTCTACTCCAAGTAGTATTTATGAAATCAAGCGTTAGTCTGGATGTTTAGACCATGGTAACAAACTACATAATAGTCCAGCACTTTGAGACATGAAATCCTACATATTTATCTCTTCCATTTAAGGCAAATCCTACAATTATGAATAAATATGTGTGCAGTGGAAGAGAGGATACTATTGATCTGCTCTCCCCACCATGCCACTTCTGTCTTGTCATGCAGCGAGCCCAATATCTCATGATCTGGTTTAATCCACAGTATAGATCTTTTTGCACTGAAACGGGGGGTGGACCATTTGTGCTCTGCCCAGTCAGGGGTGATAAACAGGCTCAGACACCTCTGACCTGCAGACTTCCCCTTAGAGTACAGAAAATACACAGAAGCTCCTCATCAAGGCGGGATGGCTTTAATGATGCTATAAGTGAATCCACCAGGACACAAATGTTCAGCTATCAAGTCATGCACTAATTGTACAACAATGGATTGTAATTATGGTTTTGATACGCCAAGCCCTCCATACACAGACTTCACCTAAAAAATCTTTCCTGTATTGGGACTAGGGAGAACTTTTTGGTTATGCCTATGAGAAAAGAGTCCTATGCTTGAACTCTGTTGAAGAATAGTCATGGTACCTTACAATTAACTAGTATCTTCTCTATCATACAGGAAATTAGCCTATCACAAAAGTCCCTTCTGGTTTTGAAACCTATGACTCTAGTTGAAAATTATCAGAAAGAAAGAAAGAATAAGCTTTCTTCATATAACTAATTTCTTTGAAACTAATTTTGAGTTCCTTATGGGTGCAGGACACCCCCTTCATTTCAATGCCAGCTTTCATTTGCTGCTTTTTTCTTTATGGAATTGAGACTGTATCATTAATGTTCTGGGTTCCATGGAATGTTAAACCCACATACATGTGATATATTTCCAACCAGTGGTTTTAAATTTTAATAGAAAAACAAACAATTTTCTTTATGCAGTAAATAATTAATATTTCTATGGTGTATTAAATAAAATAGTGTCAGCAAATAAAACATACAGAACTAACTGAAAGGAACACATTTAGTGGTGAACTGGTCTAGTACACAACAGTAAGCTCGCTAAATCAGCCTGAACCACCTTTGCATTATTCAGTAAATCATAGGCTCTTTCTCTCCACTGATATCTTTGCTGTGATGTGGCATTTTTGCATAATAAAAACCCAACAAAACTCTAAAATGCTGAGTACTTCAAAATACATATCTAAATATTACTCCTTCCCATCCCTTGAAATCAGGGCAATTTGAAATCTGCACTTTTTATACATTTAATTTTTTTATGCTAGCGCTGATTATAATTATTGCTTCTTTTTATAGCATGATATTTCTCTTGATAAGTGGTTATAGGATTGCTCCTACATTCTTTGTGCACATAGAATTCTTACTGTCCTCACTAGAAACGTTGCATTTGAAAGCCATGCAGGATCTGGAGCCTGGCATACTTTTGGACAGCTTTGTGTCTGGGATGCTTCCCATTACTGTTAGCCAAAACTGGTATTAGTGTGAATTTTAACTAGATCTAGCGAAACTTTTTGTTTGGAGCAAAAGGACCAGATTCCTCAACGATGAGAAATGAACACAGCTCCACTGAAGGAAACAAAGCTATAGTGACTTATGCCAATTGACAGGATAACCCCATGTTGATTATTCCATTAGCTTTTCTGGATTAGGAAATCACTTCCAAGCAAAACCTTATTTCTGTTAATTCATTTCTAAGTGACATGAGTTTTCCTACCTATCCTTCGGTACCAAAGAGAAAAGAGTAAGTGAGACTCACTCACTCTACATTTTGGAGCACCAATCTTTGCTCTGAACAGAGAATAGTCTGATTCTGTATTTCAAACTGTCCTCTTCTGATTTCCCCAGGTAATTTTTGCCTCCTTGGCTACTTGGAATCTCTGACTTTTAAGGAATACGATCTCAGACTACAACCATTAAAAAAAAAAGCCACTTTGTAATTTCTTCACTCTTCTGAACAAAAACTTTACCTGATTTGTCAGGGTTTAAAAACAAACTAAAATTGCTGAATCTCCTTCTCCTTAAGAGTGAACTGCGGTTTCTGAACTCCTTGCGAAGGACGAGCTGAACAGCGTCTAATCAAACACAATCTCTGAAGCAAAGCAGAACTCTCGTGAAGTTTGTGGTGTTTCCTGATCAGTAGCACACCTTGAACAACACTGGAGCTGCTCCGGATGTATTTGTTTGGGATATGGGGACTAAATGGGGTCAAAATTGCTTAGTCAATCCCAGAAATCACCTAGCAACTAACTACTTCTTTCAGATTAACATTCCAGGCTGGGTTTTGGGGGGTTCGGGTGGGGTGGGAGTGGGTAATAAGCTCAGTTTGTTTCTGAACTCCATCAACCTTACCTTCTCAGGATTTTCATGTTCCCAATTTTCTTACCTTCCTGAGTCTCTAAGATGAAATATACCATCACACAAATATCTGACAAGTGCTTTTAATGAATAATTTTCAGACAATTGGTTATTGTTAGTTGTTTGCTTTGTCCATTTGTGTCATTTTAGTTTCATGACATTGATTTTGTTTCTCAGTTGAATGAATGGTATTTTTTAAAATGGTCAGAGATATAACACAGTTTGCAATATAAACTCAAAGACAAATAAATGTTCATACTAAAAGTGGGAACAAAGTTTGCTTCAAACATTTTTACAAGTACCCAGAGGTTGTCTGCATACTCAAAATCATGAACTTGGTGTCCCCATGCATCATCAAGAAATCGTATGCACAAAGTTCTAAAGGGGCAGCCGTGTTAGTCTAGTTCAGTGAAACAAACAAGGAGACCTGTGACACTTTTAAAGACTAACTCTTATTTATTGCATGAGCTTTTGTGGGAGAAAATCCCGCTTCACCAGATGCTTGAAGATGGGGACATCTTCAAGTGCCTGACTAAGTAGGATTTTTCCAACAAAAGCTTATGTGATAAATAAATTTGCTAGTCTTTAAGAGTGTCATAGGACTCCTTGTTTGCTATAAACAAAGCTATCTCTTTAGA
Source organism: Podocnemis expansa (assembly GCA_007922195.1). Classification (NCBI taxonomy): domain Eukaryota; kingdom Metazoa; phylum Chordata; order Testudines; family Podocnemididae; genus Podocnemis; species Podocnemis expansa. The sequence continues at coordinate 10,824,437 of ML682028.1, forward strand.
GGGTTTAGTTTTCATGTTTTATTACCAGCTTCCCCTATAGTTTCTATGGGCCTTTAATTGATGGATAAATGAGTCTTACAAACATATCTGCTAAACATTTTACACTGTATGACATTGAAATGTAAAGCTTGAAAACCATATGATTTTCTATTGTTCTCAGTTTTGCTTTCATAATGAGACTTGAATAGATTCAAGTGAAAACATGAATGCTGTTTTCCAGTAGTACCATGCTTTAAAATGCATTTCTGAAACTAATATCTCAAATATTTTCACCTCCTTGCAAAATACTAATACTAATACTACTATTAATAATACATTTTTAAAAAGCTGCAGCAGAAAGGCAATCCAAAATGCTTTTGGATTAAAAGGGCAACCTCTCCCTTCACCATTTATGGTAACTGCACACATATTGAGCATCAGAGCAAATCCAGGAACTGCTCAAGCATATTATAAGTAGAAATCCAATGAGTTGCAACCTCTTTGCTTTTACTGATATTCTTCCTAGATTGCTGGCCAGCTGCAACTCATCCAGTATTTTTCTGTCCTTGAAATTGTGACTTGAGTGGTCATAAGATTTAAGTAACATACCAAATTGGAAATACTCTATCTGTATTTCAAATACTGGTTATATTGTGAGCAAATTCTTTGATAAAATATTTTTATTATTAAATATAACAATGTCATATGTAACCAGACTGAGGTAAAAAGCCCTCCTACTGGATGAATTCCTACAGTGCATGCACTGAACAATATTTTTAAACCATGTAATAAAAATATTTTATATTTTATTGTTGGTTTTCATGTATTATACAACTCTATTGGATAGCTCAAAAATCTATAAAGAGATTATCATTATCCATTCAGTTTTGTGGAATTTTAGCATAATTTCCAGAAGCTTACTGTACTCCTCTAGGAGTATCCTAAAGCTTATAAAACTCTTTCTAAAGATCATGGCCTATCTTTTGTTTCCTTATTTTAAAAAATGTTTTAAAATAAATCCATCATATGCAGTATTTGTACATGGTGCCACTTGGACAAACCTGTGGGTTACTGAGCCACAGAACATATACAAACTGTGCATCAGTAAAGCCTATCAATCTTGAACTGGAGGTAGCCATTTCAAGGAGGAAAAGAGGGAATAAGGATAGTTGTTTCTCCACAGCAAGCCCTTTAAGTTCTTTGCAAAGACTGTTTAAAAGGATGAAAATTCAGGACAGTGATGTACCTTTATTTTAAGGAAAGGTCATTTTGTCTTGTGTCAGACAGTTAAATATATAATGCAGAGAAACAAAATAGTTGAGCAGAATAAAACATAACAGCTACTCCTGTCTCCTGGTAAGTTTCCAAAAGCTACTGGCTATAGCTGTTGTTGCATTTGAACTTGAAGTGAGGTAAAATGGTTCAGCTCTACTTAAGTCAGTGGATCTATTTTGTTTCACATTGTCCCCAATTCTGTTCTGTTATTCTTTTGACTTAAAATTATGTTTTAGATTTCATATATTTCCTTACAATATTGTGATAAAGGTAGGTCTTATGACTTATAAAATCATAGCTTTTTTCTTTTCCTTTGTATGGGATTAGAAGTCAATAGGCAATAGCACCACAATCTTATTTCATAGCAGAATGAACAGCATTGCCACCCTACCAGTTCTCAATTAGATGGCTTTCTCAGCTTTTAATTAAATCAAATTAAGTGATCTTCAATGAATTTACGAAAAGAACAAAAGTGTGGGGTGGGAAGATGAATGTGGAAGTAGAATCAACATTGTTTAATTACAGACCTCACCATATATGTTGCCGTCATAATATCCAGCGATACCGTGCTGCTTTAAAGTGAAAATGAATTATTTCTTTCAAGGCTAATTAATTAATTTTATTCATATAAGAGATTGATTATTTTAACATAATTTGCACTGGAAAAGTTTAACTTCTTAATATAAAACTAAAGACAAGTAAGAACTAGCATTAATTAACTTCTTTCAAAAAGACATGTGATATTGGGGGGAAAAAAGAAATTTAATGATCTACCAATTTCTAGGCAGGTGCAGGCACTGACTCTCATGTGAAGGCTCATTACTGTCTCTCCTTTGTATGCATATTAAAAATTCTAATACTCTGACAGTTATTTTGTGACTTACGTAAAATGATTTGATGATCGCACTCCACTTCCTGGTGCTAAGGTGTCAACATCACAAAAACACTAATTGTTGTCATTCTTTGATGCCCACGTCAGCAGCCTCAGAGACCAAAGATTTACAACTCATAGAAAATGAATGCACCTATTTCCCCCAGAGAGAGACTGCTTTTTGAGGAACATTGGAGAAATATCATGAGTGAATTTTACACTTCATACTTTTTACCAATTTTGAGAAAAAAAGCAAATGACTGCAATCTTCTGTGTTGTCAGTCTAGCACCTTTCATAACTGTATTCACTATCTAGTGAGAGACAGTGAGGGCTCACATGTGCTGTTTTGGCTAGAAGCCCATTCTGGTTCAGTGGCAAAGAAAATACAGCAATTAGAAATAAAAGAAAGGTAAATAATAAATGAAAAAATAACAGTCAATATAAAGTAGAAGTTATGAAGTACAGAAATTTGACAAAGGAAACTAAGGACATCAAGAAATAGCCCACATCTTGCACAACTAAGGACAAAAAGGGGAGAAATGTTTAATATCTATTAGTAATAAAAGAGTCCTACCAATAGTATTGGCCCAATAATAGATTGAGACAGTAAAATTTGTAATGATAATTCAGAAAAGGCAAGTGTGTTCAGTTTTGTATTTGGAAAGAAGAAGGATAATGCACTTATTAAAGAAGGTTAATGAATAACTTTTCCAGTCTATTTGTAACTATGGAGGATGTTAAACAACAGCTGCTAGGGATAAACTTTTTTCTTTTTTTAAATCAGCAGGTCCAGGTCATACTTCCTCTATGTTCAGAAAGACTTGGTTGAAGTCTAGCTCATTCATATTCATTTTTAATAAATTTTGAACTAGCAGGAAAATTCCAGAAGAATGAAGGAGTACTAATAGTGTGGCTATACAAAAAGTACAAGAAAGATGACCCTGATATCTGTAAGTTGGTTAACCTGACATCAGTCCTGGGCAGAATAAAGGAAGAGTTCATCCAAGAGTCCAATAATACCTACTTAAAAGACAGAAATGTAATGAGTGTCACTTATCATATTTTTATGGAAAATAAGTTGTCCAGCAAACCTGTTTACATTCTTTTCTTTGCTTGCAACATAGCTGATTAAGGTAATGGTGTAGATGTAATACTCTGAAGCCATTTGACAGCCTCTGATTAAAATAAAAATAAACACTATAAAATATCAATAAAGCACATTACATGTATTAAGATCTGGCAAACTTACAGAGAAGAGTTATCAGTGAGGATCTGCTCAGTTGCTCATTGCCTGATGTACTGCACAGGGACATTACTTGCTATGGGTCACAGGGGGCAATTGCTGCCACATGACTTTTCATAGGTCTATATGCTGTTCCATGCTATCTTCTGTTTTTTCTCCCCCCACTTCCACCTCCTCAGGCTTTGGGCACAGGCATTAGGAAAGCAATAATTGCCACAATCTCTCTCAGTCATTAAGCTACTGGGGACAGAAAATGTTCTATATGTCAACACAACTCTGTGCCCCCAAGTGTTTTCTGAAATGATGCCCTGGCTGAATGTGATGAAGCAACCCCTTTCATTGCTGTTGCTAATTTGACTGCTTTGGGACATGTAAAATTCTCCTCTGACATTAACTGTCTTTTAATGCCCTCATTATTAATACCACAAATCAATCTGTCCGGCAGCATATTCTCTAAGACATTTCCAAATGAGCAATATTCCATCAATCATTTTAGGTCTACCACATACGCAGCTACTTTTTCACCTTGCCTCTTCATTCAGATCTGAAATGTTCTAAAATAATGTTTGTTCTGAGTGTGCTTTTACCTCCTGGTTTCTAAGATTGTAACAACTCCTTAAGAGGGAATTGGTTTTACTGCCATAGACAATGAGGAAAAATGGTTTCCATTTGTCCTTATCTAGAATCTCATTTGCAAGAAAATAGTGGCCCGATCTTTCAATATTTTGCTGCCAATCCCCATTTTCTATATTAAACTCCCCAGTTTGCCAGTAAGATACTATTGTTGTATTTCTCCTCATTGCCAGTTCTGTAGAAGGATCACTTGAAGCACCAGACACACACTTTACTTCCAGTACTGAACCCCAGGAATGTGCTGCTTTACTCAACTGCATTGACTGGGAGGAAAACAAAGTCACTACATTAGGAAGTAAGGGAAAATTAGAACACGGCTTCAACCCATAATACTCTGCATAACCCTGTAAAACTAACCACTTGATGTCTTGGCTGTTGGAACTAACCCTTTTTCTCCCAGCTGTTGCTAGTCAATCACTTATGCCTGGTCTACACTTACCATGAAATTCAGCAGCAGTTAACTGGAGAAAGGAAAGCTACTCTAACTTACACTTACTATAGCATCTTCACTTCACTTCGCTGAGAAGAAATGCGTTTCAATCGACACAGTGTTACTTTTCTTCTGGGAGTGGATTTGTTAAATCAATCCCATCAACTCAGCACTCCTCTTTTTCGGAGGGTGTATTTGTTAAATAGACTTCCAGAACAAGTGAGAGAGTTTCCACTTCCACTCAATCAATACCAAAGTATTACTCTGATGGCAGTGAATTTGCTCCTATCGGTAAAGACATATTCTTAGCCACAACTGGGGAAGTAATTGTTCTGCCCTTTAAAACCTTTCATGACTGTTCTAGTGTGAGGTTTACATATTTCATCACAGGCGCCTTCTTTGAATGAGTATGTTCCACAAAGTTGGTGCTACTCTCAGTGTTCTTCATCATTTTTATCAGTGAGCTGCAATTACAAATATAAGTCCCTGCTACACTTCTGAAAGAAAACTGCAGATGACAGAAGACTGGAAGAATGATCAATAATGAGATGGACAGGAAGTCATATAGAGTGATATGAATTGTTTGGTATGCTGGGCCCATTCAAACAAAATGTTTTCATGCATTTAAAGCAAAGTTACTCAGCTGGGACCATGGAATGCAGACCATACCTACACATATCCTGGAAAGCAATGACTCTGAAAAGGACTCAAACATCTTAGTAGACAAACAGTTCAACATGTCCTCCCAGTATGATGCTGTGGCAGTACAAGCTAATGTAATCCTAGGATGTAAAAGCCAGGGAATGGTAAGTAGAAGTAGGGAGATGATTTTACTTCTCCATAGTATATCATTGTGCTCAATACAGGAATACAACATGCAATACTGTTACAGAAAGTATCCAGAAAAATTGGCTTATGGTAAGAAGATTGAATGACAATTTGAACTAAGTAAGGCTTTTGATACACATTTATGACCTTCTCATAAGGCAACTACAGAAATACAGTCTAGATCAGTGGTTTTCAAACTTTGTTTCTCAGGACCCATTTTAAAAAATTATTTATGCCTATGATCCTAAATTACATCTTTGAACAATGTATTAAAGTCATTTGGCAGCAGCAGCAGGGGTGCCGCAACTCAATACCTGAAGGTCTGTGACCCAGTACTGGGTCCTGACCTTAAGTTTGAAAACCACTCGTCTAGATGGAACGATTATAAGGTGAGTGCATAATTGACTGGAAAATCATCCTCAAAAAACAGTTTTCAGTAGTTCAGTCAAGCTGGAAGGGTCCAGTTCTATTCAATATCTTCATCAATCATTTATAAGTCAACTCTCTATGCCACTAATTAAAGTTTGTGTATGATCAACTGGCAGGGGTTACAAAGGCTTTGGAGAATAGGATTCAATTCAAAATGATGCAGACTAACTGGGGAAGTGGTTTGAAGTATGTAGGATGAAATTAAATAAGGACAAATGCAAAGTACGCCATTCAGGAAGAAACTATCAATTGTACACATATAAAATGGGAAATGACTGCCTAGGAAGGCATACTATGGAAAGGGACCTAGGAATTATAATGCATTACAAGCTAAATACGAGTCAATGGTGTTAACACTGTTATAATGTAGGATTCATCAGTGTGGAGTAGTAGGATAACTATATCTATATCTATATAAATTGCATCCAGTTTCAGAAAGATGTGGAGAAATTGAAGAAATTCCCAAAGAGAGCAACAAAAAATGATTAAAGATCTAGAAAACTTGACCTTTGTGGAAAAAGAAGGAGATCAAAAAAAGCATTTGTTTAGTCTAGTGAAGAGAAGACTGAAGGAAGAGAGGATAGCAGGTTTCAAACACCTAAAAGGTTGTTATAAGGAAGAGGGTGAAAAAGTGTTCTTCCTGATCTCTGAGTATAGGCTAAGAAACCATGGGCTTAAACTTCATTAAGGGATGTCTAGGTCAGATATTAGGAAAAACTATCTAGCTATCAAGGTATAAGCACTGGAACAAATTGCTTAGAGAGGCTGTGGAATTTCTATCATTGGTTAGACAGATACCTGTCAAGAATGGTCTAATTATTATATAGTCCCACCTTGCAAGCAAGAACTTGGATTAATTGACCTCTCGAGGTCCTTACAGTCTTCTATGATTCTCTGACTACAGTGCAACCGCACATTTATGGGAAAAAAATACAAAGTAACAAGTGCCTGTTTAATATAGTGGGAAAACAGTGTAACAAGAACCAGTGGTTGAAATCAGAAGCCAGACAAATTTAAGTTGGAAATAAGGCAGCTGGGTTTTTTGTGTGGGTGGGTGTGTGGGTGCATGTGTGAGAGAGAGAGGGTATAATTAACCACTGGAACAAATACCCAAGGGAAGTGCTGGATTCTTCATCTCTGGGTGTCTTCAAATCAAGTCTGGAAGCCTTTCTGGAAGATTTGCGTTTGCCACACAGAATTTATACTTCAGTCAAACATACGTTATTGAAGTAAGTGGTTGAAATGTAACGGTCTGTGATGCATAGAAGGCCAGATTAGACAATCTAATGGCGCCTTCTGGTCTTAAATGCTATTAATCTATAAATAGAAGTGCTATAAAATATCTAATGTTTCTCAGATTCTTGTGGCTTCCATTAGAAATAGCTTCTCCTATGATGTACAGTTTGAATTGTAAAACAAGCAAGGAGTCTTGTGGCATTTAAAGACTAACAGATTTATTCCTTGCATGAGTTTTGTGGGAGAAAATCCCACTTCATCCATGAAAGCTCATGCCATAAATAAATTGGTCAGTCTTTAAGTCCACAGGACTCCTTGTTTGCTTTGCTGAACTAGATTAACATGGCTACCCCTTTGGACTTCTAAATGCAGTCATTCCAACACAGCTGCAAAGAATAATGAGTAACTGTCACATAATTTGAAAGGGTATGCTTTTAGGACTCATACTTTTAAAGTTTTGCAAACCAGATGACCACCCTTAATACCACTGTTTGTTCATTCATATCATCTTTTTTCTTCCCCATTTTACAGCTTGTAATTTCATCCTCCTACTGATTAAATGGAAAAGGAATGACTGACCAACCTTGTTTGTAGCATCTTTAAGAGCTGGTGGGATTTTGCTGTTTAAAAATAAAAATGGGATCATTAACTAAGTACACTGATGTGGCAAGCTTGTGGATCATAGAGACAACAGCATTACAGTATATGGAAAATGGTTGACATAAGAGTCTTGCCATCTGAAAGAGGATGTAGTCTGGCCCTAAAGGTATGCTTTTATCAATGTACCCTATTCAATGTTTCCACACCCCAACCACTGCAGTCTAGCCAAAATATGTCATATATATGTACATGCCAAAGGAAACAAAATTCCACCTTACAGACTGAATAATTGGTGCAAAACTGCTACCACAGAGGTGAAATCACAGGAAGGAAGAGGCACCTATAGAGAGAGAAATATACATACATGCCAATAGAAACTTCACAGTAGAAGCATAAGGAATTATGTGGAGGCATGTCTCTCTACGGCTCATGAGAATGATGTGGGCATTTTGGCTCTCTTATGTTTGATTCCTTAATGTCGACAGTGCTTCCCAAGAAGACACCTTCTATGCAACAGTTCATCTGGGATCTGCTCCCCCCCCCCCGGCGCCTTTACTACGAAATTTTAAATAAAAAATTAAACAGTAATAAAAAAATCTTAACTTTTGTACTTCGATTGATACCATCCTGAAACAGAAAGAAATTGCAGATATTTTCTGTGTGTAGTACATTAGGAACAAATTCATAGATGTAAAATAGAGAAGACAGGAATCAAAGAAAAGTAAGAAGAAGGTGCTAGGGCAACATAAGAGAAAGCAAGGCCCTACAGCTGACTAATTGTGAAACATCTCTACATCTCTAGAGTCCACTGTATAGCCACAAGTGAATGGAGATATGGCATGCAGCCACACATCCAGATGTTTCCTCTGGAGAAGTGTACACACACAGATTCACACACACAAGAGAGATTTGTATCTACTTCCTGCCAAGTGAGGAGGCAGCTAGCTATCACATACAGAAAGAGAACAGATGAAAGGGCTATAACAAGATAAAATGTTAAGCAAGACTTGGGTGTGTGGTACCTCCTAGACATGTGGCAGTTAAGCTCACCATAGACTCTTAGCAATTAATAAAATGGGCAAATAACATTCTATGGAAGGATAGACTCATAGCTCATTTCCTAGTAAGTATCAAGAGTAATTCAACCAAAGATAAATGAGCTACTTTGGTTTTCCACCAGAGTAAATGCAGGTAATAAGCTTGATTATCTCAAGAAAACCAGAGGGCCAGACAAAAAGATAACAAAAAATAATCACCACCACCACACCCTTCAGAACAGACCATGGTTGCAGCCCACAAACATTGTACATTCTCTATTCCTAGGGCACACAGGAGGCCAGGACCATCATATATGCAAAGACCTTGTTCTTTTTCACGGCCTTTGATTCTCAGGCATTATGTACTGCCTGTTTCAGTCTCTTACTCTCCCTCCCATTATCAGGGATTCCAGTGGCCACAGTAAATTTGACACCTCCAAGGATGATCCCAAACACAAATGGGGCCTTGCATAAAAAGTTGTACCATGGAATATTCAGTGGAATTATTGATTTTCACCCATGTAACCAAGATCAGAATCAGGTTGTAATGTTTAGATGTGAAAGTACAATTGTCAGGCAAATAAAATTCAGCAGACTAAGAGGGTAAGGAAGAAGAACATACAAAAGGCAAAGTATGTTAATATAGTAGACAAGTTGATTGTGCATCATGCCATTGATTCTCTGCTCATACTTGCTTAACGTAGACTGTTTAGGTGGGTACCTGAAAGCTAAATGGAAGAGAAGGGGGAAGCAGCAGAAAAAAAAATAAAAATAGATGAGAGATAAGAATGGAAAAGAGGATAGAGATGTGAATTACTGGTTCCACTGTAGTCAATATCAAAGTCTTCTTGACTTTAGTGGGGCTAGATTTTCTCTCACAGCATAGTGATGTAGCTTTTTATCAAATATCTGTTTGGAATAATGGTTTGTGCATTCCCCAGCATCATAATAACCAGGTATTTTAATTAAACAATTTGCAGAGAAGAATGAAGTTTCTGAATACCCCAGAAACAAACATTCAGCATGTAAATCTAACTACAATTATCTCCAAACCTCAGTAGACCCGGATTCTGTTTGGCAAATGGAACACTCTTCTTAGGGCAAATATTTCCTCAGATTCCCAAGAGAAAAGTATAATTCTCTCATGCAGATTCAAAAAGTCCACTTGTCACAGCAGAATTCTATCTAAAAATCCTGAGGAAGAATGTCAAGGGATCCTACAAAAGTTTAAGATATGCAATGAGAAATTGAACTTTTTAGTAGTGGTAGAATTTTAAAAGAAAAGTGCAGAGTTAGTAACCCAAATCCATTTCATTAACTGATTCAGGAGAACCAAGGATTTGGATATTACTAACCTTAGGTACCATCTTCAGGGTATCAATTTTGTGATGAACAAAATCATTATCTTTCATAAGAATACCAGTCAAAGCTGTAGAATTTTCTTCCTTAATCAGCAATTGAGAAAATTTTCTCTAACACTCTTTTAAAATAATTCAGTAAATCCACTTTTTCTCTAAATCTGAAATTTTCAATGTGATATGCTCCAATCTGCAATCAGATATGTTTAGTATCTAAAAGACACCTAAAATCTGATTCGCCACTGATTGTTTAAATCGACCCAATTACAAGATTACTTGGTAAAAAACAGAAGACTTTTAGGGAAACAGCATCCTACCCAGAAGCAGCCAAAATATCTGTAAAATGGAAAAGATAGCCCTACTGAGATAGCCCTAAATCACCTGTCAACAATGCATAATGGTTATTCTTCCAAGTTAAATTAAAAATGGAGTGACCTTTGTTTTTAAGCAGAACCCTCAGCAGATAAATATGGTCCAATATCAACTAAAGTCCCAAGGATTAAAACACTGGATTGGAAGTCAAGAGGTGAGTATTTCCTCTGTGACCCTGCATGTAATTTTAAATCTTTTTGTGCTATACTTTCCTATGTCTCAATGGAGATTGTGACAAACTCATTCCTTTCACAACTGGATAGGATCCTCCTGCTGGTCTTCCAGGGAATTAGCTGAAGCTGGCGCTCTATCTGCATCCTGTGCTTCATCACACTTCCCATTGACTATAATAGGCTATGGGGCAGACCCAAAGAAAGGAGGCATTTCCATCAAGGAGTGGTTAGAAATACTTTTGCTGCACTCATTCACATTCTAGTTATGGCAGGGAAACATAATTTGCTGAAACAAAAATCTGTCTAGTAAAATTCTAAATTTGAGACCCAGGGTATTTCTAACTCAATGGAATGTGTGGCTACAACAATATTTAAAAGTTCAGATTTCACAAGAGAAATAGACATCTATTTGCTATCAGAATTAATGGAAACTGAGAATGAAAATGCCTCTAATATCTTCATAAACCCTAATCTATATCTTCATAGAATCAGTGAAGATTAGGACTGGGGGTGGGGGGTATCTCTGGTGGTTATCTAGTCCAGCCTCCTGCTCAAAACAGGATGAGCCCCAGCTAAATCACTGCTGCCATGATTTTGTCAAAGCCAGGGCATGTAAGTATGGACATTTTCATACCTCTCTAAGTGACACATTCCAATGCATTAGCACCCTCCAAATGAAAAAGATTTTCCTATTTTCTAACCTAGACCACCTCCACTGCAATTTGAGACTATTGCCCCTTGTTCTATCATCTATTACCTTTACTGGAAAACCATACTTCCATTTCAATTAGGTTATCAAAGGGGAATCAAATCATTCAAAGCAAATAAATAAATAAATAAATAAAATCCACATATTACAGAGAGGAATCTGCAAGTTTCATTTTACAAAGTCAAACAGAATTTGAATTTCACATATTTTGAACTTTTTTCTCATGCTAGAATCCCTCGATCAATGTCAGTTAGCTTAATCATCCAGGACTCCTTTGTGGCCACTGGGAAAATACCTTTTTCAAAATTTAGAATCCACTCAAAAATCAAAGATAAGGTAAAATTCATTTATAACTTCAGTAAAGTTACAGCCACATAAACAGCAAGGAATCTGACCTCATTTATGATTTTCAGTGGGCTTTATACTTAGTGTAATAAGTTCTCGCATTTCTATTAATAACCAGTATTGACTTTGTTTGTTTCGGCATCTGACCTTAGAGAAACTGAAAGCCATATTGCTTACCAAGGGATCTTCTGATGGTCTTATAACTTTACTGAGTTAGACTCCTTTAACTTGGTGACAAAGAATGCCAGTTATTGATTACTGAAATTCTCCCAACTAGATGGTTAACAGCACTCAGTCTAGAGTGCATTGGTATTGATTTAGAACTCATGATCTCATTTCAAAGCCCTAATTTTCAACATTGCTTCGGTTTACACAATCTTTAATTTATTTAAAAAGCTGATTGGTCAACTATTTCTGTCTCATAACTGTCACCCCAGCTTACTAGACAACTGTTTTGGTCCCTGAGCATTTAAAAGGTCATAAATCCAAATGCAAATTCAATCAATACCATATTAAATAAACTATAAAAAGTAAATTAATATTAGGGAACCTGATGCATTGCTCTATAAGCTTTTAAAATATGATTAGTGTCAGCACATTTAAAATGATAAATTGAAACAGGGCATCTTTAAAAAACAACTTTCCCATTAAGGTTATAAAAATGACTTCCCCCATTATTTATATTTTGACTCATTATGAAGACATTGAGGATGTTATATATAACATTTTTGGAGGAACCAATTTTAATCTGCTGCCGTTTCTTACAAAATCATGTATGTTTTACTGAGTTTAGTAGAAGCAGAATTTTATGAGTAGCAAAAGTGTCCCCAGCAATTAAAATCCTGAACAGTTATTTCTAATTTTGTTGTTTGTTTTAAATATGGTTACTTCCATTCTAGAAAATTAGACATTTCAAACCAGGAAGGTATAGATGGTCCAGAATGAAATAAAAGATACATTTACAAAATATGTTAGAAACCAATCTGAGGACCTAAGTAAGGTCCTGTACCTCATTCTTTTGTAATCAGGGACCTGTTTCAGGGAAGTGTTTATATTCAGGAAAGCATTTATCTAAATGTTTAGCCTTAAAGATGTGCTTAAGTCCTGCTGGAGTCGCTGGTCATCCAATTGCAATGTGATGACCTGTATGGGTCTTATGCCATGTGGACTGAATTTGAGATATCCAGAGTTGAAAGTAGGAACACCTACTGCTTTAGCTAAAAGATCCAGTTTTACCAGACCAAAGACTGAAGCAGATTTATAAGACATTATGTGGTACCATTTCTGGGTAAGACACAGGGCTAATGGGTTATATATGCAACTAATAAACTGTTACATCAGGGATCATACTATATACATGCTTTCAAAGCACTTTGTTCTACAGGTCCCAATCTTGAACAGATGTTTGGGTGCTATTATAATATAAATATTTACTACAAAAATAATAATAGTAATAACAACAACGACACCTAAATTCATCATGTTTTTTAAAAGTGACTAGTGATTCTGGTGCTTCAATTTTTGGGCATTCATACAGAGCTAACTTTAAGCGGCCAAGTTTTCAGAACATGTTGAGCCCCTGTCTTCTGAAAATCAGCCCTTTCAACACATCCCAAGTTGGAGATCTAAAAATAGCTCCCCAAAATCACCAGTCACCTTTGAGCAATTTAGCCAAAGAAAACTGACCTTCATCCTTCCTTGTAAAGTCTCCTTTCCTCATTTTATCATGCCTATCCTCTGTCTTCAGTATGTAGCATGTCAGTCTCAGTATACTACTTGGCATACTCTCTCATTTTTTTCCACATATGCAAGGCTATTGCCTCCCTGCCAAAATATTAAGTTCCTCATTTACAACATCTTCAGAATCCTTCCATGTTCCTCCTTTGCTGGTAAACACTAAGCCCTGGTCTTGTCATAGTTTGCCTTGAACACCGCAACTTCTTCTTCATCTCCAGCCTCCACGCTTCCCACACTGCTAATCCTAATTCTTCTATTGCAGCACTTCTAAACACCTCACCATCTCCCAATTGTCTGACCATCTACCTCTAGTCTGTCACTATCATTGTGTTGCACTCACCTACTGTATCAGATTCAACATTCAGGCCCCAAAACAAAATCACTGCTGCCTATATTTTCATTCTAAAAATAGCTCCCCAAAATCACCAGTCACCGTTGAGCAATTTGGCCAAAGAAAACTGACCTGGAAGAAGATGGAAAGTTTTAATTTTAATTTAGCATACTTGCATTTTATAAATGAATGCAAACAGCTCCAAAACAAATTGTTCGTGCCTATATTCTAATAAGTTCAAATTTAGTTCAAACTCATGACAAGACCAGGGCTTAGCGTTTACATCTTCAGAATCTTTCCATGTTCCTCCTTTGCTGCCAAACAGTTTATCTCCAGAAGTATTTAACGGGTCAAAGCACAGTTGAAGCACAGATTAGTCTCACACCAGATGGCAGATGATGAGATGTCTGTGGCTACTATTAATTCAGGTGACCATTTAGTTTGACTGAAAACCTCTCCAGGTATGGTGAATTTAGTCATGGTAAAGCCCAAAAGTCTATTAAAAATCTTTTCAATTTACAAAACATCATCATAATGAGGAATAATCAAAATAGCTCTGTTATACATTCACTAACATTGCAAAAATGAACTATTGATACTAGGTGGGGATCTATTGTAAGTATATGGTATATAACAACAAGACTGCTAAGTGGTCATTACTGTCCTTAGGCTCTAAGAACAGTACTGGAGAAGGCTTGAGGGATCTGTTATCCCTTACAGGTACAGCTCAGTGAGGGGTAAGAACTTCCTCGAGTTCCTATGCACAAATGGGGAACATGCCCCCTCCAAGAGCTCTAGTTAACTACTTCTTGTGTGTAAGGAAGAGTAGTCTACTGTAAGTAGAACTAGAGAGAGGATCTGGATTCAAGAAGAACTTAGTGCTCAGCTATGGAAGTTTGAGCCACTTCTACCAGAACGCAGAAGTCTAGTGCTTCACTGTGTGATACTGGTCTCCCTCAGACTGCTTAAAGAAATTCTTTCCTACAAATTTGGCTGCTACATCACCTACCTTCCTCCCTGATCTCCTTGGGGTGCCACGTGCCCCTCCAAGGAGCAGTCCTTGCACTTTCTTGGAGCCATGGCCCTCAGTCCTGCCTTCCCCATATAGAAGCTATGAAAGGGGGAAGCTGTTTGTACCCTTCCACCTTTCAGCATTGACCACCAGCATAAGAGAGAGGCAGAATTTGGCGCTAAGTAATTTTAACACTGTTCATTGCATGCTACTTTAACATCAAAGTTAAACAATACGCTAATACACTAACTGGCAGAGTTAGAGAATTCCTGCAGTATTATTTAGTCTTAAATGCAATGTGAGGCAGGATTAATTTTGTCAGTCTTCAGAAGAAGGAGAATATGATTCTGAATGTGCTCTTGGTGAGGGGAAAGAGAAAAGCAAACATACTGCATGTTACAATGACTTGGCAGCTGTTAGCTAAACAATACAACATTAATTTTAGCATTTTTGCACATGGCTGGATGAATATGCCTTAATCTCAGTCCTCATTTTACTCTTGCTTCATTGTTTCTGTCTCCTTTTGTATCATTTATTATAAGAAGTTTTTGCTGCATACTCCCTTTCACCTTATTATTGTTTCAAAAATAAGGTACTAGGTTAATTCAGACTCCCTTCCCTGGGGTACATTAAGATGTATTTACATTCCTTATTGTGACGGTCTGTCTTCAAAAGCTGTTTTATCAGTTACAACCAGAGAAACAGAGAATGAGATCCATCCATAACAGTGGTAAACTAACCATATTCTCACATTCTATATACTGAGTGACTTTCAAAAGGAGAGCTATTGATTTTGTAATTTATGAATGGATTTAGTCAAATTAAACTTTTTTGGTACACAATAAGACAGCACATGATTAGGAATTATAGGATAAAACTGTGTGGAACAAATTGAACTGCCTTTTTTGGGTTCCTCAGAAAAAATTCTGTAAGGTTTTGTTATGCCATTCTGATTTTTTGTTCCTGACTTACTACTCTCCACATTTTTGATTATCTTTAAAGTAATGAAAAGGTGGCCTCTGTCTTCAAGAGGCATTCTGCTCTTCAGAAGACAAGCTCTGACATCTTTACCTTTGAAAAAGCTAACAACTTGTTTGCTAAAATGGCATGAATATTTAAAGACACCCTTGAAACATCACAAAGGTAGTAGAATAAAATAATAATCAGATATAATTACCGTCAGCCATAAATGAGAACAGCATAATAGGAGTGGATGCATCCGAAGACAAAACTGCTTAGAGGCACATTATATGTTACGCTACTGCAGTCTCTAAATGTTCCAAATACAACAAGCGCCAATCGGGTTTGGATACGTTTTCCTTTCAGCGTTTCAGTCACACTGCTAAGAACAGAATGGCGGATGCTGTGATCCTGATATCCATCCCCAATTTGTGTGAGTGAACCAACAGGTGAATGGTCAGATGAGAGGAACAGTCATAAGCAAAACCCATGAGTACAAACAGGGTTTGCACATGGAAGTTCTATTGCTTTTATGTTCAGGGGATTCATACCCCAAAATGCATGTCTCACTCAGAAGATGCACTATTTCAATGGGATCATATATCAGCCTGTGTTTAGGCAAGTAGATCTCTCTTCTCTGTTGTCTCACATGAAGAGTTCAGCACCATTACAGATATATTACACCACAACAACTTATCTCTGAGCTAGAAGTATAAGAAAGGCTACATTGTTTTCTGTTGTTACTGGTGTTCATTGAGAATTTACTATGTTATTGTTTTAACCCTTCTTTGACCTCTTCCTGCACTTATCACATATAAAACGACAGTAGGAGCACCAGCACCTTGTACATACATAGCATTTTCTTTCAAAAAATCTCAAAATGCTTTCCTAGATCTGGTCAGAGAATTCCAGTACAAAGAAAAAAACATGACTAAAACCAAAAAGAACAACAACAACTATAACAAAAAGACATTCTCCTCCATATTCTGACCAAACATTTGGTAGGGATCTGTATTCCAGTTTTACACATGGGGAAATGCAGACTAGCGTTAAAGCTTTCTCACATGGAGGCCTATTTAGATGCAAAGTTGCTGGGGATGTGCAGCTCTCATTCACTTCCCTGTGTGCAGTATTGCTCAACCACCTCTAATAATCAGGACCAGTGAGAACTGCTGGGTATTCAGCTCTTCTAAATGACCCAAGCCATATTTTGGTGCCTAACTTGAGTTACTCAAGCTTGAAAGTGCAAAGTATTACAATAAATCTACAGCAGGTCTAGGAATAGGCTCTAGACTCTAAATCCCCTGGGTTCACCCTAGTTCCTCTTGGATTTCATGCCTTATATCCGTGGCAATCCTGACATAAACTTTCAATAGTTGTATCCATCTTGATTTGGAAAATATGTATAGAGTATGCCATATCTATTAGATTTATGATCAGATAAATTTGGTTCAGTATTTTAATCAACTCAGGTGAAAAGCGTGAAGATGCGTGGAGAGCACCTGCTTCTGTCAAAGGATATTACAGTTCAGTCACTGAAACATCTAAATATCTTGATGCAATCATCAGAGGCATGAAAAGGGGTGCAAAGGAAGTGGTGTCTGATCTTGCACCTCTGAAGTTCTATATATGTATATAAACCTTTTAAGCACATGCTTAAGTCCATCCCTATTCAATACATTGTTTAAGCACACTTTATTGTATGGATATACTTCAGTCCCATTAAAATCATTAGAATTGAATCATGCTCATAAAGTTAAATGATTTGCTAAACAGCTTTTTGAAGGCTTGTTAAATAATAGCAGCAAGCCAACGTCCAATGATTCTATAAAAGTATATCTTATTCAGCACTATTTAAACCTAAATGATTGTGTAACATGAAGGCAACAAAAACCATTCCTCCTCTCATCGTTTATCATAAATGTAAACTCACATCTTGTATTATATGTTTAACATTCAAATTCTGTTACTCTAGATAGGCATTCTAAAGTAAAGTCCTAATAACTCTGATCATTATTATTTCCAACTAATTATTGGAAAGCAATGGGAAAGAAGGTAATCATAGTGGGGCGGGGGAACAAATGAGTGCTGTAGTGAAGCACTGAGCAATCTAACCAAAATTATGTAAGGATGTGACTTTTGTTGCTCTTACTCAAGAATTTTCCATCCCTACTAAAATGAATGATTACATGGGAAGAGCACAATTGCTTCAGTGCTGAGTGCAGCTGTTATTTATGTGATGTTATTTAGAAGACTGATGTACATAATGTTTTCTGGCCCTATTGTAAATTAGAATAAACTAGGAATGTATTATCTAAGAACACTTGCGGGAAGACATTTTGGCAGTTTGGTACTACAAATTTATATGGGAAAGAGATGCTTTTTTTGCTCCTGACACAAGTAGCTTTTTAGCTATAGAAAACAAATATCTCTGACAATTTAGGATTTGATTCTGCACATAGTGAAGTCAAGAAGAGTGAAGTCACTGACTTTAATGGATGATGGGTCAGGCCCCAAAAGAGTTCTATCATTAGTGTGCCAGCAGGAAACTGTATGTTATTAACTATTATGTTATTCAACAATGAACCTACAGAAACATAAATCATATGATTTCTAGCCATATCATCTGGGATAGTGCAGCATTTGTAGGCCGCTCCTCTGTTTATGCAACGGCAATTTTGTTTTTCATTTTTTCTCCCTTATAATCACTAATAATGCAACTGAAAATATTCTCACAGAAAAAGCCCCCAGCTGCAAGTAAATTTTATGTCCCTTTGAAAGGGGGTATATGTTATTTTCTTTTTCTTTTGTTAAAACAGAACAATAGATCAGACAGTTTTATATATGGGTAATAAAAAAAATTACCTAAAGGACTCCAGCACACCACTTTATTTTAGGTGAAAAAAAATATTTAGATAACACTTTATATGTAACTTACATGCTTTCAAATATTTTGGGTGCCATTAAAAATTCACCACTCTGTATAGGCTCAGTATGTAGAATGTATTTGTCATCTTAAAATAGAAGATATCATGAAATCAAAACCATTGCAGAGTGGCAAAAAGTGAGTTTTTAATGAGTCTCATTTTATTTGTGGACTATCAATAGAATTATTATTTTCTAATGTGGGGCCAGACTCCACCATACTTACACAGTACTATTTCAGTCTTTCCTCAGGTAACCTACATTTGGGAACTGATCAAACTCTACTGAAGCCAGTAAAACCTTTCCATTGTCTCTACTGAGTATTGGATCAGTCCTTTGGACCATCATTATATTTTTTCTAACTTGCTTTTAGTCTTGGAGAATCTCTGTCTTGTCTCAGTAGTGAAATTGGAATGTCTGGATTCCTACCTTCAAATTCAACTGTTCTCTTTTACATATTGCCTTTATACCCAAATTATTATGTAGCTGCTGGTGGTAGAACACAGAAATATGTGCAAGATTTACAAGTCCAAATGTCTACACAATATAAGTGCTAGACAAAAGTAGCAAGATAAATGAATTTAGCACAATCAGAACTGTTTATGTATGATTATGGCACATGAAATTATATGATTCCTGACATACTATTACACAGAGAGAGAAGGAAAAAATTCCTCAGCTAAGAGAAAGAAACTGTCTCCAACATGATATGATTTACTGATTCTTTTGTAAATGAGTTCAAGACTCATTGTAGAAAGTCTATGAACATACTTCATATTATTCATGTTGGAACTGTAGCAAACAAGAATAAGTATTGCTTCTTAATTGAGAGTAAACATGGATACATATGTTATATACAAGGATAGCTACAAATGTGAAACTATTAGATGCAATCTAAAATGAAGTGTTGAGATTAGTCAAAATGCTCCTAGACATTATCTTTATGTGGAATTGTTTCTGATAATCTTGTTTTAAGACTAAGATCAATGAAGCCTCAAAGGAGGATTTAGTGATGGTGATAGGATTTTCTCCTTTTGAAAGATAGTGTGATGAAAAAAACCTATATTAATAGGAGTGTATTAACAAGTTTCTTGATTTCGCTCTGACACTGTATTCACTGACATTTTCTTTTAGAACGGACTACTAAACAGTCCCTCTATGAAGATGGGAAACTACTTTTTTATTTTAAGCTCTAGATACGTATGGAAACTAAAGTAAGAAACATCCAAACATGAATTTTCAAGAGTTAACTGAAATCCATCTCAGTTTCATTGAACCTGACTTAAAGAAAATATCTGACTTCCTATGCATAACCAAATATCTGATGTCCTGTGTATAACAGTAACCTTCTGTTACTTTTGTTTTAGCCATATAGGTCCCAGGATAGTAAAAGAGACAAAATGTGTGAGGTATTTTCTTGGACCAACTTCTGTGGTGAGAGAGACAAGTTTCTGAGCTTACACATACCCAAAGAAGAGCTCTGTCCAAGCAAAACAGCATCTCTCTCCCTCTAACAGAAGTTTGTCCAATGAACAGTATTACATCACCTACCCTGTCTCTTTTCTTTTAGTGACATTTTTCCCTTTGAGAGTTAGTAGTGTGTTTTCTTTTAAGAGTAACAGGGGATGGAGGTCACAGATGTTACTACAATTCAGAAAAAAATATATGGCCCCAAGCCTTTGTTAAACCATGCTCAGCACACCTGAAAGGTGATGGAGAAAAGTGGCTGGTGACTTTGATTTAGGTCCTTTGAACCAGAACATCCTGGGGAAAAAATGAACCTGAGTGTAACTTAGAGCAGCCTCAACTCCACACCACCTCATGTCATGAAGAAAGGGGAGAGTAGGTGCATGTAACAAAATTCTCAGATGCCCCTTTCCAACTGAATATGTAACAAATACTTAACAGCCATATATTTACATGGAAGCAATTATTAATTTTTTGTTTTAATCCTAATTTCAGTAAGAGCAGATAATTATACAATACGTATACTACAGTACAGGTAGTTAATTACTACTGTTTAAAAAGGATTCTCAACTTGCATTTACAATTCAATGCAATTCTGTCCCTAGATAATAAAGAGAGCCACACTATTTTTTTCTCCTCGAAATATCTATACAGAACCCAAGTGTTGGATGGAAAGACTACTTAGATAATAGACAGCAATGCAATGACAATGAGAAAGAAAAAAGGTGGATGGGATTCAAAAGTAAATAGAGCT
This sequence comes from Podocnemis expansa, assembly GCA_007922195.1. Lineage (NCBI taxonomy): Eukaryota > Metazoa > Chordata > Testudines > Podocnemididae > Podocnemis > Podocnemis expansa. The sequence continues at coordinate 10,845,142 of ML682028.1, forward strand.
GGTATGTAGTGAATGAAGACTGAGCAACAAATGGGTGGAAAGCAGGTTAAGTGGCCCATTAAGTAAGAAGTGAAAGTAAAGTAGGCTACGGTTCATTAAAAAAAGACCTAGAAAGAGGACAAGGTGGGAGGTTTAAAATATGTCAGGATGGGAAAGCGGTTTAAGGTCAGTGAACACAGGCACATGTGAAAAGGAATGTCTAATAAATATATGCTATATAAAACTTCTATGTTGAATATGGAAAATTATTGCGCATCAAATAGGAATGTTAGTTGAAAGCCTTTTGCTGTTTGTTCCTGGGAGCCTGTAGAAATTGTGGTTAAACAGTTTAATCTCCTCTCCCCCTGCCCACCCCCAGAGTCTTGAAAACTCTGCTGCATGCTACTGCTATATGCTGTGTAGGAGCTATATGCAGAGATGCTGGAAATTAGTGCAGCTCTACTGGTAGATATATTGAAAACTTTAAGTCCTCAGGGACTTTGATATAATTTTTAATGAGGATTTTTCTTCTCACTCTTCAGCATGAGCATTATAAGTACAGTTCTGCTTGTGAGGCAGGTCTAGCAGAAACATGTTAAAATCCATGTTAACATTATAGGGATTGTTCATCAGAAGAGAAAGAATCCTCTGAGATTCTTGCAGTTAGCAAATCAGTATCTTCACAATAAAGGTTATATTTTCTTAGAGGTTAATCTACGTTTGACCTTTTCTACCCTTTAAGACTCTACCTTATAAATTACATCTCCCAATTGACAGAGTCCACCTAGCTAAAATTCAAGCAGAAAATGGAAAATTACATGGACACTGATAGTGTCATACTGAATAAAAGATATCAGGTTCCTAAACAGTATGGTGATTCATGGTTACATTCACAAAGAAACTGATCATCATATGAAGGTTCAGGAAGAATTTTTCTCAAGGGCATAAGGGCAGGCATCATAAGCTTCACACTCTCCTCCTCTTTCTCCCACCCTTGCACACCTCATCTTCCTCTGGAATACTGAGAATTGGGATTAAGTGGGACTATTTAACATAATTTTTTCTTTCTATTGCAGGGGGGAGTAGAGAGGTGAGGATGGCGGACCATCTCTATCATAGTCATTTGCCTTTTTTTTTCCCAGTCTTTAAAGCTGAGGTATAAGTAAGGTATTCAGAAATAGAGACAGTGATGGAGGGGAAGCATGAGCAGCTAGATTTGTAAAAAGATGGTTTTATGCTTCAGGGGTAAAGATGGACCTGGTACTCTTAGTCTCTCACCCTTTTGAAATGACAGATCCAGATCTTTACTTTCTCAAAGAATGGAATTCTACATTTCCTCCCACTTGTAGACTAGATGATCAAAATACAGCACCCCTTTTATTTAAAAACCACATTACCTCAGGGTTAACTGGGACTGGACCCTGCTATAAACTTATTTCCAAAAGTTTGTGACCAGTATGAAATGCAGTGACAAAACGACCTTCTTTAAAATAAACTCTGATTTAGTTATCCATAGGAGCATGACAGGCAGAAAGAAAGGTATTCAAATAACAAAAGACTGAATGGATATCATATTACCTAAATTTATCATTTGCCTCACACATTGATCTATCCCTCCCATTCTCTAGGGAAAGAAGGCAACTGTTTTTCTGCAGACACTGTCTCCCTAGCTTATCAGACACGGAGCTTTTTAATTACTTTTAAGCCCTTCCTTCTCCTACCCTTTGTGAGATCAGCCAGGTGCCCAATTTTACATTCAACGAAGTGACCTACAAAGAGATTTCCGTAGGCATTGATTATGGTTCGGGCACATCTACCTCAAAAGGATTTAATTGTTAGTTGTCCTTTAGCTAGCACCACAATAACACCAAGCCCACATATAAATATACAACATTCAAAAAGCTAATACTGATATCTCCCATGTTCTTCACCGGTAGTACAAGTCTTGACATATTTCAGGGACTATACCAAACCTGAGACTCAGAGAATGGTCACTGAAAGTTTCACTGAACTTCATAAACATGGACCCAGTTTTAAATGAATCTGAGCTGAGAGATTGTAAAAAAAAAAAAGTGTTTCATCGTTTAAGCATGAAACAAAGCTAAATTTTGCAGTCCAGCCCCCAACATGACTGTGAACCTTATAGGGTAGGTGAATGGGTGTGAAGAATTTCGAAAAAAAAGTGTTGAGATAAACTAGTTTATGAAAAGAAAACAAACTGGGCTCTCATTTTGACTAGAAACTTTCATATAAGAAACATGGCATCACAGCAAAATTTTGAAATTCCAGCAAAACAAACAAGGAGTCTGGTGACAGTTTTAAAGACTAACAAATTTATTTATTACATGAGCTTCTGTGGGAGAAAATCCCACTTCCTTAAGTATCTGACAAAGTAGGATTCTCTCCCATGAATGCTCATGCGATAAATAAATTTGTTAGTCTTTAAAAATGACACCAGACTCCTTGTTTGCTTTGCTGACCTAGACTGAGATGGCTACCCCTTTGAAATTTGAATTTCTAGCATTTCATAAAAATTTGATAAATTTTTTGTTGTTGAATTCCACCTTTGTTCACTAACTTTTAAAAGAAAAAAAAACTTTCTGATAACGATGACAATCAAGTCCCGTTTCAACAGAGGTGCTCATAGGGTATGTCTACACTTAAAAGTTATTTTGAAATAAGGAAGCTTATTTTGAAATAACTTTTCCCTGTCCATGCAGTCATTTTATTATTTCAAAATAAGCTTTTTTGTTATTTTGAAATAACAAAGCTCAATTTTGAAATAATAAAACCTGCTTTTGTTTTGAAATTATTTCAAAATAAGCCATTCCAAGCTGCAGAATCAGCTTATTTTGAAATAACGGGAAGGGATCCCCCTGGCAGGCTCCTTTCCCCGCTGGCCGGCCAAAGAACCCCTGCTCGGCATGCTTTCCCTACTCAGAATGCAATCCAAACTGCCCCCCAGCCCTTCTGGTCAGGCTGTGGAGGCTAGGAGAGGGCAACGAGACAGATCCAGCACTGAGCTGCTTGCGGAGCCCCACAAGCAGATCAGAGCATGGGCAATTTCAGGCTTTGAAGTGTCTTGACGAGGTGAGATTTTCTCCCATGAAAGCTCAATCAATAAATAAATTTGTTAGTTTTTAAGTGACACACGACACCTTGTTTGTTTTGCTGAACTAGACTAACACGGCTGCCCCTTTGGTATTTAAAAAAGAGTTTTACAAATGTATATTATACACATATTGTCTCTGAAGGAGCTTCTTCTAGTCTGATGGTTAAATACCTATTCATAAATGATTTAAAAGGCGTATTATACACCAATAAAGTGGAATTTTCTTCCTGGAGTGTATCCAGGCTGTTGTATGCAAATACATATTTAAGATGCAAACTGTCTATATTAAAGAAAATGCATGCCAAAAAGACTTGGGGGAAAAAGCAAGTGCCTCATATCGGGCTCAGTCCTGCAGTCTGCCTAATGTCACTGATAAGATATCGAATGTTCTTCTCAGTTCCCACTTAGTTAGAATGGAATGAACGCAGCACATTGCAGGACTTTCACAGCACCTTGTAGGGTAGACCTATTGTTAAAAAAACCAAAATGAACAAACAAAAAAAATCTATATGTACCCAAAAGGATTTGATCTTACTATGGATGTTTCCCCCTTTTTTTAAAAGGGAAAAATGGGGGTGCAATGCTTTCTCTCAATATCTCTTTCTCTGTCACACACACCTGTTTTATGTATATATGCACACTATACAAAATAGTAATTTATAAAATTAATGGGGAATGTATACAGAATTGAAAAAAAAAATCATTTGGGGCTTTACTCTTGTATGCTAGTTTTCAGCCTAGATCAAATTGAAAGGTCCCATTCATAAAATTCCTGGCAGACTGGTGTTTAAAGTGTTTAACCTCTCCAAAGGCAACACACACTATGCCTCTGAAATATTATTTGATGCTAATTTTGTGACCCAAAACTTGTGCTTTAAAGTGTACTTTTTTGTTGTTTTGTTTCTTTCTTCCTTTTTTTTTTTTAATCAGTTGCCCTTCAGGGAAGGAGAATGTCAAAGAGTAGCAGTGCTGTTTTGACTCCTGTCTGTTCTATATGGTGACACACAGCCATCATGATTCGATGTGTATATGTTATAATTTAATATGCATGTCCTCATTTGATCAGTTGTTCTAACTATGGTGCTTGGATTCAAGGACAGGACACAACACTATCTCAAACAAACTTACTGGAATATCCTCACTCTCTGAAGGTCAATTGTGTTGCAGAGACACAAGAAAGAACGGATACATTTTTTAAATCTTTTTTTCCAGAGAAAGTGACTAAATAATTGTTTTAATAAGTAATATGAATTTATAACTCTTTTAAATATGGCCTGTTTGATTTAATAAGGTTAATTTGAGGTCTGATTTTCAGTCTGGCTTCAATTTACTGTCTTCTTTTATAGTCACAGGTTTGTAGTTCTAATATCATTTCTATAGCTGACTAACTCGGCATTTCCCAGATTTTTGGAAGCAAACTACTCTCCCTCCCCATCCCAGTCCTTTTAGGAAGATTTAAAAAACAAAACCAAAACCAAATAACTTCCCTTCCCTTCAACTTTGCTATCTGCTGCTGAAAGCCGACCTTATGTTAATTTGTGTATCACCCCTAGTCTTAATTTGTATATCACCTAATCTGAATTGGTCCCCCTGCCCTCTGGGGAGAATGTCCCATATTTTGGGAAATGCTTAACTACCGAGTAGACACAATCAGATACAAAGATGTGTAAGATATACAACTATGAATAAAGAGGATGTTGGGTTTTCCTATCAGGCAATTAATTCCTATATTCCCAATAACTAATACTGATCTTACTGAAGGCCAAAATCCACACTGACTTTAATGGGACTAAAATTTGACCAGATATGAACACAATTCACAAGCAAAGGTTGGAGAATCAGGTCCTTAGTCTTTTGAGCCTTTGGGGAGTTCTTCTCAGATTTTGTGTAAATCTACGCAACAGCCAGCTGTGCTCTTTAGGGATATTTTCAAGCTGTAAATAGACTCAGAAATGTTTGCCTTTGTGGTTGAGCAAAGTGGTTGGTCTTGAAAGCAATTTGACACATTTTATTCAGAGCAATCTGCTGTGGCTAACAAACAGTTGTGAGACGCTGGAGTGAAATACATCTGTGATCACTTGGGCAGGATGAAACATAATAATACATGGCTATTTGGGAAGACAATGGGCATGCTAACCTATTCACTGGAGTTTAGAATTCAATATTAGTCTGAGGAATCAGTGGAAACATTGGCTCAACTGATATTTTAAAGAGATGAACAGGTATTGGAGCACCTCTTTTGGTTCATTCCTTATTACCATAGCAGAATCCTTTTTCAGAGGTCTGATTTTTTTTCCTGTTGGTTCTTATATGCTGTATATTTAATACTCTCCCTATCCTTATGGGGGCCAAATCTTGAGGGATATTGAGTGAATGCCACCCCTTCTAGTTTCAATGGGAGTTGCAGGCACTCATCTCCAGGCTGAATTTGGCCCCCTAATTTTTATATCAGTATCATTCTCTGCTTTTTCTTGCAAAAGGGAAAGAAATTGCCTTGAATAACGTATGAAGATAATTTCCTACTGTGTACATAAACTGCAAAATATCACTGCCTCCCTCATATTGCAAATGAAATTGTCTAGGGGCATTTTGTATATTTCAACCAAATAAGCTACTTATATTGAGGACAGAAACCAGACTTAGGAAAGGCAGACCATATTTAAAAAGGAGTTAACTGGGATTTTATCTCCAAGGAAATGTAATAGGAAAAATTTAAGTAATAAATAATAAACCTAGAGTCCAAAGTGAGGGTGCCTCCTGCTGGCTCTCTGGGGCATCAGATCTCAGCCAGACAGACGTTCTTTACTGTTGTGTCTTGCTCTCTGTCCTTTCTCTCATGGGTCCACTGGACTCACCTTTTCATGACCTGGCCCTCCAGCTCAATTATAAACCATGTTTAGCCATTCCAGGGGATTCTGCAGTCTGCTCTAGACACTTTCCACTATGGTCCCCGCTGTCCTTCCATTGCTTTGATAGCGACTGGGTGGTAAAGAGAGGAAGCCCTCTACTGTCCACAAGTCTGGATTCTGACCCAGGGACCTTGCAAATGGGGCAGCCTTCCACTGTGTCACTCCCCAGCTTCTTAGTGGATTTCCCTGAGCCATTTCTCTTTAGCCACAGTACCTTCTCTGCCCTTGCTTCAGAGCATCCAGCTCTGTTGAGTTGCAGCAGCCAGCCACTGCTCCGTTCAGGGTGCTGACAGACTCCTTCAAGCTCCTATGAGTCACTCCTCTTGTTCCACCCCCTCAGCTCCCTTTTATGCCAGTGAGAGTGAGGATATTCCATCCTGGGCCCTGATAGGCTGCCACATAGCCTCTTCCTATTGGCTACATTTCATACACTCTCTCCAAGGGCCCTTTTAACCCTCTCCCACCCAGTGAGGGGCAAGCACCACATGACAGCTTTCCATTTCCACACCATTTTCAGTAAAGAACACAGTTGGATTCACCAGCCCAGAACCCATTTTGCACATGGAGCCTCCATATTTAGGTATAGTTTTTTTTCTTTCTCTTTTCTTTTCTTTTTTAAACTGGTGATTTATCTACTCAGTCTTACCTTAAAAAATTAAAGAAGCAAATAGTAGATTCTATCAAAGACAAATAGACATATGTGTCTGAATTACATGTATATTCACAGGCTGACCCAAAAATGCTTATATATTTTGTAAGTCACCCAGAACTAGCCACACACATGAATTATTCTCAGCCTTATTTGCCGGAGTAGGTCAGGTACCTGCATTTTTATTCCTAGCAGAGTCTCATGGCCACAGGTAGCCAAAAGGAAAATAGGATGTAGCATGTACTAGTGATAGCTCCATAATGGTCACTTCGCAGGGATGTCATCCCTCTATGTGATGTGAAATTTGTCTTTTATTTAAAAAAAATGGGGGAGAGCAATATTTGAGAAGAACGGTGAAAAACTTTCAGATTCCACAATAATCCCAGATTTTGCTTCAAGAATTAAATGTTGGCACCTTTTTGACCAATGATAGAGCATATTTTGAAGTAGACAATGAACAAAATTGAGCAATGGGTTCTTGGATACTCAGTCAGGGAGACAGGACTACCACACTACCTGTCAATGTAGGCTGGTGCAAGAGGCTCCATGAAAATGACCTTTGACTTTCCTCCAGTTTCACATTAAAGTAGAATAAAATCTTTTTTTCACAGTTTTACAAGTAAGAATGAAACAGTTGGTGGGTTACCCTAAAGCTTTTATCACTGTCATAAAAATTAGAGTGGCATCAAATGTATGAACATGCTTTTCCCCCTTCCTACCTTATGCCTTCACTTCCTGAATGTCTTCTTGAGAAAAAGCAGCAAGTATGCACTCATAAAATGGCTGTTCTTCAGGTCTGTGAAAGGGACAAAAACAGAATCACCTTTAGTGGTAAGATTGTGACTGTCCTATAGGAGCTACAACACAAATACCACCTTGCAATCAGACAAAATGGAAGTGGAGTCAGAAGTTTAGGATTCAAAGCCCTGAAGTATTAGCTATTTGTTAGTGAAAGAGCACAAATACTATTCATTCTTCTTCAAGAAGCTAATTGTTTCAAGACTGTCTGGGAAGCTGCCGTTTGTGTGTCAGGAAAAGAGAGATTCATTCAGAGTTTGCAATGAAAATAACTCCTCACATAACTACTGTTGACAGTTTCAATTAACCTCTCTTTAGTTGACCCCTATAGGACCTACCAGCACTATGCCCCTATGGCTAATTACTTTTTGACAAAACAAACAAGGAATCTGGTGGCACTTAAAAGACTAACAAGTTTATTTATCTTCAAGAATCTGACAAAGTGGGATTTTCTCCCATGGGAGCTCATGTGATAAATAAATTTGTTATTCTTTTAAGTGCCACGAGGCTGCTTGTTTGTTTTGCTGAACTAATCTAACATGGCTACCCCTCTGGTAATTTTTGATAAGTTAATTTTACTTATATATTTGCTGTGATGAAATTAAGCAAAATTACTTGTATTTGCTAACTGATGTGTCTATACCAATTATTTCCAGAAGCCCTTGCTGTGCCAGATGAACCCCAACATTAAAAATATAAATATTTTAACACCTTAATTTGTTGAGTTCTGATTGTCCCTGAGAAATCTCCTTTCCAGGTACTTACCTGGCCTAACTGTACTTAAATTGTACGGTCCTACAGGATCACAGCAAAGCATTCCAAAGGACTCCAGACAACTCCTTAGACTGACACGAGATCAGAAGAAAATTATGCTTTTAGGTTAACTAGCTCTCTTAGCAGGTGTTACACTGTTCACCAGGTAATATGCATGTCTGGAAGGGGAAACTTGGCGAACATACCTCTCTTCCTTAAATGAAAAATATTTTGGCACATTCTAATTATGATATCAAATCATATGGAAAATACATGCACAATCTCTTTTAGCATTTAACGCTTTAAAAAAAAAAAAAGCAAGAAGGCACCATCTTGCTGATCTCCCTTAGCCTGAGACACAGAAAATAGTGTTCAATACTGAAAGTATAAGATGTGGGACACTACCAAAGTTTTGAGATAATTGTATTGTGTTTGGCTAGCTTTGGCTAAAGCTACCATGGCCAAGGCTGAACCAAGCTTAAACTAACCTAAAATGGTCTGATTACAAAAATATCCTAAGTCCCTGCTGATCTCCCTTCTCCCCAGTGTGCCCAAAAAGCTTCCAGGGCATCTTTAAGTGACCTCTGATCTTTCATCAGCTACAGCAGCCTGAACTCCAGAGACAGCCAAGGAAGTGACACTGGACAACGCATTCCCTCTCCAAATTGGCACCTTCAGACCCATTTTACAAGCTCCCTGGTGTTCTTTACTGTTCTACTTCCTAGTGTCCCTCACACCTCCCCAAAGTCCTTGACCTCTCTAACACAGATTTTTTTTTGCACATCCTTTTTTTCAACTAAATATGCCTGCCTCCTCTCATGTGTCTCCCCTGCTCCCTTTGCTTCAGTGTCCATATCCATGACCCCCACTACACCATTTCCCTTCTGCAAGCACTGATTCTCCCTTCCCTTTGGACTTCCACTTAGCTGCCTTATGACACTACTCAGTAAGTAAACAAAAAATGTAACTGCTGCCAACCATAACTTAACATATTTAAATCAAACAAACTAAACCCTTGCCACACTCTGAGAAGAGTATGACTCCTGTGATGTACCTCTCCCCTGAGTCAGTCCTTGCCTGGTCTTTTCCCACCTCTTTGACATCTTCCTTGTCTGTGGTTCTGCCTAAATTTAGATTAGAAGCTCCATGGGGTGGGCCCTGTGTCCTTCTATGTATTTACTTTGTTGTCATGTCTTGCTCGATAAATATTAAAGGGCAGATTTTTTAGCTCCTTTCTCCTACTAGGAGCAGTTATCTGCATGATTCATGGCAAAACAGTTGACAGAATGACATCTGCAGGGAAGCACTATTCTTGACCCAGCACTGCAGAATCTGGCCTTACTAATAATAATGGAGGAACACCTCTGCCTAGCATTTATATTTTATTTTAAACTCTGCAAACATTAAATGCATCCTGCCTTCGGTCTGATCTTGTATATCATCAGCTGGAGTCTGTGCCAACTAGCACACACTGGTTGGTTTCATTTGGTTGAACTGGTAACATTTGAAGCACGTTCCATAAAAGGTTTCCTGGAGTACTATATGCTAAGATGTGTGTCATAGCTTTCATGTGTCTTTAGGAGCACAGCCTTCTCAGTTCTTTTTCCCCAGGTATCTGCAAAGCTCAAGTGTACCTGACCTACGGCACATCAGTCATTCATTCCTCCTTTTCTCCCCTATGTCCCTTACCTCATTAGCCTTCAGCTTTATGTAGGTTCATGGTATAACCTTGATTAGTGAACTGGGCAGCAGTGTCTTCATCTGTTGAATCCTGTGTGCTGGGTACTATGGATTATAGATATCGCTCATAAAATAAATAGTCTTATTCAAGCCATAAAAATCCATCTTTTTATATTACAAAATAAATCAAGAGTTGTTAAAAAAAATAAATCAGCTGAATTGCCTGTGCAGACATCTATGCTAATCATAATGCAATCACAAATCCATTTAAATTAATAGGTGTAAGAACAGCAGATAAAGGGATATTTTGTATTATGCTTCTGGGGTCAAAGAAGAAATTCAGTATGAGCAGAATGTAGCTATTGGTGAGGTAGATAGCTTCTCTCTTACATTTCATGATTTGTCTACACAGGAAAGTTCAGTTCAGAGATTTTGAGGTGGGGTTGTTGACTGCAGAAAGAGTGACCTACCCAACAGCACACAAGCTCTTTAATTATAATTTGAATTCAGAATTTTTCTTGTTCCTAGTTATTTGCTCTGACCAGTCTCTGATACAGCCCACAAAAAGAAATATGTATTAGATGGTCACTGGCCAGGAGTGTAATCTGCTCAGGAAAGCTGTGGTAATCACTCTAAAACTTCTATTGTGCACAGATCGAGACAAATCAATATGTGGTGATTACCATGTATTGACAAGTGACCCAAAATGAATGCTTTATACGTACACATATAGGCCATGTCTACCTATGAGCCAAGAGCTGATTCTCCAGCTCTCATTGGGCTAGTACAAGTATAAATAGTGGTAACAGGTCCAAGTGCAATGGAGACATGGCTGAGTCATGCCAAGTGATAGCTAGCATAAGCAAGTGCAAGGGATTCACCCCCCAGCTCAACACCCACTCCCTGCTTTTCTGTGGTCACTCATATTCATTGAATACCAAGCCAAGAGTCATATTAGCTGCTTGCCTCTCTCTTACACAACACCATGGTATCTAAGCATCATGGAAAGTGATAGCAAGGAGCAGTGTTTGAAAGTGGTGTGTGCAGAGACCTAAGAGCTAAGCCTTGCAGAGTTATGATCATCAGCTACAAGTCCAGTCCAGGATTTCTGATGCTAAACTCCACAAAATTGAGATTCTGAACCCCACAAAATGGAGATTCTCAAAGTTAAAGCTCAGTTTTGAAATGTTGGACCAAAATGTATCTATGATACATGATAGATCCATTTAGGCCCCGCTCTGCACCAGGTGGCATGTGGCACCACACCTCTTCAGAGGGATGCTTATTGGTTTCTAAGAGCACATATAATGCTCCATGGAATGCAGCATCCTCTGGGCCTACGCCCTATGCCCTACAGAGCTCCTGGTGCATGGGTGGAGTGGAGATGGGGAAGCAATAGCTTCACCTGCTGGAGGGCTACATGAGGCATTCAAGAGTGGAAATAAATGTATACACTAATTTATTCAGAAAAATCAAACCAGATACCCATGAATAAATAGAGCCAGGATTCAAACAATATTTTGGAAAGGTGTTGACATATAGTATGCCTTGACAGCCCATCTGGTAAATGTAGGTGTCATTCAATAGACTAAATTTCCAAATGAGTGGCATGCCAAAATCTCACTAGAATAGGGAGTTGCACCAAATGCCAATCATTCATTATCTTCAATTCCCAAAGAGATTTTTTTTATCTACTTTGGCATCCATAAAGAAAAAAAAATTCTCTGTGTTTACAGATGAAAATACTTTAGCTTCAGATCAAATGTAAGTACTGGTGCACACAATCCGTACAGTAAGGCAACCTACTTAGGAAATTATTATGTGCAAGATATGGTGATATTACCAACAAGCTCATCACAAATATATAATATTTAATGATGAACATAAGCAGGGAAACTAAAACAGAATCAAAGCCATGTTCCTCTGATCTGCCTGCTTATATTCATTGTCTAGACTAGGGGTGTCCAACCTTTTTGGGTAAGAGGCCACATTACAATTCTTTTCTCAGTCAGGGGACCAGTGAGAGAATTTTTGACAGATAAGACATAGAAATTGATCTTATTAATATACTTTAATAAAATAATTAGAGTGATATTTGGCATTGCTTTGGCTTGCACTGTGTACAGAGGACCAGGGGTGCCTGTGTGAGGCAGAGCGTGGAGAGCAAGGCAGGACAGGGGAGCATGGCAGAGGAGGGGAGGGAAAGAAAGGTGAGGTGGGGGGAGCATAGCAGCTGGGTGGCAGGACTCAGCTACTTCCTGACGGGGACCCCACCAACTCTGCTCTCCTCACTCCCACTCGAGCACTGCTCAGGGAAAGGAGAGCAGTGCTGGGGGGAGCGGGCGGGGAGACAGAGAGGAGAACAGAGTCAGACTGAGACAGGACAGAAACCTGGCAGTTCTGCAGGGGTCACGGGTTTTGGCATTGGGCATATCTGTACCTGAAACATTGATGGGTAGCAATCTCTACAAAAGAGTTTTTGTCAGTATGGTAAGGGGAAGGATAGGGGTGCTGGGGTTCGAAATATGGGAGGAGAGCAGAACTGGAGGCGGATGTCCAGGTCAGGATTTTAAACTGCTCAGGGTACTCCCCCTTTACCTGCCTCCTGCACACTCAAAAGGGGCTGAATCCAGCCCCTGAACAGGTCTCCGGCCATGCTACGTCTCTCTGTAGCTATGCTGTGTGCAGGTTGGGAAACTGACAAGGACCCTGGCCAGGCCCAGCTCCCAGGCTCTTGCGGCAGCACTCTGGAGGCCAGGTGAAAGCACTTGGTGGACTGGAGTCTGGCCCGCGGGCTGCAGGTTGGACAAGCCTGATCTAGACGACTAATATAGGATGATAGGAATAAAGACAAATGGAGGAATAACTCACAATGTCATAAACAATTGCCTCAATGGACTCGAAAGAACAATGCAATGACCTCCACAGACTTCATCTCAACCGTGCACTGCATAAAGCTGTATTTTCCAAAGTGTGGGGCTGTCTCCTGGAGGGAATAAAGAAGCATCTGGGTTGTGTGATGGAAGGTATTAAATTGAGCTGTTGGACTTTAACAACACATGAAGGGGTTGCATAAAGGGGACAACTGATTTTGTGTTTCTGCAGGGGTGAGCGGGGAACTCTGCTTTCAAAAGTGTGGGAAACACTGTCTAACTGAATTAGTGTTATTTCTCACACAAGTGTATTTGATTCAGAACTGATTAATCAACTGCACAGATAAAACACAACAGGAAGATCTCATTGGGTGAAATCATGGCTCCATTGAAATCAATTACAACACTCCCATTGACATCAGTGAGGTCAATAGGGCTATTATAGTCATTTAACCAGGTTTTTTTTTTTTAATGTCTCTTTGTTTCTCTTATATTAACACAGATTGTGTATCTGCAGTTATTAGTTTTGTGAGGATCATGACTAGAGTAACTGGAGGTCTGAAGGTCAAGATGAATATTCATTGTCAAAACGGCTTTTGCATACAGCTGCTGGCTCTGAGGTCTATGTTATACTACCCCACTGTCAACATTCAGTAACATTAATCAAACTAACCTCAAACTTATAATAAACAATGAAAACAAGAGAAAAGCTTTCTCTTCTCCATGAGTCAAGAAGAATAAAGAACAATGACAAAGATATACGACCTCAATGACCCATCATTTTACTGAGCTTACGGCCTCCTCTCTGACTATGATGCATGTTTCTGAGTTGAAAGAGATAAGAGAGTTGTATATTGTCTTGAAGAATGTGCCAAGGACACACTGTGCCCCAGGCATGAACATCAAACACAAAGTATGGCTTGAAAATCATCAGATGACAAGGGATGAATGAAGGTGGGAGTGACCTTCATTGTGGAAGGTCCTGGGACAGAGAGGAAATAAGAGAAAGAAATTGAATTTTTTTCTGCTTGTGTGTTCAATCTTTTCTCTTCTTATAGGGTGGGATGAGGACCCACTGTCCTTCAATTGACTAAATGCCCAATTCAATTTGGTCTGCCCTTTCAAAAAAATTGATTTCTGAAGACATTGGGTCTGAGGCACTTCACCATAACACTAAGCTTACCCAAATAAGTACAGTTACTCTGATAATGCAGTGATACATGATGCCTGGTCTAGCTCAATGGTTTTCACTTAAAGAATATATTTTTGGTGTCAGTTTAACAAGATATTTAAACAAGTAGTTCCACTGAAGTGAGTGGGTCTGCTGAAGACAATGGAACTACTCACATGCTTGTAGTTAAGCACTTGCTTAAGTGTCTTTCTGAATATGGGTATGTCTGACTACAAAAAACTATGAAGTGATCACCTAACATCAAAGAAGAAGAAAAAATTAAATAGATAACAAGGATCTCACATGAAGACACCTAAAGTCTCACAAACTAGTGAAATAGTTACAATATTTTTTTCTTTTTCTGTTATCATCAAAACGTTCCTTTTTTCACTGCTAAAAAACCTGTGTCTTTGAAGTTGTCTAGCTTTGTCTTCTAACTATTGAATCTTGTTATGTCTCTTGCTATTAAACTAAGAATTAAATCACTTCTTAATCTTTTGTGCAAGTTTGGTAAGCTAAAGTCTCTCTCAACAGAAGGCGTGTTTACCAAACCTCAATTCATTCTTCCAGTTCTTTTATTCACCCTTTCCAATTAAATATTTTGTTTGACCTGAAATGAAATACTTTGATTTGATTTCAAGCTTTTACAACCTATTTTAATGAAGCTGAAATTTCAAAACTAAGATTAATTTTTAATTCAAGGTATCAGTTTGTTCAAAGTTTTTGTTTAACAGAACAATTTCACATAAATTCATGAAAAGTTTCAGTTGACTTGAAATGGCATTTAAAAACAAAAAATGAAAATGTTTGGGCCAAAAAAAAATTCACCCAGCTGTACATCTAATCAGTTTAACATTAGATGACTCTATGACTAAAGAGAGAGTATTGTTATGCGCACTTCTAAAATGGGAAAATTGGGTACAGGGAGATTAAATTAATTGTTGAAGATTGCATAGGGAGTTTAAGACAGAGTCAAGTACAGATTATATACTCTCGCAGTCCAGTGCTTTAACCACGTCACTTCCCATCACTGGTGTTTGAAAAAACACAACAACTCCCTACATTGGGAAAGGGAGAATAAATGTTGGATCTTAGCCATATTCTACACCTAGGCTTTTTCAGCGGCAGTTGACCCCCATTTACATAAGGAACATAAAATTTCTTGCATAAATGGTGGTGACTTTCTAAGCTGCTGTTACACATTAGGGCAAAGCCAACCACAAATTGTTTGTAGTCAACTTTCCCCTATGCCTCCTAACCCCCAGGACTTCCGGGGTTGACTTCCAGGAGTGGCTCAGCGAGTTCATACTCACCATGTTCTGCTCCGGGAAGCCCGAACTCACAATGACGAATTTGCCACTGTCAATATAGACATACTCTTAGATGTGAGTTACTAGTAACTGTGTAGAAACAAGACCTTTTAATGACTACTACAGTATTTTTCTTTTAAACTGTAAAAGATACATATTATATAGATCTATTTCAAACCAGACCACATTTTGCCAATTTCTCTTTGCTTGCAAAATTTATTTAACAGTTTCTAAAGTGGTGTTTTACTTTCTTAGTTAGCCAGTGAAGAAAATGATAGTGAATGCACATTACTATCCCCACACCTGTGCTTTTCTTTCATGCCCTTGTTCTCCTATATTCAATTTTTGTAATGATCTTTGGGTCACATTCAGCATGAGACAGTGCAACATAACTTTGAACATTCACTACAGTCTCAGGTTGAGACATCAGGTGGCTCTTTGATACTCTCTAAAATGCTGACACAGAAGACTAGCTTTTTAAATTTATGGACTAATGCAAATGTATCACATGAATAAAATCTGAATAAAGATTTAAAAAGAAAGTGAGAATGAGAACCTGCTTTCTTTTTTGCCAAATGTAGAAATTTTGGTAAACAGCAACCTACAGCTGTACTAAAACACACAGGAATCATTTTTCCTGCAATGATGGACACTTCCAAAATGTAACTATTATTTGTCACTAAGGATTACACGGTCGTCCTACAATGGCGGAAATACCATATTAGAATATTGTTGCTCTCATTGTTCCCAGACCGTTAAAGTATTCCTTTAAATAGCAAGAATTATTATGGCAGAAATGACAAATATTTAAGACTTTGTTTTTCTAAACTTCTGTACAGTTTTTCCACCTTGTGAATGTTAATTCTCTGCAAATTTTGTAATCTCTGGAAATGCAGTGGCTGCCTCCTGCTATATCCTGATTATGAACATTTGTAAAGTAGCTTTTCCTATGAAAAATGGCTCTCATACGCCAATTATTTTGATATTTAAGGCTCCATTTTTAACATATTTTCAAAGGTTTATCTATTGTATGTTGAAGAGTGATTTTAATTCCTCTATTTTATTATAGCCTGGTGTGTTCATACAGTATATTAATCCTTCTTATATTGGCACAAAATCATAGGAAGACTATCATAGCAATTTTGTATTTATTCTAAATACACTAGATAAGCCTTCAGCTTTACTGAAGATGCATTTTTATTATTTTTCTTCCCCACTGGAATGGAAATAGATTTATTTAATATTAGATGATGGTTTCATATAACAGACAGGATTAGCCTATTGTCTTGTGTGTAAATTATGACATCTTGAAATGAGAAAGGAGGAAAAAAATGAAATCTTGATAAAGATGGGAGACCCATGTATTCCAATAATGAGGCTGAAATGGTTAGGCTGATTTTCTTGTGTAATCAGTGATCAAGTCTGTTATAAAGCTAATCCATGGAAGCCTACAGTACTCCATAAACTGTCTACCAGAATTCCACAAAGCTGTATGACTTATCAGTTGTCTATATCATTTCCCTCTCCCTGCAGTGCCTCACCTGTTTTCTCTTCAGAAATTCCACCAAAGCTATTTTACATTCTCTGAGAAGACAATATTTCTTCATGGAAAATTCTTGAACTTCTAAAGCTGCTCCATGCCACACAACTGTAGTGTGTTATAAAGTTTAGCTTCACAACCACATAGGTTTCTCTCCTATAGATTTAACAAGTTACTCGCTTCTATAGTTCTTCTTAACAGACACTAGTTATTTTTTTTTCCAGGTGTTGTTACCATCCAGAACATGTTTTAGTGAATAATTTTCCTCCACTACATGGAATACATCAGACTGTCCCATGTGTCTGGCAGTCCCTTTAATGAATGAGCTAGTGATATTTTTTCTTTATCTTCAATAGAAGGGGGCTTTGGTTTTGGAGCAGATTGCAAGATTGCAAGATTGCCTGCAGTCAGTTGATCACTGTGATATCTATATTCATGAGTTCCCTATTTCATCAAGACCATCTATCTATTCATCTCTGACACATTAATATACAGAGGACCAAATTTTGAAAACTGACCTTTTATGTTTGTTACACACATGAACACAAAACTATTGTGTAGACATATACCTTGATTTGCACATTCATGGAGGCATTAGAACATGTAAATTAAAACTTGAATGCCAGTTGAAATTCTGTTCATACAATTCAGAGGTACAGTTTACTACTCCCAATGAAAACGTGGCCCACATCCACAGCTTACGGCACTCCTTTTCTCTCTCTCACTTCAATATCTCTTCTCCCTTGCAGTCATTCTTCCCCAAGACAAAGACTTCTTTCTCAATCATATGTCATCTCACCCTTTTTTGGCTTTAGTTCCAAGGCATTGCTTTCCTTTCAGCTCAATATTCCCTTCAACTCAATATCTGTAATCAAGGCCTCACTTTGTATCTTGCTTCTCAGCCTTTTTTTCCTCCCACATTGTTTTCCCAGTCAATCACCACTATATATAAATTTTACTTTAGTGTACTAATGTGTTTTCCTTTTACTTCTTCTTATTCTTTTGACACAATATAGTCTATCAGTAAAACCCAAAAGGCTGCTTCGGAGAAAATCTGACAAAAAATTTCTCATAATCAGCCTGAGATGGCCAATTTGTGATGTTACTCAGAATTCAGAGTTGGGTTTGTGAAGAAATTTCCTACATTAACCATGACATGCCCCTTTCTTGTGCAACTCTTTTAAAGTTATAATGGAGATATTGATGATATTTTTTAATTTGTTTAACAAGTGTTATTTCTGAGTTACAGATACATTCTTCCAGCCCACAAAGGAATAGTTAAAATTAAAACTTTTCTCATTAAAATAATTCAAATCAGATACAAGCTGAAACTATAAAATTAAAAATGGCTTAGTAGTAGCATACATCCCTTTAAAAAACCCTCAACTGAAAATATGAGTCTAAAACAACCATAGTTCCATTTTCTGATGCATGTTTAGCTTGATGCAGAATGGATTTCTCAGACAATCATGCAGCCAAATTTGACATTTTAATAAATACTTTGTACTCAGTTGGGAAAAAACAGAATTCTCAAGGTCTAGTGCCATATGCTCCAAAATGGGTAAAACCACATATAAAATGAAAAGATTAACTCATTTCCATTTCTACTGCTAGCCTTCCCTGTGGAAAATTATTCAGTGACTACTAGTTCACAAGAAAAGACTTTTGTTCAAACATAATACCTTTCAAGGTCTGGATTAAACTTTTACAAGTTTCCTGTGAAATGACTCCTTAGGTTGCAAAGAATATTCAATATAATTTGTAACTGGATCAAATTATGAATATGTAGGCTATGCACAGAAAGAGTGAGAGCTGAAGTACAATGCCCAAGTCTTTCAAAGTCTTAGGGTGTTTGATTCTTATCCATCAAGATATTTGGATGCATAAAAAAAAATTCTTTGAAACAGCAGCTTGAATCTTCCAGTTAATTTCACTAAAGTGATTGCAATATGTCAAAGCAGAAGGGAGACATGCACTGAGTATTTCTGTCCATAAACAAATGGATGAAGTACTGGCAGAGACATAAGATGCACATTATTTTCTCTTCCTCAGCATCCACACTACCCCTCCATTAAGTTACAAGACTCCTGATTTATTAACTTTGAGGACCTCAATTCCCCTTTCTCATTGCCTATTAAGTGCTGAGTAAAACATGCATATATATGTAAATGACATTTTCTTTTTAAAGTCAGTATGAAAACAGCTCTATTTTTAGGTAGATGTAAAAAGAAAATAAGCCAATTTTCCTTTATTTGTTTTTAGTCCAGGGCACTTAGAACAGGATCACACATTATTTAGGCCACCAGTTCTCAACTGCTGTGTTGCTACAGAGTAGTGTGTCTCAAGCACCAGGGAAGTATGTTGCTGGGAGCCATGAACAACCCGGTAGCTTATTGGCAGCTGTGGTTTCCCACACCAGGATTTTGTTCTGTGGCAAGAGTGAGGCTGTTTCAGTGGTGGGAGGATTTATTTCAGCAGTGGAGGAGAGGCTTCTTTGGCAGTGGGGGTACTCTATTGCACACAACTGTGCATGCCACCAACTGTGCTGCAACATAAAAAAGCTTTAGATCTGCCGACAGGTATTTGCCTAACTTGCTCCTAAAAATCCCCAATGATGGAGGTTCCACAACATAATTAGGCAATGTAATGCAGTGCTTAACTACTCAGACAGGAAGATTTTCCTGTAAACCACCCTTGCTTCAATTTAACCCATTGCTTCTTGTTCTATTATCTCCTTATAACTTCTTATGTATTCAAAAACTGCCATTCCCCATCTCAATATTTTCAAGACCAAACAAATCAAATTTTGTCATTCTTCCCTCACAGTTCATGTTTTCTAGACCTTCTATCATTATTGTTGCTCTTCTATAGATTTTAACCCATTTACTCACATCTTTCCTGAAATGCGGTACCCAGAACTGGAGACAATACTTAGGCCTAATCAGCATAAAACAGAGCAAAAGAATTGCCTCTCATGTCTTGATTACAACACAACTGGTAATACATCTCAGAATGAGATTTGCTTGTTTTCCAATAGTTTTACACTGATGGCTCATATTTACCTTGTGATCCACTAAAACCCACAGACCTCTTTCTGTTGTATTCCTTCCTTGGGCATCATTTCCCATTTTGTATGTGTGCAATTGATTATTCCTTCTGAAGTGGAGTACTTTGCATTTTTGTCTTTATTGAATTTCATCCTATATACTTCAGACCATTTCTCAAATTTGTCCAGTTTATTTTGAATTTTAATCCTATCCTCCAAAGCACTCACAACCATTCACAGTTTGGTATTGTCTGCAAACTTTAGGGGTATGTCCACATGCAGTCTTTAAATCAAATTAATGTTGATTATTTTGATTTAACAGACCACATGTCCGCACTACCTTTCCTTGTTTTGAAATAAGGACAGTCATTTCAGTATAATAAAACCTAGTATTTTATTGAAATGACAGTTAAATAGAAACTTATTGCAAAATAACATTGTATCCATGTTAGTTCAATTTAACTGTTATTTCAATTTAAAACTTTTGCCCTTCTCCTTCCTAGGGATCTGTCCTTTCCCCATATATTGGGTGGGGGTATGGCCCTTCTATGGGGCCATCGTGCCACCCCTCCCATCGTGCCCCTCTTCTAAATCGAACTAGTAAGTCCTGTCAATGGACATGGTAGTTCGATTTGAGTTTCTAGGGGGGGCACATTAAATTGATTTAACTTAAATTGATTTAATGATTTTTACGGTGTTTTTATTAGATTGATTTAAATTAAATCAATTTAACTGCCTAAGTGTGGACATAGCCTATAAGTGTACTCTCATTCCCATTAGCTAAATCATTGATAAAGATATCAAACAGAATGAGATACAGAACTATTTTCCACAGAACTCCATTCAATATACCTGTCCAATTTGACTATGAATCATTGATAACTGTTCTCTGAGAATGGATTTCAACCACTTACAGTCCTACCTTATTGAAGCTCCATATAAGTTATATTTCCCTAGTTTGTTTATAAGAAGGCCATGCAAGACTCTTTCAAAAGCTTACTAAAGTCAAGATATGCCATTTCTACAACTTCCCACTATCCACAAAGATTGTTACCCTGTGAGAGAAAGCTACTAGGTTGGGTTGACACGATTTGTTCTTGACAAATCCATGTTGACTGTTACTTAGAATTTTATCGTCTTCTAGATGTTTGCAAATTGATCATTTGATGATTTGCTCCATTATTTTTCCACATATTGAAGTTAAGCAGACTGGTCTGTAATTCTCAGGTTGTCCTTATTTGTCTTTTTATAAGTTGGCACTGTATTTGCCAATAGACCAATAAAACAATAAGATGTCATGCATTTATTTTCTTATCCTCTGCCTAGGGGAAGAGTATGTGCAGTTGAGTGTCTTCTTTTGCTAAAGGTGGGTTTCCCCCCTCCAAGTTTATGTGTTCCTCTATGTTTCTGTGAAAAAGGTGGGTCAGCGGTATCTGTCTTGTATTTGAATTGGAAAGTAGAGAGGATTGATTACCCTTAGTTCTTGGGAGAGTTTATTCTATAGTCTTAGTGTGACTCTTAAGAGAACACTGTCTCCCATAAAGAAAGTGTTAATTTTATTGTAGAGAGTTCCATTGTGCTCGAAAAGCAAAGTTGTCAACCATAGTCTTTATCTAGAGTTTCAAGTGATCTTTTAGGTGTTCTGGGTCAGGCCACTGAGTGACTTGAAGGTATGAACCACAACTTTTGAACACAATTTAATATTTTGTGCAAAACCAGTGTAGAAAGTGGTGGCTGCTAAAATGTGCTTACAGTAGTCTGTGTTATGTAGGAGACATACTACACCTTTGGTATTTTTTGTTCAGCTGAGCTTTGTGCATCTGTTTGTGTTCGCATGTGTAGGCAACAACTCTACTAGTGCTCCCAGGCTCAAGCGCCCCTGGGAGAAAAACAAAGAAGTGCCCAGCACCCACTGGGGTTGGCCACCATCAGTCAGCCATTTGTGGCAACACCTCATGCTGCCAAACCACCAACTTGTGTGCCACCAAATAGCTGAGTTGTGCAGTATTGCCCACTGACAAACAGCTGAGTCACACAGCATAAATCAACTATTTAGAGGAATGAAACAGTTAATCCATGACCAGTTCTCACTGTGACCTGCCTCTTCTCCACCTCTTCCTTTGAGGACCCTCCCTCCCACTGACACCCACCAGCAAACCCCAGTGTCAGCGTCTATGAACACATGCTCTCTCTTTCCTTAGATTTAGGCTTTAATCAGTTTAGGGCCAGGACTGTCTTCTTGTTCTGTGGTTGTACAGCACCTAGCACAATAGGACACTGGTCCATCCCTGAAATACAGTTCAAACACAGATAAAAAAAAAACTGGATGGTTCCCCAGAGTGCTCAAAGTTCATTCTTTGTTGTAGGGGCAAATATCACCTGGTGGTCTCTATTAAGCTGACAGGCATGCTGGAATCAGAAATGCAGAGCCAAACAGTGCATACTGCCTGCCCCATCATACACACTCACCACTCTGCATTTCAGTAACTAAGTGGAATGGGGCCGGTGCACCAACGGTGCTGGCTTTTGATCAAAGGCTGAATTCACATAACTCTTGAGTAAAAAAGTTTTGCCTAATTCTAATGATGTTCACTAGACACACATTTGGTAGCACCTTTATGTCAAATAAAATCACATTCTTAGTCTCTACAGTTTTGAGACAACTATTTGTCACAGATCTAATAATTTCATGTTTACTGACTCAAGTAACCCCATCCTTTCTTCTCCATGTAGCAGCTGAATATTCTCAGGCTAACTCCATTTTCACAGATGCAGTGCTAGTCCTTGTATGCCTCCAGGGAGCAAAAGGAGCTAGAGCTTTGCACCACATTGACATTCTGCATCCACCCACTCACAATGAGAGCATTATTTCTCTCATTCTGCACAGCAGCTAATTCCGACTCCACAGACTTCTATTAAGGGTTTTATTTTGCCTGTCCTCGCATCATGGCATCATCTCATCTACCGCTGACTTTTTCATTACCTTTCATTACCTCGCATTTCAGCTTTCCCTACATTGCAATGTCATCTTCAGAGACTTTCACTGATCTCACTTCGAAGAATTAAATGATTTGAGTGGCAAAAATGATGCAATACTTTACTAAATTCAATTTTAAAAATTAAGAAAACAGACAAAAAAAGCCATAATCAGGGTATGAGAACAGAAGGAAGTACAAAATAAGCATTTGAAATCCTATAAAGTCTCTCTCAAATTCAACTTTGTAATTTAAGGACTGTAAACTAAAGCAAAACAGAGAAAGAAGATCATGGGGAGAAACAATTTGCTAAATTAATCTTTTCAGTGTGGGGGGATTGTGCATGGCTTTTCAAGTAGTTTTCAAGATAACGTCCACTGCATTGAATGAGCCATCAAAATATGTGACTAGTTCTGTTGTTCCTGAGAAGTTTACTTCCCAAATGTACTTGGCACAGTGTGTAACTGACTATTAAAAATGCTGCATTAATAATTTTTGAAAATACAAATACTATTTAAATATGAGAGAAGCACTGAGAGAATGAACTCGATCTCATCTGCTCTTCAGTTCACATACACTGGAAGAATTGGGACTTTTTGCACATTATAAATGGCACAGATTCCTTCAGAATCATTTTGTTTTTAGTGGATTTTTTAACCTTTCTCTCACTTTGACTCATAACAGCCAGTAACCATTTCTTGTGTGCATGCTGTAATTACTGAGCTGCAGAATATAAGATGGACATCAAGACCCTTACTGGTCATGACACACCACCAAGTGTTTTACAGCTTTCAAAAGGCTGAGAGTCACTGTTCTGAAGTGACCACTGCGTATGTCCAACAAGGCCTATTGTCAGGATAGGCATGAGATACCCCACTTTGTGATTCTCACTGGGACCGAGGCTTGAGTCAAGTGCTGAGCTGCTCAGTTATATCAAGAGTGAGATGGTTGTGAGCATGCCTAACAAGAAATACAGGCACCTGGAGTACTTTACTGGTAGAGTATTAGGTCCTATGGAATTTAGTTGTCTACAGCATTAGGCAGCAACTGAACAGGGGTTTCAAGATCTAAATTTGGACTTAAGTACCTAAAATGGCACCTGTATCCCATCTTGTGTTGCTATAGGTAGCAGCTGCAAAGATTCAATTTTCTAACTGCCTGTTGAAACTAAGGGATTGTATACACTTGGTCGGTGGGTGGATGTAGCCATTTGATTTTAGGCTGTCAAATTACAGAAAGTGAAGGCAAGTGATCACACCAAATTGCTTGGGGTTTCACAACCCCACCCTGCTCACATTACTTACTGAAATGCATTGCACTGTGGGTAATAGGTGCAGGGCCTTGTGGGGAAGCAATCATCCTCCACTCATTGCCCTTGTCTAAAGAAAAAAAGCAGGAAAAACTTTCCTTGCTGTCTCTCTGCTGCAGGCAGGACAGACAGGGACAGTGCTTCACGCAGAGAGAAGAATTAATTGAAACTTACAGCAGGGGAGGAGCTATGTTGTCATGGTAAAGGGACAGGAAAAACTGATTGGGATACTCTCTAGATATATGGACCTAAACTGAAGTTGTAGATTTTAATCTCAGTGCTACACCACTTGCAGTGGTGTTAGCAGATTGAATTATGGCTCCATTTTTTTTAATATATTGCTCTAACAATAGAGACACAGGCTACAGAAGGCTGAACTAAGCAGCAGTATGTTGAAATTCACTGTCACTGTTCACCAGCCCTAAGACTAATTCAGCACGTCATGGTTACCTGATCCCTATCAGTATTGTGCTGAACCTCCAAAATACATACAAAAAATCACATCCCAAAACAGCAGAGTTTGCATTCCAATTAAGAATAGAATATTTGTGCTCCTTACAAATTCATGGAAGCTCATATAAAGCTGCATATATCTTGGCTCATGGTGCCCATTGAAATTGTGCCATGCAGTAGAAGACAAAGCTCACAATGCTAATGATATACAATCATAGAATGACAGGAGAGGAAAGGACCTCACAAGGTCGTCTAGTCCAATCCCCTGCACTTATGGCAGGCTCAAGCATTATCTAGAACATTTTTCAAAGGTGTTTGTCTAACACGCTCTTAAAAGTCTCTAATGATGGGGAGTCCACAACTTCCCTAGGCAATTTATTCCAGTGCCTATCTACCCTGACAGTTAGGAAGCTTTCCCTAATGTCCAACTTATTTCCTAACCCCCACCCCTTTGCTGTAATTTATGGCCATTGTTTCTTTTCCTGTCCTCAGTGATTAAGGAAAACATTTTTTCTCTCTCCTCCATCTAACAAACTTCTTTATACCTGAAAACTGTTATGTCTCCCCTCAGTCTTCCTTTCTCTAGACTAAACAAATCCCATTTTCTCAATCATCCCTCACAGATTTTGTTTTATAGATTTTTTGTCATTTCTGTTGATCTGCTCTTGACCTTCTCCAATTTGTCCACAAATTTCCTGAAATGTGGCAGCCAGAACTGGATACAATATTCCAGTTAAAGCCTAACCAGCACAAAGTGGAGTGGCAGAATTGCTTCTTGTGACTTGCTTAAAACACATGTGTTAATATATCCAGGAATCCAGGCTCCTTATTTTGCAACAGGTACATTATCGACTCACATTTAGCTTGTGATTGACTACAGTGCCCCAGCTTTTTCTGTCATATTGCTTCTTAGGGAGTCCTTTCCCATTTTGTATGTTTGCACTTGTACTTCGCCTTTGTCTTCATTGACTTTTATTGTATTTACTTTTAACTAGTTCTCTAGTTTGTGCAGATCATTTTGAATTTGAATCCTATCCTCCAAAACATTTGTAACTCCTCTGACCCTGATACCCTCCATAAACTTAAAAAGTGTGCCCGCTTTGTCATTATCTAAACCATGGATAAAGATATTGGACAGAACCAGATCTAAAACTGATCCCAGTGGAACCAGATTCAGTTTACCCTTTCAACTTGAGGGTGAATCACTGATAAATATCTCTGGGAATGATTTTCAAACTATTTATGCACCCACCTTATACTTCCATCCAGGTTGCATTTCTCTAGTTTGTTTATGAGAAAGTCTTGTGAGAGAGTATCAAAAACCTTACCAAAGTAAAGATACATCACATCCACTGCTTCCTCCATATCTACAAGTCTTGTTACACTGTGAAAGAAAGGAATCAGGTTAATTTGACATGATTTGTTCTTGACAAATGAACACAGACTATTACTTATCACATTATAAACTTGTAGGTATTTGCAAACTGATTGCTTAAATTGTTTGTTACCTTATTTTTCCAGGTAATGAAGTTAAACTGATTGGTCTGTAATTTCCCCAGGTTGTCCATATTTCCTTTTCTATAGATTAGCACTTTTCCTTTTCCAGTCCTCTGAAATCAATCCTGATTTCCATGGATTTTTTAAGCTAGTTGCTAATGGGTCAGATTTCTTCTCAGTCAGCACATTGCGTATTCTAGTGTGTGTTTCATTGGGCCCTGGTGACTTGAAGACATCTTACAGATTCATGTAATTTTTAACATTTCGTTTCCTGATTTTAGCCTCAGATCCTGCCTCCTTTTCACTGGCATTTACTATGTTAGACATCCATTCACTACTAACATCATCATAAAGGAAATCATTTGACACTTCTGCCATTTCCCCATTTATTGTTGTTCCCCTCCCCTCTATTGTTCACAACTACTAAGCAATGGGCCTGGCCTGTCTTTCGTCTTCCTCTTGATTCTTGTGTATTTATAGAACATTTTCTTGTTACCTTTTATATCACTAGCTTTCTAATTTTGTCTCTGACTACTTGTGTTATGTGTTTATACACATCCTTTGTAAATTAACCCAGTTTCCTCTTTTTGTAGAATCTTTTTTTTGAGTTTTAATTGAAAACCTTCTATTTAAGCCAGTGTGGTCTCTTTGCCATACTTCTGATCTTTCCTATGCAGTGGATTAATTTGCTCTTTTGCCTTTAATAAAACTGCCAATTTTCTTGAAATGCATTTCCCTTTAGACTTGCTTTACATGGGACCTTAGGTACCAACTCTCTGAGTTTGTTAAAGTCTGCTTTCTTGAAGTACATTATCTTTATTGTCTTGTTTTTCCTCCTGCCATTCCTTAGAATGTCTTTCCTTAAAGTGGAATAATACCAAAGTAGCTTCATCTCACTAATTTTTCAACTGCCAACTTTAATCTTTAAAAATCATGGGTCAGATTTTTTTAAGCATATAATTGGTTTAAAAATCATTAGATGAAAAGAAAAAAAACTTTTTTTCTTACATTTGCCTTCTGATGTTGATCCTGTAAGATGCACTGGGGTCATGTATTAATAAAACCTTTTCCCCCAGCAATCATGAGGGCTAAACACTTCTTTAAAAACAAAAGCTCAGAGTTGCTCACAAGTCTATAATACCAAGAGCAGTGCCTTTGAGAAATAACGCACAATAAGACACATCCCCCAAAAAAACAAAAAATAAAGAATTGGCAACAAAGGATTATTTAAATGCAGCATGGTACCATCCATCTCAGAAACTGGAGGGAAAAAACAACCCTCAGTACATCCATTATATAAATAATGGCTAAAATAGCTCTACATTTACAAAACTGAATTAGGTAATCAACAAACACTAGAGAGAGGTGACATCATAATAAAATGTTTATTTCCCTGAAAATATGCCTCTAATTCCATAGTGTGGGGGGGAGTGTTTTTGAGTTAAAAACTTCTGTTACAGAGAGAGCCAAGATTGTCCATTATACTCGCAAAAAGAACAAACACCCCATCCCACCCCCCAAAACACATCTGTAAATAACACTTAACCAAGCTGTGTTGTATTTTTTTTCACAGCTGGAACACAAGTTTTTATTACAACTCAACTGGCATTGCAAATTAAAATTCATCTATGTTTGTTAAATGCTACTAAAAATGGCTTCCACCAACTGTTACAGTTGGATATTATGTTACTATTTATATATTTAGTGGGAACAGTTCAATAACACAGATATTTACAAACAGTGCAGAGAAAGTATTTCCAATGGGGTTTCAATAGATAACTGTTGATTTATGTGCCCAAGTTTGGGTCAATGTTTGCTTAATTTTTCATTAGTGATGAAGAAGCTATCTAGTGATTTAATGAAACCTGCTTTATTTGTAGATGTAGCTCACAGCGCCTGATCAGAGAAGAAGTTTTGCACTTCTAATGAACATCAATTAAAACACTCTGCCATGCTGGTTAGTCAATACACAACAAGTTGTTTGGTGAAGTTTCGTTTATTGATGTTAATTTAAAAATAATTCTAATGCACGAATGCACTCTTGGATAATGTAGCCAACAGGAATGAGACTGTCAAGAGCACTGCAGCAATGTAGGTGTTTAGCTCTAACTAAAATTCAATAGGAATTGAGGATGAGATATTCATAACTTCCAAAGAACTGAGGACTTTAAGGAACAGATTTACGAAGGTATTTAAGCACCTTAAGGTGTAGACATAGTGGGATTTTCAGAAGTACTTGGGTGTCTAACTCCCAAGTTTCAATGGGAGTTAGGGATGTAGGTATTTTTAATAATCCTACCAGGTATCTAAATGTCCTTAAAAGCCTGGCCCTAAACTGTATTGCATGTCTGGAAACCCCTGCTTTAATTGCCAGACCACATCCCCTATTTTACTCTGGAGTTTAAAGTCCAAAGTATTCTTGATTTTTAAAGATTCTTCTTACCAATTCTTACGGGGAATTGGTACTACATTATACACTTAGCGGCCCTTTCATGGCAGTTAAGTTGCAATAGAGTTTCAAAGATATTTTAGTGGGAGCTACTAAGTGTTCAAAGGGTTTGAAAATCAAACCATTTATTTGTCACTTAAATATGGATTTACTGTAGTATTTTCAAAAGCATCTAGGGGATGTAGGTGCCAAATTGCCTTTCAGTGTCAATGAGAACTGGCACCTAAATCAGTTAGTCACTTTTGAAAATACCTACTCTAGGTGACTGAAACCCCTTCATGCCATTGAATATTTTGGCATTAGATTTTTTCCCCCTTTAGAAAAATAAATTGTATTTAGCATTTAAAAAAAGACCAATCTTGCCAGGTATTGAGTGTAGTGAACAGTTAGTGAAACGAGAATTCACAGCCTTCCTGAACTTCTCTCTCTGTCCCAGACCTCCCTTATATGTACAGTATATAGTGTAAATTTATTTTATATTTATTGTTATTTAGATATATATATTTCTAGTTAGAATTGTGTGCAGTAACTTCAAATTACACATATCAAGAAAAGAGTATTAAAATTATTGCTCTCCCTTTATGTTTATGTACTTATTATCTTCCTCAAGCCTTCTGCTTCACCAGCTGCCAAAGTCAAGGCTACAAACTTTTGAGCTGTTTTCCTCTTAACCTCACAGAGAAGTACATTTTTACTATTGTTTTCTCTTTAACTTCAATTTAAATAGCATGTGTTTAGGCAACACCAAGACATTTGGAAGAAATAGTTTAAACTTTTGTCAAAATATTTTTCTTAAAGTAATTAGTTATATATTTATGTTTTTTCAAAAAATATTTTGTTGCTACAAAGCCTCATATTTCCTCATGGCATCATGAGATCTTCTCATTTATAAAAGTATTGGTAATGATTTTTTGAAAGTGTCGATATACTGTAGACGGCTGGGCAAATAACTTTCCATCCATCATATTTCCCAAAATAAAATAAGCAACAGTTTTACTGCATACCAGCTGGGAAATAGTGCATTGCCCCCTTTCTAGTGATTTTTTTCCCCCACCTGAAATAAAGGATGCTGCAGAATAGGCTGAAAGTTTTTAAACTTCATAATACTGGTTTTTATGATAATCATGTCATTTTTAAAATAAAATAAGACAATAAACATTTCTGTAGTTTGGACAGAGGAAAATTACTGCTCCATTGGAACATAATCAGCTTAGCTTTAGCCCTATGTGATTTTTTTTATATGATTATCCTCTAGGTATATTAGATAAATATCTACAAGTATGTCCTTTGAAACATCTCCTCTAATCTTACTGTGAATTCCTAACAAGATTTCCTAGTTCTTTTCATTCCTTTTGGAAGGAAAGAGCAGAGGTAGGGGAGGAGCACACACAAATAGTACTTCAGTAAATTGGATACCAATCTAGTTTTCTGTTTCAGAACAAGCACATTTTTCTGACTGGTTACAATGCAACTGTCAAAATTGGTAACTATGGAATAGAACTTCCCTCAAACTCAAACTAGGAGAATTCAAAGAGTTCACTAAACTTTGATCCTTCCACACAACATAAGTTAGTCATATCACATATATATGTTTACACATCTCATATGAGATTTCCAACGGTGAGTTGCAATTCCCAAAATGACAAGCTTTAATGGGAGCTTCTGTGGCCTGCATTGTGCAAGAGGTCAGATTAGACTCTCACATTATCTCTTCTGACCTTAAAAATCTATCAATCTATAAAGGAGTCTGATTTTTAAACTGCTGAGCAACTATATTTGAAAAACAAGCCTCTTTAAGGAATCTCAGATTGGGCATACATCATTTCAAGCATCCCAAATCATTAGTCACTTTGAAATGTATTTACTCTAGATTTGGTATCCAGAGTCCTATGGTATTTGGTAGATATAAAATGTGTTGTGGTATTCACCTCTTGTCCTTCCCTTGCAAAAACATAAGCTATTTTTTTCTAATGGAAATATGTTTCTAATCAGCTGGGTTGCAAAGACAAACATTAGCAGAATTTAAAAGAACAGAGTGTTTTCTTCCCAAGACAGCAGATGATCTGAAACAATGGCTCTGAGATGTATGAACTGCTCCATTTGTCTCAATAGGCTTTTAGCTCTGAAAAATAAAGATGACAATTTCAAAATCAACCGCCAATTCCCTTCACAATGATCATTTCAGCTGAAAGATCTAGCATCTGTGTTTAGCCCAGCATCCCAGACTGCCCCCAGTACTTCCACACAGATGTCCAAAGCACCAAATGTCCTGTATCCAGCTACCCAGAACTCCATATGATTACAAGTTATTCTATTTCTTTAAAGAAAAGCCACGCTTTATATAAAAATTCCACTATAAATACTTCACAAAGGATTAAATAATGGCTAAACAAGATTGCAAACATCTTATGAATATGAGTAGCATGTGTTATAGATAGCATATATTTGCATTATTTCGAAGACATGTTCTTGTTCAAAGGAATTGTTCTGGAGAAGTTCTTTGGCCCTGATTATATAGCAAGTAAGAATAAATGCAGGGCCAGCTTAACGTATAAGCAAATAAGGGAGTGGCTGGAGTTGCCACTTCTTTAGGGGTGCCACGTGGGGTGGGGGGGGGCAGGGCGGACCAGCTCAGAAGCCAGACCCCATGCTCCTGCCCTTCCCCGAGCCAGCCACTCTGCCCCCAGAGGTGGAACAGGCCAGCCGACGGGGTGCACTCCACTTTCTTGTCCCACATGTGGTCTGGTCCTCCCCACCCCAGGAAGGAATAGCCAGCCCAGGGGAGGGCTGGGAGAAAGGAGCCCTGCCTCTGGGCTGGCGTACTCCCACCCCTGGGCCAGCTGTTCCCTGCCCTTGGGGTGCAACTAGTTGGCTGGAGCAGCAGCTAGGTTCCATGCATCCTCCCATGGGGGGGGGGGCACAAAACCCAAAGCCGGCTTGGGGTACCATAGCCTCCTGAGCCGGCCCTGACTAGATGACAACAGTGATTCCTTCTGGAGTTGGAATCTATATGTACATGAAAAGAAGGAGGTCTATATTATTATAAACAACCTACTAATCTGTTGGACTCTGTAACAATTGATTTATATTTGAGAAAATATCTGTTCACCATATATTAGCCTCACATGCTAAAATATTTATCACTGCAACATTATGAAGGATAACCCAGGTCACTGGCTATGGAGGCAAGAAGCTCCAGAACTGTATTACCTATAAGGCATGCACCAATTTGGGGGGAAAGGAATTTAACTCAAAACAAAGCACATTGTGTGACTTAAATTAAATAAAATTAAATATTTCAAATGTTGATATTTTTCATTTGGACCAAAAATGTCAAAACAAAAATACTGATGTTTACAAATTGATTTTTTTTTTAAATTTCCATTCCACAGGAAATTTCCAAAACATCAGTTGTTTCTCCCCCGGATTTAGAATGCCAACAAATGATACAATGTCTGAATTGTTCTTGAGATGAAAATTCCGAATTTGCTCGGTGCTGCTCATAGTCTGAACGCTCTCTAGCAAAATGGACATAATTATTGAAGGTGGTTCCTAAGTGCTGTTATAAAAACAGCAACAAAAAGGTTAGCAGAAGAAAAATTGCTTGAGAATGAGATCTACTAAATCTTCATTTATGGACAGGGAGGTGCTTTGCTTATTCTATATTGTTATTTTTACTGTTCTCCATTCAACATACAAAACTCTTCTTACAACTGAAAAGATAGGGAGAGATACATAAAGAGATAACCCATATCCTTGAAAAACTATTTTATTTTGTATGAACACTGATAATACGGCCATGTCGTCAAGTAAGTTTGGCCTTGCAGAGCTCTTCAAATGGAAGTTTAATCAGGATGCTTGCAATGCTGTCCATTACAGATGTGAAATACATGAGTCTTCAACTGACCTCGAGGAAACAGTGCATCAGTTGGAAGTATGCCTTGCCTACATGTCCATGACTCAGAATTTAATTATATTAGAGAAGTTCGGACCAGAAAAGCTGATTGCCAGCTTAGTTATTCATTTCCATTCAGCTGAACTGGTCACTCTGGAAGTTTGTGGTATCAGTGCTAATATTGGCTCATGATGGTGGTTTTTTTGTGGTTGACCCTCCAGGGGAAAGAAAACATGAAACAAAAGAGGACATGAAACCAATTATTGGCACATACGTTTTAAATTGCCTGCAGACTATAGAATCAGTGAAATATCTCAAAGGCAAAACTGCTTGATTTATGCCTCAAGACCAAATTGTACCTGTGCTTCCATGCAATACAGCTATAGCTAACTGCACAAAGTTACTGGAAACAATTTGCAGAATGTGTTACTAACAGAATCCACTGCTCCTTAGAGTGGTGGGAAAACCTCCCAAGGAACCCATGTTTATTGGAAACTTTTTGACTTTTAATATTAGGCTGGGAATCACACAAGATCAGTTTATTATGAGCTGAACAAAGGAGCAAAAAGTTTTCCATGTTAGATAATACCAGCATGGTATAAGCAAGTTCAACATCCTGCTTTCAGTAGTGGCCAATATTTGATAATAAATGTAGAAAAAGAAGAAACCCCTGTCTAGCAATCTACACAGACAACAGAGAATCCATCCTGAGCTTTGTGTTTATCCTGAAAGAAGATATTTAATAGTCCCATCATTTCAGACATTCCCAGCAATAACCCAACAGGAGATATGTCAGTGTTTCATCAGTGAAGTTTGATATAGGTTTTTAAATAAATAAATCACACACATAAAGTAGGAAGTGTAATATATCTTCACAGAAATATGCTGAAGAGAACAGTAAGAGAACATAAGAATTGCCTTACTAGATCAAGCCCGAGGCCTAGCTAGTCCACTGTCTGGTGACCAGCAGTGGCCAAGGGCTTCAGAGGAAAGTGAAAACAGTGAACTCTCATTCTCTTCCGCATCCACATAAAATCTCATCCTAGAACAGTTAAGAATTTGCTTTATTTTAAGTATATGAGTAGTACTACTAAAGTTGAGTGCTTTGTTAGGTTGGGGCCATAAGGCCCAGTCTGTAGCCTTTGCAATAACTAGCATTTACTCCAAGGAGCAGTCTCCATGTGTGCCACAACTATTTTCACATGCACGGACATCAGTTCTGTAACTTCTTTTCTACATGAGACATATTATATCTTTTTTTAAAATATATATATGATTTTGTTGTGATAGGAATATAGATATTAGCCTGATGCAATACATACCACATAACCTAGTTTTGCACTACAGAAAAGCAATTAATGCCAAAAGCATGTTATAACCAACACATCACTTTCTACACATCATCTCAACTTACACATATTAAGCATGACAAATGCCACATCCACTTTTTCACTATTTAACTATAACACATGAGGAATTACTTTTTTTCCCCCACTGCCTTTTGATTTGAATGCAAGTAATTAAATCCTAGTATGCCTCCACAGTTTCAGTGTACTCCTCCCGATTACGATTATCACACTTTCAAGAAACTAAGGGCTCTAGGCTGTTAGAAGATTATAGCACTGAAATTATACAAGCAAATTGTAAATATGCTTGGAAACTAGACTCAGTGTTACATGTTCACATCCAATAAAGATAGCAATTTGTATTTAGATTATTATTTAAGTACTGGAGATATTTTGAAAAACCTGAAAAATATGTAATTTCTTCCTTTGTAGCCTAATTAATTGTGGTTTTTAAAGCACTCAAATTTTTTTCATTCATTAATACTGTACATTATGAAGGTCCCAGTTGTGCCTTTATAGTTAAGGTTGAGTCAAGGTTCTGCATTTAAATCATTAGAAAACATTCAAAGACACTGCACGAGACCTGTAAAATATATAAAATGTATTATTGTTTAAAATTTTATTCTCACTATAGCTATTTCTCACATTTCACAAATCTACACATCAGCTATGTTGTACACTACTATGATTATTGTATATGATGTGAGCAACATGATAGGGACTTTCAAAAGAGGTTATTGATTTTCTGTGGGAATCCTTTAAACCTGACTGAAAAGCCCAGCTCAAATCTTTTACATAACAAGATGATTTCAGTAAAATTTGACTGAAAAGAGCAAGAACTAATATCATGCCCTGCTTAAAAAAAATAAAATCAGAAAATTCAGTAATATTAGCAAAAAATATCAAGATATGAAGCATTTTATCTGCTGATTAAGGACCACAGTCTACCCTTGGATGTATGCTCATTTAGCTCTGTTAGAAAATCCATGCACCCATCAGAAGGGAACTTTTTGTTATATAGTGCAACATATTATCTATTCAAACTTGTAAGTTCTTGTATTTCTTCTGGGCCCAATCTTAGTCACTGAAATCAGTGGTAAAACTTTGGTTCAGTGGGAGAAAATTGGGCCTTCTGTAGATTAACAATAAGCTTCAGATGACAGGGGCTTTGACCTTCATTTCTAGGAGATAGATAGATAGATAGATAGATGGATAGATGTTATGTAATTGACATTTCTGTTGAGAACATCTCAAAAATGGACCTGATCCTGATTCTGTTTTACTATTGGTTTTTACGGGTTTTGGACTAGGCCCTGTTTTCATTTTCAGCACAGTTCCATGACTCACATACATTGGCCTCATTCAAGGTGTCTCTTACTCATATGTGGGAAAAGAGGCAGGTTTGTGGGGGAGAATTTGAGTATGCTGTGGAACCCAAATTGCTGCAGTTGGTGCCATGGGAGGTGGGGGAGGCATTGTGATGTGTGGATATTGTGAAGACAGTGCCTAGGACAAAGATTACCCACTCTTTATCATAGACCTTGTGACCCTTATTACATTTCATCAGCTAGGCTTCATCATGCTTCTGTTGTGAAAAACCACACTGGTGAGTAGTCTTGTTTATTACTGTAGATATAGGTCTGTGCTATAGTCCTTTGGTCCTAAATTTGGTACACCAACTTTAACATGAGCAAACTTATTTGAGTGAAGTGTCAATGAATATTTGTTTACAAGAAATTTCCAAAGGGTTTCAAAGTAAAAATAATACCACAATTATACCAATAATTTTCAAGGAAAGAGTACAGTGACAATCAGGTATATGAGAACTTGGTTGGACAAAAAGTATCCAGCTCAAAGATCTAGCTGGAATTTTGAGAAAAGCAGAACCTAATTCTTCAATGTTTCTGGTATTACATGTTTCCTTTAACAAAATCTGAGGGAAAAAGTTGCAATAGTATAACTTCACTATCCAAGAAGAGATTTCTTAGAAAGCCTGAAAGAAAGGTAAACTGGGATTTCAATATACTAAAGGCTTAATCTTCACCTGGAACATCACTGGTTTCAAAAGTGGTTGTGGTGTTCAGTAAACTCCCTTAAAAATAAATCAGTCATCTCACACATTTCCTGGGTCAGTGGTGTGTGGAAAACATCTTCATATATAATGCCCATATAAAC
This sequence comes from Podocnemis expansa, assembly GCA_007922195.1. Classification (NCBI taxonomy): domain Eukaryota; kingdom Metazoa; phylum Chordata; order Testudines; family Podocnemididae; genus Podocnemis; species Podocnemis expansa. Next base: position 10,881,061 of record ML682028.1, read on the forward strand.
AGTTTATAAGATTTATTAATTATTGTTGCATCTAAGCCAATAACAGAATTGTCTTTTTCTTTGGTTGTGATTCTTTTGTGAAAGGCTGCAGATCTTATACCCATCCTGAAATTTCTCATTGGGAAAAGGGATTGTTAGCCATGGCCACCCGTAAAAATAGTGGGCTGTGAAAAGATCTTTAAAAATGTCTCAGCAGTGTTTTCTTACTCTAGGACGAAAGTAGTATTAATGCCTGTCACCACTATATGAAGAGACGTCTATCATATATGCTTGAATAGTCACAATATAAGGAAAGCAGCCAATGGTGTTAATCAAAACAATTTCAAAATAATGTCTCTGCAATGAAAAGGCAAATTCCTTTTGCTTAAACTAGTTGGCCTAGGATAAAATATAGTATCATCAATAATTTTCTTACCATTGGTCTGTCCTGTGTATGTTAACAATGCTTAAAACTAAGAAAGAAAGAAAGAAGGTGGAATTTCATACTCTAATATTTTTAGTCATGAGGATCCAAGTTCAAATATTGCCTAGACTGAAGATTAAATAAATACCATGGTCTCAGGCTAACTAATGTGTACATTTCTAAACCACAAAACAAGTTGACACCACACAAACTTTACCCATAGCCCAGAACATCTGCACACTGGCGCAGCAGGGGACCTGCACATTAGCGCTCCCTGTCATAATTTCTCTATGGTGGCTGCCCCTGGAACACTCATCCCTTGACGGCACTTCTACTTATTATGAACACTAAAACCAATACCCCAAACTAATTTTAAAGAGAGAGGAAAAGAGTTGTCTCCCATCATTTGTGGGTTTTTTTCCCCTCCTACAAAGGCATCTAACAATTAATTTGTTAGCAGTTTTATTGTCGTCTGGAGAACAACTGATCTTGCAGGACACCTGGGGTGAAAAATGTTATGGTGCGAACAAACAACGGCATCTGTTCTTACACTAAAAAGCTGATTCCAGAACCTGCTTCTAACCCTCAGGGGTTTAGGATCACTGTGAAGTAACATAGATGTTTGTCTAGAAGGGAATAGAAACCTTCCATTTCCACTGCCTGGAAAGTTTCTTTACATGTTTACTCAGGAAAGGTATTATCATCTGTTTTTTCAACTGTTGTTACAGAAGCACTACTAGTCTGTGGCTCCATAGTTAAGGTTGAGTTTGTATACAGACACACACATAGTACAGTCACATACAAAATCCTGTGATGAAAGAAGGTTAACACTGCAATATCAAGCACTCAAAATTTCAGTAAAAAGCAGCATAAAAAAAAAAAACCTTCCTCTGGAGGTCACAATGGGAAATGAATGATAAGCACCTGACAATATCACACCTGCTTTAAAAGCCCCACTTTTTTGTAGCGAAAATGACTGAATTCACAAGACAAGGAAGACTGCTAGGAATACTGCATGAAACAGATCAACATAGTAGTTCCGAGCTCTCCAGTAAGTGAGCCTGCATTGTATACGTAATTGTGTTTTGAAAGGATATCCTATATGTATTGTCATCTTATGCCATTTCCATTTCAACATGAATGAAGAGCTAAGATTGTCAGGCAAACTTTGACCCGCTATAGAAAAGTACCCTGATGATGGTGATAATAGTAGAACTTTTGTACTGTAAAAATAACTTGACCATCAAGGATGTGGAGGAAAAAAAAAACCAACACCACGCCACAACTACTTTAGTCAATGGTGGCTTTGTAAAGAAAATGCTAGTGACTTGTTGCAGCTCAAATGCAAGGATGATTGTCCACATTAGGACCAATCTAGCTACCCTTCTGGGAACTTGAGCATCCCATTTGAGGCCTTTCATATATAATGGTCATTTACAATGTGAAATAAAGAAAAGCAATGGAAGAATTATGGGACAGATGTCTATGAGTTAAGGTAAATTGGTGGCAAAATTTCTTGTACAATAGATCTAATCCTATTCCCACCGCAGTCAAGAGTATTTTGCCACTCATTTTTTGCTTTGGTAGAAGTAAAATAAGTCTGTCTTAGCTTCAAGCACTGTCTCCCATTGCAGATTAATGTGTGTATTTTTCAAAGATGCCACAGTAGCATAACTTCGATCATTGGGGTGTTGGTTAATCCATATGCCCCATAATTCATACTCAGATACCGAAGAGTCTAATCTATTCCCAGCAGAGATGTAATGACAAGGAACTAGGCAGAAATTTCCTTTTTGCTAAGGCTTCATCTTTGCTTTAAGAAAATGCAGGACCTTACTTTGCCTCCATTAAAGTTAACAGCAAAACTTCCATTGATTAAAAGAAGAGAAGCAAGCTCATAAAAATACAGTATGGTGGCACATCTGCTATTCAACATTCAGTTTGAAAATTAAAACTCCAATACACTTGGGAGGGGTGACATATCTTCCTTGATGTGTGATCCTTTTTATTAAGGGTCAGATAGCGTTCAATCCACATGAGGAAGTTTAAGGGGTTGGAAGAGGGTGCTTTTCTCATCTTTTCCCCCACACATCCCTGCTTCAGAGGCTGGTACATATGGCTTTCATAAACACAGGGCATGAGTAGGGAAAAAAGCAACAAGCACTAGCCTCAAGAAAATTGGCAGAATTGAGTCAAGCCATTGTCCTGCCCATCTATGCTTTACATGCCGTTTATAGGAGAGATGTTCAGACAAGGAGAGGTGGGGAACAACACTCTTCTAAGGTGTGGTATGGACTCTGGGAAACATTGCTCCTCATCACTTCTGGAGTTCCTACTAGGATCGGGTAGATTCATCCCACTCTTTTACTCAGGGTTGAATCTCAGTTTACAGTCTGTTCTGACTGAGTTTGCTTGCTTCTTGGTTAGTTCATGTGGTTCTGCTCTGGTGAGTAGCTGTGGGAATTAGTGAAATGGGTTTTACAGTTGTTGTCTTGCTCCTTATTAAACCTACCTCTCTTCTGAAGGAACGTGTTACATTTTTGACATCGCTCCTGGTTGAATGGGGGAGAATGAAGATGTTCCAAGACAAATGATTCTTGTTACAACTCCATTCTCATACCACCTCTTTGCCACTCACCACACTTCTGTAAGGAGATCCCATGTGCTTTAAACCTACAGAATCTAGGGACTGAACCAAGTCCAGACACTTCTCTTGGCTTAAGGTCTCTCGGCACACTTTCATTCCAACACCCCCAGCTGAGACCTGGTGGTCCAAATCCCTGGCCTCTAAGATAACTGCTGACCCGCCAAGGCTACATAGTTTAATCATGCTCTGTCCCAGAATTCTAGTTGTGTGGATTTCTTGGGCCCACAGGTTAATTCTCCAAAGACAATTGATAGGAGTGGCACAACACACACAGACTTGCTTTTCAAAGGGCTGTGAAACACCATTGCACTTTACTTAAACATAAGAAATAAACAGAGAATACAGATTGTATTAAAACTTAGTGGCTAGCACCTCTGATTAACATGCAGAAGGTCCTGGGTTCAATTCCCAGGGGGTTGGACTTGATGATCTCACGAGGTCCCTTCCAGCCCTATGATTTGATTGATTTGATTGATTGATTGATCCTGAATGCCACACCTATCACTCTAGCTCACCGTTCCCTTGGCAGTCCTAAAGGGACCATCTGAGTTCAAAAAGACAAGATTTCCTTGGCTTCATCAGATTCCAGAAGTAACTTTGTTCTGCCTGACCTGATGAAAACTGTCAAAAGCCCCCAAATAGAGCATATCCTGCCCTTTTATAATCTTCCAGTCCCTCTTTTAGGTGACTTTTGGCTCAACCTCATCAAATGATCCCATACTCATACCAGGTGACTTCACTGTCAGGAAATCTCTCCCCTAATAGAGAGTTTCTCTTTGGTGCAAATCAGTTTGTCATTGGCGATGTTTGTTTTTGAACTGAGGACTATTCCAATTTAACACAAATTAATTATCAATGCTGAATCAGAACCCACTGGAACGTAAACGCAACATAGAGTTGACAGGACACCAGAGAGGACAAATGGAGTCTGCAGTCTGGTAAAATTGTGAATGGAGAGTTAATAATGTCATATCAAATTCAAAATTTGAACACACAGATCTAGTAAACAATCACTATGCCACAGAAGCTAATGAATCTTTATAGCTCTCTGATCTACACTAGGTTAAGGTATTGTGGAAGATTTAGGAATCAAAATTTTGATTTGCCAAGAATAGCTTCCTTCCTCTCCAGATGACAGTGCCTCTCCGTTTTATGTAACAGGACATTAAGTATGAAGAGAGGAAACTGTTTCAGACACAAGTATGCCTCATGTAAAAGTGCTAAGCTTTTCTGAAAGACTTTAGTGGCAGCCGGTTTTAAAACTGATACACACCACTAATTGTGATCCAATATTTATACAATGACTTTCATCCTGAAAGATATATATGTGCTTTATAAGAGTTCACAAATTCCGCTGAGGGAAAGTTTCACCAGTGAAAATACAACCTGCTCTGGAATGAACGGTGCAACTAGTAACTTGCAGATGCACATCTTCATTTGCGGAAGATGGGCCTGAACACATAAATCCCAGCAGCCATAACCCTTTATGTCAGATTAAGCATCATGGATAACGTGTCACACCACACATGATTATCTTGACACCAACTGTCCTCATTAGCGTCACAGAGGCATTCACAAAAGGAATGCCACAAGCCTCTATATTAAGGAGAAAATTCTTCCTCCATGCAATTCCATAGGGGAAGGTTTAAATTTGAATTTAAACACACAGATCCACACACAGAGCCACTTACACCCCAATCTGGCTTCTGTTAAAATAACTTATCACCTCAAATAGTCTTTGTTCTTTTAATCTGGCCCTTCATTTGATATCTAACTTCCTAACTCTTGAAATATTCCTACTTGACTACAAAATATTCATATTATTACTGTGAATTCCCATGAAAAATTGGTATTCTACAATTAACTGGAGTTAGAAATCTAACTGGCAAGTTGCTCACACAAATACCATGTGTGAGCACACAACTCTGGTAATTGCATCCATAAATGTAGACAAACCACCGTGCACATATTTTTGTCCGCAGAAAAAGGACTCCATTTAAAATTATTTGGCCACAATTATCTCCATTTAGGACTCAAACGTATGTGCAGATATGCAGCCCAAAGACATTGTGAAAGCTATTCAAGATATACCAGTTCTGACTTGTTTCCCCTTTTCAGTTTTATTTCCTACTTCATGCAAATCTTTTAACTGAATTTACCTGATAAACCAATAGATGTCTCTCAAACTGAATTTTGCCTGATTAAAAATAATCTAACCGGTAAGGATCAAACTTTAAATATGAGCATAATAATAAAGTGCTAAGTGACAAGCAGAATTTATATACATGACAGCTACTAAGCTATTCATACTTATCTAGTCAAACCACTACTAGTCTAGTAGTTTATTAGTGTGATACTCCAAAATCATCAGAGAGAAAGAGAGAGAAAGAGAGAAGAGCTGAAGCCTTTTATGAATCTTGACGCTGTCATTAATTTTAAATAGCTTTTCTACTTTTCTCAAAAAGCCTTAGAGGAGCACAAACAATTTGCAAGTGATTTTTAACAGTGTATCTTGTATGGCACATAAAAAGGGAAAGACTGAGGCTTAGAGCACAATTCTACTTTCATATTCATATAGTGGAACTTGGCTCTGATTTTCTGTACTCTCTACACATACTGAAATCTCAAGGAGCAAAATTCTGGCTTGGATATCAATATGCAATTGTCTTTGGGCCAACAGCAGTCATGCAGTGATTTCAACTGACAGAGTTTGGCTTACTGAAACAAAGTGTATTGTGAAAGAAAATAGCTGTCTAAGAGGTGACATTCATCATACAAATCCAAGAGAAAAAATTGACCCTTACCATAGATCATTAACAGTGACTAAAATAGCGTGTGAAACCAAAATTATCCTCCCCAGTCTCCATTTCAGATCTCTATTACATATGCTGCAGCGTGTGACAGAGATCAATAATGTGTGCTGGAGATGAGAATTTTGACTTTGCATCATATTAAAAAGCACAGTTCAAACGGGGAAAATAAAGTCAATCTCTGAGAAGGGAATTGGGTTAATATTTTTTTTATTAAAATAGATTGTTTCTAGTGATTAGACCTATGTATTTTCTAAAACTGGAGGCACAAAACTCCTGTTACTGTATCTTCCTTTCTGATTACAGATACCCATTTAGCTCGCTAGCGATAGGGTCTGATCCTTCACATACTTAAGTCAGTGAAGCTTGCAAAATGTGTCCAAATGAGAAAAGGATCAAACCTGTACATAATCACTAGGGAACTGCCTGGCTCCTCAGCTGGGGTAAACCATTGTAGCTCCAGAGTGAGGTAAATAGAATTATAATAATTTAGTTCAGATGAGTGTCTTGCACATAAAATTTAAGAAGAACTGATGCAAACTTTAAGTGGCAGCCTTCCTACAAACAAAATAAAATAAAAATATAATTAATCAAAAGTGAAAACTCTTTTGACATGTTTATTCAACCTGCATGCCATTTATATTATTGCATTCAGTGATAAAGGGTGGGGGAACAAAAATAGAAAGCAGGGGAGAAAAATCTTTAACATTTTGAAGTATTTAAAAAAACATGAAAAAAATGTTAAAAGAAGAAATATTCAGCTGTGAATTTTATAAAATGTAAGCAACCTACAAATTTAGATTTTTTTCATTAACTTGTTTCCTTGTTTTACAACCAGATCTATATTTAAGAACATGGCTGACTAACTTAATGGTTCTATTTATGGCTACTCTCAAAATACAAAAAAAAAGTAGATAGATCCTGTGAGAAATCAGTTCATTTTTTGTCAGAAGTGGTTACTTTTTCCAGCCTGTATTATGAAACCTCAAGCTGATTATAACTCTTTGTCACTTTGAAGATGTACTTTTTTTTTTTTTTTGGTCAATGAGTAAGTTCTTTTGTTTTTCTTCTTCCACTGCATGCCTGGAGACCAGGCAGTAATCTCCAGTTTTATTATGCCACATGAATTTCAAGCACTTGACCCAAGTGTATTTAAACAATGTAATGTTATTATTATGTGTGAAAAATCTCTACCCCACTCTCCCCTGTTTCTTTTTTTGATGGGGTCTTTAATAGCTCAAAAATAGCCAGGATTATCTCTCTGCCAACATCGTCAGTTCATCTCAGTGTTCTGAGAGATAAGATTAGAGGCCTTGATCCTCCTGCTGTTAGAACAAGACCTCAATCTCTCACTGTCTCTATTTAATCAGGTTCCTATTTTAGCTGCCACAGAGCTGTCAACAAAAGAAAATAAGCTATCCCCCATTAAGGGGTTAAATTGGCTTTCGCAGTGTGTGAATGCTCTTTAGAGTAAAATTCCACCTGCACCCTCCATCAGGCAAATTACTTCTGACTTTTAATTTATTTCTCTAGGAAATGGAAAGGTATGGCATAACCAAAGTCAATAGGGAATATAGAATGAGGTGTAATCAGCCTGCTCACCAATTCAGAGCTCTCTTCCCTGTCAGTTTTAATAGATTCTCAGACCACACAATTTATAGAATGCATGACATGTCCTTTCTGGTCTGCGTTTTATTTTGGACTTGTCTAGTTAATGGCCCCAACAAGTGACAACTGAGGTTTGTTTGATGTAACGGTGCCTGTGAGACATATATGTTAGCCAGCTAGTTTTTGGACAGAGTCTTTGACCACGCTGGACAGTAACAGATTTGGACTTCAGTTTTGCTGCCCTGCTGTGTATGAATTTTTAGAGAAATCTGATCTGCATGAAGTGGTCAATTCTCTGTATCTTAGTGTAATACTATATGCTCACCAGATGACAAATTTAAACCACAAGGTTTAAACTGCATATATTTTTTCCATGGATGAAAGTGCAGTCTGACAGTGTGTTGCAACCAACACAACTTTTTTCACCGTACTGAAGACATTATCAGTAAAGTCACTTTTCAGACATTCTTTTCATTCTTTTTTCTTGCATTAATATTTTAGGTTTTTCCAGATTTACTCAGACCTGACCCAAAGCCCACTGACATCAATGGAAAGGCACCCATGGCATCACAGGGCTTTGGATTAGGCCCACAAGGACTACAAATGTGTATACTAGAAAGAGCTCTTTTGCCTTGTTTGTATGCCTATATCTACACTGCCAAATTAGATTGGACTAAGGAAGCTCAATCCAGACTAATTTGGCCCATGGCCACCCTAGCCTTTTTCTTGTCTGAACTAAGACATTTCTTAGTTCAAACTAGGCAAAAGTTAGTCTGAACCAGAGCCATAACAAGGGGTTCTGGCACCCGGGTCAAGCAACCCCCAAAGGCCCATATGTACAGCAGGAGGCAGGGGTGTGTGTGACCCTTCTCTGCCATGGGCAGAGCCAGCAATGGGGGTCCCTACCCCACCACGACTGGGAGAAGAGACCCCTCCACTGCCAACTTTCGCTTCCCCCTGCCATGGCGAGAGGTGGCAAGGGGGATCCCTTTCCCTTGCCGCAGCCAGAGGCTGCAGGGGTGATTGCTTCCCCCTGCTGTGGCCAGAGGTGGCAGGGGAGATCGCTTTCACACAGTGCCCTTTTACATTCACACCTTGGGCAAAATCCCACTCGCCCCGCCGTAGTTAAGGCCCTGGTCCAAACTAATAAGTAGCCCTTGTTAGTTCAGACTAGCCGGCTAAGTTCGAACTTTAGATTTGGACTTCAGTTTTAGAACTTAAAAAGTTTGAACTAAGCCATTAGATTAAACTAGCCATGCATTCTTGTTTCAACTAAAAAAAGTTAGTTTGAACTAGGACGCGTGACTAGTTTGAACTAAAAAGCCACACTTAGTCCAAGCTATCCTATGGCTTGTTTGGACTAACTTCAGGCTATTTTAGTTCAGACTAGCAAGTCCCAACTAAAACGTAAGATGTAGACATAGCCAATATATCCTCCACATTGTCACTTTCACATATCTCTTCAGGGTATGTCTACATGGCAGATGACAGGGTGCCTCCTGGCCCTCACAGACACCTGAGCTATCTCCAGTGAGCTAAAAACATTAGTGTGAATATTGCGACATTGGCAGAGCTGTTCAGGTTAGCCACCCAGGAGTTGGGAGGGCTTGTGCTGGGGCAGCAAGTCAGTGCTACAACCTAATGCAACATCCACACTGATTTTTTTCAGACAGCTTGAGCAGAGCTAGTGTGTGTCTACCTGCCTGAGCAGGGAGACACCCATCCATGATATAGACATACTTGCACAGCACCATGGAACTTCCTTCTGTTTGGTTGACCATAACTGAGGCACGCATTTAGATCCAAATTTAGGCATCCCTATAGCCCTTGGCAGAGAATGTCTTTACCAAAGAGAATATTCATTGTTAGGTGGTTAGATAAGAGAAGAGATGGTCCTGTTAAACACTCATAACATTAACATTCTCCAAGAAAACAAGGTGTGTTGTCATCCGATTCTCAAACAGCATAATTAGTCTGCATCAAATCTGTTTTACAAACATGGAGGTTCACGAATGAATGAGTGTCATTTTTCACTGAGCAAAAGGGATATATATCGTATGTGTTTATGTGTTTCCAACTTATTTTATATTTCTGGGGTTTGAAATGAGAACCACACTCCTCCAGAGTATTACTGTAGAACATCTGCTACCTTGCTGCTAACATCTGCCCACCTATGATCATTTAGACTTAGGCATAATTTTGGCCTAAATAGCTTTCCTCAAATTTCTCCCTCTCTCTTTCTTTTATTAACCTCTGATAACCTTTCTAATCCACAAATTAAAATTCCCTATTTTTTTTAGCTAATTTTAGCTGACAACTCCTCATTACTGAAATAGGAATGGATTTGGAGCTAGAAGTACATATTTTTTTCTGCTTATTACCTCTTTCCTGGGCTGAATTATATGATAAGAATTAATCAGAGTGATATTAAAGGTCTCAGAAGTGCATCAAAAAATGGGAGGGCAGGAGAAAATACTAATTCTTTAAAAAGAAAGGCTCTTGTAGTTGGATTAAAGCATAGATTACTCCCTGCTATCAAAGTGCCATGAACATTGTTTGTATTATCTTCTTATAGTGCTACAATTCATGTTTTATTAACAGAATCTTTTTCTAAAATCAAATACATTAGCCTGGAGTAAATAAGGACTAACAAACTCTATATGTACTGTGATGAATAGGGTTGCTTGGGCACTGTGGCACATGTGCTTCAAGCTTTTGCAGCCAATTTAAGTCCAGCTCTCCCTCCTCTGAATTCCTAGTGTTGCACTTTCCCTAAGGTCTCTTGCCCTGGAGCCAGACTCTCCATGCTGTAGGCAGTGGGGTCTGGGGCCACAAGGTCCATCTGGGTGACCTTGCCCTGACCGACTAGACCTTCTAGGTGATAACAGCAACAGCTACTAGTCACTTAATCCGGCTTTGCTTTGTTCTACTTCGTTCTGCTCTACTTTAATCCATTCCACACAAACCTCCAACTCTTCCAATCACCACACCCACAACTCTACCCACTGTCTACAACAGAGTCTTTTTATCTGGTGTGACCAAACACCCCAATTGGCCTCAGGATCTACAACTGGATTCAGGTGCTCCAAAAAACCTCAGGCACTCTAGTTGGTCTAGAGCAGCCCTGTTCTAGTTCCCCTGGAAACAGGGATTTACTAACCATGGGGCTAATATATCTACCTGCAAGCACCCTCTTGTAGATCTCAGGCTGGACTCTGTCACAATACCAAAACTCACTACAGCCAAACAGCAACTGTAAAACAAACCAAAACCCACTGTGAATACAATACAAACCATAGCTTCTCCTCTGAACATTTTTTGAGCCCCCTGCACTAATCCGAGCCTAAAGGAGCTAGGTTCCTAAAATGTCAGGCTTAATTATTGTTTTCCATGGCACTCACAGAAACTAACAGAAATAAAGATTTTTTGACTTTTATGCAACAAAGTATTTAACAGGCACATTCTGGAACAATTTGCAAAGAGCCTAAGTAACTGAATATTGGACCGCCAGTACTGCAAGATGCCAAGTGCTCACATATCTCTTTGAAGGATACAGTGCATTTAAATGATAATCAAGTTCAATTTACAGTATGTGTCTCTTTAGAAGAATAATCTGAAACTTCATTAACGAGTTGGCATTGCTCAAATACAAAGAAATGAAAAATATTCAGCTTTGGTGGAAGACACCACAGACCTAATCCAAAGCTCACTGTAGTCAGCTGAAAGGTTCCATGGACTTTGGGTGAGCCCCAGTACAAGGATATAAAGACATACACTCAGAAGATCTTATCTCGGGTATATCATTCAACTAGTAAATTCCAGATACAGAGTAAAGCAATGTACCAGCATAAACAAGATTTACTTCATATTATAAACACTTGCACTATTAATGCAAACACGTGACTGTCTTGGTACTCTAGCATGACTAATTTCAGCAAATACTTGTCAACTCTGTCTACTGAATGTCAGAAATGTATATCTTATTTTTAAATCTGTCAGTGTGAATAAAAGAGCTGACGGGACCAATATTACAAATCCAGGTGCAGCAACCCTTAGGCCATGCCTACACTTAAGAAGTTAGCTGGAATAAACTTACTTTGAATTAATTAATTTGAACTAATGATTCAAATTAAGTTACTTTGAACTAACAAGTCCCCACTAGAAACCCAAATCGAACTAGCATGTCCATGGACAGGACTTGCTACTTCAACTCAAGAAGCGGGCACCACGGGAAGTGTGGCAATATGGCCCCCAAGAAGGGCCATGCCCCCACCCAATACATAGAAAAAGGAAAGCACCCTGGGACAGAAGAGGTCAAACCACCTTAATTCAAACTAATGGTTAGTTCAAATTAATGTGGCTCCATTGTGTTAATTCAACTTAAGTTCAAATTAACTGTTACTTCAAGGTTAAGGGAGGTTTAATAACTTTGAAGTAAGGGTTCATTACTTTGCACTAAGGAATTCCTTAGTTTGAAGTCATGAAAGCCAGTGTAGCCATGCATTAATTTAGTTTAAATTAATCCTTATTAATTCAAACTAATTTCCAAGTATAGACACAGACTTCAAGTTTGGCACACTTTGTTGTTCTATAACCCAGCTTCATGACTTCTGTTCCTGGACTAGACTAACACAGCTGCCTCTCTGGAACTTAGCATGACTTTTTGAAGCACACTACAAGGGGCAACTTTTCTCTTGTGTTTTTGTAGTAGAAGTGGCTGACATATACAGATGCCGGAAAGCAGGGCGCTATCGTCCTCATCTTGGAGATGTCTTATTTGAGGAGCTGTATTATAGCATATTTTGTCTAAGAACTGATTTAGTTGGGCAGCACTTTGACTGGTATAAATTGGCATAATTCCTTTCACCTCAATAGAGCTATGTCAGTTTGTCACTTGGGTATCTGCAGGGCCAGATTAACACACAAGCTATAGGGGCTGAAGCCCCAGGCCCTGGCCTGCAGTGGTGTCCCAGTCTCCAGTCCCCGCTCAATCCTCACAGTGCTGGGAGGTGCTCGGGGAGCCCTTGCCTTGCCAGGAGTGCACTGGTGGGGACAGGGTCCTCAGCCAGAGGCCAGTCTGCATGTTCCTGCTCCGCTCCTGGGCCATCTGGTCCACCCCCCAGGGTTGGGTGGGGCAGGGCACAGTAGGCCATCCCCATTCCCTCTGCTCTGCTCCGGGGGCACGGGGAGGCCAGGACCAGCTGGCAAGCATGTGGCTTCAGTGTGACCTTCTAGGGCATTAGTGTGGCTTCCCCTGCTCCCAACCCAACAGTGTGGGGGCTGGAGACCCAGGCAGGGGGAACCCCAGTGGCTTAGCAGCCAGGGCCCCATGGCCTTAAACCCATTGTATGTATCTACGGCAAACAGTTCATTTCCAGCTTCTGTGTGCAGCTGATTGTACAAGCTGATGGGATGAGCCTGTGAAAAATATGAGAACCCTAGAAAACGGTTCCACAAGAGATGAAGTCAGGTAAATGTAGAGTTAGAATGTGTGTTGTTGCTTCTGAACAAGGTCTGTAAATTTCAGTTAAAAACAGGAATTGGAGTGGGGAGAAGTTAATTTAATATCCTAAAAGAAGCATTAAATGCAAATATATTAAATTAAAACTGACGGGAGAGGGGAAAAGGAAGAAGAATGGTTATATGCTTTTAATTAACACTATAGCTTTATCCAAGAATCAAATTAAACTCTCACAAGGGCTCTCTCAGCAAATAGTATCTTCAATATTCATCTGTTATTTCAGTTTAATATTAAATAAAGAAACTTTTCTAGAAGTTGCTTCAAAGCCTGCAACAAAGCCAGAAGTAGGCTAAAAATCTGGGTTATATTTATATCATCCCTATCTTCTATTCCATAAGGGCCCACAGAAATGGTCTATTTCCTACCTGCAAAGTATTTTGCCAATCACAGTACTGAAGCACAGAATTTCCTTCCTCAGAGAACAGGCAGCCCCTTGAACTCATGTTTTTTTGATATGGAAACATATCACACCTTGTTGGCGTGGGAACATGGAATTGATGCTGCTCCAATTAAACCAATGGAAGTAGAACCCATTAAATTCATTTGAAGCAGGATCAAGCTCTTTGTGCAGCACTCCTTGGCTCCCCTTTAGCAGCCATATGGTTGGCCTTCCCCTAGTGTGTATCAGCAGCTTAAAAAGTCACCACCATTTACACGACGAATTTTACATTCCTTGCGTAAACAGCGGTCAACTGCTGCCAAATTTTGCCCAACAGTAGGCTAGCTCTAAGTGAAATTAACCAGTACGTACCAGAGCTCTTTCCCATGATCCCCCACCACCTGACACCCCACCTTCTGCCATTCAGAAATAGAATTTTAATGGAATATTACAAGTTAATCAACTTTTTCCTTTTCTTTTTCTTTCTTTCTTCTCCCCCCCCCCCATTTACTTTCGGATTTTGTTTTGCTTAAGTATTCTGCATTTGTTGATGGAGAGAGAGGGTTTACTCTTCTCGTTTTTGCAAATGTTAACAGGGCATTTAACTCCTACAGTGAAAATTTCAATTTTGAAATAAAATAATTTCACTGTTAAATATTTCTGATTTAAAACCCAAACAAAATATATCTATACAAATCTGAAGAAAAATGGGGAAAAATCATTGTTTGAAATCCCAGGGAAAGAGGAGGCTTTGAAATGTTTCATAGTTTACAGTTTAAACACTTTTTTACCAACATTAGTCAAACTTTTTGATTAGTCTGTAACAAAAAATTAAACATAAAAATGGAATCTACTCTCCATTGTACCCCATTAATGATTATGAGCAACACTTATTATTTGGTTTATACCACAAGGCCTCAAATTAGGATTTGGGCTATATTTGTTGGAATTGGTAGAACTTCCCATTCCCCCTTCAGACAGTGCTATGGTTCCATGGTCCAAGGAGAAACACATAATTCTCTGCAGAAGGATGATTTGCAAAGCAGAATCCCTGCTCCTGGAAAACTGAGGGTCTTAGCATACACTAACTAATAGTAGTACATTCAAATGTTGCTTTGTCAGGATTGATGTTTATCACCAAATTTTCCATGGAACTTGACACCTGTCTCTGAAGCTGTTACACTACATGACACCAGGTGGTAGGATGAAGGCATCTGATGCAGAAAAGGAACCTTTGATCTCAGCAATGAACCATCAGACTTCTCAAAATACAATGCCTCAAATCTAGTATCTGTGAGTACAAAAGCCAAATACAGGTTACTATGTTGAGCCAGCAGCAAACACATATGACTTATGACAATACACGCATTTGTTTACAGGAAACTGGTTTTAAATGTCTGTTGTGCATGGATAATTATAGATACAGCAGTCACTGCACATCAGTGTCACATCTAATAGGAAGAGAGTGCCCCCTTTAAACGTCTGTCGAGATTTAGTTCTTTATTTAAACACACATACCCCCATCACAACAAAAAAGTACCAGCTGAAATACCTGCTGTACAACACAGAAAGGACTCTGAAGATCAGATCCATAGCTGTTGTGAATCAGTAAAGTTCTCTGAAATGGACCTAAGGCAAATTATACGAGCAGAAGATCTGGTCCTAAACACCTAAAGGAATTTTTAGAAAAAGTCCTGCAAATGTGAATATGGAATAATATCCTAGCCAACATTAATACATAACTGGATTTAGAGAGAAGTTTTATAAATATAACTAAAGTTTTACCAAGCACAGAAGTCCAAACTAACCCCTCTACTCAAAGCCTAGTGTAGCCATGGACTAAATTAGTCTGAACTAAGCCTCCTTAGTCCGGACTAGTTTGCCAGTGCAGACATAGCCTTTGTTTTACATTTGTGACTTGAATGTTTAGAATCAGCCCTAATCATTGAGCTGTGTTTTTCACGAATGCCAGTAGGTGTCTCTCCTGTGTACTTTCCAATGGACCCAAGCCTTTCATTTCCCTGGTCTGACTGTACATATCTTTCTGCAACTGTAAGCTCTTGAAAGCACACATATGATACTATGATTAATTCACTATCTTCCTTTTTTCCCCTTGATGCTTTTTTGTGGCGGTTTAGTGCACTAACTTGTAGCAGTTTGACAGCATTCAAGTTTAATCTCAGCACCACCAGTACAGCTAACATTTCAATTCTATGTACTGGCACAATTTGTTCACAATTCCAAAGGGCAGCACAAAGGAAAGTAATTTTCCCTGGTAATAAGATAAGTATACATTAAATCCAGGAAGGAAAAGCAAAAATAAAGCCAGATTATCTTGCAAATTCTGTAGCTAGGCCCTAATGCTAATTTAAGTCGCCTTTGATAGGCAGCTGCTGTAACATTACATTTCACTATTGATTCAAAATGAATTTAGCAAGTGGTAAATGCTGAATCACCCAATGGATAAGCACCGACAATGTGATGGCAAGGGTTCAAACCCTCTCCCTATCCACAACATTGTGTTTGCTGTTTACACAGCAAATGCGATGTAGAGATGCCAAACAGGTATGGTGAAGCTCCAGTAACCCTGGTTAACTAACTATATACAATACACAAGGCCTGGCTACACATACACACTGCTGGTCTGGTAGGTTCTGGTGGCTTTTGAAACAAATGTGAGCCACTGCATAGCTCACAAACTATTTAAAGGAATACTACCTAGTTTCTATGCCCAATACATATACACCTTGAAACACTTCCTTTTTATAGGTATTGTGAGCCATAGTCAAAACCAAAGACAAGATACCAAGTATAGCAATAATTCTACCAGTTTCCTACTAAAACACACAGGAAAATAATTGAGAAATGGTGCTTCTATAAGAAGGAGAATAAAACAGAAGCTCAACAGCAGTGTACAAAACAAACTGCTGCATAGAACTAGATACTCAAAAGAGATCAGGGTCAGATGTATCAAGTGCTCAGTAGCCACAGTCAGAGGTAGGTTTTGCAAAGAAGGCTACCGCCCCATTGGGCATCTGTGTTAGGACTAAATGTCTCATCCACCAGCAGTTGTCTTCGTGGCCAGTTTCTAAAGGCTCCATCAACAACCAATATACAGGGCTCTTGAAAATCTAAGCATTTAAGTGCCTAAATGGGAGGTGACCTTTTCTGAAAATATGGCCTATAGTCTTTTATTTCCAGGCTACAAACAAATCTTTTCATTGGCTTGGTCCTCAGAGGATTCAAGAGATTTATAATGAATTTTTATAGTCGTTATACATCAATGAAAAGGATTTTTGTAATGACTAGATAAAGTAGGTTATCTCAGGCACCACAGTTGTTGCCACAGGAGGCATGTGCCAATTATAAATATCATTGATTATCGAAGAATGACGAAAGCTTAGTGTCACTGAAGGCTTAATAGCAAAATAAATGAATTACTGTTCACACTACTGCCACTTAATTTTCACTTGAGGCATTAGGAGAAAAAATAAGTGAAGCTCATAACACATTTCACCAATAAAACCTAAAATATAAACAACCCACTCAAATAAAAATGTCCAGTGGTTCCTGGTTACTATAGTCCAGCAGGACTTAACTGCTTTATGAATATACTTAATATTTTTGTGACAATAAAATGATTTGATATTGAATATTTTATTCCTAGTGGGGTTTTTCTGGAATTGCAATCCAACTGAACTGATGCTGTACCAGTACTTCCAAACCCCTACAGACAAACCATCTTCACAGACTCTAAGGTCAGGAGGGACTGATATGATCATCTAGTCTGAACTCCTTCACAATGAAGGCCACAAAACCTCACACCCCCATTTAAATAATAAATCCATAATCTATGACTGAGGTATCATGATTTAAAGACTTTAAAGTACAGAGAATCAACTAGAAAGTAAGCAGTGCTTCATGCTACAGAGGAACGCCAAAAAACCCCAGAGCCCCTCCAGATCTTCCTGGGGGGAAATTTCCTTCCCAACCCCAAATATGGCCATCAGTTAAATCCTGAGCATGTGGGCAGGACTCACCAGCCAGACACCCAAAAAAGAATTCTCTGTAATAACTCAGAACCTGCCTCATCTAATGTCCCATCTCGGGTCATTGGCATATCCATCAGCAGTAGTCAAAATCAGTCAATTGCCAAAATTAGGCCATCTCATACCATTCCCTCCATAAATTTATCAAGCACAGTTTTGAAGCCTACTAGGTTTATTGCCTCCACAGCACCCCTTGGAAGGCTATTCCAAAACTTTATTCCTCTGATGGAAAGAAACCTGCATTTAATTTCAAGCCTAAATTTCCTGCTATATCCATTTGTTCTTGTGTTCACACTAAGCGCTGTACTCAAATAATTCCTTTACCTCCCTGGTACTTATCCCTCATATCTCCCCTCAAACTTCTTGTGGTTAGGCAAAACAAGACAACCTCTTTAAGTCTCCTCTCATTAGACAGGTTCTCCATTCTGCAGATCATCTTTACAGCCCCTCTCTGCACCAGTTTAAATTCATCCTCTATCCTGAACAAACGTTGGTCATAGAGTATATAGGGAGGGGAGGGATCAGCAAAAGAAACTACAGGTTACTCCCTACACTGATGTGATCCAAATCTCAAGTTTCCGAAGATATTTGTGAAGGCTCTACACTCCAGTGGGTGAGAACAGATAGGAGATTCCACAGACAACCAGGGGTGATTTTATGAGCTCCATCAGAGGCTGAGCATGTGTTATGAGATGACAGAAATTTTTCCATCATACACATCTGCCACGAGACAATATGAAAGTGCAGGCCCAGAACACACCCAACTCAGAGAGGCCACTCTAATATTCATTCCATACTATGGCTAAATCTAGGAAAGAATGGATGGTTAGCTAAGGGGATTTGTTTCTGGAGAAGAGACCGGAGAAGTGGGAAGGAAGAGTTCCAAACAGATATAGCCTTGTCCAGCAAAACAAGCGAGCAGTCTGGTGGCACTTTTAAAGACTCATTTATTTATTGCATGAGCTTTCATGGGAGAAAATCCCACTTCAACAAATGCTTTGAAAATGGAAGAACTTCCAGAATGGAAGGAAAATAAATGCAGGGAAGTTTAAGTCATAGGATCAGGTCACACTGTAACAGCAAATCAAAAACTTATAGACTCAGACTCTAAGGTAAGAAAGGACCAGTATGGTCATCAAAGTAGTAGTTAAGATTCAAACACTGGGGAACAGCATATAGAATAAAGTTAAGTTCCTCCATCTTCGAAGCATCTGACAAGGTAGGATTTTCTCCCATGAAAGCTTGTGCAATGAATAATTTTTTGTTTGTTTGTTGGAGAAAGGAAGAAGTATCTCAAGGATGTCCCTAGATTTGACATAGGCAGGGAGGAAAGGAGGCAACAGAGGGATGTAGAAGTGGCTGCATGCTGGCCCTGGAGCCAGCTTGCAATCGGGAGGGAGGATGGCAGTGCAAGTCAGGTGAGAGGGAAGGACACAGTGATAGAAAGTTTGCAGTGCAGGATGAAAGGGAAGAGCATGGGGGCCCTTCTGCATTGTGGAAGAGAAAGGAAGAAAAGGAGAGAATGACGAGGGATTGAAATGGAAGAGAGTAGGAAGGACCTGGAGTGTTTCTCAGTCTTATCACTTATTTTGGACCCCAGATGCCACAGCTACTGTTTGCCAGGTAACCAGTACTTTGAAAAGACAAGTGAAAAATAGAAAGAAAGCCACTTTACAACATCTGACAATCTAGCCTCTTCTCTGGTCTGCATCCAAAGTCACTAGTTCAAGACTGGATGCCTTTGTGGCAGGTTCTTTAGTCAAATACAGATAATTAGACTGAAAACAATAACTGGACAAAATTCTTTGGCATGCGTTCTACAGGAGATCAGACTACATGATCAAAAGGTCTCTTTCGGTTTTAAGTCTGTTAATCTGGATCCAAAAATCAATTCTCAAGCCAGTGGCTATCATGGGCCAAATACTGATTTGAAAAGAACAGTACAGGAAAAGTTTAGCTTGAGATCAGAATTTGAACCTGAATCTATAGCAGAGGCCTGACCATAGTTAAAAATAACTGGCTTCTGTGTGCACCACTGTGTCATTCAGAGTCAGCTGAATTATCTTGTAGCTAAGTAGGCCACTTTCAGGATAATTCCTGGGCCAATAAATAGCAACAAGTCTTTTCTGCCCCTCCCCAATATGACACTACTTCTCCATTTGTCATTCAACTTACTTCTTCAATGGTATTTACAAGTTTCTAAGAACCACTTCCAGCATTTCCTACCTCTTCATCCTGGTTGATACTGATTTGCCTCTTCTCCACTTTCAAAAATCATTTGCTCTCCTCTCAGTAAGGCACCTCTCACTATGCACTCCAGAGATGCAGCTTCTGAAAGTCAGCTCAGCAGGGGAAAGTGGCGCTGATGGCAGGAGAAGGAAGCATGGACTGTCAGGGGCAATTTTAAGCTGTGCAATGCCTGACAATACAAAAGCACATGCATAAAGAAGTTCAGTTTGTACTCTATTTCCCATGGCAAGCTGGCAACCAGCCTCAATGGAAAACAAAGAACTATGCTGGTAAAAGACCAGCTGGATACCAAAAAAAGCAGAAGGCATCTGCTCCTCCTTGCCTCTCTCTTCCCCTTCCCAGGGAGAATTTACATTTCAGCTGCTGCCCTTAATCTTCATGCTCAGATAGGAGTCCAAACAATAACTGAAAGCTAAAAGATGTAGGCAAATGAGAAGCACTCGAGTCACTTAACTCCCCCCAAAGGGAAGGGAGTATCATCATCTAAACCCATGGATTCACCAGCTTCCCTGCAGTACCTGCAGTGTTTGAAAGAACACAGATTAACCATATTTGTAAATCACATCTCTTGCATTTGTAACATTTCTGATTTATGCCTCTGTAATCTTCAGAGCCCAAATTGCAGGGAAGGAAACAACATATATATTAGAAGAAGCCATAACAGATGTGTTCACTTCTAAAAAAGAATGTATAACATGTGCTGCAAAATAAAAGCAACATTTGGCAACATAAAATATCTCAGCATCTGTGTTAGATTTGTAACTGCAGTAAAATATTGATACGGTTGATAAAGCTGAAATTCTGTGATCCTCTGTCTCTGCAAGAATATGCCTTCAAAGAGAGCTTCCTTTCCATTTCAAGGGATTGTCCCTGTTTATTTAAGATTTTTTTAAAGCACTTCATATCACTTTGCCTGATGAAGTGGAAACAGAGAACTACATTGTACTTCACAGGCTGCCTTCTGGTTGTGTCATTCCATTCAGCACATATTGGTCATTCTTATCACCTCATCCCCAATGAATTCTAGTTTTTAACCTTTAAAAAATGGGATATGTGCCTAGATTATTCTAAATTATGAGCACACAGTATTTCCTTTCATTTTTAAAATTGGTGCCATCTGTGACATTCAGATCTGTGTCCAGATCTGAATGTCAAATCTCTCTAAAGTCCTGTGGTTGAATCAGATATGCACATGGAATTGAAGTTAATAGGTGTGTGTATGTATATTGGAGGGCTGAATTTAGCCACAAAGGTGTTTTTGGTTTGTGATTTTGGATCACAGCCTTCTCAGAACTGAAGTTCAGCCTAACCTTCTGGGCACAGAAAAATGGGCTAGAAATTCATTGGGCTCTCCTACAGCATTTCATCACTTCTGTTCCTGGTCAAAAATAGAAGTGGCACAGAAAAATGAAGAACAATGTGAATTACTAACCTAAGCGTTTACCATTGTATACAAATTTGACTCCTCTCAACCCCTGCCCTAAATCCCATGACCTACATCTCCATTTCAGAGCTAGCTTTATCATTTTTGAGTCTATTAGCAAACGAGTGTTGAACATTTGCCTCTACCCCTTCCAAAGAACAACTTCCTTTCCATTATTGAACCACCTCTGCATTTCAAAGTTGGCGGGGGTGTAAGATTTTGGGGAGCTCCCATGAAATAACTACAAAGGGTACTCTTCAAATGTAACATTATTTATACAAAAGTAGCAATGTGCTTTTTGAGGCTCCTTTAGCCGCCTCCTGATTTTGCATATCCTGCCTGCCTGTTCTTCACAGTTCCACTGACTGGTTGCTCTGAGGGTATATCTATTTTTTCAAGAGAAAGAATATTCTTTTTATTTCCAGTGAGAAGGCTTCTATACCTTTCCAGCTTCTGGTCAGGATGCTCTATACCTTCTTCTAGTCATGTCTACTGATTAGTTCCATCAGCCCAATACCCTTCCTGCAGTTGCTTGCTCTGTTACTGTCTCAGTGTTACTCTCTGGGGCCTTAGCTGCTCTTGCAGAATGACTTAGCCCCCCTCCCATCAAATCACTGCAGTTCTCCCTCCTGCAGGGGTAAGAAAGTACACGTGCCAAGTCTCTCAGGACCCATTGTCCAAAGCAGTCTTCCCTGTCACTCCCCAAGTTAACGATGCCACTTCCCCAGTGGCTGGTAGCAGAACCCAGGCCTTCTCTTTCCACTGGGTTCTAGCCCAGGCACCCTATAAGAAGCAGGCAAGGTGTGCATAATATTAAATCTTATTGCTATATCCCCCAGCTACTTCCTGTCTTGCCCTCTTTCACCCTGAGAGACAGCAGCTTCTCTCTCTCTGCGTCCCTTTTCTACATTCAGCTACTGAGCTCCTATTCCAATCCCACTGAGCTTCATCTTTTATTAGCCCTTGTGCATCTTCTACTATGTTTATGTTGCATACAATGTTTTACAACATCCCTGTTAAAGGATTGTTTTCTATTCTAGCTAAGTATCTATCACACAGTCTCATTAGGGGAAAAGAGAGAAAGAGAGACTAAAGAAACTATTATCCACCTGTAGCACATCTTGAGCAGCAAAACTTTCCTTATAGATACCTGGGGCAAATATATAGAACTTGTAACATAACACTACAGTCACCCCAGGAAACAAGTCAAAAGTTAGCATGGAACTGGTAGTAGCACAGTGACTACAAACATCACTTGCAGTGGCCACCTAAATGTAACATAATTCCTGTAATATACACAGTTAGTATCAAATCCAATTTAAAGTTTCCTGTTTTGCTGTCAGACAAAACCATGCTGTTATTGTAATGAGCCCACTGGTTTGTTGTTCTTGTTCTAGTTTTTATTTTATTGCTCAAGATGAGTCACTTAGTTGCTTCAATATATTTAAAAAGAAGTGTTAACAGGCACATAGAGAGTTGAACCATGGAAAACAGGAACAAAAGCAGGAATGAGTAAGTGTCATCACCCTATTATGTTAATACCTTCTGCTATGGTACAGAACATAGTGGCTTTATTCCAAATGCTAGCCACAAAAATATAGATGACAGCTTCAAAATATTAACAGTCATAATAAAAATAGACTGAATCTATAAGATAAAGACCAAGTTCTAGAAAACAGACTCCTTTAGCACCTAGACAACAAGGACAATCAATTTAAGACCCATCACTTACCAACTGACAAAGAGTTGACCATGAAAACTGGAAGTAGAAGACTATAGTTTAAGAAAGGGGTTACTCTTACTTCAGAATCTGTGTCCTCTGTGACACAAGTGCTGGTTGCCATCCTGATATTGTTGACAAATAGTTAGCAAAAAACTGATAAGTTGAAAAACATTGTTCCTGGCCATCAGTGTTCAAAGTTTCGAATAACCGATAACTGATTTGCCAGTGAATTATTGACAATAATCCATTTAATGTATTCAGAAAAGGCTTTAATGCCTAAACTTCTATATTATTATCCAGAGAATAATATTAGCTGTTTTTATAACATGACTATCTGAATGTTTTCCTAGGACAGCTATATATTCTTTTTATGCTTCTATACAGAACAAACTTAACTACTGTAATCCACAGGAGACTATAATCATTTATACCCTGAATATCACTGTGCTTTTTAACAAACAATATATTCATATGGCACGATGCCCCCATCATTTCCAACTAATGCTAAAGAGCTGTTTCAAAGCCCCATGAAGTCAAGGGTTTTGAATCAAAAACTTTTCCATTGACTTCAGTGGATTTTTTGATCCAGCCCTAAACCCACCAGATAGAAAAGAAGTCAGCAATTAAGGAATAGGAGTCTTGTAAAAATGTTACTTAAGAACAGTAAGATAATCTGTTAATACCTGTATGGAAAGTTCATGAATATTAATAAACTACAACAGAAAAAGGAACATAGCAAAGATTTTCACAGAGATTTCAACAAATTCCACTCCACAATCAAATTTAGCCTGGAACACTCCACACAGGAAATCCACTTTCTGGACACTACAATACAAATTAGGGATGGACACATCAACACCATTCTATACCAAAAACCTACTGATTGGCATAGTTATCTACATGCCTTGAGCTTCCATCCAAAACACACCACACGACCTATTGTCTACAGCCAAGCCCTAAGATATAAGCACATCTGTACTAATCCCTCAGACAGAGACAGACATCTTCAGGATCTCTATCAAGCTTTCTTAAAACTACAGTACCTCCATGGAGATGTAAAGAAACAGACTGACAGAGCCAGATGGGTACCCCACAGTCAACTACTACAGGAAAGGCCCAAAAAAGAAAACAATAGAATGCCACTGGGCACCACATACAACCCTCAAGTCAGAGCTCTACAACAGATCATTAAGGATCTCCAGCCTATTTTAAAAGATGACCCCTCACTCTCTCTAGCCTTGAGAGACAGACCTCTCCTCGCCTACAGACAATCCCCCAACCTTAAACAGATACTCACCAGCAACTACAGACCTAACAACAGAAACATTAAAGCAGACACACCAAACCATGTTGCCAACTTTGCCCACATATCTGCACAAAAGACACCACCATAGGACCTAATGAAGCCAGCTATTCCATCAAGGGGTCATTCACCTGTGCATCCACTAATGTGATTTATGCCATCGTGTGCCAGAAATGCCCCCACATCTCTTTGGACAAACAGGATAATCTTTGAGCAAAAGAATAAATGGGCACAAAACTGACATCAGAAATCACACTGCACAAAAACCAGTTGCTGAGCACTTCCACTTTTCTAATCACTCTATGAACGATTTGTTAATGACTGTGCTCAAGAAAGTCAATGGGATATCAAGACTTCAAAGAGAAACAGCTGAATTAGAACTGATATGCAAATTAGATTGTATGAAGGCAGGATTAAATCGTGACTATGGATTCTTTTCCCATTACAACAGGTAATTTAACTACACCCTCTTCTATGTGCTGTTTCCCAGTGTTTGAATCTTAACAACTGCTCTGTTTTGCTGTTCCAGTATGACCTGATTCCATGTCTTACACTCCCTTGCATTTATTTTCATCCCATTCTGTAAATTCCCCCATCTTCAAAGTGTCTGACGAGGTGGGATTTTCTCCCACAAAAGGTCATGCAATAAATAAACCTGTTAGTCTTTAAGTGTCACGGGACTCCTTGCTTCCATAGGAAAAGTAAAATCAGTTTGGTCCTCATTAAATATCACCCCCATCCAACAGGCTTTTTTCCTTCCTTTGTCACAGCTGAAATGAAACTTCTTGCCTCATGCACAGCATAAACAACTGTCAGCCAGCATAAGGTTGTATTTATCTGAATAACAATAATCATAATAGTCAAGTGAAAAGCAAACATAGGAGTTCAAAGTTGGACAACAGAGCAATTTGTTTGGAAAAGTATGGCTAAAGAACTGAAAATCTGATGACAATCAATGGCCTGTGTTCAGGAGGCCAGACTACAATATCAGGTTTGCCCCCTGCTGGATTATAAATCTGTTCATGAAGATGAAAGAAACAGAAGACTATATTTAAAAGTAATATGGAATCACAGACATACTTTTCATTGAAAAGAAAGGAAATAGTTCTGTAAAAAGAAAGCTCATTGGTTGCCCTAAGAGGTACTCAAGAAACAAATGTTCAACAAGTAGAGGAGATGCAAGTCTAGATGCCCCATAGCAATCATGCTTTTGGGGCCCTTATGCCTTGCATGTCTATGTTCCCTCCCATAAACTGGATGGAAGGTACTTAATCTAATAATACTATTTGGAATTTCTTAGTAAAAGACCATTTAGAATAGTTGAGCAACAGTATTTCATGAGACAACAGATATCACTTGCTTAACCTTTACACATGCACACATGTATCTGAAGAAGAACATACAATTGTTGGCTATAAAAACAACATTATGAAGACAAAGGGGTCTAGTAGATAAGGCTTGGAGTCATTATAATTGGATTCTATTCCCATGTCTACTCCTTGATTGCTTGGTTCATTTGGCCAAGTCAGTTCACCTGTATGTGCTTCAGGTTACTTTCCCCCATACCCCCATCAAATGGAAATAGTGATGGATACTTCCTTTACAAAGCATTTTGAGACATACACATGAAAAGTGCTATGTAGGAAGCAGCATTATTCTCAAAGGACACGTATTTGTTATTAGCTATATTTAACACTGTTACGCAGGACTTAATTGGCTAAAAGTGGTATATGTTTCACTCAGGCTATGAAAAGGAACCAAGCTATAAAATCAATTAGCTCTATTTACTGTCTACATTTACAATAGTTAGATGTGCAGGTCTTAAGCTGGCTCCTCCAATATTTCGCATTCATCTCTTTTTAATGGTGCAAAAGCATCACAGGCAATATTTGATGATGTAAATTGTATATAGATCTATGTTTATGTGGCAAAAAACTCAATAATTCTATTGCAGTGTATCATAAGTAATTATTCTATACTTCCAGTAGTAATCCTCTACAAAGAAACCTATTAATAAACCATAAACAAATAATAATTATGGTATTGTGAGCTTCTCTGGAGAAAGCAAATAATATACTAAACTATAGGTCTTAGCTCCTATAACTGTTAAGAAAATGGGTACCTTCTTTTTGTAAGTTATATCATGTGCTACCACAAAGTTCTGAAAATGCACAGTATAAATATCCCATGTGTGCAAGAATGCATCACAGCTCCCAAGAGGACCAGCGAGTGAAGCCATGGTGTGTGTACTTTCTTGGGGGTGTTTATTTCTGATCTGCTGCCTTCCCCCAGCAAAATAGCAAATATCAGCTAGCAGCTACCAGCTCAGCCCCTTTCAGGCAAGCAGCTCAGATTTCCAACTGTGTAAAGACAAAGAAAGAAAGTTTGTTCTGACATTCATTCAGGATCTTCTGCATTGTCATGACAGTTATCTCAAAATCCCATCCTTGTCACCAGGTGTAGTGTAGAATATTGTATTTATGGGATTATGTAATAAACATGCTCAGAGCTCTTTACTGTTGCTTTTATCGTATATGTCTACAACCAGACTAACAGGTTGCCCTAACAAGTGAGACAACTCACCCCATCTATTAGTATGGCAACACCAATGTAACCCAAAACACCACAATAACCACCACCCAAAGTGTGGCCAACCACTTAAAACATTACTGATGAAACAATGGGGAAGAAAATAAGGATATACGTTAAGCTATGTACATCTTTATGTGAACAAATTATTTACCCCAGCTTTATATTTAACTTAAGGGGGAAAAAAAATAGCTGCAAGTATCTAACATTGTCCAATGCAGTCACAATATTAGTCATTCATGGAACTTCGTGTTCATAGCCATTTTAGTTTGTTTCTGCTGGGATCACCCATCAAATATACTCAATGTACACAATATATTTTCCTGTTTTGCATTATTTTATTACTATGCCAATATACAACAGCTCCTAAGGCTAGCAATTACTTAAAAAAAAACAAAACAAAAAAACAAAACCTGAAACTGAAAATACCAGGTGCTTTCAAATAGGACTCCACTGTCCCTAAAAGGTTGCAAAGCCAGCAGAGAAGATGAACATTGTAGTTATACTTTAGATCTGTTAAATCTGAGGACGGGTGAGATTGCTGGAGGAAAGATCATGCAATACAAAAGAAATTCCATGCCTCTGAATTCATCCAGCCCTAATCAATTTGAAGTTAAGCAGTGATATTATTTAGTCAATGCAGCACAACTGGTAAAACAGTAACTTGGCCTGCAGCCATGATAGTCAACTAAAACAGAATTCTAGTACCTAAAGATTAAAACTGCCCTGCAAATGTACAGACAGTACTCAGCCTGAAGAGTTCCCTAAATGTTTGTATTCAAAGAGCAATTGTTGCCATGAAGTGCTGCACAGGTCAGAAAGACAAAGGAGAAGAAATAACAAAGTGCACAGATAGCAAATTGCCTCAGTATGAAGTGAAAAATGGAGCATAAAGTTGAAATTGTTGCCAGACTGTCACAAAATACATGACTAGGGAGAAAAAGGAAAAAATGCAACAAAATACAACCAACGTTCTTCTACAATGGATGCAAAAACTGATCAATAAAAAGGAGAATAATGTGTCCCCTAAGGTCTATAATTAAGAAAATTGGAACAACAGGATAAGTCAAAATATGAGCTACATCCCCTACTTGCAATGTGTTCATATATGGGGTTTGGTTCACTTCTGACTATGGTCAAATGAAAGTCCATTACCTGTTTATTAATTAGCCAAAGATGTAAATCCTATATTCCTACCTGACAAGTTACAGTGCCTATGTTAATAACAATTTTAATTAAATCCTGAATTTTCAACCAGGAGTGATGGCACATATACCTGCAGTGACTCTAATAGTTTATATGCTCTCCCATTCCAAGCATAATCTAATGTATTACTGGTACGGTATAATATTCATATTCTAATTTTTATGACAATTAAGTCACCACCTTCATAACTATTTTTAAAATCTGAAACCTGTTCCTATTACTTTTAACCCTTGCTTGAAACCTAGCTTTATGAAAAAGAAACCAAAATAAAAATTCCATCTTCCTTTACCTTTCCTTGTACCGAACTAAAATGACACCAAATTTGTTTTCTTCTCTTAAACTACCTTGAGACAGGGTGGTTTTAAAGAATAATTGCTGATATGCGTGAGTACTCAACAATTAAAAGAACAAGTTTCCATTAAAAGTTGAGCAAATAATTCACAATAAATATTTTACTCTGAGATTTTTAGCTACTCATTTTACTTGCAGACTGTCAGCCAGCAGATAGCTATTTCTCATTCAACATTAACTAACATTTTGGGAGCAAGTCTTTTTTATGGGATAATCGCTGTGATTTAATAGTGGATATTGGATAGTTCTGTGCTGGTTCTTCTGATTGGTCTGCCAAGTCATATGGTATTGTTTCTGTCCACTCATTGCAGGGCCCATTCAAACACATCTGAAATTTTCTGCAGACTCAAGCCATTGCCAGCACCACCCTGCACATGTGTTAATAGCACTTGAAGTATTATGTAGTAATTATGATGCTGTGATGTGTTATTTCATATAAATGGACTGCTGTGTACATAAATGAGGACAGGCTGATTGAGGTAGGACAGAATGGCTAGAATGCAAGCTGGTTGGGAAAACGAGGACAGGAGACGTGTGGGCTGCTGAAACGTGCAGTGTGAAGCGGTAGCAATTGGGAGGGAGCTAAAGATACCAACATTCTGGGGCAGTATGAAATAACCACAATAGACAGCCCCAAATGGCCAGTATAAAGCTGTTGGGAGGAGCAGCTTTCATTTGGTACCAGCAGGTAAAACACCTGAAAGCCATAGAATATAGGACTGTGACTCACCATCCCACTGCCCCCTTCTCTTCCACATAAAAAAATTAAATGCCCCCAGCCCTATTTCTGCCATGAGAAACAAGCATGGACCTCTAACCCTCCACATTTTGAGTTTACCCAACTCAGGTTTCATTGTGTACTGCTAACACAGAACTCGGTCACAGGTCTGCACCCTGTAAGAATTGGCGGGGGCTTAGCAAACATTTTCTATTAACATTTCTGTGGACAGCAGAGTAGGTTTTCAATTAAATAAAAAATTTCACTGAAAGTGCTTGTCTGAGTATAAAGTAGTTAGTTACTTCTGAGCAAGCATTAACACTATAGGTTAGAAGATATGTCTGGTGGCTAGATATTGATCAACAAACTGAACATTTAGCAAAGGGACTGTTCTGACTGTACGAAGGTTCAGATTATGACTGATTAGGAATGACTTCTTCTTTAGACCTGGGCAGCTGCTCCTTGGAAATGAATTCATAGGGATTTCACAGGACCATCCTTGGGTATCAATTTTCTAGTAGGAGTGGACAGATGTTCGAAGTGGCCTGAAGTTTTCTGGATGGCACCCATAATTTCATCAAGTAACACACAAAATCTATGAAGCCTTTTTTCTCCTCACACAGGCTTGCCAAGAGAAGCTGTAAGTGACAATGGTCCACAATTTCTTTCAGTAGGTTCTCAAGCTTTCATGATATACAATGGCATCAAACATGTTACATCTGCAACATGCCATCCTGAAACAAACAATAGCAGAATGCTCTATTCAAACAATGAAACACGCTTTGAGAGCTACAAAGCAACCACCAGGTTCACTACAGACCAAACTTGAAGCTTCCTGTTGGCATATAAGGATGCTGTGCAAATAATAAAACCAGCTTTCTGCAGGTTTGTACCTAGGATGCAAATGTCAAGCTTGCTTGGATTAGTTAAAGCCTGATCTTTGTAAAGAGGTAATTAATGAGCAAACTGATTAAGCAAAGGACCACAAATAGTCTTCAGTTAGAGTGTTACAAATCAGAAGATGTGTTCTTGCTCAATTTTACAGAGGTGGTTGCAAATGAATTCCTGTCACAGCCAAGCTCAGAAAGGACCTCATTTTTATGACATCACAGTGACACAACTGATGTGATATGTCATCGCCACATAAAGCTGATTTGAAATATTCCCCCCACTCAAAGTGTCATGACATTGTCTGAAGCTGACTTGAACTCTGGAGTTCAGAACATTATAGTTCCACTGATTGCTTGCACAGATGAACAAGAAGCTGAAACGTCTTCAGAACCATCTGTTCAAGTGGCTACTCCAGAAACTGAGAGATCCTAGCCAGTGTGCCAAAGGAAATCAGCCAATTGACTCAATTTGTAGTTGAAATAGTTGAGAGTTAAGGCTGCTGAGTAATATGGAGGTGGAAGAATCCTCTTAGTCCATCTGGAGTGCGTAGATAGTCTATTCGGATCACGTTAGTCATAATGGCTGCAGGGTTATAATGCTAGGTTAAATGTGATTCTAGCAGTGAAGTGGTAGCAATGTGGCACAGCAAGAAGCAATATGGTGCTTGAATAAACAAGGTTACATAACTCTGCCCATGTTTTAACTGACAAGTTCCTAGGTCCTGAAATAACAAATGTAATACTATAGTTTTGGAAAATGCATTTAAAATGCAGGAAAAAAAATGAGACTGTTCTCCCATCTCTCAAGAGATCCAGCTCTATGTATCAAACACAGAGTGACAAGAGACTACCTTAGAATCATAGGTTTAGAAGGGACCTCATGAGGTCATCTAGTCCAACCCACTGCCAAAGAAACAGGATCACTCTCACTAAATTATCCTAGCCAGGGTTTAGTCTAACTGAGCCTTAAATATCTCCAAAGATGGAGATACCCACCTCCCTAAGTAACCCATTCCAATGCTCCACCACTCTACTAGTAAGAAAGTTTTTCCTAATATCCAACCTCGACCTCCCTAGCTGCAGCTTGAAACCATTGCTCCTTGTTCTGTCCTCTGTTACTACTGAGGATAGCTGAGCTCCATCCTCCTTGGAGCATCCCTTCAAGTAGTTGAAAGTTGCTATCAAATTCCCCTCAGTCTTCTCTCCTGCAAGCTAAATAAGTCTAGTTCCTTCAGTCTATCTTCATAGGTCTCATGCTCCAGCCCCTTGATCATTTTTGTTGCCCTCTGCTGGACTCTTTCTAAATTGTCCACATCCTTTCGGTAGTGGGGAGCCCAAAACTGGGCACAGTATTCCAGATGCGGCCTCATCAGTACCGAATATAGGGGAACGATCACATCCCTCGATCTGCTGGCAACACTTCTTCTGATGCAGCCCAGTATGCCATTGGCCTTTTTGGCAGCAAGAGCACACTGCTGACTCATATCCAGCTTCCCATCCACCATGACCCCCAGGTCCTTTTCTACAGTCCTGCTACTTAGCTGATTGCTCCCCAGCCTGTAGCACTGCATGGTTTTTTTCATCCCAAGTGCAGGACTTTGCACTTGTCTTTGCTGAACCCCATGAGATTTCTATTGGTCCACTGCTCCAATTTTGTCTACGTCTCCCTGAATCACGTCCTTGCCCTCCAGTGTGTCTACCATTCCCCCCAGCTTGGTGTCTTCAAGCTTACTGATTGTGCAATCTATCCCATCATCCAGATCATTAAAGAAAATGTTGAACAGGACTGGCCCCTGGACCTACCCCTGGGGCACACCACTGATTACTGGTTGCCAACTAGACATGGAGCCATTGATTCCCACTCACTGAAACTGTTCATCTGCCACTTCTCTATTCACCTCACAGTCCACACATCCAACCCATACTTCCTTAATTTGCTAACAAGAATGCTGTGGGAAACCATATCAAAAGCCCTGCTAAAGTCAAGGTATATCACATCAACGGCTCTTCCCGCATCCACAAATCCAATCATCTTATCATAGAAGGCAATGAGGTTTGTCAGGCATGATTTATCCTTGGTGAATCCATGCTGACTGTTCCTATTCACTCTATTTTCCTCCAAGTGTTTCAGGATGGATTCTTTGAGAACCTGCTCCATGATTTTTCCAGGGATTGAGGTGAGGCTCACAGGTCTGCAATTCCCCAGATCATCCTTTTTCCCTTTCTTGAAGATAGGTACTATATTTGCTTTTTTCCAATCCACCAGCACCTCCCCCATTTGCCACAAGTTTTCAAAGGTAATGGCCAGTGGTACTGCTCTCTCATCGACCACTCCCTCAGCACCCTCGGATGCAGTTCGTCCAGGCCCACGGACTTGTGCACATCCAGCTTCTTTAACTAATCCCTAACCTGACCTTCCATCACCAAGAGCCTCTCTTCTTTTCTCCAATCTGCCACACCAAGTGTAGTGGGCCAGGAGCTGGCCCTCCCTGTGAAAACTGAAGTAAAAAAAGCATTGAGAACTTCACCTTTTTCCTCATCCTCCATCACAAGGATACCTGACCCATTCAGTAAGGGACCTACACCAGCCTTGATCCTTTTCTTGTTATTGACATACTTGTTGAACCCTTTCCTGTTATCCTTCACATCCCTTGCTAGCCGCAGTTCCCCGAGGGAGCCAAAATCTGCTTTTCTGAAGTCCAGGGTCTGCATTTTGCTTCTTTCCTTTCTTCCATTAATCAGCATCTTGAACTCCACCATCTCGTGGTCACTGCTGCCAAGGTTGCCATTCACTTTTACTTCTGTGATCAATTCTTCTCTGTTTGTGAGCAGCAGGTTGAGAGGTGCAAGGCCCCTATTTGGTTTCTCCAGCATTTGTACCAGGAAGTTTTCCTCAACACTCTCTAAAAACTTCCTGGATTGCCTGTGCACTGCTGTATTGGCCTCCCAGCAGATGTCAGGGTAACTGAAGTCCCCCATGAGAACCAGGGCCTGCAATATAGAAACTTCTGCCAGTTGTCCATAGAATGCCTCATCCACCTCCTCCTTCTGGTCTGGCAGTCTATAGCAGGGACCCACCACGACATCCCCCTTGTTGCCCTCTCCTCTAAACTTAACCCCCAGACTTTCAACTGGTTCATTTCCACTTCCATAATGGAGCTCTGATTAGTCATAGAGCTCTTTTACATATAGCGCTACTCTTCCCCTCTTCTTCCCTGCCTGTCCTTCCTGAACAATTTATACCCATCCATGGTAGAGATCCAGTTATGCAAGCTATCCCACCACATCTCTGTTATTCTAATAATATCATAGTTCCTTATCTGTGCCAGTACTACCAATTCTTCCTGTTTGTTCCCAGGCTCCTCACATCTGTGTACAGGCACCTAAAATACAGGGACGATTGCCCTACTTCCCCTGTTGATTTTCAGTTCTATTGCATCTACCTCCATGCATTTTCTCCTGCCACTGTCCTCCCCCACTTGCCTCAGGTATTAGGGCTTCATTAGAATACCAAAAACAATTACTTGATTCTCAACCCCACCCATGTTTGAACTACCCTCTCTTTTATCCTTGGTGTTACAGTCCCGGCACCCCCCAAGTTCCATCCCTTCCCCCAGGTCTCCCACATTGTGACTTACCTGTGGCCTTTGGCCTCCTTCTCCCTTCAAACCTAGTTTAAAGCCCTCCTCACTAGGTCAGCAGGTCTGCATCCAAATATGCTCTTCCCCTTCCTCGACAGATGGAGTCCATCTCTGCTTAGCAGTCCTTCTTCCTGGAACTGCACCCCATGGTCAAGGAAGCCAAAGCCCTCCTGATGACACCATCTTCGCAGCCAGGCGTTCACCTCCAGTATACATCTGTCTCTGCTCAGGCCCCTACCCTTGACTGGAAGAATTGAGGAGACCACCACCTGTGCTCCAAACTCCTTCACCTGCACTCCCAGAGCCCTGTAGTCATCTTTGATCTGCTGAGGATCACCTCTTGCAGTATTGTTGGTTCCCACCTGGATGAGTAGCATGGGGTAGTAGTCAGAGGGGCAGATGATTCTCAACAATCCCTCCATAACGTCTCGGATACAGGCACCTGGCAGGCAGCACACCTCCCAAGAGGCCTTGCCAGAGTGACAGATGGGTGCCTCCACCCCCCTCAGAAGTGAGTCCCCAACCACCACAACCCTATGTTTCCTCCTGGCTGTGGTGGATGTGATCCTCCCAGCCTCAGGGGTGCATGGCATCTCCTCTTCCACCTCATCCACTGTCTCTAGCACCGCATAATGGATCTTCACCACAATGGAGCATGGGATGTGAGCAGGGGTAGAGCACTGTCTGCCGCCAGAGGTAATCAGCTGCCAACGTCCTTCCTCTGCCATAGGCATCCCATCCTTCTCCAGTGGTGCTGCAGTAGTCTTCGGCACCTGGGGAGTATCCTCCTCCTTACATGTCTCCTCGTGAATGTTATCAAGGAGCTCCTCCAGAGCATGGATACTCCTGAGCCTAGACGTATCCTCCTGTAACTCCCACCTGCCTCCTGAGATCTTCCACCAGAAGGCACCTGTCATTGATTCATCTCCCCAGCCTGATTGTCTGTGACTGGGAAAAGCAGGCCACAGTCCCTGCAAGTCCACACCAGGATCTGGGTAGAGATATCCATGCTCAAGATGTCTGTCTGGCTACAGGCACAGGTGGAGGAGACAGAAGGAGGGCTGGCACAAAAAGTGCAGCTCCTGTTCACCGTCGTGGTCTCACCAGACTCCTCCCCAAACTCCCCTGTTTTCAGTCCACCTGGTCGCTCAGCCACTGGCTTTTAAGGTCTTCCCCTCATTAAACACACAGGGGAATGATGATCATAAGGCTGATTGAAGCTGGTGATCAAAGAGGAGCAGAGAATAATGGTACAAACAGCCCCCAGACAATCATATAATCACAGTCCCAATTCCCACAGTAACTGACAACTAACAGAAATCACCTGTAGGGAAAGACACAAACACACAGTTAGCAATTCACTCACCCAAGATTCTCTCTCTCCCTTGCTTCTTCAGCTAGGGGATCACCTTCACCTCCCTCTCAGGGCTTCACAAACTCCTTCCCTCTCAAACTCCCCTGTTTTCAGTCACCCTGTTTGCAAGCTCGCCTTAACCACCCACATCTGATGGTTCCTGTAAGAGTCAAAAATTGAAAGGTGGGAGCTAAATTAAAACAAATAAAATATCAGCTAGACTTTCTTGGACCAAGAATCAGGTTCAGTCTGGTGTGAGCAATCAGATCCTTCTAAATTTTAATAGGCTTCTACATTTTCAGACCAAAAGGAACCATAATGAAAATGATATCACACATCATAACACAGGCAAAAAGGGCCTTTCATGCAGTGATTTCTACATAGCCCTCAACAGTCTTGATTTAAAATTGTTGACCCCCAATTCACACAACTGAAGACTAATAGTGTTAAACATGGCTCAAGATTTTAAAATTCTGCGCCTGATTCTCCTCTTGCCCCTACTTCCTAGAGCTAGAGGTATAACACTAATTGAAGTAACTGAAAGAAGTATTGGGCCTTTTATGTATCCTTCTAATCATATTGTGCTGCTGCTGTCTCTTTAAAAGCCATTATAACTCTTTATGTGTTTAGCTCAAATAAACTATTTAGCTAAATTGCTAAAATGGGGGATATTTAACTCACAAGGAAACATCTGAGTTATATATATATTAATATGTAATCTAAGGATATAACTGACTACTGTGCATCCCAGGGCCCTGACAGCACTTGCTTACGTGAAGGAAAAGCTTTTTATTTTCCCTGTTAGATCGTAAGTGTTATATTGTTAGTGCAGCATCAGCTTTAAACCAGGTTACAAGTTGCTTATTCTTCAAAATGAAGCTTTACTTTTTAGCTTAATTGCTTTTTGTTTTTTCCAGGACTATTATTAAGTTCCTAGGAAGAAAAACAAAACCCACAACATTTTAGAGAAGCAAGAATATCTATAGCAGGGGTTGAAAATATGTTGATCTCTCTCTCTCTCTCTCTCTTTCTCTCTCTCTCAA
The DNA here is from genome assembly GCA_007922195.1 of Podocnemis expansa. Taxonomy (NCBI): domain Eukaryota; kingdom Metazoa; phylum Chordata; order Testudines; family Podocnemididae; genus Podocnemis; species Podocnemis expansa. Next base: position 10,916,969 of record ML682028.1, read on the forward strand.
AAAAAAAAAAGTAATGGCAATGTAACCATTGCACATTGTCATATTTATCTCACCAACATAATTGTTCATATGCATAACGATACATGCTCATTACCAGAGCTCTGTATCAATTATATTTAAGCTGTTATTTATATTGTAGTACTTTCTAGAAGCTCCAACTGAACTTATACCTTGTTGTGTAAGGTGCTATACAAAAAACAAAGATAGTCCCTACCCCACGGAGGATACAGCTGAAGGGTAACAGAGACACTGGGAGGTAAATTCCAAAGGGGTGGCTGTGAAGTTTAGTTCAGCAAAACAAACAAGAGTCTGGTTGCATTTTTAAAGACTAACTTATTTATTTATCACATGAGCTTTTGCTGGAGAAAATCCCACTTTGTCAGATGCATGAAGATAGGGAACCCATAGAATGAGAGCAAAACAAATGCAAGGGAGGGCAAGTCATAGGATCAGGTCAGACTGTCACAGTAAGTCATTAGGATTTAAACAGTGGAATCAGCAATTAGCAGGCGGGTCAAGGGAAGCAAAATTACCTGTTGTACTGGGAAAAGAACCCATAGAATTTATTCATCTCTGAGTTCACTGTGTCAAATGGGTCCACTGTTTGAATGCTAACAACTAATAACCGCTATGTTTTGCTGTGACAGTCTGACCTGATCCTACGACTTGAAGTCCCCTGCAGTTGTTTTGCTTCCATTCTGTGAGCTCCCTATCTTCAAATGTCTGATGAAGGGGGATTTTCTCCCATGAAAGCTCATATGATAAATACATTTGTTAGGACTGAGAGGTAAAGTAACTTACCCAATATCACACTGAAAGGGAGTAGCAGACCTGAGTAAAGCCTAGATCTCTTGACACCCAATTCAGTACCCTACCAATTAGATCACACTGCCTTGTATTCTCAAAAGATCAACTAATGAGGCACCAAGTAAAATCTTTTTACTATATGTGACTAAACTATTGTTGCCTTTTTAACGATGTTATCTTTCCAAGTCTGCAAGTTTTTAAATGAGATAACTTTTGAAGAACAAGCACTTTTACTTGTGTGCATAGGTACTGGAATCTTATATCACTCAAGAGTCATTCATGTACTGCACTTAATCACATCTCATTGATCTGCAAATGGAGTGCATGGCTGAGGATCTAAAAATGGCATAAAGCTCTTCAAGTCTCTAAGAAAGACAATTGCTAATGGTATATGGTAGTTAAAAGGAAGGGATCAATGAAATGAAAGAACTGAGGCTTTTTTTGTTTTGTTTTTAAAAGGATCAGTAAATAAACTAAATAGTTTAATAAAGTTTAATTTAGAAACCAATTGATAGACAAATAGAAGAAACAAATCTTAGCTCTGTCAGAGAATGGGACTCTTATTCCCAATATATCCAGAATTTTCTGAAGAAGTTATCATGCTTTATCAAATGAAATAGTCAATGTTTTATTTTCTCTCCCAGTCTGTTGTACTAATTGACCATTGGTGCATCTACCATAAAACACCGCCAGGAAAATATCAGATGAGTGACTATAACCTGGCTTCACTTAAACAAGCTAACTTACTTGAACTATTCTTACACTTAGTATAGTTCATCTAAATATGAATTTATTATATGTTGTTCACAAAAGTGACTTTCATAAAGTATATCTGGCATTCTCAAAGTATCACATGTTACTATGCAATGCTATTTTTTTTTCGGGACAGGAAAATGGGTGTTACCCACTCACTTTGGTCAAGCCTAGCTAGTACTCCCATAACATCTAGACATTGCAGTAGCTTGTCATTTTTCTCTGTGATGAAAAGTTGTTCTTGTTGAGCCTTGAGGAACTGAGAATTTGCCCTTCTGTCAGAATTAAGTTCACTTTTATGCTCTTTGGATGCTCAGTACCCTTTTAAACACCAACAGGGCACTAGATAGAGCACTAAGATAGACATGCACAGACTTGAAGGTTTGCCAACTCAAGTGAATGTTCATTGGTCACCTTTGTCCAAACAATGTTCATCTTATCATTTTTACAATATAGAGGTCCAAATCGTGGCTCCGACCATTCTACTGTGCATATGCTTAATGGTGTGATTTTCTCTCATGTTTATCTTCAATGTAATGTTGGTCCATTTACCACAGATGTCACCAGATAGCTTCTTTTCTTGAGTTCTGCATGTAAGTTACTTCCAGTCATACAATAATTAACTTGATGAAGTCATCCTTGGTGCTATCAGGTTCTATTAGTCCTTCGACATCCTGATCCTGATCACACCAGGCCAGAGAGAGGAAAGCAATAACCTCATCACTGCCATTGGCTTTGGCTAAGTTCTAAAACAGCACCTGCACTGAGAGACATGGGTTCCTACCGTCATCCCCTCTGGTGTGCATCTTTGTTCTTCCCCACCTTTTCTTCTCTTTCCTTTCTTTCTCCTGTTTGCCTTCTGTTTAGTAAGTATCTAGTGGAGCTGGTGAAGACTGCATCTTTTGCAACGCTGCTATGTGTCCCTGGCCAGGCAAGCAGCTCAGAGCAATTCCTAAAAAGCTTGACATTGATACAAGTTTGCCAGGGTTTGGAGTGGTTGATAGGACTGTGTGATGTGTCTGTTTCCCCAGCAGCAAGAATGCAAGTAAGAATTAACAGTAGACAGAGAAGCTTCATTCTCCTGTTCTTCCCTGCCTCCTTTAGTATATTTGTCATGTTTTCAAGTAAACAAGAATGAACTTGAACAAAAACTCCAGATCATCTTAACAAGCTTTTGTTTTCCACATAAAGAGCAGATAACACCATCTACAAGACTTCCAAAGATGACAGGTGGGGGTTCCCCCAAAAGACTCCTTTACAGCTAAAAGGAATCTGAAATACTGTTAAAATGAAAGCCGTACTTCATGCTTTTCACTTTAAATGCTTTAACTCTTTTTCCTTCTTTTCCTGAATCCTTAATGAAGGGCTAGATTTGGAGTGCTGGTTGTTGCCACAGAATTAAGCAGCCCAAGGTCTCTGTATTCAAACCCCCAAGCCACGTTTAATTGCTCAGTGTTATACAGTGGCAAGGCCATGGGAACTCCTTTGACTCTGTGGGACTACATATTCCATCTAAATTAAACACTACAGCCCAATCGATGCTACGGAAAGAGCTGAGCAGTCTGCTTTGAGAGAATTTCAGGTAGGGATAAGGGGAAAAGATGAAGATCTTTCTTGATCTTGAGACTCCTTCTAGTTGGAGGACACAGATCCTTCATCAGAAATGACTCCTGCAGTTTGGAGTAGAGAGAAGGGAAGTGTCTCTCTGCCCTGTATTATGTGTATAATTTACATCAGTGCAAAATGCCTGGGGTGTGTGAAATGGTGCCACTCTGATCTGGGAGCATTTTATGTTCTTTCTACTAGTGCAAATAATGACAAGCGGTTCAAGGCACTAGAGAATGAAGACTAGGATCTACCCCAATGAGCCCTAGAAAGAGCAAGGGGAGACTAGCTGACAAACTTCCCTGAAAGTGTACAACACACCAGAAAGAAAGAAAAATTCCCCCCCCCACCCAAACAAATAAAGAGGGTCAGAGTGGGGGAAAGTCAGAAAGATCTCCTTCAGTACAAACAGAGTTAGATGAGTAGTCATACTTTTGGGTATTCATACTAAAAGAGTTGATGTTCCGTCATTTCTTTGGGTAAGTCATAAGCTGTTCTCAATTTGCTGTCAGTTTAAAATTCTGAAAAGAAAAAAGAACTAGAGCTTTGCACGTCCCATTCTTATAATGGATACCTTTAAAAAGTGTCTGCTCAGGGTTCTTTGAACTCACTGAACATGAGACGACTCACTATTTGGAGACAGTTCAGTGCATGAACTGATGTATTATAAAGGACATCATCATATTTCCACTTAGAAAATCCATTTAGAACAATAAAAAACCCCTCCCATATCAGAGTAATAGTGACACAGATTACTGATCAGTTACTTTTTTGTAAGCAACGCATGGGTTTAAACAACCAATATATAAATATTTCCTCCTGTGCTTATATTATTTTTTCCCCTTTAGTGAGGTTTACTCGGCCAGACAACTTCCCTAGGGCACAGGTGACAAGCAACCATGACATCCACTAGCTAATCATGTGTTCTGTATAGATGATTTGAAAACAGCTAGTTGAATTCACAAAGAGCTATAGAATAAAAAACTTGGCAAAAACTTCAACAAGGATATAATGTGGCAAAAAACATTTTTTCTCAGGACCATATATTATTGATAGGCGTAACACATACAATATCCAACTGAGACTGGGGCTCCACTAAGCTTATACAACATCTACTGTGACCCCTATGTGCCCAGGGTAGCACAGCTCAAAATGCCAAAATCAGGGTGATCTTCGAAAAGGAGCGTATATTCTCCCAAAAATGGTGGTTACCACTGAAATTAGATTCATCAGCCAGTCACAAGGAGTATCTCTACACTAGAGCTTTAGGTCAACTTAACCTTCCTTAAGTCGATCTAAGGAAAGTTCTGTCTATATTGGGTATTTATTAAGTCAACTTAAGCGCTTCCTTAAGTCAACTTAATAACACCACCTCTTAAGGCTGACTTAACACGTTAAGTCAACCTAGCAGATGCCAGTGAAGATGTGAGCAGTCTATAGCAGTTTTGAATGTGAATGCTCTAAGGTGACTTAACAAGGTTGACTTTAAGTCTACCTTGCTAAGTCTACTTAACTAAGCCTCCAGTGTAGATGGACCCAAAGAGTGTTCCTGATTCCCCACATTAGCTATCAAGAAGCTAAAACAAGAAGTTACACAGCCCCCTTTATCGTATTCAGTTTCTGACCCCCAATCAGCAAATAGGCCTAGGAAAAAAGGTGAGTTATTTAAAATTCTGCTCACTGTCTAAAACATCTTCTGATCCGCAAAAGTACAGTCACATTAGCAGACTGATATTGGCTTGGATCTTACCCAAAATGCCACACTGCTAGCCAATCCTTCAATATCTAAAACTAAAGGTTTGTTCTTATAACAGAAAAGAAACAAACAGGAAAAGAGCTGTTAAATGATCAAAGCATTCAGAAACCTACAAATGGCTTCATAAAGGTCAGATTCGCAGCAGCCTGGTGAGTTCACTGGCTTGAAAAATTCCTCTGGAGTACCTCCAGTACTTGGAGGGGTCTGTCAGTCTTTTGTTTCAAAGCTTCAGATGGAAAGAAGTTAATCCAAAAGTAAGACGTGGGAATGAAGACAAAATAGAGATGGTCCACTTTCTTTTATATTCTCTGGCTTGTACATCCTGTGTTTCAAATACTAGTTCACAGCACACAGATATATTTAAAAAAAAAAAACAAAAAAAACCTTGTAGCCCCCTGTTTACAAGTATGTCCCTACGTGTCCTGATGACTCATTGGTGTAACCATTGGCTTCTCTCTCCAGGCCATTGTATAGCTTTCTATTTCTCTTGATGAAGCCTCTAACAGGCTGGGCAGTGCTGATTCTACCCTGCCTGAGAATATCACCCACTAACACAATACAAGTTTGGAATACAGAAATGTTTCACCTATTTATAAATTACTTTACAAGGCTGATACATAAATATAAGCAATATTACCATATTTAGCCATGCTTAAATTTTACACTGGTACCTTACATAGCATATCCAGTAAAATGCATTGCAAATTTGTCATATTGGTATTACTATTACAAATGTTTACTTATATTTCATATAACTGCACACCACACAGAGGTAGAGACAATTATACAAAACCTTATAGTCTAAAGGGAGAAGACAGAAAATATAGGAGAATCAGACAGAGGAAAAATGATCAATATAAAATCCAGATGTAGAACTCATGTCTGCTGACTCAGTTCAGTACACTATCCAATAAACCGTTCTGCTTCTTTGTTTAGAGATTTGTATTCATTTGTTTGTATTGTCTCTGCTATGCTTTGTAGACATAGAAGGACACTCAGAGGAGCTCCAGTGAGAAGCCCTAGGTAATCAGAGCATGGAAACAGGAGTCATCATTTTTATATGCCGCAGAGGGAGGCAGTGGGGAGTTAGAGGATGAGAAAGGTTAAATCAATCTTTCCCGACTACTGAGTTATGATCCTCTGACTCACACTTCCCTGCACATATTGTTCTCCCATTCCTCCTACCTCCAAAGCATCTGATGAAGTGGGATTTTCTCCCACAAAAGGTCATGCAATAAATAGATCTGTTAGTCTTTCAAAGTGCCACAGGACTCCTTGCCTGAACAGCATCAAAATACAAGGCTGAAGAAGGCAAAATTATCTTGTCATAATCCTCACGTTAGCACAAAAATGTGCCTCTAATGTGCATGGCACTGATATGGATCGTTCTTAAAAAAAAACATTAGTAACTACAAAGTTTGTGTCTTTACACGTGGGGAAGAGGAGTATAGGGATTGGAGGTAGTAAATGAGCTATGCTTGATTCTGACTTAACTGTAATGAAATGGGGCCAGAAGAGAGTAAAGTACGCCTGACATAAAATATGCTCATCACCATACCTCAGGTCCAGAGTTTTACTAATCTGATCTCCTGCATACCAGACAGAATCTCATGTCTCTCTTACAGCACCTCTGCTGAAACATCCTGAATTATGATTTGACCAGCTAGTAGTTAAAGCTATTTCCAACAGCTAGTAGTTAGAACAATTTCAGGATATAGATGTAGAAGGGGACATCTGCCTTCAACCTACCCCTTGGAAGAGTAATGAGGGTATTCATATTCCTGTAGGGTAGTGCCTATAGAATATTTGACAAAAGAGCTAAATGATCAAAAATAATAGCACTTTATTTGAAATACAGAAGGAAAAGGAAATGAGTTTTACATGGTGACACTTTTCTTGAAGTTAATAGCCTCAGAATTCAAAATCTGTATTATTCTATATACTATGTTTTTTTTTTCCTTTTACTTTCCAAAAAGTTAAATGAATACTTCAGAATGTTTAGTTCTCTAATCACTAAAGAGGTGGGAGAAATCTCATTGTAGTTCTTTTTAACTGCTTTTCAGCTATAAGGAGTCTATTCTATAAATGTTAAAAAAAAAATCCTCACTGTATTTGAGAAATCTACTTTATTAGCAGTAGCTAGCGCCATTAAAGTCCATATATTCATAACCGTTTCTGTAACTGTTTGGGTGCTCTACTGCACTCTACAGTACCATTTCAAAGTCCATTTAGTCTTCCTTCAAAGTAATACTTGTGAGTTAATTTTTAACTAAAAGTATTTCTTCAAACAAAAAAAGTTATTCTGGAATGACATTGTAATCGCCAATTTCTTTCATCTTCTCCTTGAGATGTTCTGATTTGCATAATGTTTTAACTACTTTATATATATGTGTGTGTATATATATGATTTCTTTCAGAAGGCAAACTTACATCTTACAGCTCTGAACATGTTGCAATATAGTAGTCAAGATAAAAAAGGACACTCACTGTGAAGATTATAAGGAAGAGACAGACACTAGCCACCTCAATATTTCCCCTAGAAATGAAGCAGAATATTATATACTGTGAAATTCATTCCCATTGGCAAAACATAGAACTCAAAGATCAAAAGCTACAAAATATCTCAGGATACTTTTATTTTATACACACGTGGATGCAGGGACACACGCATATGTACATGTGTGTGTACGTACACTCACCCACACACACAACCTTATAAGAATATGAAAATGGAGTCTTGTGGACCTTTTAAAGACTAACTTTTTTTTGGGCAGAGACTTTTGTGGGCTAAGTTCCACTTTGTCAGATGCCAGAGTGGAGAAAACTTGCACTGAAAAATAGCTTACAATATGGGAGTGAAAGATAAATCCTGTGATTATATTTCACTGCATCAGGTCAGATGACTTCAGTAAATCAAACAAGTTATATAGATTCAAACACAACTTGTCAGAAAGTGGTGAGGTCGAGAGAGGTGACAATCACTGCTAGTAATGAAAAACAAAGGAGTAGTCCTGTGGTTGAGTTAAAGTTTTAATGTTTGCAGTGGGAGAGCCAGTTCATGCTCATATTGGGTATGTCTACGCTGCAAAGTTTTTTTGAAACAAGGAGCAGGGACATCGCTGGCACCTGGGGCACATGCCCTAAGTCCCAGCACCAGTGCCCGAATCTCTTGCATGCCCACTGCCTTTCCCAGCCCTGGCCCTCGCCCTTGCATGCCCCTGCCTCTCCCGGCCAGCAATCTGAGCGGGGCCGCCAGCAGCGGCCACTGCCTCACCTGTCCCTGTCCCCAGCAGTGGAAGAGGGGCCGTGCTGGCAGCAGCAGGAGCCTGGGTCCCCAACTCCAGATTGGTGCCAGGGGGCAAGGCCAAGGCTGAGAGGGTCATTTCTCAGGGCAACGACACTCCTGATAAAGAGGCTTATTTAAAAAAAAAACTCTGTGCCTGTCCATGCAGACATTTGGTATTTTGAAATAAGCGCTTTGTTATTTCAAAAAAATGAAGCACTATTTTGAAATAACTAAACCTGGATTTACTTCAAAATATTATTTCAAAATGGCTATTTTGAGAAAAATCATTCCAAGCCACAGAATTGGCTTTTTTCGAAATGATAGCCCTATACTTTACATTGTCTTTCCCTGTTTTGAAAGAGAAAGTCTAGTGAAGACTTGCTATTTCAAAATAATTCCTGCCTTATTTTGAAATAGAAAGTCTTCACTAGACTCCTATTTTGAAAAAATAAATTCCAAATAACGCTATTTCAAAATAGTTATTTCAAAATAACTATTTTAAAATATTTGTGGCAGTGTAGACATAGCCATTGAGACCCAAGTGGATGGTCTCCAACCTGCATATCCAAAATCTTTCTTTGAAGCCTTGATCTACAGAGTAAATGTGTCTAAGAATACATAGTGATAAGTTTATTACTGAATGGCCTAGGAGATTAAAGTGATTTCCTATTGGTTTTTGAATGTTCTTATTTCTGACATCAGATTTGTACCCTTTTATTCACTTCTGTTTGACACATTTTCCTCCAAAGACAACTTTTGGTTTTACTAATTTGGCTGTACTTTTTTTTTTTTTTTAATTGTGATGCTTAACACTTATATGGCAGTAGGGCCAGGGCTTCTTTCATTAAGATCATTTTCATTTAGCAACAACACTTCCCTAGCAAGAATCTCAGACATCAATGGGACTTTCAAAAACACCACAAACTGTCTTTCTGACAGCAAAATTGTAGATACTCGGCCTCCCCCAGCCTGGCTGCAGTTCCCCAGCTTCCTGTCTGATAAGCTCATCATCAATTTCACCTTTTTCCCTCCAATCACATCCCCAAGTACCACTTCTCTATTTACAATACATTGATGACTACTTCTTCATCTAGACCCACAGAATGGATGCCCTTGAAAGTTTCCACAATTTCCACTCCCCAACCAACCACTGCCTGAAACGCTTCACACAGGAGATCCACTTTCTGGACACTACTGTACAAATTAGTGATGGACATATAAACACCACCCTATACCGACACAGACTGCTGTAGTTACCTACATCCCTCAAGCTTTCATCAAGGACATATCACTCTATCTACGGTCTACAGCCAACCGCTAAGATTTAACCGCATTTGCTCCAGCCCCTCAAACAGAGACAGACACCTTCAGGCAGGGCCATCCCTGAGGAAGAGGGGTGGGGCCCAGAGCCAGTCAGCCTGTAGGGGGACAGGCCAGCCCAGAGTCTGGACTCTGCTTCCCTGCCCCACCCTGGGCCAGCTGTTTGCCCTAGGGATGGAGGGCCTGGCCTGGTGGCCAGGCTCTGTGTTCATGCCCCACCACTTACCTTTGACTTGCTGCTGAAGGCAGTGGAGCAGGGGCAAAGGGGCAGCATGGCAGTGGGGGGGGGTGCGGAATCACAGGGCTCAGAATAGTTGCTCAGCTTGTCCCCCTCCCCAGCCCTGCCAAGGGTGGCCCTGCCTTCAGGAGCTCTAACAAGCTTCCTTAACCCTATAATACCCACCTGAGGAAGTGACTAAACAGATTGACAGAGCCAGATGGGTACCCAGAAGTCAAATACTACAGGAGAAGCCCAAGAAAGAAAACAACAGAACGCCACTGGTCATTACCTACAACCCCCGAGTCAGACTTGTACAGCACATCATCAAGGATCTACAGCCTATTCTGCAAGACGATCCCTCATTCTCTCACGCCTTGGGAGACAACCTCTACTCACTTACTAGCAGCACCCCAACCTTAAACAGGTACTCACCAGTAACTTTAGACATAGCAACAGAAACATTAAAGCAAGCACTTATCCTTGCAACAAACTATGTTGCAAATTTTTGCCCACATATATGCATGAAAAAGCACCATCATTGGACCTTATCAAGCTAGCTACACTATCAAAGGCTTAATTCAGCTGCCCATCCACCATTGTGATTTGTGCCATCATGGGCCAGAAACACTCCCCCGACCTCCCACCTTATGCATTGGACAAACAGGACAGTCTGCACAAAAAAAATAAATGGACACAAATCTGACATCAGAAAGAACACCACTTAAAAACCAACAAGGGAAATGTCAATCTTCCTGATCACTCCATTAATCATCTGTTAATAGCCTTACTTAGGCAAATGGATAATCTGTTATATAGCTTCAAAGAAAAAACTGCAGAATTGAAATTCATATGCAGTTTTGATACTGGCAACTTAGAGTTAAATAGCAACTGTTTTTTTCCCCATTACAAGTAATTTTGCTTTCGTCTCCCTTCTTCCTACATGCTGGCCCCTGCTTTTTGCATTGATTTGCTGTAACAGTCTGACCTGATCCTATAAGTTACACTTCCCTGCATTTATTTTCCTCCCATTCATCTGCAGTTCTCCATCTTCAAGCATCTGATGAAGTCAGACTTTTCTCCCACAAATTCTCATGAAATAAATAAATGTGTTAGTCTTTAAAGGTGCCACTACACTCCTTGTTTGCTTCCCTGCAGGCTGCAACTGAAATTGACAAGTCATCCAGATAAGGCAATGAGAAAGCCATCTTTTCAATCTTCATTGAGGAGCAGGGAGAAAAATCAAAGTGTTCTAGTAAAACTGAAATTTTTCTGCAAAAATTTATTTGGCAAAATATAGCTTTTTGCACCAGAAAAATCATTCTAACAGAAAATTTCTTACCAACTCTGCTGTTGACCTTCAGGCTGCAACTACACAGAGATACACTAGCTTGAGTCGGTAGACTTGGGTTTCAGGGCTAAAAAATTTCTGTGTCTATGTTCAGGCTGAGCTTGGAGCCTGCACTTTGGGACCCTGTATGGGTGAGAGGTCTCAGAGCTGAAGCCCAAGCCTGAATGGCTAAACAGCAATTTTTAGCCCTATAGCCCAAGCCCCGTGAGTCCAGGTCCACTGACCTGGGCCAGTCTCAGGTGAGCCTCAGGTCCTTAACCTTTATGCAGATGTACCCTTAGCGGTTGAGGCTTTGTGATGCACATGGTAGTCAATGGGAGTTTGCCCATTGACTAGTGCTGCTTGGGATTCTTCTGATGAATTGTTTTTTCAATAGAAAATGCTGATTCATCTATTTTGAAACTATTTAAAGGGAATGGTCAGTTTGGAAAAATACCATTTCAAAAACATTTGGGGGGAAAAAAACTTTTACAATTATCAGAACATCTCATTTTCTGCAGAGTGTTACAACTGACTTCAGTGGGAACAAGGGAAGGACCATAGTTCAAGATGTATTTCTGGTCAAATGTTTTTTTCAGTATACACTATTCTGGATGACTGAAAGGGGCAAAAATCTCTGCCTGATTGATTGAGGCAATGCAGGACAGGTCTGTTTGGGATATTGACCCACTATATTTGTGTCCTGTTCTAGATGTATGTAGAAGCAGCATGATATGTTAAATAAATATCTTCATGATGGTGCCTCTGGGTTAATTTCATGTGCTCATGGATATTATTTAGGCATTTTTATGGTTTCCATCATATTAGTATCTCAGTAACTATGAGATAGTTTTCTATCATGTTCATAATTGCTTCACCTAAGGATGATTCTAAAATTGAATTTAACAAGTCCAGATATAGTATCTTTATAAAATACAAAAACATATGTGTGATAACATGTTCATCCCACACAAGGCAGAGAAGTTAGTTAGGACAATTGCAGTAAGTCCGGGGCCCCCCCTACCATCTTCTGGGAAGTGGTGCAATCTTGTAAAACATGCCAACCAGAAAGCTGGTTCAGAGGGACTTTGATACCCCCAGTAGTTTATTAACCAGTGACAACAGGATTGGTCAATATAAACTAATATTAATCCAGGCTATTTCCCCAGTAGCTTGGTTATATTATTCGGCTCTTCTCATATCTTGTTTTCTGTTGTCAGTCTTGGTCTCAAAACTGCACCCCATTCAATGGGCACAGAGTAGTCATGTCTTGGAAGAGAGAAAATCATGGAAGATTAGAGTTGGAAGGGACCTCAGGAGGTCATCTAGTACAATGCCCCAGCCTGGGCTTTGTCAAGTTGGGCCTTAAATACCTTCAAGGATAGAGATTCCACCACCGCCTGAGGTAGCTCACTCCAGTGCTTTACCATCTTCCCAATGAAAAAAGCTTTTCCTAATATCCAACCTAGACCTCCTGTACTGCAGCTTGAAATGATTCACAGGAACCCATTTAGCCAATTAAGGAACATTGTCAAGAGAGCTTTATCATCCAACTCTATTAACTCTAAATGATGGTGGCTATAATGTGGAATCTTAAAAGTATTAAGTGAGAGCAAGGATGCCTAAGGAATGATTATGGAAGACCATAAGAGGGAATATGAGATTACTTTAACTTTCATATAGCCAAAAGGGTAATCAGAGACCAATAAAGCATATCATAATTTTATTTACATATTGGAATTTCATTTTAGCCAGTATATCCAAATATAGTGATTACTGGATCACAGTAAGGATATGAAGTGCCCTCCATATAAGGAAAGGCTAAAGAAGATTAGGGCTGTTCAATTTAGAAAAGAGATGAGGGGAGGGCACACTAGATTAGAGGTCTATAAAATCATGGTCTGGGTAAAGTGAATAGAAGAATGTTATTAATCCTTTCACACAATACAAAAAAAAAACATGCATCACCCAATGAAAGTAACAGGCAAAAGGTTCAGTACAAACAAAAAGGAAGTACTTTTTCCACACAGCACCACATAGCCTGTGGAATTCATATTCACTTATGCTCTTTCGAGCGCTTCCAGGGCCGGCATAGACATAACTCTTGATGTGCAGTTGACTGTGAATGGTTTCTTATTCTTTTATAAAACCTCTTTACCTCACTGGAAAAGTTTGTAGAAGTTCTTATTTTAGGACCAGATAAAAGCTTAGTATATAGCCAATAATGAATCACTACAATGATCCAGATATGTCAGAAAATCAACCACTGAAGTGTTATTACTAAGTCAATATTTCCTTTTTCATCAAGTCCAAGGAAATTATACCATAATAGAGGCATTTGCCACAGTAACATTTTCATCATAACTAACACTGGCTAATATTGTGTGTAAAATTACTACCATGAATTAACTTTATGTCTGTAGAAAATGAGATTGTATGTAATTACTGATTTCCATTCATAATAAACTAAGCAAATTATCTCCACTAACATAAATGCACTATAAATTTGTTTTGAGGCATAATGAAGAAATAAATTTGTGTAAGAAATATGGTCTGAATCTGCCAAATTATTGTAAATGATAGCGTCTTTAAAATTAAGGCATGTAATTGCAATTGGAAAACGTTATCATCTTAATGATTATATTATTATTTCGGTAGACCAATAATCTTCTTTGCTGATGCTTCATTTCTAAACAATTGCCAGATTTTATGCATTTTAAATACCAAAATACCATAAAATCTAAAAATGGAACAATTTACCATTTTTAGGATTAGGCTGATCCTAATGAATCTGAGTATTTTAAAAATTGACTTAAAACATTTAGAACAAAGTGTCATGTTTTTGTGCTCATACTATTAGGCTAAGTATTCTCATTTAATAGACAAGATTATTTTAAAGTATAGTTTTGTGCATTTCATGTTAATGTGTGAAAACCACCTTATTGAATGGCTTTTAAAATCAAAGGAAGCAATCAGAGTTTTATGACATACTATCAGTTACACATTACACTTTATAGTGAAATTGCAAAATTAACTTCTTCATCATATTATATATTTTAAAAGCTGATCTTATTGTTGTAAGGCACCAGTGTTATCTGACAGCTGGTGAGAACTACAGAATTATGTCTATCTGTCTCCACTTATTGTCAATGACCACAGGAGTTTTAAGCTGGTGTTAAAATATCCGACTTGATATCCTCTAATAGCCTGAACCTTTGAGCATGCTCCTGTGTGAGAAAATTTATTCACATTCTAGTCTTGCTCAGTTAGTTCACTGTTTAGCCCTGTAGCTCACATAGGTGAAGTTATTCATATGCTTTAAATTGCTTAGGACTGTGTCCTGAGATTTTTCATAATATTCTGTTGTTATGCATTCTAAAATAAATCAGTCCTTTCTGAAAGAATGTCTCATTTGAAATACTTTTCTGTCAAATTGCTAGTCATTTCTTGAGGCAAACATGTCAGACGGCACCCACTGAGGCCAAGATACTTAGCCTTTCCAGAAGAGATAAGCCCCCTTTTAATGCAAGTGATCTACCACCAATATATTTGTATTTTTGCCAGTGGGTGCTAATATTGTATCAGTGTGCTGTTCACTGCATGCTATTATACAGCTATACCAAAGCAGGCATCACATTCCAAATCTTCTTCCCAGTCCACCACAGTCACAATGAGCATCACATACTGTGCATTGGGGACAGCTGAGGAAATGCAGATCAGCTGCAGAACTTCAATCCTGTTGCAGGCTCCAAGCTGCTCTAGACCCTGTGGCTCATTTGCCCACATCACATGCAGTAATGTGACCAGTCCCTCCCTCCCCCTAAGCTCTGCTTCTCCTCCATTTCTCATACAGCCACATTTTCCCTGTATTACAGTGCACAGAAACCCTGCTGGAGATCAGTTGAGGTCCTTCACCACAGCAATACAAACAAGGAGTCTTGTGGCACTTAAAAACTAAAATTTATTTATTGCATGAGCTTTCATGGGAGAAAATCCCACTTCATCAGACACTTTGAAGATGGGGGAATTCACAGAATGGGAGGAAAATAAATGCAGGGAAGTGACCCATTCCATAAGTTCCCCCATCTTCAAAGCTTCTGATGAATTGGTTAAGAAAAAGAACTCATCATCTAGTTCTTTTTTTGAACCTTGTTATTCTCTTGGCCTTCACAACATCCTCTGGCCTACCTCCTTTTTGTCTCCTCTTTTCCTCATTCTCCTCTAACAAAATGATACCCAATAACATTTGTGGGTCAGTAGGAACTTTTCAACCCATGATGTTCAAAATGACACAAAATGAGCTGAACTCAACAAAACATAAGCGTATTCAGAACTTTGCAGAATCAGGACAAAAAAAAGTTTTGCTGGACCGAATTTAACCTTTTATTTGTAACTTCTCTGTGCTGAAGAGCTTGTCTCAGAGATACAGGAAGGACTCTTCTCGGTTCAGTTTGGAATTGCAGACCTCGTTTGTAAACAGGAAGAATAATAACTGTCTTACAAGAGGTCTGCTAAAGTTTATTAATGAATTAATATTTGTAAGTGCTTTTAGATTCTTGGCTTATAAGAAATCCTTTCTATTAAAGTAGAGCTGCCACTTCTGAAGAGGTTACACTTACAACTCCTTGTTGCAATACCAAATATTTCAATATAAAATACATAAGGCAAATAAAACCGCTTTCATTAAAACCATGCCTTTAACTTCTTAAAGCCAATCTCAACCATCAAGGATGGGGGAGTGAAGGTCCATTACAGCTGACATATATCATAGCATTTTATGGCTACTCGGATTTATTCCAAAGGCCAGAGAGGACCAAGGATACAAATAATACATAATTTTCCTTAACTTCTCATTTCACCACTGAGTGCAGCTTGACCAGAATAGAAAATCAAGGCCACTGTAGCTCATTTTCTTCATTTGCAACTGGAGGTAATGGTTCTTACCATGGCCCATCGGGGGTTCGCAGCTTTTTGTCAGCAACTCAGCAGGCCTGAGGGACTCATTAAACCTCATACATTGGTGTCATGATATTAATTTAAAGGTGACAATGTAATGTATAGTTTGAAATCTTATAATGCACTGGTCATTAATGTTAATGTTTATAACATTGGTAAGT
This sequence comes from Podocnemis expansa, assembly GCA_007922195.1. Classification (NCBI taxonomy): domain Eukaryota; kingdom Metazoa; phylum Chordata; order Testudines; family Podocnemididae; genus Podocnemis; species Podocnemis expansa. Next base: position 10,933,160 of record ML682028.1, read on the forward strand.
GAAATTATAGATAGTCTCTAATATTTTCTAGAGTGTATACACAGATAAAGATGACAACAGAGGTTTCATCTATGCAAATGGGAAAGAAAATATGGCAGCAGAGACCTTGTACAGGAAATAGGACTCTGATCTGCTTCCTGGAGGGTCACCTAATGTCCAGCCCTCTTTTGTAGGAATCCCACTCTCAGAAGACAAGGGGCTCACTGGCATCAGGTAAAGAGTTTCCGCTGCCCTGTCTGATTCAGTGTACCCCAACTCACCACAGTTATGATCTGTAGCTAAAATGTGCCCTGTAAGATAGAGATATCTTTGGAAGACTCATAATGCACTGATCATTAATTGTCTGATGGAAGCACTCGGGGAGCACAAAAAGTTTATGAGCTAGAATTATATTCTTAAAATGTGTTTGGCAAGCCTTGGGCAAAGGTTTGAATAATTGATTCTCTAACCAGCCTGGTATTCAAAGACAAAGACAATGAAGGTCCATTTTAAATATTAAGTAAACCATACCACCAAGTCCACAAGCGAGGGAGGAGACAGTATGGCATCTATTCCTCAATAGGGAGAGAAGATTGGTTTGATTCCTTACTTTTCAAAGAATGTGTTGCAAAGGTTTTGTTGTCTATAATAGAAGGACAGAACCTCAAGTGTTAAGTAATTAAATCAACTCACTGTAGACAGTGTTACTGTATTATACAAATGTATAAGTGGGTACTCATTTCTGAAAGTTAGTGGCACAGTAATTAAGGTCATTGTGAAATGTATGGACTAATATTATATGAGGAAAAATGAATACTTAGCATATTATACTTTAAAGTCTGTTGCAAAACAGAGAGAAATGTTCCCTTCCAGACAGGAGAAAGCAACTAGCAATTTGTCTTCTGTGTAAACTTAGTATGGTGGATTCAAAACAACAGAAGCCCTATTTACATATAGCGCAAATGGAAAAGACACAGGAAGGGAGGAACTGTATGAGGGCACTGTGCCTCTTGAAATCAAGTCTTTGAACTTTGAAAGACAGAAGCAAAAGACAGAAGTGATCTTTGGCACCCACATTAGTCAGACAAGGGAATAAATCACTTGCAGACTAAGAATGATGGATTATTTGATCAGGTAAATGTTAAAGTCCAACAACTAAATATAGGTGAAATACGTGTTTAAGCAAAGCTGTGAAGTAGCAACACAACCTTTCACCGGTCTAGATTCTCCCTGCGTCTAGTGTAAACTAATTCGTAGGGCTGTTGCAAGGATTAATTAACTAGTATCTTGTACTTTAAGTCCACACACACTGTTTAAATCAAAATAACACTGATTATTTTGATTTAAAAAAATGGTAGGTCCACACAAAGTTCCCTTATTTAGAAATGAGGAGCTCCCTCACTTTAATATAATGAAAGTCATATTGTTATAATAAAACCTAGTATTATATCAATATGATGGTAAAATCAAAATTGCTATTTCAAAATAACATAATGTGGACATGTTACTGTGATTTAACAGTTAAATCGATTTAACACTTTTTGCCCATCTTTTTCCCAGCTGCTTTTCTTTTTCTATATATTGGGTGGGGGCATGGCCCTTCTAGGGGGCCATGTTGCCACACCTCCCATGGTGCCTAAATCGAAATAGCAAGTCCTGTCCATGGATATGCTATTTCAATTTGAGTTTCTAGTGGGGACCTGCTAAATCCATTTAACTTAAATCAATTTAATGATTTGTATATCAATTTTACTAACTCAATACAAGTTAAATTGATTTAACTGTGTAAGTATAGACATAGCCTAAGAATCCAATGCATGCTATTTATTATTTTTATTTATTTTGAGAGAAAAGGACTGCCACTTTGAATAAAGCAGCTCTATTCAAGTGATTACTGTACTGCTTGTCATATCTATAATTTCAGAGTCTACCATAAATCAAAATAAGAAAAGAGGAAGTGAGAAGAAAAATATATCTTTTTAGTTTTTAGGAAAACATTTAAAATATTCTATACCATTATTACTCTCATATTTAACATGCAATGGAAGAGCTAAGAGGTAATACTGAATACAAGGTACAGATTACTAATACATTCAAACACACCTTTCGTGCATAAGAAGTAAAGCGCAACTGAGAGTGGAGATTACCATCATAAAACACAAAACTACCATCATAAAACACAAAACAACATTTAAGCATATTGCTCTTTCTCCAGAACATATAACAAAGAAACGAGACTTCTGGGAGCTGCTAATTTTAAAACTTAGAAGATGTAACAAATGCTAGGAAAAAAACCCAACAGATCACCAGCAACTGCAATTGTTGAGTACATAAATACTTTCTTCTATTTATTGCATGACATTAACTTCTCACCAGGTTATGTCTACATGGATGGCAGGAAATTCAAAACCATCAAATCTATTCATCTGATTAGACTGGGGAACAGTAAAGAAATTATCAATTGATCTGGAAGTGGATCTATTATAACCACTTCCTCAGGTAGTATAGCGCTATATCAACAGGAACACATTTCTGGGGAGCTTGTGTAACTCCAGTTGACAGCCACTGAATTTCACTAGCAATGTCGAGTAGGCCTTAGAAACATACCTACAAAACTGCTCATGCTTGAAAAAACACCATGTGCATTGGGAAGAAAATTTCCAGTACAGTATGGATAACAACATTTGGGCCTTCTACTGCAAATTCCAACAAACAAGTAGCTTTTACTCACATAGACGTTGCCACTCATGTTAATGGGGCAAATACTTTGTTGGTGCAAATCAGCACTGCTTCAAAGGAGCTTATTTACATCAACACAATGTCACCCTACAGGAACTACACCTGTATCTATCTATATATCTCTATATAGATAGGTATAGATGTAAATATAGACATAGATATATAGATTGCAGAGATGTGTGCAATAAACATTTGCGAACAGTTATCCTCACATTATTCCATTAATTTAAAGTCATTAAGAGAAAAGTAAGGTTTCTCAATGAAGCACTCAGAATCCAGGCAATGCCAGAACTGAGGTTGCCCAAAAACATTCACTCAGGCCCTTCTCCATGATGATGCAAATTTTAAACTACATGATTACATATTAGCATTGAATCTTAGGTCCTGAAACATTTGGATCGTGATCATCGAAGTATTGGGGCTGGAAGGGACCTCATGACGTCATCCAGTGCAACCCCCTCCTCCCAACAAGTAACACTTCTAAAAATCAGGTACAGTGTTGAAGGTTCGGAGCATTTCCCAGAAGGTACTCAAGTCCTGGAATGAGGCACTGAATAGTGAAACAAGGGATATTTGTGGATATACATGGCATTCTGGGGAAAAGTATGCCCCCCCCCCATCTTGCAAATAGTGCCATGTTGGCATAACTTAACTCTGTCCAGTAGTCTCATGGACTTCAATGAGGTTAACTTAGGTAAGTAAAGTTGCACATGCATGTCAGTGATTAGGGTCTGTGTTCCCTACAACAGTGTAAATCCAGTGAAATTATTCAGGTGTAACTGCAAAAAGATGATGTGTAGTCAGCAAGGAATGGATCAAAACATATACCTACAGGTCACTTGAGCTCCTTGTGTGTTCAGGCTGAGTAGTATTAGTGAACAAAGCTGGGATTTGCTCACTCAACAGGTAAAATAAAAAGTATTTATTTTTATTTAAGTCAAGTTCTCGGGTGACCAGCAGCACAGAACAGAACAGCACTGTTTGACACCAGCTGGGAGTCTGACCCAAGAAAATATTGTTATTGTCTCAAACTTGTACAGTCCTGAAGTTTTAAAATGCTACCTGTTGTGCTGGAAAAAGGAATGATAAAACAAAAACCCAAAACCAAAAACCTAAACAGGAATTGAATGTTATTCACTACCATTCATATTACAATGCAGGAAACTCTTCCTCGCAGTTGAATTGTCAAGGCTCCACAACCTTGTCTGTAATTAAAAAAAGAAGTAAAATATATATTTGCCATTACAGTGTGGACTGTGGACAGGTGCAAGAGATGTTCCTCTTTATGCAGGTAAAGAGCTCCCCCCATACAGATACAACAGTCACCAAACAAAATAAGCCTTAAGAATAAGACAGTTGACAAAAAAGTCCCCTTTGTGGTAAGTGCCAGGATAGAATACACTGCACATTAATTGCACTGCTCAGTCCAGACCATCTGTCTCTGCAATGTAATGAACACTGGTATTGGTATTTGCTCAATAACTAATAGCAGGTCTGAACTGAACCCTTCTCAACGGCTTGTTATACTATCACTTTGACTTTTTCTCTGCTGCCACTACTCCTAAATGGAACCAAATGCCTTAGCTTGGTGTAAGGAAGCTAAAGCTGAGATCTCTAAAATGTGACTAATGAGAAAGAAGCCAGACCACCTACACACTTGAAAGCTCACCATATAACTGCTATGCTCTTGCATGTACAGGTGGTAGCACCGTCCGTGTATTCTAGAACCACTGTAAGGAGTAGTACTAGAAATGGGGAACGCATTTCTACTAGTGTATATTGGTTATGTACAAATACTTATTTCACTAAGTTTTGTGAGCAGTTGTGACTGCTTAAATAGCCTTAACTAAAATCTAAGGATCATGCTATCAAAAGTGTCACACATCAGGTGACCTGCTCAGACACATTACATGAAGGAACTTGATTTAATATTGGTGGTGATGGGCAAGTGCAAACACTGAAGGATGGATTGCAGCATTTAGGAACAGTGGTCAATAGGGGTACCATGCTTTATACAAAAAAACGGGGGATGGCCTGTTCCTCTCTCAGGACCTTTGTGCTTAGAGGGATGTTGTAGACTCTAGGAAATGAAGCTTGCTTCCTCTCTTTTGCCAATTGAGCCATGTGAGAGAGGAGTGGAGGGAAATCAGAGTAGTGACTATGCCTTCTTTTGACCCATTTGGAGATGTGCAACTAAGTACACAGTCAGATGGAATAGACCATCACCTCTCCTAGAAAAAGGAGTAGGGCTCCCTGGATCTCCTCCAACATCAAGCATGTGCCTTCCCTCCAGGATGAAAATAAACTCCCTACCAAAGACAAGACTTAAAAGACAGCAAAATGCAGCAAAGATTAGTACAACTCAGCAATCCATAAACAAAGACACATCTGATTAGGGGTATGTCCCAACTGTGTCCTTTCATTCATTTTTTACCCTGTTAACACTAGATGTTCTAGAAGTAGAGGAGGTCAAATCAGTCCAATTGAAATTAGCCCAGTTCTCTGTCTCCCTCTCAAAAAAAGAGACAGTCTTACTACAATACTTGTCCTCAAGAAGCTGGATTTATCATTTCCTAGCCTGCTAAACATGATTAATGGCTTTTCATTATTTTCTGACTTCAGAATCAACTGGGAGAAGTCAGAGGTTGTACCACTTTCCTGATTTTGCTCCAGGAAATCTGTTCTCATCATTTTTTTTAAGTGCCAGGAAATTCCAAAGTGCCTACATATTTAGGATTTGCATAATCTCAAAGATACGGGGACCAAACATTTTTCACCATTAATTAAAATCCTGCAAAGATTTTGACAGATGGAAGCAATTGCACCTACCCCTGGGGAGAAAGGTCAATTCCATTTAAATGATTTCTACTCCAAAAAACAAAGTAAAGACTGTTGATGATGCCATTAGTGTCTGAAGAGAATGTTTTATGAAGTTAGAACAAATGTTTGAGACATTCCTATGGGATGAGAATGAAATTAGGAGTTGCTACCAAGAAACCAAGAAGCAGAAGAGAAATGACTCTCCCTAATTTACTAGAATAGAAGAAAACTTGAACACTGACCACTTTCTAAATTGTTTTAGTACACTTAGATGCATCATTAATAATTATCGAATTGTCCAGAACAGGTAGAATTCACCTTTGTGCAAGGAACCTGAACAAAACTTATGCACAAATCCCATTTGGAGAATGAGCTGTTTATCACCATCTAGTAGCTGGTTTTCATTTATATGAATGTGTGTATGAGTCTGATACTTCTTCCAAATATGGCACTTAAGCCATGCTTCTTTCCCAAGGATCACAAAGATAGAACTAGTAGGAAAGAATTCGTCAGAATATGAACATTTCCATTTATCTAATTCATGGAGGGGAGTGCAGATAATTGAGAAACCAAAAATCCAAAAGAGATTTCTTTTGCTAAAAAAAAAAAGTCAGTTTTAAGAGGTTTGCTTTTTCCTATGAAAACTTAAGTAAATTTAAAAGGAAAATTATCAATGAAAAGAAAACAAAACCTTTCTTTAAAATCTTTTGTGAAGGGAAAAAAAAAGTCTCACCTATATCTAAAGTGGCTAGAGACTAGTTCATCTTGCATCGATGCAGAAGACCTGGGGTCTTTACCTAGCACCCCTGCAGTCCCAAGTGGAGACATTCTTTTAATTAACATGTTAAAGGCTCATGCTTTCAGTGCTAAAGCTCCTCAGCTCAAAACTGGATCAGGTTAACTTTTTTCCACATACACCATTTACTGTTGGAAAACATGGCTTTTTTCAAACTATTACATGGGGAAAATATTACTTTTGGTAATATTCTGATACTCTGTTGGAGAACAAACTGCTTGTTTTAAAATGGCAATGCAAATTAGGAGTCACATGTCCCAGTTTGAATGTAAGCATAGCTTTTCTGTGGAATGGAAGCAGTAACCAATCACCATATAAATACTTTATCATCTATTGCCAAGAACATGGTAAATGCATAAATACACATAGGGTTGAAGGTAATGTCAGTGTAGAATCAAAATGATTGCCTTAATCACTACACAGAAAGTTCTGGCCATGCACAATATACATTTGAATTCAATTTTAAATTTTCAAGTTTTTATTCATATTCTTTTTCTCCATCGTACGTGGCTCCTTGTGTGTCCGCCTTATTTTAGGGGACATTTGTTTCTAGCCTCCTGATTTATTTACCTAACCCCATCTCAGAAAAATTACTCATGTTAAGTCAGGCCTACATCAATGTCATCTTAGTTTCATAGTAGTCTTATAGGCTTGAAAAATCCTGAAAGAATGTGTGGTGAAACGGAATATATAAAGAGGAGTCTCGAGGGATTGGATATATGTTTTCCAAAGAAACAGGGAAATACAAAAAGTGAAGGACTAGTCTTCTTTCAGGACACTAGAAGAGTGTCTGTGCATGATCATGCAAGTGAGAGGAGTGGACATATGTTAGGTATCTGCCATGACAGAGATATTCGTAGTCCTGTAGAAGTGGAAGGAACCTACCAACTTTATTTGTTCTGCTGTTTTCACTCCTATCATTCTTCAAAATCAAGAACTTTCTTATTTTATGATCACTTTCATGCAACCTGCCTTCCATCAACAAATCTCCACCAATTCCTCTCTGGTGGTCAGAATCAACCATTGAATCACTTCTCTCAGAGTTACTTTCTCCAACTTCTGCAATAAAAAGTTGTCTCTAATACTTCCCAAGAACTCGTCTGGCAATCTATGCCCTGCTGTATTATTTCCTCAACAGATGTCTGGGTAATTGAAGCTTCCCATCACTACCAAATCCTGTGTTTTGGAAGATTTTCTTAAATGTTCAAAAATGATCCAGACCGAAATTCTCATTTACACTAAGACCCCTTCACACATCTCCCAGTATAAAAGGACACTCGGAGTAGTACCAGTACAATACACATTCACTGGAAAACCCCTTTCTTTTGATAGAACAGGGTAACAGGACAGTACCTACCTCCCAACTACACAACGTCTGTGGTGAACCCTGTTGGTAGCAACAGGCTGTTTCAGTGACTCAGTCCTCTGACCAAGTCTCACACAGTCTGCAGGTTTTCAATAAAACCAAACCTCTTTTGAATAAACAATTCAACAATAAATTCTCAGTCTTCAGTCTTTAAACTGTACCAGGCCAGTATTAGGCTGTGGCTCAGGGATTCCTACCTAGAGGCAATGGTTTCAGTTTCCTAGGCCTTTCAGCACCAGTTTTCCAGCGGGGACAATCAGCAAATCAGTTCTCCTTTTGGAGGTGTATTAAAGCTCAATAGAGTCCAATATTGAGACCACTTCCCCAGAGGCTAATGTGAAAACCTGGGCCTATCACTAGTCAAGATCCCAGCCCAAAGCCCATATTAATTGCACCTACATGCCATTGTGTCTTCTTTAATTCTTCACTATGCTGCTACAGGTGCCTAGGCCACTTTTGCACAGTCCAGCACTTTCACATACACATTGCCCTAAGCATAGAGCTGAAGTCTTGTACTCAGTCATAACAGCCAGCCAAGAACTCTTTCCTAATCCCCTGCCAGCAACTGCTCTATCTGCACTACCGCAGCTCCTTCAGCCAGCTTGAAACAACGTCCACGTATCTCCGGCCCCAGGCAGCAACTGATTTCTCTCTAGCTTTGCAGCTTTTATATAGGTCTACACCCTAACTGGCTGCTCCCTGCAGTCTCACTGATTATCTACTTCCCCTGCAGCCAATCTAGGCAGCCTAGAGGCCTTCTCTACTACTCCGTTCTGTGATGGAATGTGGTAAGACTACAAAACCTCCAGGAGAGGGCCTCAGGCCTGGTAAACCCTGTCATAGGCACCCTTTATAGTAATGAGATTCAAGACCAAAATCATTCAAGATGTTCTTTCAAACTCTGGAAACACAATCAAAAAATAAATACTCATGGCATTATCAAAAAAAAAAAAACCTGTCCATCTGAAAGGACAGCAGTGCATGATTAAGTTATTATAAAAGTCCTAAAATTACAACATATTTGTTTGAATCAAAAACAAACAGTTTTTATGCAACTTGAATGAGTTCTTCAAATAGAAAGGAAGAAAATAATCAAATGTGTTTTGATGTCTTTCAAGTCCACTGAAAGAGTATAGATTACTAATTTCCAAATGGAACCAAATAGATTGAGTTTTGTTTTGGATTTTGTGGCAGCCAATATGAAAACTTTGAGCCTAGGCCAAAATTTTGTCAGTCCTTAAGAGAGACATAGGGAAGGTGGAAGGAATGATCTGCCCTTCCTTTCACCCCTTCTTCATGGTTGGCCACAGTTGCAGTTCTCAGACTGCTTCCTCCTAACCCCTCTTTAGAAACAGCCATGCTGAAACTGCTGGAAAAATAAAGGAAGGAGGCAACTAGTCTATTTTTCCATCATCCACTTCATCCAAAAGAACTGGCTTGTTTATGCAAGGGTCTGAATTACTTAAAAAGTGACACAACTGATGCCCTACCTCATAACACTTTGTTCTATTGAACACACAATGGGTCTGCAACATGGGACATTAATTACACCTGTAATCTGGCCCTAAGCAAAACATAATAAGAGCTATGTTTCCTGGCACTCACTAGTCCAGATAATAATATCTAGCTCTTATATAGATTTTTTTTTCCACAGTAGAAAAAGTGTTTTATATCATTATTCGTATATTATAGATTGGGAAACAGATGCTCAGGGAGCTGAAATGATTTGCCTAATGTCACTTAGCAGCCAAGCCAGCACTTACATCTCCTGAACCAGAACTCTGTGTGCTTCTTACTACACCACACTGCCTTCCTTCAGTTTAGAAATGCAAAGAGAAGAAAGTGCCAAAATTGTCCCATATCTTTTCCCGAGCATGAGTTTTGCTTTCTAACTGGAGTCAGTTAAAAGAAAATAATATTTATTATAGCTGGCCAGGGTTGACCTCTCCTCTTCTTAGTCATTAAAGAACACAGCTTATCTTCCTTTCCACCTATGCACTTGATGAATGACTTTTTCTAGACACAGTCCTACCTCTTTCCACCAGCCACACCCTAGTAAGGTGAGGAAAGTTGTGGAAGCATTGAAGTACTGAAGGCTTGAAATAAACATCTCTGCTTTAGTTGGACTACACACAAACAATAGGACTATTTTTACAATGATATAAACAAAGCTATGATAAGTGCTCGATACCTCAAAGTGCTCCTAGAGCTGACTGAATAGGACAGGAAATGCATAAATATTTGTGTAGATATATATGGTCAGTTCAGTTTTCTGGGACTTGTGGGGTTGTATTATTCATAAGTATTTGGACAATGCCTGGTTTATTCATGAAAACATTTGTGAATAACAAAAGGTTCATGAAGTTTAGCGTGAATGATTATTTGATGGAAATTCCTGACCTGAAGTACATTATTTATTCTTTAGTTTAAAATAAAAGGTCAGACATCAAATCACGGGGAAGACAAAATACTACAAGTCCCTGGCACCTATTAAAAACACTACAGGAATACCAAGCTGAATGTGGCTATGGACAAATAACTCTTTGCCCCCAGTTCATTTCCACAAACATCCAAGATGACAAGTAATAAATTCCTTCAAAAAAATTAGGATCTGTTTGTGAAGAGTTCTTGACTGGAAAGAAGTCTCTCTCTCGCTCTCTCTTTTTTTGTTTGTTTATTTTTAATTGACAGGGATATTTGACATTTTTCTTAATTAAAACCCAAAACAAAAGACAAACATGTATTTCTTTTCTTTATAATTAAGATAATTACAAAAGGCCATGCATTAACTGTGATTACTGCCATTGACTTCAGGGAGATAACTCACTTGAGGAAATCAAGCAAGATTAGCCACTTTGTAATTATGGCCATTAAATGTCTCTAAAAAACCTAGCACAATTAGCCACTTTGATGGGACTCTGTGTGGGTGGCAGGATCCCCCAGGTGCAACTAAAAGCACATTTGGAATCTCAGGTAATACATTATTTTCCGGATTACACACACATTTCTCATCCACCTTGTCTAATGGTATTTATTTATTTATTACAAACTGCTGACAAAGTTGTGCTGCAGCAAGTGCAAATAATAATGTAGACTCCCTTTTAAATTAATAAATATTGATCCTATGCATGGGCATTTTTAATGACCTACTTTGAAATTGTCAAGTCTTTTGCTGAAGTCAATCAGAATGCAGCTGTTTAACAACGGTGCAGTGAGCACTGACACCCTGGTGCACTAAAAGAACCATTACTCACACCGTACATCAATCAGCTGGCAGAACAGAAATATAGAGTAATGATAGAACACTGTCACATGATAAATACTTTGCCCCTTGAAATTCTTGTGCATCAGCATCTAGAGATGATACATGACTAGGCTTCATTTTGACATCTTTTTCATAGCAGCAGACCATTGTCCTGTGACATTTCTCTTGAAAGGCACCTAGTAAAAATGACATTTAGGAGGCACTGTAAGGAAGTGACACACCTACAGCAACACATAACAATTTAGTCACAAGAGTATACAATTGCTGACATAATTTGCTGTTTAAGACTAAGGAGGGAAAGTTATTCTGCTGTTCACTCCAGCTGAAGGATGGACTATGCTTTATGTCCCCCACAAGGGAAGAATTTATACTAATAGTTCCACAGAATTCAAAGGTTAAGAATTAGACTGGTAGGACCATAAACTTTCCTCCACTATGGTATGTAATTCCTTAGATATTGCAGTACCAAACTTGAACACTTCACCTTTCTCATCTCATGGTGAAAGCGGCTTTTATTTATACCATTTTCTCACTACTTCTAATGCTCAATTAGAGGGAAGCCAAGTGGTGCTTCAAGGAGTTCTGGAGCTTCTTGGAGATAAACTGCCCAATGTCTTCTGCTTCCTCTCTCAGGCAAAATGCTGTGCGGCAGGGGAAGAGGAAGCCAAATTCTACCACACCTCAGCTATGCTAGCCCCTGCTCCCTACAAGCCCATCACCACCAGAAAATCACTAGTCTTTCTCATACCAAGATTTCCATTCACTCTAGCAGCACCATGCTCTCCAAAACCATAACCCCAGCAAGATTATTTACCACCCCTTTCTCTTTTTTATCTCAGAAAAAGTCATCCCATGATCTAAGATCCACAATCATAGAATCCTAGGGTTGGAAGGGACCTCATGAGGTCATCTAGTCCAACCCCCTGCTAAAAGCAGGGCCACTAAATCATCTCAGCCAAGGTTTTGTCTAACTGGACCTTAAATGTTTCCAAAGATAATGATTCCACTACCTCCCTAGATAACCCATTCCGATGCTTCACTACCCTCCTAGTGAGAAAGTTTTTCCTAATAGCCAACCTCAACTGCCCAGCTGCAGCTTGAAACCATTGTTCCTTGTTCTGTCCTCTTCTACTACTGAGAACAGCCTAGCTCCCTCCTCTTTGGAGCACCCCTTCAGGTAGTTGAAGGTTGCTATCAAATCCCCCCTCACACTTCTCTTCTGAAGACTAAATAAGCCAAGTTCCTTCAGTCTCTTCTCATAAATCATGTCCTAACCCCCTAATCGTTTGAACCTGAGGAGGATTGTGAACTGAAGTGGAGTCTAGGTTAATTTTTGCAACTGTTTTGTTCACCACCACATTCTCTTGAAGCCCTGTGGCAGAGCTATACTGTGTACTATGGTATTAGAGCCAAAATGCTAAGATATGTTTTGACATAACAGGGTTATCGGCATGAATGTATTATATGGGCGTGGAGAAGTTTTGAGTGATTTATGTGATTCACATTTAATGGGTGCTAGTAAATCTTTTATATCACACTACTGCATTTTTATGTCACTTTACGGGAAACCTTTTTTTGTTTTTGAATATTTGAAAAGAAATGGTATTGATAATATTTTTTCCATTCCCCTCCCCATACGCAGGGTGCATTAATACTATGAATCTAACCAGTGCACACATTGATCCAGGGACAAATTATAACATATATTTTAGAAGCCTCTGAAAGTATTCTAAAACAGCTATGCAAGCATACATTATTGTAAAGATCCAATGTCTTAGCATCTACTAATACTAGAAACAATCATAAAAGTGATTCCAAGGTCTTGTATGGCTTGAAGCCTTCCTCTTATCTATAATAATATTACTGTAATACCCTAGAGGTACCAGATGAGATCTGACCCACATTGTGCTAGTCCCTGTATAGACAGTTTGGCCTGACATATACAAGAGTTGTGGGAAGAGAAAAAGCAGCATTGAGACAGGAAATGATTTGCATGAGGCCATACAGCAGACCAGTGACAGAGACACAAACCATTTTTTTCTGATTCCTAGTCCAGTGTGCTACAAAGTTGGCCTGTAAACTTATAGTAAGTTCAAGACTGAATATAGGAAATATAGATTTAATTTTTTATAAAGAAATATGACCCATCATTGTTTTTATATCCGTGACACAATTCTGTAGAAAAAAGCTAACCATTTTATTAAATTCGATATTTTAGATAAATGTGGGGGAAAGATTGAAAAACCTGAGGGTTTTTTCTTTCTTCTTTTACTTGGCTCATTAGGGTGTTTTTGTTTTTTTTAAGATAAACTGGTTATTTGGAATGTAAGGAGTAATTTGTTGGGATGGGTTATATGACGAACTTCAAGGTGACCAGAAGTGCATGTTACGTGCAGGCTACCATGTGGATCTACAATATATCACATGACCCTTAACACATACATGGTACAGTAATCCTAAAGTTATAGCATAAGTTTAAGGTCTTTACCTTCCAAAAGTCTTAGTGTATGAAGAGAGAATGCACTCATAAGCATTTTAAAGATGTTTGCAAAACTATTACCCATTGAAGTTCATTATCACTGCTAATACAATTGGCTTGCACAAAAACAGTTTGTAAGTAATTGCAGGTGAACTGCACATGATTGCACATAGTTTACACATGATTACAGTTCGATTGGAAAGACAACCATACAAACAATGAGCTCAATTTACTAGATAGTTGTAAATGTTTTGTAAATGGATTATATGCTCTTAAATCCATTTGTTTAAATGTATTCAGTAAATATTTTTCAGCTGTGAATTCATGCAGGATGCTGGGTGAGGGTTTTATTTCTCTAAAGTCTGAGTAAATGACTTTTCTACTCTTCATGCTCTATTCAATTTTCAGACATTTTCTATTCATTTCCTTTCCTCCTTTCACCCCCCATTCACTTATTCTATTAGGGTCTGATACAGTCAACAGAGACTCCCATTTACTTCAATGGGTTTTGGATCAAGTCTTTATTGTTCAGATCAGAAGAGGTAGCATGGATAATTACAATGACAGTCATGTGAATATCATAGGACTAGAAATGGAAAGGGGACTTCGACATTGCATTGCCTACCCTTTGAGTGTCTTGCCATCTCATGGAATTCTCAGTTTAAATTAGGCCCCCAAACTCAGTCTGCAGTACGTAGAGTGAGATTTAGGGGGTCTATATAATGGATTCGCAATGCCAGCAAGCTGAGTAGGAAATGATGAGAAGAATGGTGAGGATGACCCCACCTTCAAACAGAGTCTCAGTGTCTCTCAACCTTTAGTGGACTGGGGAACACAATGGTATTAAAGACTTTATGCAGAACACCAATGAAAACATTCTTGGAAAAACCAGTAACAATGGTGGGAAATTTAAAATGCCTCAGTCAGAGCAAAGCTTCCAGAAGTGTGTCAAGGTCCACTACCATGTACCTGGAACTTCGCTATAGTTGGGGCATTTTAAATTTCTCCTTCTCTCCTCTCCATTTCGGCCAGCAAAGAGGGAAGGATTGGGGTGGGTCATTGTTCTATGGAACAATGGTTAAGAAACACTGGTCTAGGTCACAGGAGGCACTTATTGGCATTTGGGATTTGCAGCTGTGAACCCACCCCTGGAGTGAGGCACCAAAAGAATGTCAGCCCTTACCAAGGAGAAGGCGATGCCCCCGTACCCTATAGCCCAATCATGAAAAGGAACACTCCATGTAAGAGAGACAGCTTCAAAATCTCTCCTCTGTCTGCAGAGCAGGCATCTGAACCCATGTCTCAAGTAACTCCAGAGAGTACCCTAACCATGGGGCTACTGGATATTCTGAGGTGGATCGCTCAGGATATGAGTACTATAGCACCAGCTATGTCAATATATCCTTGGCTCTTGCTACAATGACCAAAGGAGCTTTTTTTCAATTGCTGTAGTAAATTCACCCCGTTCGAGGAGTGGTAGCTTCGCTGGCTGAGGGACTATTCTGTCAACCTATCAGAGTTTACACTGGAACTTAGATCAGCTAAACTATGTCTCTCTCCAAGGTGTGAAAAATTAACTGGACATAACTAGGTTAATATAAGTTTTAGGTGTACACCAAGCCTCAATCTCTCTCACTGAAGCTCTTCCTCTTGTGAATGCTGGTGCCTCCAGAATATTGGACTTGATCCCTAAAGTGAGTGTTAGGTACCTATGCTCCCAGGGTGAATGTAGGCTATTATGTCCTTTGACACTGATACAGAAAGTAGGAAGGATCTCCTGTTATGTGACCATCTAAGGGTATGTCTAGACTGACACCGGCAAAATTGTTGCCATCAGCTCAATCTTCCAGAAATTGCTTCAGCAACTCCAGCCCCATAACTGGAGTTGCTGAAAGCCAACTTCCAGGCATTTCCAGTCAGCTTCCTCTAGTGTGTATCTGAAAGTTATTGGCAGATATGCAATACATTTTACATGCCTTGTGTATCTGTCATCAACTGCCACCAAAAAGCCCTCTAAGTATGGAATTATGGACTAGGACTAACACTATGTACAATAATGATGGAAAAATTTCTTGAGCTCTAACTAGAGGTTTGGTTCTTGAATTTACACGTTCTGATCTCTGATATTTTGGGCTATTGGTCAAAGGTTTTCAACATAACTGAACATTTCCAATCTACACAACTAGCTTGAGAAGTTGCACCATATGAGACTTCCTTGAATTTCTGAAGCTGCTGATTCCAGACTCTTAGGAACTATTGCTTTCTAGCAATATTTCAGTTCTTCTGTCTCTAGTGCCAGGAAAATCCCAGAAATGGTAAGTCACACAGTAGCTGAACGTGAGTGAGTCCACTCATCCACTGTATGAGTGGATACAGGCTCATTAAAACTTCCAATAAAAAGATTTCAGTAGAAATTTTGTTCTAAAATAAGTGTTGGGACTGAGGGACATTGATTTTTAATTCTTGCCCTCAGAATGATTCAATCATCTTTATAGGATATGATCAGTACCAAAATTATCTGGAGAAAAAAATGCAACTCAAAAGATGCAAAGTGTTGGCAAGGTTAGGTAATGAGAAGGTACTTACAGATAGCTACATAATTTAAGAGTAGAACCAGAATACTTATTTTTAATTAAATTTTCCCTAAGCAGATAAGAGGTGGGGGTGAATTTATTTTTGTTTTGCTTTATTTTCAAATCAACACTGAGAGCAGATTGATGTTATTTCTGAAATGCGGAGTCAACTATAATCTTAAAAGAGCGTGTTATGCCAGTGACCAATTTGAAAAAGAAAGGTTTTTTTATTGTCTTTCCCCATCCTCCCTACACCTTCCTTTATGCAGGTAATTAGCAAATGACTCCCCATATTAGGTACCTCATGTCAGCAGCAGAATACTGGTAGATGACTGCACAATGGCACACTGTGCAATTCTCAGAGATTCTTTGTTAGCATGTAATAATATACATCTGCAGATACAGGCTCATCAGATCATCTTAAATTGAGAATCTTCTGTATTACCTGCTTACAGTGTATTCAGAAGCTATAGAAACTTTTGAAAACAAGAAAGGCAGTAACAAGCTGCTACGTTTAGTGTCCTGAAAGTTAACATGAGCCACTTTTAGTGCTGCTGCAGGCAGACAGCTCTGCTGAACTCAATGGATTTATGCTTCTCTACACAAGCTCATAACTTGATTCGGGACCATGTGTTTGTAAGCTGCAATTTCACATTAGGCTCAACAGTTGCCTCCTGGTCATGCAAGAGAAAAATACTTACGATATTAGAATTTTTTTTAACAGAAGAAATTATTCATTAGAAAAAAATGTTCTCATCCTTATAAGGAGATAACAAATGTTCTTGTTAAAAATGAGGGAAAAAATCACAATTAATTGTGTCCACTGAGACTTATACAGAGTAAGAGGGGAAAAAGGCAAAAATCCAGGCATCAAAATTCTTGGTTCAAAACAATTTGGGTAATTATCAGAGTTGTTCTTCATATATTTTGGATTCATTTTTTTTAAAAATGGTTCCTTTGAAGAGATATAACCTTGTCATCATAAATTAATTTGGCAATTAACTGATCTTTGACTACTAGTGGTAAATATGGTAGTGGCTTGTGATTGGATGTTACATAGGGTGGGTTCTATGCTGGTGGAGGCAGGGCCATAACTATGGCGGGGCAAACGGGGCTTTGCCCTGGGCATGAATTTAAAAGGGTGCCACAGGGAAGTGATTGCCACTGCTGTCTCTGGCTGTGGCAAGGAAGAAATCCCCCCTGCCAGCTCCGACTGTGGGGGATCGCTTCCCTGCCATGGCCAGAGGCAGTATGGGTGATCGCTTCCCTGCCACGGCCAGAGGCAGCAGGGGGTCCCTTCTCCTTGTAATGGGGGTGGGGGGGTGGGGACCCCCATTTCCAGCTCTTGCTGTGGCAGGGAAGGGTCCCCCCCACTGCCTCAGTGAGGCTTGGGCACCAACAATGGAGGAAGGATGTCCTTCCCCAGAAGCTCCAGTCCAACTGAGCTAGAGGACTCACCTTTTAAACTTCCCATTCTGCACCTCTGCATCTGGTAGGATGTGCATGGCTGTCCTGAATCCATTCACCACAAGATGAGTAGCAGTTCCATCTCTGAAGGAGGCCACACCCCTTTGCTACAGTGCTTCAAGTTGGAGACACAAAATTTGAGGCCCCCAGTCTATAAGCCTACTAAAAACATTTATTCCTCACCTCCATGTGACAGCTTTTGAAGACTCAGAATGAAGGAATCTCTGCTAAATATGATTCTCGTCTTTTTTCCTTCTTTCCACTCTTTAAAGGAAAAAAAATCTTTAGCTGAAAATGTTAGTTTCAGTCTACTACTCAAGTCTCTGCCTGCGTTCCTTTGCAAACCATAAACTTCCATTGACAGCAAAACTGGACTCTTTGTAGACTGTGTGTAAGCTATGCATTTCCAAGCCACTGACCAAATGATTGTTTACTTCAAGGATTTCTTTTCTATCTTTCACTTCCCTCTTGCTGCTTTATAATAAATAATTAATTTCAGTTAAAATAAAAGCAGAATGAGCTGACAAGGGAGTTGGTTCAAAGAGCAAAAGGTACAGCATACAGAAGGGCATAGGACAGGCAGTGAAATATTTAAGGGAAGGAAAACCATCAGGCACAGGTAGAAATGCTCAATGAGACTGCAGACCTTTGATGACCTCCTGTGTATCATCATCCAAACTGTGTGAAAAAAATACCTGAGAAGCAGAAAGAGGCAAAACTGTCATGCTGCAGCTTTCTGTATTTTCTTTTCATTGCATTAAAAAAGGCATGAGTCACAGTTTAGATTCTTCCTAATCTCATATATATTTGATGAATTCTCTGTCTTATTCAGGCCTCAATGCAACAATCAGTTAAGGATTGCAAGGACTAGAGATGCATAGATGTAGGATCAATGTATGTCAGCTGCACATAGTGGCTTGCTGTGACAATTTTAATAAGGCATGAAACAGCTCCCTTGCATGGCTTAGGAGTTCTAAACTGGTGTCCTCCATGGAGTGCAACTTATGTCCTCTGTAGAGTGCCCACACTGTACACCATTTTGCTCTATGAACAATAACCTTTAAGAGGGACAAATGGAATCATCCCATAAGTCACTGAATGGACAAAAGACATCTGGCTGGTCATGTAATGCATGCATAGATGGCACACCACTGGCTGCATATTAAGTCCTTGTGCAATAAACTAGTCAAGCAGCTTTGTCATCCCTCTGTTTAATCCATAGAAAATAACTGGTTGCTACTGTTTTCATCTGATGGGCTTTTTTCTTTCTTTTAGTTCAAGTAGTATAGGTGCCAAATACTTCCCAACTTTCCTAACAGCCAACACAGGTCTGTCATCACCCATGTTGGCATCAAAATTCCCATGATTCTGTCTAAATCAGTTCCATGGTGGAAGCTGTTAAGTCTACTTGGACTGTTACAGGGAAGCTGTTAAAGCAGTTGTGATTCAAATCCCCCCGACGCCAAAATGTCATTACCGGTTTATTGGCCACCTTACTGCTATTGCCAAGAAGAGTATCTTCTGGGCTTCCAGGAAGTATAGATTCCCTATTGGACTAAAGAGACCTCGGACCTGCACTGGTAGTACAATCAGCCAGGCCTTACTACATTCCAGTTGCCATGCTTAGGCCTTACTACAATGTCCTGCTGATGTTAATCAGACAGAATACCAGACCTCAAAAGTCTGGCCTACCTCCATAGCCCCTAAATTGGTGGAGAACTTAAAAGGACTGTTCAACAAAAACACTAAGCAAGTGATCCATCAACAATTATACTGGACAATGACTTCAATCCCTCCACAAGACCCAGTCGCCATCAGTACAAATTAATTGAAAAAAAGCTTAGCTGCAATGAAGAGATGTAAGGCAGCTGGCAGAGATGGTATCACCCCAAATACCCGCATCAACTAGGTTCCAAGGGACTTCAATAACCGGTGAACCCGTACACCAAAACCATTGAACCTGTATGCATCCTAAAGGCCTGGTGGGAGGTAGTCGTCATTGCCATACTCAAACTGAGCAAACAAGTTAACAAGCCCAGAAGTTATAGGGAAATATTATTCCTGTGCACTACTTACAAACTCCTAGAATGTATCATCCTCTGGAGAATGAGCCCTCTCACTGTCTGTGTCTACTGCCAAAGATACTTCAGAATAGTTATTTTGAAATAACAAATAACTATAACTATTTTGAAATAGCTTTATTTTGAATCTATTATTTCAAAATAGGAGTCTAGTGAAGACTCTCTCTTTTCAAAATAAGAATGTAGGAATTATTACCTAGACTCCTATTTCGAAATAGGGGACAAGGGGACGGCAGGGAGAAGTATAGGGCCATTACTAACAATAAATAAATAAATAAATAAATAAATTCCATGGCTTGGAATGCCTTTTTTCGAAATAACTATTTCTAAAGAATTGCTCTTTCAAATTAAAAGCAGGTTTAGTTATTTCAAAATAGTGCTTCTTTTCTTCAAAAAAACAAAGCACTTACTTTGAAAAAAATAAGATGCCTGCATAGGCAGGTTTTTTGTTTTGTTTTTTACAAATAAGCCTCCTTATTTCGGAAAAAAAAGCTTTCCAGTGTAGACATACCCATTGAGTTATACTGCTTGTCCTTCAGGGATCAATTCCAGCCTAAACACAGTTGTTGCAACCAAGTTTTGGCCCATGTAAATGCACACTAAGGCCATATTCCAGAGAAAATCTAACTCCAGTGTGGTCTCTGTAGAGATGTCATGAACCAATGACACAGTCTGAATTAAAGGCTTGATGTGGAAGCTTACAAGAATCATCCCATGCTGCAAAACAGTATATCTGCTATGAATAAAACTGAGCAATATGCAGATATGTATCCACTTAGGTAACAAAGTTCACCCAAAGTTTGCAACAATGGACTGCTACAAGGCTGAGTGTTCAAGCTAATGCTTTTCAATATCTACCTGTGTAAATACCATCAACAAAGTTTTGCAAATTGGCATATGTGAATGATCTTTCCCTGGCAATGCAAGCAACCATCTTCAGTGACATCAAGTCTACTTTGAACAGGGATCTAAACACCATAAGGAATATATGTGGAAGTGGAGATTCAAGCCAAATCCTTAAAAACGCATATATATTCAATTTATTCCATCTTAACAACAGGAACACTGCACGCGTCCTCAAAGTGACCATCTGCAATAACATGGTGCAACATGGCCCCAGTCTGACCTGTCTTGGAGTGAAACTGGATTGCAGGCTAACATTCCACAACCACCTGAAGAAGGTAACTGCTTAGATGAAGACCAGAATTGGTCCAGAAACTGGCAAGCAAAACCTCAGAAATCAGCTTCAGCATTACGGATATCAATTATGGCCCTTTTGTACTCTGTAGTTGAGTAATGGGCACTGGTATGGAGCAGAAGTAGTCATACTTGACTAGCTGATCTCCAACTAACAGCATCACCGGAACCCACAAGTCAAATCAAACACCTTGACTGCCAGTACTCTTGCACTTTGTTCGCCATCAATTTGTTATGCTGTCACAGTGCTTCAAGAGTTCCAGAGGATCATGGAAAATGAATGTCTTCCTACCCACCATGACGGTAACAACTTCCATCACCACTGCATGAAGTTGCATAAGCCCCTTTGAACCCAAGTTTAACCTTCAACAATGCAACTGCAACCCTGATGAAACTTGGAAAGCTGAATGATTTCACAGAAAGTAACAAACACCTTGTGAAAGACACAATGAAGAAGGTCTAGGGATTCAGTTTCCCATGAAAATCATGGGCAACCTTAAACCACACCCATACATATCATAGCAGATGCAAATACTAGTTACAGAAATTTTCCAGTGTGTGACTGTGGTCACCCAGAACAGACCATGGAACATAGCAGCCCAATGCCCCATTCTCAAATGCAAAGGAGGCATCACAGCAAAACACTCTGCAACCCCAAACTCAGTTGTATGGCTTAAATATCTGAATGTAAAATTATAGTGGTTGATCTACATGTATGTCAGCTATATGAAGAACTCCTCTAGTAGTAAAGGTCTGACATTTGCACCTAAAGATATCAGGTTCAATTTATCAAATTATACTATGATTCAGTCCTTCCAACTACATGCATAACCACTGTTTAAAGAAGGAAATATATTCAAAACAATGCCACACAATGCCTTATGATACCAAAAAAAAAAAAGGTTATGACAAAAGTGAAAGATGCACATGAATAATATAATGAAAGTCAAAACCATTTGCAAATGTACTTGTTTGTACTGTAATTTTGGGAGGCTACAGTTGTTTGGTACCGACCTGTGGTAAACCACCACCCCATTCCACCCTATGAAGCATGTCTAATACACAATATAGTAGTTCACTATTCCTGCAAAAGAATAGTTTCTCTCTCTTCAGATATTAATAATCATTTCTGAAACACAAAGTACAATCTAAGAGCAACTTCTTGCAGACATTAATTTAAATAATAGTGTACTATTAAATTTGCAATTCTCCTACAAGTCTTCAAGTGCTCTGTGCCCACAGAACACATCTGGAGAACTACATGGTAAATTAAAAAGCTGATACATCAGTATGCTCCTGGGTAATGCTCAGTTTTTGTTAGCAAAAAGCCAAATTGGCATGGTATCAGTTGGGCAAGATACCTCAGTATCATCATTATACTTCATGTGCTATAGGAGCTTTTTCCCCTTTCATGGTCATCCATGGTTTCTCATTGCTTTGCTTATCATATGATAAAAAAACTAAGGGTATTCAGACACCCTTTACTTAAAGCAGACTCTTCAACAGTTGCTATACACAATGTATCAAAGAAAATATTGCAGGAGATTCTCTGCATATGTTGGATATTTCAGTGACTTAGTTTTGGTTAATTTTAAAAGGGATAGCCATGTTAGTCTAGTCCAGTGAAAAAACAACAAGGAGTTGTGTGGCACTTTAAGACTAACAGATTTATTTTTTGCATGAGCTTTCGTGGGAGAAGATCCCACTTCCTCAGATGCTTCGAAGCATCTGAGGAAGTGGGATC
>ML682028.1:10956065-11012024 GCA_007922195.1 Podocnemis expansa
GATCCCACTTCCTCAGATGCTTCGAAGCATCTGAGGAAGTGGGATCTTCTCCCACGAAAGCTCATGCAAAAAATAAATCTGTTAGTCTTAAAGTGCCACACAACTCCTTAGTTTTGGTTGCCTTTGCAACTCTTCTGTTCTTCCTTTCCACAAACATTTATACAATCAAGTTTTACTGGTTTTAAGTTTCACAAGAAGATGATTTCAGAGATGCATGAATGACAGTCTTCATGGAAATTAAATTTTAAGTTAATGAGGATTCACAGAAAAAGGTCATTCATCAAATCAGGAAGCAGAAACAATACCATGAGACTTATCTAACCATTCACAACTAAGCAACTACTGTATAGTATAAATAAAATACTCAGAATTGTTGGCACTCAATCTTAGAGCTAAAACTATTCACAAAATAAAATAATAATTAAATTAAAAGGAACTCATGTTTGGAGAGATTCCTTAAACAGAAAAAGAGACTAATTTCATTGAGTAAAATTTTCAGTTTTAAATAATTTCAGCAGCTATATTCATCAACAAATAACCACTAGACTAGGAATTTGAGAAAAATAGATTAGCCTGCTTCTATTTTTGTAATGATGTTATCCATAACATTTTTATATTTATTGACAACTCCATTGTTTAATATGCTTATGTTTTTGGGCTCTTCTCTTATACTACGTGTATTTGCTGCTCTTCTTTGGGTCACTGCACTTTCAAGTCTCCTCTTTTTCTACTTTTCCTAGTCAGGGATACATTTGATGTCACCACTTAAAGATGCTATCTTGGAACAACACAATCATGAGCATTTTGAAAGTCATTGGGGGTGGTAGGGAAACATAAACCAGCAAAGTCACCTGAAATTAGCTCTTAATCCATTTAGTACCTATTTTAGGGTTTGGGCCTGCAGGATGAAGGTTGGCACAGAGTAGCAGTGACCACCACAATTACACAAGCAAGTACTTATGGACAGCTTGGAGAATTATGACATCAAAAGCACGCTCCATATCCGAATCTGTCCATCTTTTTCCTGCTCCATGCCCCAGTCTAATTGGTGCTAACTCTATAAACACCTCATTAACAAGTGAAGAATTAATGATCTCTCTATTAAAAGAGGACTGTTGATGAAGAGGACAGGAGGTGATGCACACAAGGTTTTTTTATGCATGTGCATTAAAAAAAATCTTAATTAGTTTTGTCTTTCTAAATAATGTAAATAAGTGTACACAGTAGATAGCATCATCTTCCATAAAAATTCAGTATGAATGACAAACTAAAGCAGCACAATCCCATAGATCTGGCACTGGTCTGCAAATTTCTTTTGCTTTTATTAAAACAAATAAAGACACCAAAAATCAACCCACTACATTCCATTTCAAGTCAACCTAAATGTTGTATTTTACCCTGAATAATTTCTCCTCAACTTCTCAATATATCGAAAAAATGGTTCTAGGTAGAGTTCAAATGAAATTTCTTTCAACTGTTTTGAAACTTCCAGACAACAAAAATGTCAATTATTGTTGCAGCTCTAGTTTAACTTTAAAGTCTGTTGCAAAACCTATGTACATTCTGTCCCATGCTAACATCTTATGCAAGGCACCTAATTAAATTATAATAAGGCCTATGTAGTACACTGGACTGGCATCAATACATTTGTTTCTCTTCAGCCTTATAGAAGACTGGACTCTCTTCTTGATGTCATTGTTTCATTTAAAACTCAGTGTAAGTGTTCTATTTCAGAGCCTTTCTGTCTTCATAATAAGGTTTCCTATTTTCCTCTCTCATTTATGAGAAAGCGAAGCCATGTAGCAGTTCACATTATCACTCAAGGTGTCTATAATTATCTAAAGAGAAAATTAGAGAGAAGAAAATTCATACTTTTTTCCCCCTAATGTGCAAGTGACTGGTTTATTCATGGAAGTTATTCAGGATCCCCCTAAGCAAACCAACCGTGCATGTTTTGGTACAGTACAATGGCAGGTGCAGGTTTCAAACCCCATCTGATGGAAAAAATGCCTTTCTGAAGCAATGGGAGGTGGAAGGGAGCAGCTGAGTAATGACAAGTACTATGCATCAAGCCAGGGTGTTAGTTGTAAAACAGCATAAACAGTTCAGCTCAGTAAAAAAAAAAAAAATCAGTATAGGGGTATGAAAGAAGTCAAGGCTCAGGAAAGGAGTTGTTAAAGCATGGGGCTTTGTATGTGCTTTAAAGACAATAAAATAAGATTTTATTTTTCATTGAAGTCATAACTAGAAAAAAAAGCTACTGAATGGATAAATTGAAGACAACAGGAGTTAGTCTGATGCAGAAGAAGCAAAGTGAAGCAAGTCAACTAACAGACTATAACAATTGAATAGGGCTGTCTGTTGACAAATAAGCTCAGTTGACCAGATTGTTCAGAACAGCAAGACCCAAAAAGATGTTGCTTGGGCTTCTTGTCTAAAAAGCTACTATACAGAATTCAGTAGCAGAGCTGAAGTTTTTCCTATTTAGCCCAATCATACATTGCTACATAGTCTATACATCAGTTTAATGTGCCTACACTGTAGAGTTTTAAGATGTTGCCAAAAATATAAATGTGGTTTATTCTGGATTTCACTTGGGAAAATCTGAGTCACTCCATATGCTGATTTCACAGCAGAAATGCAAAGCAATGTGACAGTCTGGTAAAAGTGGATGATTTTCAATAGATTTTATTTATGCTGGTTGCAAACACACCTCTTCTAGATTTGCCACATTTTTAAGTAGAGCCAGAAAGGCTTGTAGCAAAAACAAACAAAAATCAAAAACTCCATTTAATAGTCAGATCAAAAGCTATGTTCTGGCAGCAAAAAGGAAGTTTATAAATAATAACACAGCCAGTTGAAACATACAGAGCACTCCCTACAAAATTAATGACCTGCAACAGGCATAAAACTCATTTGACTCTTGCTCCACAAAAAAAAAATGTAATCCAAGTACTACAGCCAGATGGAATTGGCCACTGTCTTGACACTAATGCATTACCTTTGAACTCTTAGGTTCAATTTTCACAGTGAAGATACACACTTCTGGTACAAAATTCAGCATGCCTCTGATCTGAGGTCTGAAAAAATTTTCATCTCAACTGAAATTGAAAGGCTAGCTTTAAAAATGTACCTCCATGTTGCAACAGGGTGGACTAGCCATCTAGCATTTCTTTGGTGTAAACTAATTGAAGCATTCATCTAGCAGTAATCTCTGATTCGCCACAGTCTGAAGGTTGTGCAATCATTCATAAGTGTGCAAAATAATCACCCTATGGATGAAAGTGATACCATTTAGCATCAGTACATTTTAAGTGATGATGTAGGATGAAAGACATTGAGAATCCCTCATGCAGACAAGTAGGCGAGATCCTTGGATACATCTGAGCTATGCTTTCCACTTGAACACAGAAAGGGAAAGGGTGACAACAGGACCTAGCACTCTGGCCATGGGTGGGAGGTAAGCTACAAGCCATTCTCCTAGTCACCATTCACCATAACCTGAGCCAGCTTTGGTTCTGTCCTGAGATGATCCCATGCGTGCTTTAGGATGACCAACTATTGTTTTTCCTCCTTAAACACTTGTGTCAGAGGAGGAAAGGTCTCAGTGATTAATGCAATGGAATGAGGTCCAAAAGATTCTACTAATCTTGAAACCAGCTCTGTGCCTTTGACACCTCCCTACAACACCTAGAGAACAGTTTGATTTGCCATGTAAAAGTCAAAGGGCCTGCCCTACCCAAAGCAAGGAGGCACTCCTAAGAAAGATCCACTCCCTCTAAAGAGCAGCTGGAGGCAACAGCAAGGGAAAATATTCAGGGAGAATAGAGATGGTTGGGAGTGAGCATGTCTTGGAATTTAGAACTATTAATCCAGCTACAAAGGGGTACCTGCTAAGGGAAAGGAAGCAGGGGAAAGAGTCCAAAAGCTTTTCATGCACAAAGACCTGAAACAGGAAGAGAAATATTGTCTGGGGGCATTAATTTGGTATTTTAAACCTATTCTGAGTTTATTTTCTGTGAACAAACAGAACCCAAAGAAGGACAATTTGAACGTGGAAAGAGAAAGTGGAGTCTATGTAAGGAGCCTTGAAGAGATGAGAAATTGAGGCAGAATGCCAAATGGGTACTGAGCAGGTGCCAACCCTGTTACAACCTGAAAGGGGAAAAAAGCTACTGCAGGAATACTAATGATCCATCAACCCTTGGCCCCATCCCTCCATCGCTTTATTGATGCAGTTTTGAAAAGGAATGGCTTTATTTTCTAACATTAACAAGAGGACAAAGCCCATTATTTCTGTCATTTAAAGCATATCCAGTTCTAATCACATCTTATAGACTCTAAGGTCAGAAGGGACCAATGTGATCATCTAGTCTGACCTCCTGCACACTGCAGGCCATAAAACCTCACCGACCCACTCCTACAATGAACCTCAAACCCATAACTGAACTATTAAAGTCCTCAAATCATGATTTAAAGACTTTAATACAGAGAATCAACCAGCAAATGAGCCATTCCCAATACTACAGAGGAAGGCAAAAAAAAAACCAAAAAAAAAAAAACACCACTCAAGCCAATCTGCCCTGGGTGAAAATTCCTTCCTGACCCCAAATATGGTGATCAGTTAAACCCTGAGCATGAGGGCAAGTCCACAACAGCCAGCCAAGAAGAACTTCTCTGTAATAACTCAGAACCCACTCGATCCAATGCCCCTTCCCAGGTCACTATCATACCCATCACCAGTAGTAAAAGACAGACAATGGCCAAGCTACACTGTCCATCATATCATTCCCTCCATAAACTTTTCAAGTTCAGTTTTCAAGGCACCTAAGTTTTTTGCCCCCACCACTTCCCTTGGTAGTCTATTCCAGAACTTTACTCCTCTGATGGTTAGGAACCTGCATCTAATTTCAAGCCTAAATTTTCTGAAGAACAGTTTGTATCCATTTGTTTGTGTGTCCACATTGGCGCTGTATTCAAATAATTCCTCTCCCTCCCTTGTATTGATCCCTCTAATGTATTTATAAAGAACAATCATATCTCCTCTCAGCCTTCTTTTGGTCAGACTAAACAAACGAAGCTCTTTAAGTTGTCTCTCATAGGGAAGATTTTCCATTCTGCGAATCATCTATGTAGCCCTTCCTTGCACCTGTTCCAGTTTGCTTTAACCTTCTTAAACCAGAACTGTACACAATACTCCAAGTGTGGTCACATGAGCACCTTGTATAACAGTACTAACACCTCCTGTCTTTACTAGAAACACACCGCATTAGCTTTTTTCACTGCCACATCGCATTGGCTACTCATTGTCATTCTGTGATCAGCTTAGCTGAAGTTAGGTGTGTAGACACAAATTAGGAACACTGAAACTGTGTTTTTAGTAGTAAAACAATTAAGCTTGGAAAGACAGTCCTTGGAGCAGCTTTGTTCACACAGGTTGAAACTTCTTTTCATGCAAGCTTGGTGGTCGCCATCCTGCAGCAGGGAAGCCTGTGATCATCATTTCATCAGTCTCCATCTGAGCACTTGAGGTAAGCAGGCACTCATCATAATCCTCATTTTCATGAGGGGGAATGTGTACAGAAGGCACAAGCAATGTGCCCAAGGCTACACACTGAATTAATGGTGGAGATAGCAGTAGGAATTTGATGGTTTGCTTTGCCATCCAGTACCCTACATGCTTGCTCATGTGTAAATCTTAGAGAGTAGCCCAGTGTAACAAGGGGGGAAAACTGCAAGACCATGGTAGGTAATTACAGTGTCCTGCTTCCTAAATTCCATCTAGGCTGAAGCTGTCACACAGATCCAATGCGCACAGTAAGTGCCATGGGGGATTTCCTTGAAGGAGATAGTCACATGGAGGGCAGACACACACCTTCTACTCTACACATACACAAAATGAAAAATAGGCCAGTCTTCACCTGTACTCAAGTGTAAGGAATCCATCCATAATAAAGGAGCCAAGACTCAAAACAAATTTCTTCACAAAACAAACAAACAAAACAAAAAAAACCTTTCAGTTGCAGATTCCAGGTGTCCTCTGTTTGGCCATAACCTTGTTCAGTCTTTGACAGGGTTGTGCTAGCCTAAGTCATAAGCTAATCCTGCAAAGAGCTACAGTCTTTTTTTTTAGTGCATCACACTGAATTTCAGTCACTGTCCAGGCTCATTGTACTTCAGGCTTATTTTATTTGTTTCAGTAGGTGAAAATTGCTTGCTGTCGGGATCTGCCTAGTCCTCCTCAACATCCCATCTTGGGAACTGATGTAGGGGTTCTGCTACTGCAGGCACGTGTGGACAGAAAATGTATTATTAAGATGAGCTGCTGCATTCCCTTTCACATCTATTGCAGCTGACATATTTCTGCCTACCTTGGTCTTGTTCAGATCTGCTCTCAGGCCCTTTGCTGTGAGCAGATGTGCATGGTGTGTCCCCTCGTGCTGTTAGGTTGTTTCATTCTGGGTTGAAGTTTACGTCCTTGTCCCTGCCTTTGGAAGAGCTTGCAGTTTTCAGTTATAGCCTCATTCAGTTTGGGTATCAATGCTCACTTCATCTGCAACAGGAGATGCTATTGGCAGCTCTTTTCATTCAGCAGATGACTACATGTGTAACCTTGGAAGGGGTGTTAAAATTAATTTAATAGTCCTTCTCCAGGGCCTTAACAGAAAGCCACCGCAAACTGCTATGAAGAAGCAGCAGGAGCTCCAAGACAGGGCCGTAACTATGACGGGACAAAAGGGGCAAGACCCTGGGTGAAAAATTTCACAGGGCAACAGACAACCCTGCCCAGCCCCAAAGAGAAACATGCCTTGGGGAGGCACCTTCCTCTGGGAGCTAGACTGTGGCTGGAAGTGGTCATCTCCCTCCCTGCCTCCAGCATGCAAGGTCTGGTCAGGTGCATGCTGGGGGGTGGGAAGGGGAGAGAAGAAGTCTGGCCACCAGCCACATGGCCAGCATCACAGCTGCTTTGGCCTCTGCCAGACCCACAGCCTGGCAGGAGAAGGTGGTGGTGCACTGGGGGCTGGGCACCAGCAGTACCTGGCTGATTGTGGGGGGAGGCACCTTCCTGGCCCTGGGTGACTGGCTGGTTGGTGGAGGAGAGAGCCAGGGATGCAGCCCCTGAGCCTATGTTGCTGAAGTGGCCAGGCATTGCTGGCTGTGGGGGCAAGGGAGGCACCTGCCCAGCTGGGCTGGTTGGTTGGTGGTCAAGGGAAGCATTTCCCCACCCCAGCCCAACCCTGTATTGCTGGCCAGCTAGGTTTGCTGACCAGTGAGAGGTTCCCCACCAATCCTAGCTGGATGGCCAGCCAGGCTTGGGAGCCAGGGAGGCACCCCACCCCAACCCTGTATTGTTGACTGGCACCCAGCTCATGGGCTTGGTGCTGCCTCAGACTTGGGTGAAGCAAACTGGGGAAACAGAGTCCTGTGGCAGTTTACTAATACATTATGCATTGTACGAGTTTAAGGGACAAAATCCTACTTAGACTCCTTAATTTTCTTTTACAGTCTGACCTGATTCAATGACATACCCTTCCATGCATTTATTTTCCTCCTGTTCTGTGAGTTCCCCATCTTCAAAGCATCTGAGGAAGTGGGATTTTTCCCACAAAAACTCATGTGATAAATAAATGTATTAGTCTTTAAGTGCCACAAGATTCCTTGGTTGTTGTACTGAAATAGACTGAAATGAGTTCCCCTTTGGAACTACACAATATTCCATGTATGTACTTGTGTTCTGTTTGCTTGAAAAGGTATGAGTCATTGCTTTGGCTTATGCGAAATGCATTTTTTTTTATACAAGTTCTACTCGTATGATTTCCCCTAGCATGTGGGCTATTGTGAACAATTAGTTCGGCGGCACTTAAAGACTAACATTTCTTGCACAAGCTTTTGTGGGAGAAAATCCCACTTTGTTGGATGCTCCCAAGAAAGCTCATACAATAAATAAGTTTGTTAGTCTTTAACTGCCACAAGACTCCTTGTTTGTTTTTGCTGAACTAGACTAACACAGCTACCCCTTTGGATCTTGGAATATTGTGAAGTTTCAAAGGGGCAGCCGTTAGTGTGCTGCCGCAAAACAACCAAGGAGTCTTGTGGCACTTTTAAAGAGTGAAAGGAATGATTCTTAAAAGAATAAATGGATATGAATGCATTTAAACTGATAGAGTGCTCTTCTTAATTCAGCACACAGGACTTTCTCTGCAAGGTGGGCCCCAGGCCTTGCACAAGGTTTGCAAAAAAATTATGCTCACAGGAGCCCCATCAAACTTATAGGTAACCAGAGGCACTTTTAGCATGCTTCTGGGAATGTTTGTAATGTTTATGGTTTCTCTTTAATGCTGTGCTGTGTTAAAACTCTTAGTTAAGAGGAATGGAGATGCTAATCTCTGCTCAGGGGAGAGAATGGGTGGGAGGTGGACCCCTTTTAGTGGATGCTCTTGAGGGATTGGGGGGGGCAAGGTGGAAGAGAGGTCCGGTAAGGCTTCAAGGGTGATACCTGTATCAATGTTTTTAGCACTACCTCACTGTTACAATCTGAATTTGTGGAAGCTGTATACAGTTAGAATAGCGATTACATTTGTTTAACAAATCTGCAAGGAAAGGAAATAGGTTTGTCTCTAACTTTCCCTGAAGTCTACAGTACTTGCTTTCAGGTGAGATCAGTCTGTGATGAAAAACCACTCTAAACTTAGCAGAGGCAGGTTTTGGAAGCAGATGAAAAATGCTAACAGAAATGCTTCAAATTTCAAAGGAGGGGTGAGGGGGAAAAAAGGTCCATGAATTGCAATAGTAAACAATGACTTTAAACAAGGTAATTGACATGAACATTTTAACAAAGTAACATTTCACTCTGAGTTACTGCTTCTCTAAAAGTTAAAATTTGCACTCCTTTCCCAGGTTGTGCTTCTTTGCTCTGGGGGATGGGGGCGCTAGGTCATTTTGGTTGTTTTTAAGATTGCCTTGTGGGTGAAAAAAAAGTGCACAGAAAAAATAATCTAGTTTTACAGTTCAAATTACCAATATCTCCAGATTTAAATCCCAGCAACAGTGGTAGATGAATTAAATACATGCATAGAAGTTCTGGTGAAGTGACCTGATGCATTTTGCAATGGGTCTGATTTGCCTGATAGATCATGTAATTCTACTGATTGATTTGAGGGGGTCATTTCATGTAACTTTAGTTGATTTGAGGTGGCACATTTCAGGCTCCTCACCCCAGGCACCAAAATTCTTAGTTATGTCCTTACTGCAAGATTCAGTCTTTAAGGGACTCACAGCAAAGACTACAGTTACCCTCCCAATATTCAAATGCTATTGAAAACAAAAATAATGAACTGTATTAACTCTGAAACATACAGCTCTCAACAAATTCCAAAGGGGTAGCTGTATTAGTCTCTTTCAGTAAAACAAGCAGGGGGTCAAGTGCCACAGGACTCCTTGATTTCTTTATATCTATCTCATGATGAAAGAAAAAAAAAAAAGCAACATGATGTGGCTATGCTGTAAACCCACACACCATTTCCACAACACCTATAAACAAGAAAACAAAATGAAGTTAAACAGAACAGTCCCCACAGAAACATTGCGAGAAAGAACTCCCAAAATTTAGGTTTCACCCAAACCTCAGCTATGGTCCCTGTTGACCAAGTACAGAGGCTTGAGGTGAAAAAAACTCTTCTCCTCTTTAGTTGAAAGAATCCTCAGTATAAATCCCTATAAATACCTTTCCCCCCCCTTCCGCTGGAACCAGTACCATCCAGTCAGTTTACTGATGAACCAACACTCAATCACATACACAGGTGAAGAAAATCTGCTGCAAAAGGCTCCAAGTCAAGGAGAAACCATCTTGCAGTCTACTCACACACTGAGCACATGGGCTCTTCTCAAAGTAATGACCTTTGCTGTTGTTCCCATGGCATCTGATCACCACAACAGCAGGAAACCTCATGGGGCATGATCAGTGCAACCACACACAATTTCCAGAAGCTTCTGGATCTGGGAAACTAAAGCTGTCCAGTAACAGCAACCCAGCCTAAGAGATCCCTTAAAGAGACACTCTCAACAAGGCATATGGGTACCCCTGTTCTCTGAAAGAACTCTGTGCTAGGCTTTTGCGTATCCACATGCATCACCACCTGTAGTAAATAAATGGTGGTCAGCACACTGGATTCTTTTTTCAGGCTTGTGGGTCAAACCCATTTCTCACAGACTGCACATAGAGGATTCTTGTTTTGGAAAGTTCTGGCAAGCTACCATGAATTGTGGCAGTCAGTAGTGGCCTCTTTGCCTAATCTAGTGACTTTGAGACTATACAGATATATTATTCACCTGATGGCTTATTTACCTCACCTGCTTACTCAGGCTCTTCTGGCCTCTGCAGCACTCAAATACCTACTTCTCAGGCTCCCAAGTAGCTCACATACTGCATCATTTAGTGCCACTGAAATTTTCCTATCTGACTTGCATGCTGGTTACAACGTAGGATCTATGTCCAGTCACAGCTGTTCTTCGAGGCTCATCATCTCTGAGAACATCCTCACAAGCTTTAACATTGCCTCCACTGTCCATGGAACTCCCCATTTTGCCTCTTGTATTACACCTGTTCAATGCTGATGTTGTATGTTAATCAGGTTGCATAGATAGCATGACTGTATTCACCCAGAAAGGACAATGTGCTTATCAAGCACCATCAATACTAAACTTCATTTTGTACCCTATGGGGGTTTTTGTGCTAGTTACTAGAATGTCAGGTTTTCCCCCAGCATGAATATATGCTCTCACTGTATGTTACTTGATTGCATATGCTCTTCGTAAAGGGTAAGAGTCCAATTTGCTCCAAGAAATCACACTGCAGAAGCCACCACTACCCAGCTAAAATTGTTTTGCTATTAATATTATTGCACACATGAAGGTTGATATTATCTCTTTTTGCTTTCCTGTCCTGGCAGCCTAAACCCAATAGGCTCTTAGCCTCAAGGAGGGTTATGATGTTTCCAGCATAGGCTGAGGTGCCATACTCATTTTGTAGAAATCTGACTGGATCTTTCTGGGATCCATCCCGTTCTTATACGCACTGCAGAAATTAGTTAGTTTGCCAAATTCGTGGAAGTTATGGAGAGCACTTATTTACCCTCTCATGCCATTTCCCACCTGATGGCTTTTCACTGTTCTCATCTCACTATGGATATGATAGCAACCTATTCTCCTTTGTTACTGTCTCCACACGTTCTTTTGGGGTGCTGTGTCTTCCAGGGTCTTCATCCTCTCTCATGGTTTCTGCTGCACACCTCATATTTTTGCATCTGTTATACAAGATCACCTTCCTGGAGCAGTTGCTCCTACATGCCGCAGACCACCCTGTCCCAGATTAGGGAGATTGCCAAATCCTCAAAATTACATATAACAGGCTTTGTGTATATGACAGTAACATAAGGATCTACCCCTCTCTTCCTCTTTGGACTGATCCCTATTGACGAAAACCCTGTCGCTCTAATCCCATCCTGTTATGGGGAGTAATGGGCCCCCAGAACACCTAGGATGGATATGAGGCTGCAGAAAGGATGCACAGAGTGGTTCAGAGATCTCTGCTTTCTTCCCCAATGAACTAAAATATTGTACTGCACATCCTGCATGGACAGCTCTTTCTATAACTTTAACACCTCATTCCATTGAGTACATCCCTGGGCTAGATTCGTGTCTGAAAAATCCAGGTTTCCATGGGGCATCAAACAGAGTATGATGACACATCCTGCCAGCTGCTGTATTTCAGAGAACTCACAGATCAAACACTGCCCCCACGTTTCATTACCAATGTGTGACAACCTCACCCTTCACCTTCGCTACTTTCCCTGGAGTCTTGTTCCTAATAGTTGCTCCAGGGAACCAGGGCCTTCTGACTCCAGTTCCATTGAGCAGAACATATGGGGGGAGGGTAATCATTAAGCAACGTCTTAAAGGAAAGGAAAACTAAGGGAAAACGAGCTCACTATGAACATTCCATTTATGGTGGGCTCTTGTTCTCCCCAGACAATCCCATTATCTTGTCTTAATGGAAATAGTACGGATAGAACCTTCTGGGAAGGTCAGCATAGCTGACTTTGTAGCTTTCAAAATTGGATTCCAGTTCCACTAAAAAGATACGATGTTGAACACAAATAGAATTTATATTTCTATTACAGTATGGAACAAAACATTTGACTAGTACATAGTTACCAATCCTGATGAATCATGGCAAAAGATAAATAAAATAAGAGTTCTAAGGCTAAGCTCTCACGCCATGCAACTTCCAGTAATTTGCTCCCTCCACTACTTGGATCCTGTGCCAAGCACAGTTAGACCTGAAGACTGGATACTGAAAAGGTCAAGGTTTAATTTACCTTCAGTTCTATGTTTTGTATTTGATCAGGAGAGGTTTTAAGCACCCTCCACTGCTGCTAATTTCAATGGGGGTGTAGGGCATTCTGCTAAAGAGCATTATTTCTGTTATGAAAGCCTTCAACAGAATAGATTTGCAATGATTGTGATTGTTTGGAATGAGCGGAAATGTTGCCACATACTGAGGAAGCTGTAGTTGTGATAACCTTGGCTAGCACATAAGTCTTTCTCCAATTGAACTGCTATGTCCTACAATCCTTTGTCTACACTTCAACCTCTGTAATAACATTTTTTAAAACAAACACTCAGAAGTGATGTTCTGTGTTGCAAGATCAACTGATTGCCTGGATTATTTTAATAATATGCCTCTTATCACAAGGCAGCCATATGATTGATGCTTACTTTCAATAACATTAACCTTACAAAGCCATAGAGCACAATTTTAGTTATTAAAAATTAAAAACAAAAAATTGCAAGTGCCACTTTCGGATTTTTTTTAATTCAAACTCTTTGAGCATTGATGCCTTTTGTGACAGATAAAAAAATTGCAAAATTACGAGAGTCAGTATTTGAATTGCAGAATTGGTCACTCAAGTTGCTAAGGGGCTGACTATAGATATTTTACAGAAAACATGTGTAACCACAACTCAGTGCATGTATTCATGTTTACCTGCAATCAAAACCATGTGAGTATATATCACAAAACATGTATATGATGAAGTCCAAGAAGTTAGTTCCAAACCTATCTGAAATACAAGGAAATAATCCAAACCGACCAATGGACTTGCATACATTTGCATTGTCTGAGAAGTATTATAGATCGATAGATGTTTGTATGTATATAAAATGTCTATGAATATAAATAATGTCTATTAAATATAAATAAAAATATGTCTATTAAATATAAATATTTAAGTAACAGACCACCTCTGCCCATCCACCCTCCAAAAGCCAACAACATAACCCTATTCTCCAAAAATTAATATTTTTATCCTCTTCAGAATGACATTTTAGGAATGTTTGCTGTTGGGGGGGAATAAAAGAATTTAAAAGCTGTGTTGATTAGAAATATCCCAAGAGAGCCTGAAGACAATCATTGCAATGGCGCTCCACAGATGTTTGGCAAATATTTTTCAGTTATACACAATCCTCACAGAAACAATACCAGAAGGCGTAGCTGACTTGTCACACAGCACAGGCAAATAATGTAGTTTGCAAACTACAGATTAAAATACATTTCCATAAAAAGTGTTATCAAGCAAATCTGAACAACAAATTATGTTCTCGTTTTCAGAAGCACAAGGGATACATATAGACAGACCTTCAGGATTGGACTTCTATCTATTAAAATTTGTGTACACAAAAAAAACCCAGCAATAAGTTCTTTATACTGGTACCAAGTATACTCTGTTAACACTTCTAGTCTAGTTTTGCCAGCCCAAGAGGTCTGCCTAGTTAGATGACCATCTACCCTTCGGTTATTGTTTCTCTTACGTGTGCTTTTCCCCAGCTTCTCGTCCACTGGTTCCATATATTTGATGTATCCTTGCAATATGAGTAGCATTTATTTTCTCCTCTTTAAGCAGTGAATTATAAATATAGAAGGGAAGGAAAGTAAGGCTTTCTGGGTTTATCTTTGGCAGCTATGATTGGTAGACTGCTCCATTCCAGTTCAGCTTGCTAAAAACAGCCACATCACAGGTGTGTTACTTTCCCCCTTGAAATGTGGCTCAAGCCTCCTTCCTAGTGCTTGCAACCAGAAATGGCTTCTTTTCTCTCCTCACATTAATTGGGCTAGGTTGCTGGGTTTTTAATTTTGGGGAACAGGGCTGGTGGGTCAAGTTGAGTCCTCACTATGCCTGAGACTCTAGAGTTTCTGTCTCTTATGGAAGAGACTAATGCTACCCCTGCTGGTGAAGAGTACAAGTGGTAACACACAAGAAACAATACCACATTTCAGTACAAATCCCAGCCAAAAAAAGAAGACATGCCCTACAAAACAGAACAAAGAGGGATATTATTGAGAACAGGAGTAGGATCTGGGGAATGAGAGAGTTAGGATTAACTAATAAATACTAACATATTAACAAAACAAGTCACCTCCAAACATTCTCAATTCTTCCCAACTCCAGCTCCCCCCCAAGCAGATGGGATACGGAGGATTAGTTCAGAGAAGAGCACTGTAATGCTGTGAACAGTGACTGGCTTTAATAACAAAAAAACAAACACATAAACAAAAAAACAAAACAAAACAAAAAAAACCCAACCAACCAACCAAACAAAAGTCACCTTCTTGCAAGGTGTTCACCCATTTCTGAGGCACTATCCTGTCCTCAATCCCTGGACTAGGAGTCCTGAGGCAGTTTACGATGACTTTCAGTAGCTGACACCAGATTGGATTTTTGCCACTCTGGACCCCAGTCTCTGCAGGGCTAGAATTGCCCGAATCACATGTTAGAGATCACACAGCAGTTCAAAGTCTCCCTTTGCAGTATGGGAAAGTTAAACTGGACTACCTGGGATATTTTGCTTGCCTCTCATACCCCAAACACAAAGCTCAAAACAAACTAAATAATACTCTCTCTTGGCATCAGGTCTTCTCCTCCCATTGAGGGAACCGAACAGTCCTGCTCATCTTTGGCCAGAAAAACTGCTTATCAACCCATGCAGAAGCCTCCCTATTGGCTTCAGCAGGAGTTTCTAACCTGTTCTGTTCCCACTCTGACTCCAAGCATGTTTTGCACGGTGGCAGAGGGCTCTGGTAGCCCAGTAAGTTCACCCATCTTTGAAGCATCTGACGAAGTGGGATTTTCTCCCACAAAAACTCATGCAAAATACAAATCTGTTAGTCTTAAAGTGCCACACGACTCCTTGCTTTTCTTTAGCAAGATTTTGTAGACATTCAGTCTAGAGTTCCAGGAACTGGCAGACTCCTGATAAGGGTTACAGGTGGAAGAATGTATTTGAGGACCATTTCACTTGAACAAAATTACATTGTTTCTCTCAGTTACTTCTGCACAGTTTCTTACCAAATGAGCAATCATTAGTCTTAGTTAAGCTCCCCTTTCTGTTAGTGTGTTAGCCCCTTCCTTGCTCAATGAAAAGCCTACATGCTCCATATTTGCCATCCTCTCTTTCAGAATTTAAGGGGGAAAAAAAGTTCCCGATGAAAATTTGCCTCATCCAGCCTACTTTATCCTTCTCAGTCCAAGTATATTTAGACCACTTCTTTCATAACTTGTGTCAGTCTACTTGTGCTCCAAAATGATCTACTATGATCCACTATGCCAACCGACAATCTCGTCTTAACCTTATCTGTGAAAGTATTTCATTTCAAGTTAAGAACTTCTTTTTGGCTTTGATTCTCCATTATCATAGCATCAGCTGGATTTTCTGGTTGACCAGTATGATTTAGTTTTACATCCAGAAGATCCTGGTTCTCCACAGTCAGTCATATCTGCACTGTGATCGATTCACCTTGTTTCTGGATTGCTTCTGTAACAGAAAGCATGTGTGAGGGGACTATCTGTTAGCTCAACTAACATCATCTACCAAGAGATGGACTAAGTGTGACACCTGCCCTTCAGCCTGTTTGGATTGGGTGACCCTACCAGGAATTCCATTCCCACAAGCATAGAGCTCAGTGTCATCAGAACACAAGCTACGTCACACCCAGCCAAAAAGACTGAATCCCAAAAAATCTATCTTAAGATGTTTTGACTGTAAATCACTTCACTGAATCCATCTAAAATAAAAGCACAACATGCCATGTTAGTGTAAACGGTGCCAGACCCAAACAGTCAAAAACCTGTCAGGCCACCAAGGACCATGAGACTGGGATAAAATAATGGTGTTTTTTGTTACTTTTATTTGGTTCAAACCATTTGTGTGCAACTTACTTAATATCTCTCTCTTCACAACTATGAAGGCTACAAATATATTTAATAAAGGAACCATTGAAATTTTTATGGCATCTCGGATTCCAGCTGTGGGAACAAACACAGTACAAACATTAAATATCAATGACTTATAGCAAGTTTCCTGGATTTGGTAACACTGCTTGTCACCAGTTCTGTGCCCATCCTATACCACCCCAACCATCTCCACTCCTTGTCCCTTGTATTCATATGCAAAGCTTTGTCTGTATAGTGTTACGCACTGGGAATACTCATTAGAATGGAAAATATGTAGATACTCTCCCCCTAAATAATGGAAACATGGCATTAGTGTGGCTACATTAGCCACAATGAGACAGTGACTACCTTATTAGGTTGCAGTTGAATGTAATTGTTTGTTTGGGACTTCCCCCACCCCCTTTACATTTTCATTCTTTTTCCTTTTACAGAAACTTAGCAAGACAGACTACATTTGGATAACACTTGATAGGCAGCCAATGAGTAACAGCTGAATAACTGAAGTTTGTGGATGAGACAAAGTATCTGGACATTTCTTGAGAAGTCATTAGAGTACAAGTTCTTTCCCCAACACAAAACCCAAGTAACCATCCAAGATGCACAGTGGAAGTAGCACTGCTCTGAGGTCCCGTCTTTAGCTTTAAGGCTAAAGTATCCTCTGTACTGCCTACCCTGGTTGCCTGTGGCAGAGGGAAGAACATTTAGTGGATCCACAGCTTCCATTCCTTTCCTACAGCCTACCCATAAATCATGCATCTAAGAGGTTTAGCCACAAGTGTGCATCAACAATAATTCACTGGCAGGGTACTCAAAACCAACAGAACGTTGGTTCTACTGTTGGCAGAGTTGTGTGGCAGCAGAAAGTGAAGGTTATAGGTTCAGCTTTTATTTTTAACTCCAGTTTTTATATGAAGATGCTTTTATTCTGAAGATTAGTCCTTAATGTCATCCGCTGAGCACCTGGTCCAAAAGCCAATTGAAGTCAACGTCAATCTCTCCAGTTGGCTTGGAATGGGTTTTGAATTAAGCTCTCATTTCCTGATGTTCAATCATCTCAGTGTTTTGGTAAGACCAACATACCTTTTTATAGAACTTACTTTGCTGAATATTTCACAGGAAGACCATGTGTGATTTCAAGTGCTTGTGGGCTTCTCATGATGCTAAAGTAGACTATGCACCATTACAATTAATAAGCTTTAGAGATTCAGTACAGTTAATTTTAGGACAATGGGCAAGGCTTCCTTAAGTGACTAATTGAGCTGACATTTGTAAACCATTATGGACTCTAAATTATTGTATGTGACAATCACCACTTTTCCACACACTGCTTTTCATCTGACTAGAACTAGGCTGATTCAAAAAGTACATTTTAGAGTGATAATTAATTCAGCTCATAAAGTGTGCCTAAAGTAAAAAGCACCTTTAGGGAATGAATACAAAACAGTGTATGGAGCTTTTAAGTAAGCTGTCCACAGGGCGATACCAATTTAAACAAATTAAAATAATTGTCAGTAGGCTAGGTATGGAAATATCCTCTTTGTGGGACTGTTGTAAGAGGCCCTAAGGGCCTGGGTGGCACAGTAAGATTTTAAAATGATCCCTCTCATGACTGCTGGATAAAGCCTCCATTTACATTCTCATTCCGGCTGTGTAGCAACATCCTCAGGTGTTAAATGCCTTCCACCAATGCTCAGCATGATTGTTTTAAAGGCAATCAAGATGACACTATATAATTTATATTAAAAGTTGTTCAACTTTTAATACACCTGCCAAACTCTTCAGGAACCAGTATTGCTATTCTCAACTGTGGTGGCTTCTCCATCTGCTTTCTCTCCCTCTCCCTCCCCAACACCCTGCATTTACTCAGCCCAAACACTTATTTTCCTCATTTATAATAAGACAAATGTACAGTGTCAGACTATTTGCAAGTCAGAGAACTCAGTACCAGAATCCCAGTCTGGATCTGAACTATGCTGGGAACATCTTAAAACTTGTCATTGGGGGAATGATGGCAGCAAGGTATTTCTGCTCACTCCAGGCTGAGACCATCTGGCTGTTTCCCCCGTCCTAGTCTAAAAATAAATAAGCCTTACAGCTGTTTCATTTTGCAGCAGCAAAAATCATCTTTTGAGGACTGTTCCATAAGCCAATGATTATCAGGGCCCTGAGTCACTTAGCCTAGGCCCTACACCATCTATCCTCAATGCTAGCCACCATGTGTGGGTTGAAAGAGTGTGAATGATTTGGAGTCATTTCATTGGCTGTATACCAGAGGATTGATCCACATAAAGGGAATACTCAGAGACGAACAGATCAATCGACATTTCATCACCTTTCTGTAAAGGAGACTGAGTGGGGAAGTCAAGATCTGACCCGATATCTTAGACTGGGTCCTTAGATATAAAAGAAAGTGTAAAACAAAAGTGCCTACTCCCAAAATGGGAGCAGATCCTGTAAGATACACCAAGGACTATTGCACCTGTTAGCTCACGAACATAAATTTCACACATTAGTTTACAGAAATGAAAACAACTGCAATTAAGATTCATTATGAAGACTCACTCACAGCAGGGTGACAAAGATTAAAGGTCTGACTTTTTTTAAAGGAAGTTATACAGTCAAATGTGCATCTAATTATCAGGACTGCATGCCAATGGCAGGTGTTTGGGTATAAAACTGGCCAATATGAGGCGCACCCTATCATTTCCACATACAAGTACCCGATTGACAGTTCAAGCATTAAATGCACATATTTAGATGTGCAATCAGTTTTGAAAAGTCAGGCACAAAGATGCACACATTTAAAAAAAAAAAAAAAAGCATTGTAACAGATTTGCCACATTCCAAATGAAAGAACAATTTTTTCTGCAAAGTTTACTTGCCAGCGCTAGCAACTTTTAACTGCAGCGAGCTACTGAGGTTTAATTTGTATCCGCAGGTTCATGGGGTAAATAATGATTTTGGAATAAGGCAAGTATTTTGCCACCTGTTATTGGCAACAACTTGCAAAAATAAAATCCATTGTGGGAGAGGAGCAAGGAGCTGCTTAACGTATCACTTTGTATCAGATACCCTGGTATGTGATGTGAGGTAACCGAACATTTGCTGTGCAATGCTTATAACTGCCAGAAGTCATCGTTAGCCTCCACCCCTCCCTACCACCACCCCGATCACATTTATATAAAGTTATTGAAATAGCTAGGAAAGCATGCAAGGTTTTCAGTTGTTTTTTTTTTCCCTGTCTGTCTGTAGAGAGAAATGGCACATTTATTCAAAAGCTGAGTAACACTTTAGAAAAAAAAAAGTAAGGGAAATGTCTGACATTGTCACTAAACAGAAATATTCCAACTGCTT
The DNA here is from genome assembly GCA_007922195.1 of Podocnemis expansa. Lineage (NCBI taxonomy): Eukaryota > Metazoa > Chordata > Testudines > Podocnemididae > Podocnemis > Podocnemis expansa. The sequence goes on from ML682028.1 coordinate 10,975,709, forward strand.
TCAGCTGGAAGATCAAATCCACACAAGTCTGAATGTCTATAAATGTAACCTTTGCATTGCAGGAGAGCATCGCCATAAACTGAAAAACGAGAGCCCCGTGGTACCTTAAAGACTAACAGATTTCTTCAGGCATAAGGTTTCGTGGGCACCAACCCACTTCATCATCATCATTTTTGCTATACACAATTAACATGGCTACCCCTCTGAAAATTTTCTCCATAAATAGTGACTGTCTTCAGCTCATTTTTCCTCAGGAAATCTTAGACGTGAGCTGAAACTGAGATATAAAATCTGATTCATCCTTAAACATGAGCATGAATCTATATTTGAATCTGGATCAATACTTTACTATACTTCAGATCAGAAAGTATCACGGTGAAACACTCCTGAATTTTGGGATTATTTGGCTTTGGCTTGATATGTGCAGTTTAGGCAGATGTGGCTTTTGGGGTAGGTAAAGCAGGAGGCCGTCTAGGGCCCCACAAAGTAAGAGACCCTGTCAGTGTACTGCAAGGGCAGTCACCTGCGCCCTAACCAACGTCTCCTGTAAAGTGTGTGGGCACATGTTTGTGCAGCAGCCCTCGCCCACCCATGCATGGATGGCAGCCGTGGACCCTACCTGGCCTGGAAAACACATTCTTTGGACCCCAACGAGCCCTGGGGCTGGAAAAATGCAGGTTGCTACATCAGGCTGGGGCATTTAAAATCTCCTGCCCTAAGAATGCTCGGATGCACGCTCACGGCGGGAGGAGCCAGATAATGGCTGAGACCGCAAAGCAGGACCAGGGCCAATAGCATGGAGCTGGGGCTGTGGAGGGTGGAGTGGGGCCTCATGGTGGGAACTGGGGGCAGTGATGGGGAGCTGGTGCTGCAGGGACAGGGTGGAGCCATGTGGGGGCTGTTGTGAGGAGCTGGGGCCATGGGGGGGCCATGAGGCACTATGGGGATCCCACAATGAGCCTTCACCTAGGGCCCCAATTGCCTAAGGTTGCCTCTGAGTTTAGGCCCATTTCTGTTTCAAGATAGGTCAAAGCTCAGGGCACACCCTACACTGATAGACTAGGGGGATTCTTGTGCCATATTGTTCAGTAAACTATGCCTTTCAGATTTTAGCCATAATGTATTGCACAATCTTTTTTTTTCCTTTGTTCACTTGTTAACTGCTGTCTTATTTTGTAAAGCCAAGCATATTATAGGAACACCTAGGGGTTCCAGGTAGTCCTGGAGTCTCATTGTGGTAAGTGCTATGTACACAGCAAGAGAATTCTTTGCCACAGTCTGTGGTGTATATTTGACTGCCATTTACATTTCTTATAGTTTCTCACAGATTGCACTCACCAAGACGGTGTCGCCTCAGAGTAGCTCTGGGGATTAGCTTTTGCCAGGCGCTGCCCTCCTCTGGCAGTGTCTCCATGGCTATGTTCACATGTAAACTGTTATTTCGAAATAAGTTATTTAGAAATGAGTCATTTCAAGATAAAGTCCTTATTTCGAAATAAGTTAATTCGAATTAAGGGAAAGCCTGCTATCGAAACGGCTGTTATTTCGAAATGGTTATTTCAAAATAAGGCCGTTCGGACATGTTGTTTCAAAACAGTTGTTTCAAAACAATGGTGTTGTTTCGAAACAACGTGTCCGAACGCCGTTGTTTCAAAACAACCATTTCAAAACAACGGCTATTTCAATTTCCTGCTAGGTTTTACTGTTTCAGAATAACGGCCGTTATTTCAAAACAACGGGACCCGTTGTTTCAAAATAACAGTATGTCGTGTGGACATAAGAATTTTTATTTCAAAACAATGGGTGTTGTTTCGAAATAAAACTGTCGTCTGAACACAGCCTACCCATTGTCTCTTTTACCTACAGCCCCTCTCACACCTAAAGATGCAGTTCCCTGTTCATGGCTTGGCCCTCTTGCAATGGCATTAAGATCTTCCCCTTCCTGGGAAATCAAAATCCTTCCCAACTACTTGTTGGTCTGGCATCTCCAACACTTTCCAGGGGCCCCAGATGTTCACTCTACACCAGGTTCAAGCACAGGGGCCATGTAACAAGGAGCCAATATTTGAACAGTCCTAACCCTTGCTGCTGTTTCCTTGGGCTTCCTCTTCCTCATTTTTCTGGCTTTGCCAGCCCCTTCTTCATAGACAGGAACATTAGACTCCTTCTTTGCAGCCCCTAGCTTCTGGGCTTTATATAGCCCCTGTTCATGCCCAACTGCACCCATTTTTACCCTTTTCACCCCTCCTGTTCATGCCTAACTGTACCCTTTTCCCTTTCTCCTTCTTCTTGTGCAGCCTGAGCATTAACTGGCCTGCCTACCCACTCTAACCCTTCTGGGTCTTGTGTGGGGTAGGTATACCATCACACTAGAAAAAAATTAGCTTCATAGCCGGTTCATCATTTCATGCCCAGGCATGAAATGAAATATCTATTTTTTCCTGAATTAGAGCTCTCTGCCACCAGACACTGTGGCCCTGAGGTAGTTAATTGATTAGTTGCTTGGATTTCTTCCCTGGAGGGCAAGATCCTGTCTTTTTCTCAGGGCTCAATGAAGGAGCATGCGCTACATAAAATGGCTTTTCTGAATCTCTCAGATTTCTGCATACTACTACTCAGGGTTGTCTCAAAGCTCTTCTTTCCTCTCCTTCAGTGTCCCTCCTACAAGGGGCTTTCTGTCTTTATGGGAAGCCATCCAGCTCCCCATCAGGCAGGCTTCATCTTTCATTAACCCTGGCCAGCTCTTCAGGTGCAAGCACGTCTGTTATTGGCCATAGGCCTAGAGCAACCCTTCCACCACTTTTTTGGACTGTCTGCCATCATACTTATCATAACATATAAGGGATGATGCAGCACATGAGAGATATGGATGCTGAAAGACACAAGATTGTAAGAAAGTTTGCACTTAAACCTTTTGGGAAAAAAAAAAAAACAACACCATATTGTCAGTCCAAAAACAAAAACAACCAACCAACCAACCAAAGAAAAATAAAAAAACAAACAAAAGGAAAACCAAAATAAAAAAAATCACCATAGGAAACAAAGAAACAAAAAGCAAAACACAAAAACCCCAACACTTTCATTTTTAACTGAAGTACACAATTGGATTTTATGAGTTTTTCTCCATTTTACCTTCCAAATTTTTATGGAGAAGAGGGAGAGAAGCAGACAAATATAAAAAGTAAATTGATAAAAATGAAAGCTGAAGAAGCAAATATCTGTTTCTTATACATTTCTTTTGCCACAGAAGAAATTTCACCCCTCTATTTTTCCCAACCCTAATAAGTATGTTGGGACAATTGGGATAGAACCTAGGTCTCACCCATCACACCACCCTCTTAGAGGGCTAGACTGAAGCAATCTTCATGTAGATAAATTGATTGTTCTTTTGAATGAGGCAAGGGTAAGATTGTGGGGTGGGTTCTAGTGCATATTTTTATTCAGATGTGCTTCATCTGAATCAAATCTTGGATTACTTTCATTTGATTTATCGGTATTACTTTCATTGCAGATGAAGTGGGGTCATACACCCAGCCTTGAGGGAGTTTGCTGGCATGGACAATTTTAAAATAAGTTTTAGTGAACCCCTTTGGAAATTAAAATGTTTCTTGATATACTGGAATAGAATTCCTCCTTCCCCTCCCCCAAAAAACTTCTCTTTGACATTTGCTGTATGTTAACTTGATGTTTTACAAGCACATGCTGATGTGCAAGGCAGAAGAGGAATCTTAGAAGTTCAAATCCAACTAGTTTTGATCCTCTTTGCTCTTTCAATGGCAAGAAAAGTCTTCAGTTGCTTCTCCTGACTGTGGATGTTTGGCATCAGGTATTGAAAAGCCCCATATCTGCTCCCGATAGACACTTAAGATGACATGGAGCTCTTTATCACCCTTGTCAGTCACGCAGTGTACTGTACACATGCTGGCTCCCTATTTCTGCTCCAGCCCAGAGGTGAATACATTCCATTAGGGAAATGGAGCTTCTGAATGTATGGTAAATAGTGCTCCAACCCCACTCTCCTTTTGCAGCCAGCTTCTAGTTGGTAAGGTGCTTTCTGATGAAGACAACCATTACCATTAACTTCTTTTGTGAATAGCATGGTGTAAATGTTATGACTATCTTCCACTGTCCTCAGAAATACTGAAATCCCCATTTATCAGCTGAGGAACCAGATGGATTAACTGGGATTTGCCTGTGGCCACGGGCTCAAGATTAAGACTCCAGCCATGAAATCTTGACTCCACAGAAATAAAGGATAGTTTTGCCTTTAATCTCTGTGGGGTTGGCATTGTACCTGGCATTTTCTTTAACAGAGGTATAGGACTTTCCCCTAGAGCAGTTTGCCTCTGGGCCCTATTACAAAAATGTCCTGTTAACTGCCTCATATCCTCTTGGACATTGTCTTTCTTTTCTGGAATTCCAGAAACATAAAGGATACTTCGGAAGGTTCAGGTGCAGTTCTCTATGTTATGTTAGAAGCCTTCATTAACAGATCCTGAAGAACTGGATTGGAGAAGAGAAATGATAAATGTTCTGACTATTTCAAGTAGAGGAACTGACTACGCTCTATTCCAAGACACTGCCTTTCAGCTTGAATAACTATCTATCTTATTTGAAAGGAAGTTTTCCAACAAATTCCCACTCAGTTCTTCTCCTGCATCTTCAAAGGTCATAGGATTCTTCCCAAACCCCTTAACCTCTTCTGAGGGTCTCTGAAATCTCTCTTGTATCCAGAGTGGGTGGATTTAACAACCAACCTGCAAGTCCTTGGACTCATTCCAGTCATTTTCCTTTAGATGAACACAATGGAGTAGCAGTTTAGCTGAGATTATCTTGAACTGGGGATCAGGATGATGCTGGCTGATGCCAGGATTGTCAAGCAGAAGCATGGTTTAAAGTCCCTTGCTCCTACCCTCCCTTCAAGTTTGTGCCAACAGTTATGGAGAATCCTCTCCAATGCAATGAAAGTAATTGAAGATCAAGTTTGTCACCAAACAACTGGTGGCTTTCCCCACTGATTTTGTGTCAAGAGAGGGTGGTTGTGAAGACCTCCTTTCTCCTGACATCCTTGTACAAGAATCATTTCATCTGTACCCTATCCTCATGGATAGACTTTTCTTAGCACAGTACAGCTTTAATGATGTATCATGAATACAATTTCAAGAGAAAATGCTTCCCCATCATATAGCTACTTTTCTACAGTTGACCCCTATTGTGACCCTCAAATATATTAAAGATGGCTTATGAAACTAGTTTCTTATGAAGCATACACAACTGAGTAAATGTCTATGTATACAGAGTATTTCAGGAGATGAAAATGGATGAACAAAATACACTCTGTGGAAGGAGAATAGAAAAAGGATTAGCAGCAACCTTTTAGCTGTGAAACTTCAGGATGCAGGAAAATTAAGGTTAGAGTAAAAATCCTGCAGAGTTAATATGTATGTAAAGATTAAAGAGGGGGAAGAATGAGAGTGTGAGCACTGGAGGGGAGCTGCTCCAAAAGGTCAAGACACACACAAAACAGATGAACATGGCATCAGATAGCAGGATCCTTATGAGGAAAATCAGACTTTAAGGAAATAAGGTTTGAAATAAAAACAATGAGTTTTTAGAATGGTTATTGGATTAAACTTGAGCTGTGATCTTACCCTTGTATATGGGAATGAGAAGTGAATTTAAAACATTTTACAGGGGAATGTTGAGCTATATATTTGCTTTTTTTCATTAGTTAAGTGCCTATTGCTTTTGATTCTCTCAATTTCCCCTAGCTTGATTTGATGGAACAGTAGAATGAACAGATCACTATAAGGGTTTGCTGTGCTGTTTTTTATTCAAATCTGTTATGGTCTACATTACCACAGAATAAATGCCTTGCTTTTTGACTATTTGAATCATTATTTAATTAAAAGGAGGCATCTGTACCCTCATGGAGGAGATTGATGACAGTATGGAATAGTCAACCAAGGAGAATTGTAGATACACCATTGATCAAGCCATTTAAAATAGTCTCAGTACTACAAGATATACTGTATACAGCAATCCTGCACTATGAGGGGAAAAAGATTCAGACCTAGTTAGTCTTCCATATCTGACTTTTGTGTGATATAACCAATTAAGTATTTGAGAGCTATGTTAATTGTTATATAAAAACTGGTTCAAAATTGATACAGTTTCTTATGACTTGATTTTACTTCCCCCATCTTCAAAGTGTCTGATGAAGTGGCATTTTCTCCAACAAAAGTTCATGCAATAAATAAATTTGTTAGTCTTTAAGTGCCTTAGGAATCCTTGTTTGTTTTGCTGAATTAGACTAACATCACCCTTTGGAACTTGATTTTAGTGTTGCTCATTTTCACTACAAAATCTCTTTTTATATAGACAGACAAAACAATCTTCCATTAAATGAGAGAAATGGAGGATTGCCTTTTTCCAAGGTCATTTTAGCTTTCTTATCTGTGAACTGAAATGGTCTAAGAAGCAAAGTCACACTATTTTCTTGAAGGCCAAGGGAACAATCCAGCCCCCATCAAATTTGGCAGAAAGACACCTCTGGACTTCAGAAAGAATTTTATCAGTCTATAAGTGCTATCATCTGTGCCTGAGCTCCACCAATCTAGAAAAATAGAAACCTAAGATTCTTCGCCAAGACAACATTATAAAATGATTCTTATCAGTTTATCTTATATTTAAGTCTCCAGATATCAAATAATGTGAAGATAAATATTGATCAGATTTATCTTATGTACCCTTTCTCATCTTAAAGAGGATATCTGTGCTGTAAGCATGAGTTGTAGTAAGTATTTCTATCTCTGGATTTACCTTCAGCAACACCTCTTCTTTCACATTGCTTCATTTACTTACTTCAGTTTTAATACCGTTCTGACTTAATTGATATAACGATATTCTGCTTCAAAGATTATCCCTGGTAGGCTTTACGGAAACAACAAACTGTTTAAATGACTATTGACCATATTCCTTTCAGCATTTTTTGATCATCTTTCATCTGGTGATTTACACAATCAGACAGACTTCAGCTGTGGATATGCTGCTACGGTCAGGTTCAGAAAGGCCAGTAATGTAATATACAGGAAATAAGGTGATGTGAATTTAGTGGACACTAGATATGGTAGACACTACATACAGGCTTATTTATGAGGACAATGAGTGTGAAGCTTTTAGGTCAGCAGTTGTTTCAATCCTCAACCATGGATGAAAATACTTAGAAGAACTTACTTCCTCCCTTTAGATATTAGGGCTTCACACAACACCTACAATTTAAATATGTTTGGGTTTAAGTCAATAATAAAGACAGAAAGTCTCCATGTTGTTCCATAAAGGCCTTATTAGTTATTCCAGATTATGATGGCTTTTCATGCAGTTCTGGAAATACAGAACACATAAATGCTCACTATCGTGTAGAGAAACATGCAGCATTTCTCAGCATCTTCCAGCCAAAGTCCAATAGATGAGAATATAATCCCAACCCTGAAACTAGATCAACACAGGAGATTGCTTCATGACAATCTGCCACATTAGCAGAGCATATCATAACTCGTTAGGAACCACAGCTGCCTAGGAGGTCAGAAATTCATTCACCTTCCAGCCATTTACTGCATTGTTAATTCATGCCACTGAAGACCATATTTTTTTTTCTCCTGTATCTTGACATGAATTCATATGAAGTATCTGGTAAATTCAATTATGTGATTTCCTCCATCTGTTTTCGTCACAACATGAATGATTCTCCACTCACATGAATAGAGGCCACATTCTGCTGATCAATAAAAGAGAAGAGTCAAGCCCATCTTTTTCATGGGATGTAGCAGATTTGCAATTGTTATGGTGCTAAATATTACTAGAGATGCAATGACTACCAACACTAGAAATAGCATATCAGGCTGTGCAATTCACCTTTAATAGGTGGTAACTGATTAATAGACATAATGAACATTTGCCCCAAAGGGTCACATGTGGGCAACTAATGAAGCAAATCTTTTAAAAAATATTTTTCTTTCATTAACTTAGTATTCAATATTTCAGATACAATTGCAATTGGGTTGTATATTTAGGATCAAATAATAGCTACCTTTATTTTCTTTAAAACAGATTAATTTTTCTGATAAGATAGTTTCCAAAGAAAGAGATGTAAACAGTACAGTCATCAGCACAGCTCACCTTTTATCATTAGGTCACTATAAACAATGACTGAGAGCTATACTGAAGCATATGTTTACACAGTTTCTACTGGTTCTGATTAGTTTTTGCAAACGTGCTGTTGATTGAGCTTGAATCTCATGTTGGTATACATGCCAGGTGCTTACACTTCACAAAGATACTTTTTCCTTTCCTTATCCACATAATAGGACTAACAACATTTGGGGTTTCTGCATTCAGGAGTACAGGAGCTGGTCCCGCTATACAACCTGATGGAAATCCTCAAGAGACAGAGCCATGATTTCATCCCCCATACTCACTGGACAGCACAGCTATTTCACTTGATGGTGCAGGGAGGTGTAAAATATAAGAATACTTGTAAATGCCCATCTTTTTTTTTTTTTTAGTCTTTATACCAACAGCAGATTCTTGCTTTTCAGCATCAGGTTCACATCTATGCCCCAGTTTCTTATTTTTTCCACAGTTTCCCCCCTGGCTTCATGGCAATTAATACATCGGTTTCTCTCTAGATGAGAAATTTGGCCATCTGGCCAAACTATAACTATACACTCTCTTCTGGAGCAACCAAGTTTCAAAGAGGGGGAGAGGGATAAAAAGGTCAGTCCATCATCCTTTCTGCAGCTCAGTAGTCTGGCCCTCACCAGCTGGGAACAATTTTCACTGCATTTGCACAAGGCTAATAGTTTTTACTGGTTTGGTGAGAACTGAGGAACCACAGCTTTCATTCCTATTGATGAAACATATTTAATGGGACCTTCTGCCCTTTTCACTGGATTTCCAGATTGGATATCTCTAAACAAGCCAAAGTTCCTACACCAGGCCTTAAGTCCACATCTTTGCTGTGTTATCTCAAGCCCCTTCCTTCACATGCTTTACTCCTCCTCTGGCTCTTTTGTTTTTCCTACCTTTCCATATACTACTAATATGCTACTTCCCACCTGCCTCAGTAGAGATCTGTGCATCGTATCTGCTATGCCCGCTCTTCTGAGGGATGATTTCTCCTGACCTGGAAGCTTCTTTCCCAGAATGACTTGCAGCAACCTACAATTTACAGGATCCTTCTAAAGCTTTCTCATTTTCTCTGTTCTATGTTGAACCAGAACTGGGCCATTCTTAACCCATACTCTCCTTGAAAGTGCCTGTACATACCCTGTTACAACATCTTTACATGTGAATTTTGATACATTCCTTAAAAAAGAAAGTCTGACAGCAATGAGGAGGCACTTAACTGAGTGTTCCACTTCTACTAAAGTGAATTGTGTGTTTTTCTGATATGTGACTCAGGGTGACTAGTGTGAATTAGAAGTTGTTATCTAAAGCAACATCAGCCTTTAAAAAAAGACTCAAGGAGAAAGACCTAATATACTCAAATGTAGGGAAATTAAAGAAAAAAAAAGAGATTTAAGTGGGCATGTGGATGGAAGTATTTTCTCTAAAATACATGGAAAAATTGTGTAAAGTACCCTTATCTAACATACTTTTTTTTCTTTTGTACACTTTGTAGTTAAACATACCTGCTAGTGGAATTTTATATTACATAGTAAAAGAAATAAAACAAAGGAAAAAAGGGGAAAAAAACAGGAAGAGAACCAAAAAATGTCATGATGACTGAACAGCACAGTAAAAGGCATAGTTAGAAAGAAAAAGACATCCTTTAAAATTGGAAGTCAAATTCTCCTGAGGAAAATAGAAACAAACAATTTTTGGCAAGTAATGTCTGAACATATAATTAGGCGGACCAAAAAAAGAGTTAGAAGTGCAACTGGTAAAAAGGTATTAGGTTTTTTATTTTCCTAATAATACATCAGAAGGAAGAAGTTTGCCAAACAATCAATGTGCAAGATGATTGTGCAAGGAAGATAAGGTCATTGCAAAACTGGATGACTGGGCAACAAAATGGCAGATGAAATACAATGCTGATAAATGCAAAGTAATTCACTTTGGAAAACATAATAACTATAAAGATAAAACAATGGGATTTAAATTAGCTGTTATCACTCAAGAAAGTGATCCTGGAGTCATTATGGATAGTTATCTAAAAATATCCTCACTTCTGTGCAGTGACAGTCAAAAAAGCTAACTGAATGTTGGGAATCATTAGGAAAGGGATAACAAATAAAACAGAAAATGTAGTATTGTCTCTATAATCCACGTTGCACCCACATTTTGACTACTGTGTGTAGATGTGGTCACCCTATCTCAAAAATATATATATTGAACTGGAAAAGGTACTGAAAAGGGCAATTAAAATGATTAGGGATATGGAAAAACTTCCATATAGGACAGATCAATAAAATGGACTTTAAAGCATGGAAAAGAAACAACTAAGGGGGGTATAACAGAGGTCTATACAGTTATGACTTGGGCTGAGAAACTATGGAAGTGTTATATGGTCCTTCTCATAACACAAGAACCAAGGATCATCAAATGAAATTAATAGACAGCTGGTTTAAAATGAACAAAAGGAAATATTTCTTCTTCATAAAACACAGTCAGTCTGTGGAACTCCTTGCCAGAGGATGTTGTAAAGGCCAAGGCTAATATGGAGATCAAAAAAGAACTAGATAAGTTCATGGAGGATAGGTCCATCAATAGGTCTTACCCAGGAAAGGCAGGGGCTGCTATTTGCAAGAACCTGGGAATGGCCAATAGGACAGATCACTTGATTACCTGTTCTATTCATTTCCTCTGGATCACCTGGCATTGGCCACTATTGGGAAACAGAATATTAAGTTAGATAGACCATTGGTCTGACTCAGTATGGCTGTTCTTATGTATGTTCAAAGATCTTAAATTAATTCTTTAATTTTGGAGATGTCTATATAAGAGGTTTTGGAACAAACCAATAAATTAAACAGTAATAAGTCACCAGAACCAGATGGTATGCACCAGTTTGAGTTCTGAAAGTACTCAAACTTGAAATTACATATAACAGTCAATAATTTTCCTTCAGTCAATTTGTATACCAGATGACTAGAGGGTAACTAGCATTATTCTGACATTTAAAAAAGTTCAAGAGCTGATCCTCCAGGAAACCTAACTTCAGTACAAGACATTTTGGTTGAAGCTATCATAATTCTGTTCTTTACTAGTCACATGAATGAACACAATATCTAGGTGAAGAGTCAACATGGCATTCGTTAAGTGAAATCATGCCTCAGTCTGTTATAATTCTTTGATGGTGTCAACAGGTATATTTGTAAAGGCAACCTGGTTTATGTAGAATTCGTGGTCTTTTAAAAAGTCTTTGACAAGCTCCCTCACTAAAGGTCCTTAAGCACAGTAAAGCAGTCATAGGATAAGAAGAAAGATCATGCCAGCAACTGCCTAAAAGAAGGGGGGGGCAGCAGTTATAAATTATCAGTTTTCCCACAAAGAAAAGCAGTATGTAGCAAGTTCCCCAAGGATCTGTAGTGGGACCTGTGCTATTGAGCATACTCATAAATGATCTGGAAAAGGGAATGACCAGTAAAGTGGAAAAGTTTGTGTATGATATTAAGTCACTCAAGCTAGATAAGTTCAAAGCTGGCTGTGAGACTTACAGAGGAATTACACAAAACTGAATGACTGGCCAACAAAACCACATATGAAATTCAGTGTTGACAAGTGCAAAGTAATGATATGGGGGGGGGAGCCTAATTGAATATTGGAAACCAGTAGGAAAGGGTGAGTTATGGCAGACAATATAATGCCATTATATAAATCCATGATACACCCACACCTCAAACACCGCACACAGTTCACATCAGTCCATCTAAAAAAAAAGTATTAGAATTGGAAAAAGGTATAGAGAAGGGCAACAAAAATAATTAGTGCTATGGAACAAGTTACATAGAAGGAGAGACTTAAAAAATGGGACTGTTCATCTTAGAAAAGATGTGACTAGGGTGTTATGCTAGAGTGCTATAAAATCCTGTGTGTTATGGAGGAAGTTAATGGTGGGATTTTATTTATCCTTCACAGAAAGAATCAGAGGTCACCCACTGACAAAAGTACTGAAACCCCCCCATCCCCCCCAAAAGGGAGAGGAAATTATCACAACTCAGTCAACATGTGGAACTTGTTGCAAGGGCATGTCAAATGCCAAAAGTAAATTGGTTAAAAAACGAAGGAGATAAGCTCACAGGGGATAGGTCCATCAAAGATTATTAGCCAAAATGAGATGCAACCCCATGCTCCAAGTGTCCTTAACCTTCAACTGCCAGAAACTGGGACTGAGATTACAAAAAATGTCAGTCTACAAAAATTTATAGAGTAATCTAAATCATAACTGTCTGCTGGAAATACAGTTATACACACATGCTTGCAAAAACTGTTGTACACACAAAATAAAACAATGTAGTGGAAGGCAATGGAAATTTAGGTTCAAATATAAATATAGATTTCTTTCATGGCTTTAATCTGGACTCTAACAAACACAAGTGTATGTCATAAAACCACCACTGTGTAATTAGACACAACCGAGCCGAGATCTTAGGTCAAAAAGAGGTTTGGCCTTTCACAGGTCAGGACTGAGATACACTGATAGAGCTAATAGTGTATGTAGGGAAACCTTCACAACATAAAAAAGACTGAGCAGATGTTATCAGTCAGCCTTTTACAGTCACTATGGAATTAGCCTCTTTGTCTGCAACATGTTTAAAAATACACAGAGCTCATAAAAAAGCAAGTATGATTACAACTTTGCATGACAAGTTGGAGTTACAAGTTGGAGTTATTTTATGCTTGGCATTGCAAAATAAAGTGATAACCTTCACCATGAAGGCTGATCTCACTGCTAATAACATGGTGCTTGTATACTCAGGTTCTCTGAACTTAATATATGACATTGCTGTTACCTTTCATTCTCTCTGGATTGTAAAGTCCATTCTTAAATTCCTCAGCATTTTGAGATGCAAACTAACATTTCCCCTCCAATATTCAGACACTAATATCAATGAAGCCTATTAGATGTTGTTTATTTTGAAAGTGAAAACTTACCTTTAGAGGAGGTTTTTGAAATGCCATCCTTCTGAGCACACGTATGAATTTAAAAAAAAAAATCAATAAAAATCCAACACCTTTCTTTTTTGCAATTCAATAGCAATAATATTAGAATTGCCTTTAAATGTCAAGGATGTTGGAAGAATTAAAGATAAAATTACGACAGCACTTCCCCTGTGAAACCATTATTCTTTTAGTAATCTTGTAAACAAAAGCACTTATAAAATTCTGCTCATCTGTTATAAAAGTACTTTTTTGACAAAGATGTCTGTGTGATAAGAATTAATTAAGGGAAGCTGTGTGGTTTGAAAGAGGACTTTTCTAAAGAAGTACATAACAAATCCAAAGTAATGGCTTTGCTCATTAAAGACATTACAATTTGAATTAAACAGGATCCTATTTTAATGTTTTTCTACATATGCTGGTGCATATATCTTGTATTTCTAGTGCTTTTGGAAGACTGAAAATTACATTTTTTTTTCTTGACTCAGGGCTGCATACCTAGCACTGAACAATGTAAATCTACATGCATCTGTGTGTAGTTATTCCATAGCACATATGATATCTCTACTATCCATATTACAAAGCCCTTAAAACCAATGGAATGCATACCTTTGGCACTACATTTTGATAAGAAAAACCACCCTGGTTCCACTTTAAGATCTTAACATACAACTAACTAGGGGTTCACTATGACAATGTTAAAGATTTTCCAGCTAAGACCCCAATCTTGCAAAATGTGCCATGTAGACATACCCTAAGACACCTTAAATGGGGCTTTGCTTGTGGATAAGGGCCTGCCCAGGTAGAATAACTTGAAGGACTGTAGGGGAAAACTAGAGCCATGAAAGAATCATTGGTATGATTTGGCATCAGGCCCAGAGAACATATCCTTCTTCTCCTATGTTGCATTATTGACAGATGGTCAGGTACAAGCTATTAAATCATATGGCCAGTAGTTAAATTTGAGCAAATGATTTTCTTGGTAAAGGGAAGCGTTAGTTTGAAGTTGCAACCTAAACCAAATTTTGGAAAAAATGCTAAATAGCTATATCAGTAAGGGTCATGCTGACCGCAGTGACTGGGATTTGCATGCAGAAGTTAATGGTAGTTTTTATTTTCCCTTCTTCATCTTTGGTCTGAAATAGCTATTTTTGTTTCTCCTGTTTCTATATTTGGTGGATGGAGTTGTCTCCCTTTCAGATTGTTACACCCACCACCAACTGTTGTGTCCTTCTGTTGCCATCTACCCAATTTTCTTTTCCAAGTACAGAGTTTAAACTCACCTCCCTTGGTTTGTGACTATTACTTTTTTGACAGATATAATAAGCACATAGCCATTTGGCTTAGAGGACATGGACTGATCAGACCCCAGTTGATACTCATGCCAATTTTTTAAAAAGTATTGTAATAAAGGTACTGTCAATTGATCAACTAAAATTACATTTCACATTTCTACAGCACTTGTCTCTGGATGATCTCAAGGTGCTTTTCAAATACTAAAGAAGTGGCTTTCAGGGCACAGAGCATATACATCATTGTTGCTCAGAGAAAGCAGAGTGACTCATGAACACATGTGAAAAACCTAGCTAAACCCTTTGTGATTTCTCTGTTTTCAAAGAAAATTAGTTCAGTGAGATGAACTTCTCAGAGATTTACCACAAGGCAACTGTTGTATCTGTTGTGCCACACTTAGGGCAGGACTTCCCATTTCTCTGGTGCATGCATATCAGGTGCTAGTCTCCCCAGGTTACATCAATACCACAATTGTGATTCATCTCTAGGGATCTGATTCCATTATATTTCTAAAGCAAAACTCCCAGTCAAAATCATAAGCCCTACAGGCATGGAATGGTTGCTTATTTGGGCCAATAATGTGTTGCTCACAAGGTGTGGTGGGAGGGAGCAAAAAAGCAAAAACAGAACCAATTGCACAAGGCAAATCTGTGCCATAATATATATAAAGCTGTTCTAGTGGAGACAGATTGTGACTTGTTTTAATAAGGGCTTGGAAGATACCAGTCAGAATCTTTTTCAGGTTCTCCCATTCCATGTATATTTGTTCTGAAATTACAGAAAGTAACTCTGAAGCAGCACGTGTGTGTAGAGTGACTCTTAAATGAAGAGGTACAATCATTTTGATATATTAGCTTTCAAAATACCATACCTTGGGCAATACCTCAGCTAAGGAGGTTAATGCACATTAATTTTGAGAGTATTAGGATCTGCCCACTTCTATTTCACCAGCAAATGCCATGGCAATAAAGAATAATCACTGCAGTAGTCATGCTGCTATAGCTAGCACTCCATCAGACCTTACATTATAAATTATAAATCACACACACACACCACACTTTTGAGGGATTTGCAACAACGTCACATGCAAGTTCAAACCATGGGAGAAAGTTATATCCTTTTTTTTTTTTTTTTGGTATATTAACTGACAAAGGACACTTACAACTGCTGAGACAGAGGTTTGTTTTACAGTTTTTGTACTCATTTACCTATTTTGGTTAGGATTAAGATTTTATACCCCCAGTTACATTGGTGCACCCTTTATTGTGGACACAGTTACTCCACTCTAAACCTGCATATACAATATGAAGATAGAATATTACTCTGAATTTAGTGGAACACGCGGTACAGGTATAAATACATTCATACATGTATCACATTAGAAATTTCTAAATCAATATACCTAAACATGTCCAAAAAATTTTCAGAGAAGCCAAAATTCATTCACATAGTGTTGCCCAAAGTAGAAGAGCACACTAAACTTTCTCCCCACTCTGTTTCCCTGTTAACAAAATCCTATTCTGTTACAAGTATATCCTCATGCTTTGAACGTTTAGTTCGAACTACTTAGTTTGGCTGGTTAGTTCGAACTAACGGCTTAGTTTGAACTAATTTGCATAGTTAGTTTGAACTAGCACAGTGTAGACATGATAGTCTGAAATAGCTGTTAGTTCAAACAAAGCATGTTTTTTAGCTCAAACTTTTAGTTTGAACTAACCTCACTTTTTTTAGTTCAAACTAAAAAGTTAGTTCAAACTAAGAAATGCACTTAACTTTCGAGCTACTTAGTTCAGACTAACCAAGTCCAAACTAAGATTTTAGGTGTAGACATAGCCTATATTTGATGATATGAAAGAATGTCCAAAATATTTATAATAAATTTAAATTGGTAGTGAATGTTGTTTAACGGTGCAACTAAAATGTGATTAATCATGACTTATTTACCTACTTAATATTTTTTTTACTAATTGCATACATTAACTGAAATGGATAGTCCATAAAAAGCTCAAAATATAAATAAAAAAATTGTTATAGGTCAAAATGTTGTGTTCAATACAAAATGAACTTTAACATTAATTTGCTTAAAATGTTTTTTTTTAAATCATTTTTAGTTCAACTCTATATAAAATTTCTCACACTCTGTTATTAATTTTCTAAGTCCTGAACTGCGTAAGCAGATTCCTACACCTGATGGCAGTTTCATTAATTTCATTGGGATATGACACAGTTGGGGACATGTGCTCACATAGAAGGACATGTAATACAAGGAAGGTCCACATGGGTCCATGGATCTGCCCATGAGACTCAGTTGGCCATGGATGTCACTAGCCTGGGAATATATGTTTTATTTCTCTCTCAACTGGTTAAGTTACCCAGCCAAAATAAAACACACATAATTAGGCTTCCCAATCCAGAATTCATGCATAAAGGAAAACAGGATTTCAGAAATATATTGTAATTATAAGAAAAAGACAAAGTGCCAACAAGTAACAAGTACAAAAACTAAAGAGACTCTTATCTTCAGTAAATTGAGCCAAAAATAGGAGAGCAATATGACTATATGAAGAAGACTAGCTCCAGTGCAGAGCTTGTCACATCTAATATCATAAACTATAAAAGACTGAGTAGGGAATCATGACCTTCGAACTCCACTGCCACACTGGACTTCTCCCACTCAAAGTAACATAATTAATTTTCACTGGAAAAATGTTCTCCAATTCTGTAATTAATAATGAGCAGCCACCATATTAATCTTCAGTCGGGGGAACGGTTTGCAAGTGAAGACAAATTATATCCTATTTTTCTCCTCAAAACTCAGCTCTTATCAGCTGCAATCAGCTTTTCTAAAAATCATGCTAATATCAAAATCTTTTTCATTTACATGTACCAAAACAAAGCGAGCACTACAAAGCCAGAATATATATATGGGAAAATTCTTTGGCAACTAAGCTGCCTAGCAAATAAAAATAACTGTTTATAAAAAAAACTGTCCATTATGATGCATTGTGAACCTACTAGATCAGATCTAGTAGATCTCCTAGCATGTAGTCTTTCTGTTCTATATTAGTTTTCATGCTGAGGCTCTTGTCTTGACAAGACTAGAGGTGAAACCCTGGCTCCATTGAAGTCAATGGAATTTTTACTATTGAATTCAGTAGAGCCAGAATTTTTCCTTGGCACAGGAACCAGGACTCCACATCCAAGAGAGTGTGCAGCTCAGCTGTTTATTTTTCAGCACATACAAGATGATTAAATTATTGGCTCATTTCATTTTTATATTTACACCAATAAGAATCACCTTGGAGTTGGGCAATTTCTGGCAGTTAATGACCAGCTGGCAGTTAATGACCAGCTGTGTAGAGAGCCACTAGCTTGCCATTAACTAGAAGGAAATGCTCCTCTGTTGTGGGCTGGCACTTTCCCTTTTGAAATGGATGGGAATTTAGTCACTGCTGTCAATGGCAGTAAGAGCAGGGATCTTTGTGATTAAGTACTTCCTCCTAGAGTGCCACTACTGTCTTTAGCATTGACCCTCAGCAAGCAAAATTCCCAGCTAGGAAGATGTGGGTGTCCTAGGAAGGTGGATTCACCATTGGAGAACTCTCCCATCTGTGTAACATCTTTCTTGTCTAGCATATATTTTCAGTTGCTGCTCCAGTCCTTCAGTGGTCTCTTTCTCAACTTTTTCCAGGTCACTCTTTAGTCTCACCCCTTCCAGCATAACAAAATCCAACAGAAAATAATCCAATGGTCTTAAAAAGGGTCTTCAGCCTTGACCCAGTGTCCTGCAGTCCTCATGCCCTTCTTTTGAGGACTCTCAGGACTACTTGTCCCCTTGTTAGGGATTTCATGCTATCTTCCCCAGTAGCAAATAACAGAGCAATCCTGTCCCTTCCTTCACCCTCTGTACTAAACAAGGTTCCAGTCCAGGGATCCTCACACACTTTGCTGATGAAGCCCTTTACTTTTCCATACTTTAGCATATCAGCAGACCCCTCTGACATCCTCTGTAAGTTCACCCTTCTCTCAGGGCCAGGGCTGTCCAGTAGAAACTTCCAACAAAAAACCCTAAGTAAAAGTACAAATATAAATCCAAGTCTGCACTACTCAGGGGGGATCTTTCATGCTCCTCAGTTTCTCAGTTGAACGCCTCCTGAGGTGCTTTTTCTCAACACCCAGCTCCTGCGTTTTAACCAGGGCTTCTCATCACCAGAGCTTGCTCCACACCAGTAACTTCTACGTATCTCTCCTTACCCCTAGTCAGATCTTCCTACTTGGTAAAGGATCACTTGCATAAGTCTACCTACTCTTTAGTCTTTGAAAGTAACTGCAGTGTTTCTCCCAGCAGCCCACAACTGATCTGTACTTCTCCTCTTTGTAGTCAGCACCCAGCTCCTTTCTCAGAACATCATCTTTAAATAGGACCATCTCTGCCCCTTCCAGGTGCAGCCCTGCAGCATAATTGACTGTTCAGGCCAACATTTACCTTCTCAAACATGACTTCTGTTTCTCTTTCAGTGCCTGGAAGGTGCAAGAGGGAGTGGATATGCCCCAGGGAATCAGATGACAAGATATTAGATCCAAATTAAGCTCTGGAATAAGTGGCCACAATTCTCGTTGAATCTAGTGGTAGCTGTGCCTATTGACACTAGATCTAAATTTGATCAGTTGATTTTTACCTAAATTTCCTTACAGCTCTGAGGCTTCATAATCCAAAGAATGAAAATGACCCCTGAAAACATATCATAAAAAGCAAATAAAACTGATTTTGCTTCTGTTGCTAAGTCAGTTTAGTAACTGCTAATATAAGAAGAAGAAAGGAAAAGATACTTTTTTTAAGAATAAAGAACTAAAACTAGCTTTCCTTTTTATTTCAAATGGGCAGAAAGCAGAGGGAGCAACTAGATGTGATTATGTTAAAAACATCTTCAGAAATCGTTCATTTGGTATACTAAAGGGTTGTAGAAGAAATGATAATTTCTTTAGCAATACAGGGGATTACAAGGAGGATATATAAATAAAGTCATTTTCATTTTGAGGTAAGAAAGTTTAATTTCTATAAACTAATTTATTGAGCTTGATTATTCTGATACAAAAATGAGTTAGGAAGCATCATGCTGAAAAGTTGTCTGCTTTTGTGTTTTCTTGCAAAGTTAATGCCTAAAAATGGAACTAATTTTTTGTGTATTGTTATTGAGTGAAATAAAGTTAGTTAAATAGTTCTACTTTAGGTTGGGGTTCCTGCCACCCCCTCCACCTGCAATTTCTTTCCTTCCTCCCCCTTCAAAAAACAGTATATGTTTATACCATGGAGAGTGGGCAGTAGTTTCGGAACCACTGGTCTAAAACATTGTGATCATAGGGTTTTTTTGTTTGTTTGTTTTCCTTCTGCAGTTGATAAGAAAAGCTGTATGCAGAATACATGATGGTGTAATTTAGTGCGTAATGGCAGTCCTTCAGCATATCCTCATCTCTTCTCACTGGGAAGCAATACAGACATCCCAAAATCATGCCAATAGAATTGTCATACAATAAAATTGTCCCAATCTGGCTCAGAGTCCCAGTCTGGCCCCAGCCACTATCAGCAGGGGGCTGGGAGCTGGATCTGGCTGCCAGCCCCTTGCTGCAAGTAGCAGGAGCTGAGAGCTGGCTCCTGCCACTGGCAGCAGGGCCTGGGAACCCTATCCAGATCCCAGCTCCTTGCCACAGGTGGCAGGACTGGGAGCCAGCTCTTGCTGCTGGTGACAAGTGGTATGGAGCTGGATCCAGCTCCTGTCGCCAGTGACAAAGCGGCTCAGAGCTGGAGCTGGCCACAAGTCACTTGCCACAGGTGGCTCAGAGCCCAATCTGGCCCCAAGCCGGGTGCCATCGCTTGCAGGCAGCTTGGAAGCCTGGTCAATGTCACAGGCTACTCCTGAGATCAGGAGAAACCTGTAAAATTGACCAGGTTGCCGAGCCTCCTGCCAGTTTCAGTCCGAGTCGCCTGCAGCAAGTGACTCAGGGACAGATCTGGCTCCACACTGCTTTCTGCTGGCAGCTCCCAGCCCCTGCCAACAGCGGGGCGAACAGAGACTATAGCTGAGGTTTCGGTGAACTCCACCTAAACTTTAGAAATTCTTGGATTGTAAATTCCCCTTCTTCAAAGTTTTTGATGAAGTGAGATTTTCTCCCACAAAAGCTCATGAGATGAATAAATATGTTAGTCTTTAAAAGTGCCACAGGACTCCTTTTTTGTTTTGCTGAACCACACTAACGTGGCTACTCCTTTGGAATGTCTCACAATGCTCTTGTGGGACTATTTTGTTTGATTTCAGCTGTTTTCTTGCTTATAGGTGCTTTGGGAGACAGTTGTGAAGTGGTGAATGTGGATTTACCAAATAACCGCAACATGTTATAAATATATAGCAATTATGTTTTCTTATATAAGATTTATTAAGTCAGTAGTTAATAAAGTTCATCATTACTTTTGTTCTTAGTAGTACCTGAATGCGAGTAGAGTAACTCTGAATAGTCTTTGCTTTGAGTCCCTTAAAGACTGAATCCTGGGTATGCAGTTGCTTCTCTATAGGAGCTGAGGGTTTGTTTCTTTTAAGGCACTGGAGAAGGTCAATTAAATGAATTCTAGCACACCTGAAATTTACAGTATGTCAGTATGAGTGTGAGGATACATATAGGCATCCATACAAAATCATACCTTTATAAACAAGGTTATGAATTCTGTTCTGTCTCATAGGCATAAGTCTATTGTGACTTTATTCTAATCAGTGGGTTTTTTTAATTAAATGTAATTCTGCTGTGCCAGGCATTCTCCACATCTGCCAACTGAATGATAGGGTTTGTATGTAGAGTCCTGGCATATTAAAATTCCACTTCTGCAGAGAAGACAGTATGAGAAAGGTAGAGCCTGCCTTGAATTTCATTGAAACCTCTGAGTTTCTCTAACACACATGCTCTTTTCCTATAACACAGGTAGCATTCCAAAGTTCCAGGACTTATTTTCCCCTCCTCCTAGGACAGAAATTACTGGCAAATGTGCTATTGCCCTACCAAAAACACTGATGGAGGGTCTTTCATTTAATGGTTCTGAGTTATTTCATAAAATGTGGAATTAAAGGAAGCCGCCTCTATAAGATGAAAGTCCCTGTAAACAGTCTGCCTTGATGGCATTCGTGCCTAAGCCTCTTTTCATTGCTTTGTTTATACACATTCTGTGTATAGCAATACATCAACACATGTTAAATAGAAGGACTCCAAACTAAGAACAGCAGTGAATTGTTTATTAGAGATTCAAACTTTGGCAAATAAACCACTCCAGGCATCCCTTGGAAAAGCTTTCAGAATTATTTCTGTTTTCCAGCTTGGGATGAAAAGCTGCCTACTGGCTGCCAAAATTTGTATATTTTTACTTGTGGACCATCAGTAGTTGATTCTGAAAGAACCCTGGTTCAGGAGAGAACATATTTGTGTGCCCAGAACAAAGAAAATACACACTTTAAGGACTTCCTGGCCTTTTATGCCCTACACAGAAATTTACCCAGGTTAGAGGACTTAGAAATTTTGTGAGGTTCCCCTGAGTGCTTTCATCAGAGAAATACAAAGTTGAGGTTCTCCATGAAGAGAGTACAGGCCTGGGCCTTTAATTCATAACATCCAACGATTCTCACCAGCCCTTCTGATCCCACAGCTTCCAGCTACATTGTTTGGCCTCACTAATGATCTGTGTTTACTCCAACCAGCAGAGCTTTCTGAGAGACCAGCTGCCATTGTCTACCTATCTGTCTAGGCGCCAAGCAAAAGCCATGGAAAACCTCCTACATTTATAGACACATTAATTCCCATTATAACTTTCCTGAGCCATGATCCTACATGCATCCCAATACAGTGTGAGTCAAAGGCTTACTAAAACAGGTGAGCCCTACCGCTCACCTTACATTCCCCCATCTAGTCCATCTCACCTGACTCCTTTCTTCACTTTTTACTGGAGCAATAGTAATTGCTGGTTTCAAAGTCAGACAAAATATCTAGGTAGGAAAAGAAGTGGAGGGGGGAACTACAACCTGCCAACAGTAAAAATCCAATACAAAAGCTGATTTTCCATTTTTATTTTGCTTTTTATTTTAATTAATTCTAAGCTTACAAACTTTAGGCTTGCTAGGCAGCTTTATTGGAAATCATCCTATGCTGATTGAAGGTCCCAGCCCTGAAACCTTTCCTCACAGGATTAGTTCTTACTCATACAACTAGTTCCATTCACTTCAGCAGGGCAATTCATATCAGTAAGTGTATTCTAAAAAAAAATGCATGTATCATTCTTAAAATTTCCACATTATTGATTAATTAATTGATTGACTTATTGATATTTCCAAAACTTTCTCTTCTCCCAGAAGGTAGCATAAATAATAAACATTTTCACTCAATAAGTGGTTTTTATTCCAACATTTTTGTCTAGAATTTTGGAACTGAATATAAACCTATGCCAGTATTTAATAACCAAAGTATTCATTTCTTTTATGAAATATTTTGTTGCAAATACATTTAATTTACCAACATTACCTTATCTAATCTTAGCAGCACTATTTAGATTATGGTGATACATGACCTGGATGTATGTTACAGTGAATCAGAGTCTCATAGAAGCTGTTTCATAACAAACAGACAGCAGCTGAATTTCCAGCTTAGCATAAGGACATATCACTTGACATTAAATTGGATTCTGTAATTCAGAGCTAATTGTTATGTACAGATTTACCACACTGAATAGTTTATGCTAAGATGACAAACATAAAAAGACTCCTGGAATTACTATATGACTATGAATTATCCATATTAATATCCATTTTATTGTTGTTTTAAGAGACAGCTTTTCCTACTATGGTGCAGTTTATGTACAATTAGGTATATAGTATTTCCTCTCTCTGCTGTTGCAGCACACTATATAATATGTTACAAAATATCATCACAGCCCAAAGTAAAAAAGAAATTATATTTTGTTTCTTTCCAGCTCAGATGAATAACGTGTGCCCCTGTAATATTAAAATATTGCAAACACATTTAAAATTTTAAATAGGAAAAACACCTTGAAATTTCTAAGGCTATGTCTACACACACATGGTTATTTTGAAATAAGGATTTCGAAATGAGTTATTTCGAAATAAAATCCTTATTTCGAAATAAGTTAATTTGAATTAACAAAATGTTAATTCAAATTAAGGGAAAGCCTGAAATCCCAATAGCTGTTATTTCAGAAGGGATATTTCGAAATAAAGCTGTTTGGACCTGTTCTTTCGAAACAGCTCTTTCAAAACAACAGGTCTACACAGTGTTGTTTCGAAAGAACAGCTTTATTTCAAAATATCCCTTCCGAAATAACAGCCGTTTCGAGGGGCGGCAGGTTTTACTTTTTCAAAATGACGATTCTTATTTCGAAAGGACGAGGTCCGTCCTTTCGAAATAAGAAAACGTCATGTAGACCTAATTTCTTTTATTTCGAAATAACGAGTGTTATTTCGAAATAAAAGTGCTGTGTAGACGTGCCCCAAAAGATCCCATTTTCTGTGTGTGGACTAACCTAATTTGTTCATGTTGCTTCATGTCTTTTAGATGCTCAAATGTTTGAGAGAATTGTAAATCATAATTGTTCCTTTGTGTATTGAAGCGACCCTTCTCCCACCCTCCTCCCCCCAAAGACTAGCTTTCTCATATAGATTAAGAGTCACTGTATTCAGATTCATTAATGGTTAAATTCACTTTCTATCCACAGAAATGGAGTATGTCAGCTCCATGGGGGCCAATTGTGGGGCAATCAGGGATCCTGGAATAGCATCTGCATACCAGTGACAATACAGAGCCTTTGGAACCACATAAACATAGGTCTACAGCCCCTCCCACAGCCTGACTCCAGATCATTCCCAGCTTGCTCCCAATGTGGCTGCCATTTAACAGCACAAAAGGGGTCCTGAGCATGGGCATTCAGCACTTTGGGAATCTCCGTACTGGATCCTTAAGTCAACTTAACCTCCCTTCAGTCGACTTATGGAAAACCATGTCCACAGTGGGATTTTATTAAGTCAAATTAAGTATTTGCTTAAGTTGACTTAACAACTGCAGCCCTTACAGTCGACTTAAGCTTTAAAGTTAACTTTATTAAATCAACTTAATGTGTTGTAGATAGGGTCATCTGTACTGTAGGCTTTGTTAGGTTGACTTCACGGAGCCCTCCAGGGTGGACATAACCTTTAAGTAGACAACTTTTAAGTCAGCGTTGTTAAGTCAACTTAACTGAGCCCTTTAGTGTAGCCATAGCCATTGAGCCTAGTTGAGGCTAAGTGGTGAAGTGGGCCATGTGATGGTTCTTCAGATTGGGGTGAATTTCAGCCAATCAGAGTTCTTTTTAGCCTGCACTAAAATGAAGCTACCTCTGAAGAGGAACTCAGAGTCATTATGCAACCAAACACAAGAATTTATGTACAGAAAGTGTCATGAAATGAATATGGTACGTTCATCAATGTGCTGAAGATCCCTATTTGATATGTTGAAAATGTCTTCCCCATGTCTCTACTTCTCAACCAAGTACTTTACATTTTTTTCTTCAGCAATAATTCATTAAAACACCAAATGTAAAATGTGTCTTTGTTTTAAAGAACAAGCAAGCATAATGAGGTGAATCAATTAAATCAATTATCATTAGTACCACAAATTTGAAAGAGACTATTTGCATAGGTGCTGCAAACACTTTGCCACATGTTTAAGGAAAACTGCTAATCTTTATAGTTTAAGAAAAAGAAGGCACACCCAATTAGGTTGTACAAGGCAAATGACTGGTGAGACCATTTTTCTTGTCAGAGAAAAGAGACGGGGGGGGGGGGGGGACAGTTACATGGCCTGATCCTGTTAAACGGTGTGGGACATTACATGGGAAGCTAGTATGCAGCAAGCCACAGAGTGAAGTTACAGCACACTAGTTTGCTGTGCGGAAATGTCCCATGCAGACACTGCTGCAGCTCACTAGACATTCAGTGGTGTGCTTTGACATACACGTTGGCTTGCCACACATTAATGCCCAGTGCAGAAGAACCCTCAGATTTACCAAGGAACTTACACATCAAAATATGATAGATACTTAATGACATTTACAAAAGTACCTGAGAACATTAAGTCCCTACCTTTCATTGAAAGTGATTGGCAGTCATCTAACTCATTTATACACCTTTGTTAATCCCACTAGTGTTATTTGCTCTTCTGATGCCTAAAACTATCTTGGTAAATCTGGTCGTAGGTTTTTGCAATGCCCACATCAGCAACATGGAAGATCAAGTCCTACAATTTAGTATAAATGCTGTCTTTAAAATGATTACTGATTCCAGTAGCTCAGATCCAAAGGGGCACCCATGTTAGCTTCATTCAGTAAAACAAACAAGGAGTCCTGTGGTGCTTTAAGACTTAACGAGTTTATTAATTGCATGAGCTTTTGTGGGAGAAAATCCCACTTTGTCAGATGCTTTGAAGAACACTAGCACAAAGGATCTTCCAAGCATATATTCATTAACATCTTCTTGAAAAGAGAGCATAAATTTTCTTTAGCCCTCTGTGCTTGAATCAGTTACCTGTTTTGTACATGTATTTCATTTATCTTGAGCCTATTTGATACACCTCACTCTCTATTAGGAAGCAGTTAGCTTACCTCATAAATCTGTAATTTTCAACTCAAAGAAACACTTGCACCTTCAAAGAATGATGTATTCTCTTTCTCCATTTTTTTTTTTGAAATTCATTTAATTTACTAAGTAGCCCATAAGAACATGTTGCAATATTGTATGAGACTATTATCTAGTTCAAGCATATATTTTTACAAGTGAGAGCTGAGTTTGCCATAGAAATTCAGCACAGTATAATTTCACTTAATTTATGTCCGAAGTTCCTCTTAGATAGATAGATAGATAGATAGATAGGATTTCAGCAAATTGTTTTCAGTACACTTGAACTCTAAGGAGCCTGTTAGATCACCTAATAAACCCAGGGCTGACCACATCTTCATTTGCTCATTAGGTACTCAGTTTAAAGGGGGAAAAATCAATACTTGTTCTTGTCTCATTTTTGAAGAACAGTTTTGAGTCATCTGAGGTCTGGAGCTCCTTCAAGTGAATAACATGATCTGATAAAGTTCAGAACTTCAATATCACCTCAGTTCATTTGGAACGTCAGTTGCAGGATTCAGATTTTTAACAGAATCAGAATGAAAATGGGAGGGAGGGAAGAAAGCACAGATTGCCTAATTTTTTTAATAGAAATAAATATTTGGTTCATCCCTGAAGTTCTTCACTGAAACTCCCATCACAAGATCAAATCCATTAGTGTCCAAAAAGAATACTTCATTGTGGATATTATATGTTTGTGGATATTCTATGTTATATTATATGCTAATGAGCAAATGAAGATGTGGTCAGCCCTGGGCCATCAAAGAGAACTGAGGTCTTGGAAACCAGGAGAGATGGACTCAAGACCTAACAGAACTATCCCATCTCTATATTTTATGTGTCTAGTCCTCTTTTTACCTAAATGTAAAGTAACTCCAGTATAGTTAATGAAGTTATGCATTTAAAACTGATATAAATGAGAACAAAATTAGGAATAAAGGCTAATTACAGAAGACTTCCACCATTTTTTAGTCATCATGCAATGGTAGTGAAGGAGCTCACAGAGAGTTAGTTCCTAAAACTGAGTAATGAACACCATTGGAAAAAGGAAAACACTTGTCTCTTTTTTTCTGAAGAGCTTTGATATTCTCTGGGTGGGGGCAGTGGATCAGCTATGTCTTTGACATCATGGGGAATTGAACGCCGACGGGGTGTGCGTGTACGTGTGTGTGTGCGCATGCACACGTGCACTAATGCTATCTATGTGTCTTGAATTCTAACTTGCCACCACAGATCCATCCAGGTTGTTGATGCCAGACCAAATCACTAAGTTGGCGCTACAATGTCATGATACTTTTTACTAAGAATTAAAATGCCTGTTTTTGAGAAGTGGAAAGGGAATACTTTAACATTTAATATTAAATCATCCTTGTAATTGGAACAAAACTATAAACAAAGACAATAACAACAAAGTCCTAGAGGAACTAACACATTCACTTTTTATTTGGCAAAAGAGAATATGCAATTATAAAGCTATCAAGGCTCTAAAACCGTAAATATAAACAAGAATAAAGATGGGCTGAAAGAAAAAAATATCAATGGATTTTAAAATAATTAAAGAATGCTCTAATTTGATGGAACCTGGTCAGGTATAGTCCCTCTCACCCTCCTCAATCCCTTCCCCACACTATCATATATTGCCACAATTTTCCATTTTCTTAGAAGAGTAAATATGGTCCTAAGTGTCCCATTGTCCCATCATTCGTCTTCACCGCACATCCCTTCACCCAGCACACAATATATGCAGTCTTCAGCCTCCTAGCTCAAGAAGTCCAGACATGGACTTTGTGGCCCACACTAGAACTTCAATAATTCAGTCACAGTTGTTTGCAAAATGGGCTCATCTGTCTACTGAAGACTGAAGTGTAGTTGTCGTAAAGAAACAATGGTAAAAATCCTCTCTGTGAATACCCAGCTCTGCAGCCAGATGCCTTATTCATAAATCTCAGGGGTGCTACATGCAAATAGGTGAAAAATATGACTGTAAGAATTGTAAAGACAGTTCTGTGTGAATAATGCATTCTCGTGCATCTGTGCTGGGGACACAGGACAAGCCAGGATGGAAGAAGGCCAGCATATATTAACTATAAAACTATTTTGTTTATTGCTTCTTTTCAAAATATGTCTAAATTGCTTTTAGGGCCCAGACTCTGTAGTTTAAGTTCATGCTCCCTTAAGTGCTATGATACTGAATCATGTCTCCTTTCCTCCATCTATCTCTTTATTCTTTCCAGAGCTGTGTATCTTCTGCTGCAATGCAATAAAATCCCAATGCAGTCTTTCTAAAGCTAATAATGACTGATTCATTTTCTGTCATTCAAAAGGTCTCAAGCTTCCAAGACAACTAGATATATGATCTCCTCCATAGTTGTCCCCCCCCCAAAAAATATCAACAGAGTTTTCATACATGCTATCATCCATTAAACAATTACCATATTTCCCTGTTTCTTGCTTTTGTATGTCTCTCATCTTTTTTCAGTACTGCTAGAACCCATTAGTACTTAACTTACTCCAAAATGAATATTATTGATCTACAAAAACTTTCCCCATTTTTTTGTTTCACTTTTATAATTCTTGACTCATTCATTGCATATCCTAGTTATTGATACTCTAACTGAATTATTGCCTTTTTCAAATACAGTACTGATTGCCTTGAGAATTTCTGCTGCCTCTTGAGAGACTTCACAGCTCCACCAAAACATGTGAGGATATTTATTCTTTTGTGAATCACTGAGGAACAATTCTATTAAATTTTTAAACATGAGAATGTACTGTATTTGTTGGGCTGATGCTGTCATAACAATGAAAGATTTCCTCATCTGCAATAAATTGTTTTATGGCATTTGAATGTGCCTAAAACTTCGATTATTAAAAACTTTCGCTGTTAAAATTCAGAATCCATATTTTCTCTCTATTCATTCTAAATAATTTTGGATCCAGGTGGCTATGGGGCCTTCGCTATTACTACTGAGTAATTAGCTGGAAGCTACCATCTAGAATTGTTTAATTCTACTTTTTTTTCTTTTTGTTTATCAATTGTTCTCATGGAAAGCTGATATGGTCTTGAGTATGTTAGAAGTGGTAATTTTAAATTGAATTTAAGTAACACTGTTTGCATTAAAATCAATAAGAGATTTATGATTCATTTCAGAAGGATCAAAAGTAGACCACCTCAAGGGCTTCTGAAAAGCCCACCCTAAGTGATTTATATTGGATGTCTTGATGGGCAAGCAATGAGCTTCTTACATCTTTCAATTCTGAGTATATCTATGCTCTAATCGCAGGTGTGACTGAAGCTCATGTAGATATGTCCAAGCCACCTTTTATCTAGCACCAATAGCAGAAAGCCTGTGTCAGGATGGGAGGCATCCTAGGCTAGCTGCTTGAGTATATATTCAAGATCCTAGATGAGCTTGAGTGACCTGTGCTGCTGGGGTTTCATTGTAATTGTCATTTGAGATAGTTAGATGTAAGCTGGCCCAGATATGTCTGCAAATGCTGATGTTGCACTTCTGGTTACAATATAGATATATGATATAGCTATAATTGCAGCATAGGGCGATTCCTAGCTCTAGAAGGTTATAGTCCTGTTAACTTTCATTTGGCTAACACATTAAAAATAAAGTGTACCCATTCCACTGAGATGTGGGATGAGCTAGTTATCCCACAAAGACACCTAGGGTCTCAGCCAATATGTATTTTGGGTGGCTAGTCGATCCCACTGATCACACTGCTGTGGCTACACTCTATTTTTAGCACTCTAGATCAGGGGTCACAAACACATGGCCCACGGGCCACATGCGGCCCCTAATGCTCTTGCCTGTGGCCCACAGTGACATGATTGTTACCGATATTTGCAGTATCATTGTATGGAAAGGTTTCAGCAGTACGGCCCTTGGGCTACTGTGCTAATCCTCATGCGGCCCTCTACTAGGCCTCTTGCGGCCCTCATGGTAATTTGAGTTTGAGGCCCCTGCTCTAGATCAATGAGGGCTAGTACAAGAATTACTCCTGGAGCTAGGAATCATATTTTCAGCTCCCATAGACTGCTATTTATAATTCAGCCCAGGTTAGACATGAATATGAGGTATTATCATAAGATACCTCCTTGATAAGTTCATGGCTTCCCTCAGGTTCTTGGATGGCAAATATTAACATCATGAGAGTCTTCTTTGTTTGCACAGTTAGCAGAGATACAAAAATGCTCAGACTTATGGAAACAATCTATAATTTTTTTTATTCTTGTAATTTTATGCACACAATATGCATCACTGATATATGCTGTGACTAGTAGTAGTAAACTTATTAGGATTTGGTTTCATTGTAGGCCCATCTAATAACACCTTTTTTTTTATTGAACAATAAAGAAATAATAAAACACGGCTTGCTATCAGCCTCTTGCGTGAGTGAGAGAGAGGTTACTAAAAGCAGAATACAGAGTATGAGCGTCTGCCCTAATTAAGAACATCAGGAATGCTCAAAAGAAAATATATTGGACTCCTCTGGTCAACAAAAAGGAAAAAAAAAAAGAGAGAGAAAACCATTAAGGGGATCTGGTAGAGGAGCAAGAGGACTTTACGGCAATGTTTCTCAACTCTTGTAATAATTGGCACTAAATAGCCAGTCTTCCCCCAAAATAAATATTTTTCAAAGAAAGTGCTGGTGCAAAAGTGGAACAAAAGGTACTTTTGCAGCAAAAATTTAAGTCACTAGACAAGATTTCAGAAAGGCAGCAGGAAGTTGCCCCTGCATGGGACATGTAAGACGGAAATGCCATGTGATGTCAGCTTTAATTAGAGTTAGTGACTTTTTTTTCACTTAAAACAATTTTGGTTGAATTCTGGGTTACATTAGCCTAGACTGACATAATCCCTTGCATCACTTTACCTCAGTAACAAATTGAACTCTGTCTGCATGTATACGGCCCAGTTAGATTTGTCATTGTGTTTCAAGTTCTCTTAGAGTCCTTGGGTCAACAATTATTCAGACTTGTTGGGCACATCTACACTGTAAAGAGGCTATTCCTGAAAAAACTTTCCCATGTCTGCAGAGCCATTTTGCTTTTTCAAAAGAAAAAGTGCTACGGGATATTGAAACACCGGATTGCATTTTTGAAAAAGCAAAACCTGGCGTCTTTCAAAAAAGCTGCTTTTTTTGAAAAAGCTATTAAAAAAAAAGCACCCCAGTATTTTGAAATCCCAGCATGCTTTTTCAGGACAGTTAAACCTGCTTACTTTTTGGAAAAAGGGCTTTTTTGAAAAAAGCTGTTGCCAGATGCAACAATGTCTTTTTTTGAAAAAAGATGCCCATCTTTTCAATTGGCTCTCTTTTTTTTTTTTTTTTCCAAAAATGACAGTCCAGCCTGGATGCTTCTTTTTTTTTTTTGATGGGGGGGGGGGGGAGAACCTGCCTAATTTTGAGACAGGAGGTCTCCATCCCAAAATAACATTTTTCAAAATAAGTTTTTTTCTCCCCAAAAACTATGTCAAATGTATTTCAGAATAGTTTTTCCAAAAAAACCCTTTTTTCAAAAAATGTAGGGCAGTGTAGACATAGACCATATGTATGCAGTGTTAGTCAGACAAACAGTTCAGACTGAGCTCCAAAAATTAGCATATGAATAGAAGCTTCTCCAAAGCATCTAGTTCAGGGGTGGCCAAACTTATGGAACTCAAGAGAGACACAAGTTGATTTTTAAACCTTTGAGAGATGCACTGAAGCATATAGCCATATACTTTCACCTATTCCAAAATTACTAAGTTTAAAATTCATTGCACACTATAATTTTATCAAAAAAGAGGGCAAATATTGATCCTATTAATGTCAGATTTTGATAATTACTTAAGGTTACCATGAAAACTAGACCTATACAGTAAAAACTTAGCTGTGCTTAGATGTAGAAGACCTCAGGCTAGTGGCGAGTTTTTTAAAATCCCAACCATGCTGCACTTCTCCCTATCATCCCCAACCCCCTCTTGAACCCTCAGGCCCTGATGCTAGCTCCTTCAAGCTGATCTCCCCCTTCCCAGGACCTCTTACCTGGCCACTCCTGCAGCTAGGTGCAGGCTGGGGCTCCGCTCCCACCCTTAGCATGTTCTAAGCATGCTCAGGGCAGGAGGTTTAAAACTCCTAGGCTGGGCCTGCTTTCCTAGATTGATTTGATGATGTTTTTCTGGGAGCCGCACTTTTTTATTCAAAAGCCACATGCAGCTCCCGAGCCACAGTTTGCCCATGCCTGAGCTAGTTACTCACACCCAGGGTTTTGGCTAGGACTAGAACAATTATGTGTACTATTCAAGTATATGCAGTTTTCCCACTAACTTGAAAGGGAGCAGGATCAAGTGCTGAAAGAACACAGATGAAAAACAGATTTTCCTAGACTTACAGATTCCAGAGATCTCATATCAAGGGTTTAGACTTTTCAATCTTTTATGTACTATCAATCTTTTTGTATTTTCTTTCTTTGGAAGCTGGAATGTGACATTTCACCACAGTAGAATTATGATCCAGATGTTCAAAGTAGGAGATTTGCCCATCTGTAGCATCTTAGCACACACAGAAACCAGGGTTTCCTCATATAAATCGCAACTTGTACACAAACATATAGAGGTGTGTGTGCCCAGAACAGAAAAAAATCAAAACCTAGTCTTTTGGAAATATGATTCTATACAGTAACATGACAAGCATTTCCCCATCTCATGCCTTTTTCACCTTACAGGTACTAGCAGCTTAAGACAGCAGGCTATGAAACATTACTCTTCCATTGGCCCTTTTCTTTAGATTTATATGATGCCCTTGTAGCCAATTACAGACACAGATCAACACTTGCAATATTAACTATGGACTCAGTAGATAGGCAAATACCTAACCCTGCCACTGACTCTGTTTAACATCTTCATGCTGAGAGATAGCCAAATATTTTCAGATTAGTTCTGTTCATTAGGAATTGAGAACAGTGATGATATGAAATAAAGGCTACTGGCTAACCTTATGACAAACGTATCATACATACATTTTAACAGCAGAATTTATTTAAATAGATTGCAGTGTTAGAGAAAAAAACTACTTTTTAGATAGACACACAAAGCTGACATATTGAAATTAAATAAATATTTTAATTAAGTAGAAGCACTGTTTAGTGTACCATAGCACAAAGATGACACAATGGACTGCTGCTAAAAGAGATACCTCCTCTATTAATATTGACTGTGGGAGAAAGAAAGGAAGGAAAATTTACCTCCAATTTCTGTAATAAATTCTGTAATACTGAAGAATCTTATGATACAAATAACATGTTGTCAAGATGAACTCTATCTTCTGCTTGAAGTCATTGAAAGAATACATGGCTCACTCTGAAAAGAGTTTGGCTCATAACATAGAAAATAGCATGAACATGGTGTTCAAACATAGCTACTTGGTACCTTCTACAACATAATGGCTAGACTTTGTAATATTCAATCTTCAATTCCAAATTCATCTTAAAAAAAAGGTTTTATTTACTGTTCTGGGATGCAGGAAAGTGCATAGCCTTAGGGATTGTATTTAAATGAGTCTTCTAAGATACTTACAAATGTTAGCTCAGACACCGTTTACCTAGTTCTGCAAAAGCAAGTACTCTGTTTCATTGCCAACACCCTTAATAAACAGGAGTGAGTGGCTCGGTTCATAATATACCAGATAAGCAGAAGTTATACAACCCACTCATTACCATGCTCTATTAAAGCTTAGCACAGTTGAGAGAACATTTCAGAAGTTATTTACAGTGATGTGAACAATTTAGTCCATAAACAAATGAACAATAACATAATAGTCCAGGAGTTTAAAAAAAAAATTAAAAGTAGCTGTTTTCAGAAGAGTCAAAAAATATATTTTATCAAACCTTGATTACTAATGAAACATAGCACTTTCAGCCTATTTATTCTGATTATTTATTCATTTGATTATATTTAAAATGCTCAGTGTTCTGGTTTCTTGCCGGGAGACAGTACAGTGTCCCGTAGGTGATATAACACCTAGTCACCTGAGGTTTCTAAAATAAATTGAGGTATACAGAGATGCTTCCTGTTTATTGTCATTCACCATTTTGTCAGTACTAAGCAATATGACCCACAAACCGCAGCCAACAGAATTTAACACTTTCAATTGCATACTTTTCCTGGAAACGTTTCTGTTTTTTTCCCCTTTACAATTCGCCACTCCCTATTCAGATGCCCATTGTTTGCTATATAAATCCAGAAACTGGGGTCTTCTTGGCTATGTCTACACTAGGGGCTTAAGTCAACAAACTGCCTTAAGTCAACTTAAGCAACTCCCAGGCTATAGTTAGAATTTCTTAAGTCAACTTAAGCAATTGCTTAAGTCAACTTAATAACTCCTGCCCTGTAAGTCAACTTAAGCATTTAAGTTGACTTAACAGGGCAGGGCCTGCTCCCTTCCCTGCCCCAGGCCATGATCAGGCTCCAGAGCCCTGATCTGGCCCTGGGAGGACTGTTCCAGCTCCTGCTGTACGGTGAGAGGCTGTGAGCCCAGTATGGCTCCCAGCCCCTTGCCACTGGTGGTGGGGGCTGACAGCTGGTTCCTGCCACCTGTGGAGAGAGGCTGGGAACCCAGTCTGACGCCCAGCCCCTCTCCGTGGGCAGCGGTCACTGGCAGCTGACTCCTGCAGGCGGCCATGGCAGGAGTCAGCTGCCAGCCCCTGCTCCCTGTAGAGAGGTTCTGGGAGCTAGATCAGGCTCCCAGCTTCTTGCCACATGGCAGGAGACAGATCAGGCCCCAGGGGCAGATCGGAGCCCTGGAGTTTGATCATGCTTTGGGGCGGGGAAGCGGTCAGGGCCCAAGACTGGGTAGGGGCATGTCTACTAATGTAAACATACCCCAAGTTGACTTCACAAGTTCGACTTAAAGTCAACCTTGTGAAGTTGACTTAAAATAGCCCGCTAATGTGAACATAGCCCTTGGGTCCATCCATCACTACTTCCAGCAGAACTGACCTTGATGTCTTTTTACAATGTGATGTGCTAGAGAGGTGTGACTTTACCTCAGATGTAGATCTTGCTTACCTCCACCCTACATCATTCTGAGAGTGTAGAACAGCAATGCTCTCTATACCTGAAGACTGTTCAGAAAATATAAGAAAGTGCAGAATGCAGCAGTTTACTCTTCATAACCATGCTTCATATGGAAACCACATCACACCTGTGCACCAAGACATGAGCAGATTTCCAATTCATTTCAAAGTCCAGGTCAGAGAACTTACTGATCCATAAAGCCCTGAATCACCGAAGCAGTAACACGTGTTTAACTAAAAATATTGTCCTTGTAACCACCTAGAGAATCTTGCAGGAAGATGCACAGATTGCACAAGGCAAGAGTATAGAAAAAACATAAGGTAAGTCAGTCCATGGTGCAAATACTAGTTACAGTTGCAGCATCTCTGTAACAGTTCTCTGAATAAAGAGCCAGTTAAGTTCTAGACACAGGAAGTCCCCTCATGTTATTACCTAGCATATAATAAATGAAACAGCCCTAAATCCCACTGATCGAATAGGGCTGGACTGAACAAGGTGCTTAAAGTTACGGATATGTGTAAATGCTCTGGTGAACTGGTACCCTTGGTGTTTTACATCCTAGATGCTTGAGATGATTTGATATGTCCAAAGCTGAGATGAGCTGACAACTCACTGAGATAACCATGAAAAAGTGACAGGAGTTCACTCAGCCTTGGCTCAAATCTGTAGATCCTCACAATATTTGCAGGGTCTATCTGTCCTTCCACATTTCAGAAGGAAGGTGATATCTTTAGGCATATCTTTAAAAATTAAAGTAAGTTAATAAATTGCTATAAATTCATGTGCAAACATGATAATTACACATGTCCAAATCACATAAGGAATATCTCCGTGCGTACTTTCTGAAACATTGACTGTAACATGCAATTATTAGAATGCTTTTAAAACAGAGATGCAACGTTTAGCATTCTAATGGTAACTTTGTCTTGCCCAGTCAATGGTATATGCCTTCCACCTTAAATAGTTTAATCAAGTGAATAGGTGTGAAGCCTATGTTAAAAACAATCTCTTCCTGTACACACAATGCCACATCTAGCACAATTTCAATTTACACACACACACACACACACACACACACACACACACACACACACACAC
>ML682028.1:11012034-11025127 GCA_007922195.1 Podocnemis expansa
CACACACACACACACACACACACACACACACACACACACACACACACGATGAAATACCACAGAATATCTTAAATTGGGGGCCAAAATGATTGGTGTTGCATTTGCAGATATATACATATTCACCAGACCTGAAGCATCTTCGTAAGAAGAAAGAAAAGTAATACAGTTTGTAGTTAAAGTACATTCATGTTTTGAGAAAACAATAAAGATAGCTACTGCACAAATACTATCATTTTTGTTGTTCGCTCCTACCAGGAATCTTAATTTTTCATATAAAGTGTATTTGCAGATTTAAAAGACTTTTAGTTTTTTCATACAAAAAAATGTAACATGGATTCTATGATCACAACCAATTCTATTTTATTTTTTCTGGGAGAACAAATGACATAAAAAACAGAATGAGAAGAATGTGGAATTTCTGAAATTTCAATAAACATTATGATTTTCTTATTTTTTATTTATCTTAATCGGTGTCTTTTTTCATCTTCCCACTAATCCAACTTTCTTTACCTTTTGTTTTACTTAAATAAACATTAAACATTTCCTGCCAGAAGCTTTCTTTTTTTTATCCTCTTTGCTCTCTATTCTCCTACACTAATCTATTAATTTTTTATATTTTATTTTTGTGATGCTCTTTTGTTATCCGATTCCTAATTAATTCTCTCTCATGCTTACAATATCAATGCTTATGTATTATGAATGCATTGTACAGGTTGGCTTTATATGAAAGTACTGACAAAAAAGTTGGGAGATTATGCATGCAAAATAAATATAGACAATCTAAGAAAGAAAGAAAGAACTGGAAAATAATCTTAAGAAAAATATCCTTTAGAGAAGGAAACAAAAAACAAACAAACAAAGAAAAAAGTCTCTAAACTTAAACATAAGGCTCAGGAATATCAGAATACGTGTTGGATACATTACTGTGTCACCACACGGCAGTGTGTCATGAAAAGTTGGATTGATTGGTCTGGGATGAGTGGCCTGGTGTGTCCCATAGGGTCACAGCATGCCCCCAAGTGTGACATAACCCACAAAAGTTTGAAAACCACTGAATTACACAACTGTCCACCCCCCCACCCTAGATGGGGTAGAGGCAGGAGTTGGACAGTAAGCACTCAGATATTTCAGGGACGAATGCCAATATAAAAAGAACAGAGAAAGAGAGAGACCATTATGTAGGAAGGAAGGAGTTGTAACATAACTGTAACACAGCTGCCCACCTTCCCGAGGGAGAGGGGGCAGCTAAGCAGGGTCTCCGGCCCTTTGTAGGGTGGGACCAACAAATCTTTAGCCCCTTGGCAGGGTAAAAGTTCAAAAGTCTCAGCCTTCTGCAGGGTCAGCTATCAAGTCTCACTCTTGGTAGGGCAAAAGTCACAAAGTCTCTAGGGTACGCGGGATAATGGCAGTGCCACTTCTTGGGTCCACAGCACATGGGGGGGGTGCTCGGTGCAGGGTGATTGGAATCAGTGGAGGCGCAGGGTCACAC
The DNA here is from genome assembly GCA_007922195.1 of Podocnemis expansa. Lineage (NCBI taxonomy): Eukaryota > Metazoa > Chordata > Testudines > Podocnemididae > Podocnemis > Podocnemis expansa. The sequence goes on from ML682028.1 coordinate 11,013,524, forward strand.
ACTTTCACTGTGCCCCTGCCCAGGTCCCCAGCAGAGCCTGGGGTTTCCATGCAGGGGTCAGTGGGGTCCTGGCCGCAACACGCTGACCACAAGGGTTGGTGCTTATATTCCTCGGTGCCAATCTCAGCCCCAATTCCCGGCAGTACCTGAGATGGAGGCTCCACCATGGGTTCCTCAGGGTAGTCACCAAGGGGCAGATTGCAGAACTCCTCCATCTCATCAGATGGTGGCAGGTCGGGTAGCCCATCAGGTTTATCGGCGGATGGCAACTCCTCCAGGTTGCACATCTCAGTAGTCAGGGGATCCTCACCACCTACGGGTAACTCCTCCAAGTCATGAGAAGTGGGCAGGGGCTTGCAGTCCCAAGCAGGAGGGGTCTCACGCAATCCAGTGGGTCTCCTTTCTAGAGGCTCTTCTGCGGGGCCAGTGATGGCCCAGGCTTCGGGCATTATCTCCCAGTCTCCGGCCATGGGCGGTCCCAGGTCTGTAGGCCATAGCTCCGTTCTCCCGCAGGGCGGCTCAGAGTCAGGAGGGAGCAGAGAGACATCCTTCCCCTTCGGTGGCTGGAACTGGACTGAGCTGCCTGCCTCCCTTCTTATACTTCCTGCCCCCACTGACTCACAGGCTGCTCCTGGCTCCGGCCCCTGCAGTCAGGCAGCTCCCTCTGGGCTGTCTCTGAGGGGGGCCATGCTTTCTGCTACAGTTGGTACTTCACAGACACAAAACAAAAAGGACAGGCTTTGCACACAACAGCTTAAAATATAAATGTAACACAAGAGAGAACTAGTGCATGCAGTCGTGCAGATGAGGGAGCACAAGGCCAAGAAGTTGATACCAGTCACCATGATAGGCTGTATTCTCAGCATACCATCTCCCTACTTGTTGTGCAGCTTACTGTCGGCATTTGCCACATTTCAGGGTAACTGGATCTACGTTCCTTCTTTGTAATCCTCCACTCTAGGTTACCAGCTGCCCAGCCATCACCTCTCTTGCAAGGAAACACCCAGCCCACTCCCTCCAGACTGGGGATTTTCCAGGCTGTGCAGTTCCCTGCCTTCACTGTGAATTCCTCAGCAAGTTAGTCTCCCTAAGCAGGCCGACTTTGCTCTCTTCTTAGGGCATGTTCACTCCGCAAAGAAAAAACCACGCAGCTGGCCTGTGCCAGAAGAAGGACTGTATGTTTTACGAATAATAGGAAATAACTAAGTCCATATTGTACAAGATTCCTTTCCCATTTTTCTGGCTTTTTTACTTCTGTGAGAATCTCACTGACTCGCATAACAAAAGTTTGTTGCATATTACAAAACACAAGATGTGAAAATGTCCAAAGAGGTAGCCATCTGAGTCTACTTCAGCAAAACAAGTAAGGAGTCCGATGGCACTTTTAAAGACTAACAAACTTATTTATCACATGAGCTTTTGTGGGAGAAAATCCCACTTTGTCAGACACTTAAAGATGGGGACCTTAGAGAACAGAATGCCACCAGACTCCTTGTTCTGGTTTATAGACATTCATATCCTACTGTTACTTTTACTATTTAGCTCAAAGGAAGTCAAAAAGTACATAACCAAACTCGGTTGGAACTGTTGATTTTCCCCCAGTTTCAGTCATAAATTAGCTCCAGTTACAAAAATTGAATATTTTCGATTGTTGTTTGTAGTGTTATGGTATCCATGTTGTCCCAAAATATTAAAGAAACAAGGTGGGTGAAGTAATATTTTTATGGGACCAACTTCTGTAGGTCAGAGAGACAGAGAGAGGCAGGTCATACCTGAAGAAGAGCTCTGTGTAGTTGGAAAACTTGTCTCTTTCACTCACAGGAGTTATTCTAATAAAGGATATTACCTCCCCCACCAAGCCTCCAAACAGGAAATGGAGTCCCATTTTTTGCTCAAAACTTTTCCCAGATCCAGTTGCAACGGATCTCCAATTCCCTGAAAATATTTACACATCCTTGAAAAGATGATAGTGGACTGAATTTAACTTTTGCATCAAAACTCCCAAACAGTAGAATATCATATGATTTCAAAGTTCTGCATGAAAGTTTAGCACTACTCAAGTTAATAATCAATCTGGGTATTTCCAATTATGAAGGAAGAACAGCTGTTTACCTTTGAATGCTGCTTGAATTATACTATTTACATGTCACCTCCTTACTTCTAACAGTCAGAATAAAATCAGATGACTCATGTAAACCTTGCATGAAGGAAGAGCATTTGACATGAATGCTCCCTGCCTCTCTCTCTCAGCAATTGCTCTTTCTATCACCTCCCTATAATTTTCAAGCCTCAGCAGCAACCATTTCACTCTAACAATCGGGAGGGAAGAGTCTAGTTGGAAATAAAAAATGATGCTTGATCATGGGTGTAGTTTTTGAATTCTTGGTGCTCAATTTTTATAAAAAGTCTCTCAAACTTGTGCAACTGCACTTAGTTCTGAACGCTGATGCCATTCCCCCCACCCCGGATATGATTCTCTGAACAAACATGAATTTTTTTTCCCATGTGTGCATGTAAATACTTTAGTTTCATGAGTACCATTTAGAGAAAAGATCCATTCCCTCGTGGTTAAAGTACTGGCTACAAAGTGAGAAGACTTGGGTTTAGCTCACATCTATCAACAAAAAACTTCCTATTTAACCTCAGGTGAGGTCAGTTAAAGGCAGATTTTCTTGTATGACACATTTGATACAAGAGGCAGGGCTAACAGATAGGCAGGTCTAAATTCACCAGCACAAGAGGATTTTTCTACTGCAATTTGCAGCTGGTCCCTTGACACCTACCGAATTTAAGAATAAAGCCCTCAATCTCCCTGTATTCCACTTCCCATAACAATCAAACATCTATAGCTCACAGAGATGTTTCAAAGATTAATTATTGTTTAACAGATACTCAGCTACCGTGGTGTTGAGCATCATGAAAAAGCCTACGTACAAATAAATTTTGGAGACCAAACACACCACTCCTTTCATAATGTAGTCACAAAATAAAAGTTATTTCTCATACACTGTAAACTCTTAAAAAAATAAAACCCCTGTTTCAAGACTTACGTTTTATAACTTCAGAAAATGTTGAATTTAACAACTGTATAGGCTGAGATGTTATACAGTGTACACCTAATTACTGTGAATATTGCTTACATGCTAAGAAAATATTATCAGGAATACACCAAGTCTCTCTTAGAAAAGATCCATGATGAGAAATGAAGGGAAATGCTGTCAGCTGCTGAATCAATGTCACAGTTTTGACTAGTCATGTTATAACATGTTGCTTTGCCACAAAACAGGACAACAATTTTGTCACGTAGGAAAGAATGAAACAGTTGTTATCTTTCAACAAGTCTTCAATTCTGATAAAAAAAATAAGGTTACTTTCTGAAATCTGTTAATCCAAAATGCTCGGCTGTTAATAGGCCCCAGAATCCTTTGTATGTGTCTGCCATATTTACTTACTGCATTGATCAAAAAGTAAAGGCACATGTTATCTTGACGCTTGCAGATAAACTTTGCTCTCTCTGCTGATGAGAATTCAAGAATCACACAGCTCCCAATAATAACTCAATATGTACACTAAAGAATGCAAATTTTTAGCTCAGTATAATATCCACAGGCAGTGCAGAGTTTGCATTCCCCTTCAGGTAGTGAAAGGGATTTAAAATTTTGTAAATTATGTATGGCCAGACAGTATGCAAGGAAACTATAATTCAGTGTTTATATCTAATGTAAACAAGTAGGGATATGGATTTTACCTCAGGTAAAAAACTTCTTATCGGAGGAGGAGTTTGCTGTGCCAATTTACTGCAGCCTCATCAGCAAAGTACAGACACCACCATCAGAAAGTAGTCATCAGTGATGCATGTCATTTGTTTTTGGCTACAGCTGGATGGGGGAATCACCTACTTTGCCACAGATGTGAACGCTGTCTGCACACTGACCCTGGCCCATGCAAAAATAGTTCAGAAGTGTCCATGGGCAGCCTTGCAAATCAAAGATGGGTGCATGCATGAATAGGTTATTTATAAAAGACAGGCTTCTGATATCAGCTGCAGACCTCTCTTTACGCTACATTAGTGTCACAGGGAAAGTGGACTCAAAATAAGTTCCTCAATGACAAGAGCACTTGTGGAGTAACAGAGGTCTGTGTATAGTAATAGGCTCACATTTGGACTTATTTTTTCCAACCATTCTGACTGTAGCATCCTCACAGTGGATGTGTAGATGCATGGTGCTGCTTAACATGGGACATGCTCTGACCAATTTGTTTAGAAGAATATTATGCATCCTCACCTTAGCTACAGTTTTCCACAAATGAGAAACCAAATATTTACCTCAGATAAATAATAACTCTTACTCATCACAAGCAGGTTCATGTTTACTTACAAATTTTTTGGTGGTGGAGGAGAGAGACAAAATAGGTTGAAATAATCATTGAAATATGACTACACACAGTCATACCATCAGAATAAAAGGAATTTTCCTAAGTCACTCCAAAAAGAGAAATAGGTGATTTGTGTCTAATGACGTCTGAATTTGTTTATTATAACATAATCAAAAATATAGTCATTAATCATCCTTCATACCATATGATAATGTAGCAATGTTTTTCTCTATACTCACACAATGTAAATTCAATTCTACACATACATAATTTTAATCATGCAGTGTAGCAGTTATTTATTCTGTCCTGTACACTTCCATGAGTTGGTGGTGTCCGGTGAACGTGGGCACTTGGAGATCCTGGTTATCACAATAGCTAATTTAATTATCACAAATAATACAACCGTTCCCTGTGCTACTTCACCCAAATTTCTCCTGGCCTGGATACGTCAGTCTGCCAATTACCATGACTCAGCTGATGCAGGAGTATTTTGTTTTTGCTCCTGTTCTGGTAGAAGTATGCTAGACAACAGTGGAGAGTTATCTGCTGCCACTGCCTCCAGATGATTGTTAAATACACCTTTTCTCCATTGTACTTGACAAACAACTGGTTTTAGATACTGTAAAGGCTTTCACCATCAGTTCAGTGGCACTGGTAAGAGAGCTGCACCAAAGCAGCAAGAACTTGTTTTTCAAGCCTGCTTCTCTTTATGAACATGAAACAACACTGATCCTTCTACAAGGACTTGACCGTTGATGAGGAATCTTGCTGTAGACTTTTAATAGACATAAAAACCAATTTGGTATTAGGTCATTTATCAGAAATTCAGAGGCCTTATCAAGACATGCCTCTTCTGACTGCATTTATCTCAGACACCTAGAGAAGTTAGAATTAGCCTCTCCTCTTTAAAGCTATGGTGTAATAAATCACAATAGCACATTACAGTGTACCTCCCAGTTGTGAGTGACTGAATGTTTAAACTGCCATAACCAGCAACTGTTATTTTTCATTGTGAAAAACAATGCAATTTTTCTTCACGACATTACAATGTGGTGTTTACAGCAATTCTTGTGATTCTTTCAAGAGCACACTGGTCATACCTATACTGACAGCTCCAAACCTTTGAAAGTAGTTACAGTATTTACAAGGGAAACAACTTTCTCCCATGCAATGGGATGTATTTCAGTTCTTGTCCACCAATATTAAACAGAGATGAATGTCTCTAAATAATGATTAAACTCATGGGGTATGTCCATATGTAGGTTTTAAATCCAAATAACGCTGGTTATTTCAATTTAAAAACTGATAGGTCCACACAATGTTTTCTTGTTTTGAAATGAGGAGCTCCATCATTTTGAAACAAGAAAAGTTAGAGTGATTCAATAAAACCTGGGTTGAAAGTGAAACGAGGGTTAGATTGAAACCCTTATATTGATGTAACACTGTAGAGATGTGTTATTTCAATATAATGGTTGTTTTGCTTTAACACTATTTGCCCTTCCTCCCAGGGTGGATGGCACCTGGGAAGGAAGGGCCAGATTTCAGAACCGTGGCCAGGGTTTGGAGGGTGGAAGGGACCCCCCCACATGCTGGGAGGTGAGGGAAGAGACCCCTGACACTGGGCTTTCCTACTGCTAGTTGGGAGGTGGGGAAGCGACCCCATAGCCGGCTGCAATGCGCTTGCCAGTGCAGGGGAAAGGGACCCCTGGACTGACTGAAGCCATGCTAGCTGGTGTGCAAGAAATGCTCCCCAGGCTCCCAGCATTTGCGGGGCAGTGGGCAAGAGGGAACCCTCGAGCCAGCTTTTTCAGTGCTGGGGAAGCTGGGCATGCAGAGATCCCTTCCACTGCCACCAGGCGCTTGGGGAGCTTAGCGTGCTGGGATCCCCTCTCCCTCATGCCTGGCTGAGCCCAAGGCTGTAGCCAGTCTTGGAGTATGTGTGCCCTACCCCACACCTCTCAGGATGCTCCTCTCCTAAATCCAGCTAACAAGTCCAGTCCCTGGATATGCTAGTTCGATTTGGGTTATTTGGTGTGGAGCTGTTAAATTGCTTTAACTTGAATCGATTTAATGATTTTTATAGTGATCAATTAGATCGCTTCAAGTTAAATCAATTTAACTGCCTGTGTGTGGATATAGTCATCTTTACTGGTTTTCTCATTAGTAGCTTGCTCTTCATAAATGAAGCAGAGCAGTAAGATCTCACAGGTGGCAAGATGCTCACTGGTGTTGCTTGTTGAAGGGTTAGTCCCCAAGAAAGGAAGGTAGAACTTGGGACAAGTGCATGTCAAGATGGAAATTGATTAGAAACCAAACCCGGATTTAAAGCTCAAATTAAAGTCTCAGGACTCAGTCTCTGCTTACTTAATGTTCACATAATGACGTAACAACTACTTTGATTTGATGTTACATTGTGACCTGATTCTATGATTTATACTCCCGTGCATTTATTTCTTCCCACTCTGTAAGTTCCCCACCTTCAAAGCATCTGATGAAGTGGGATTTTCTCCCATGAAAGCTCACACATTAAATAAATTTATTAGTTCTCAAAAGTGCCACAGGATTCCTTGCTTGTCCATAAAGATGGAGTTTCTTGACTGAGACTCATGGCATTACACCAGTGTAAAACTGGACTGAGAGGAGAATCAATCTCTCTTTTAGGTTTAGTGGTTCTTACTTTTGATAAAAAGTTCCAAGAAGGGGTTAATTTTGACTTCAGACCTGGTATAGCTTTGCTTGAAATAGACCACAGATTCTATTAGCCTTAGTAGAAGAATTCTGGTCAGGCGTAAAACCCCTTAGCATGAGTTGGCCTCACTTTCACTCTGAAATAATAACCACATCATCATACTGCTCCATTATTTTTACTATCTGAAGCTTGACCATCGTGCATTCATGTCAATGGCAAAACTCTCACTGTTTGATGGGGGACTGAGTTCAATGTGAACGTCTTTGATTTGCTTTTCTTCAGCTAGATATATTTTTTCAGCAAATCACAGCAGAAGGTGTGGTTACAAACCAAGGACCTGAAACACCTAATCATGTGTGCAACTTTGTTCTTTAGTTTTTCTATTAAAGTCCATGAGACCAGTTATGTGAGTAAATATATGCACAGGTTTAGTGGTTGGTGGATTGGTACCTAAATGGGCACCTTAATTTTCACTGCAAAAATATGAGATACTAAATTTACTGAAACAAACAAGGAAACTGGTGGCGCTTTAAAGACTAATACATTTATTCGTCTCAAGAGCTTTTGTGGGTGAAAATCCCACTTCATCAGATGCTTGAAGATGCAGAAGTGCAGATGAATTGAAGGGAAATAAATGCAGGGAAGTGTAGGCCATAAGATGAGGTCAGACCATCACAGTAAATCAATGCAATTGTTTAGATCAAACAGTATATAGGAGGGAGGTGAGGGAACAAGGAAAGCAAAATTTACTGACACTTTTCCTATTTGTAAAGTCATGCACGCACTTATATATTTGCAAAATTGGGGTGTCAGCCTTATTTTTTACTTTGACTTACTTTTGAGCATTCATCATTGTTCAAACATTCTCTTTGTGACTTCAGGAGGCCCTGTTTCAGGAAAGCACCTAAGCATATGCTGAACTTTTAAGTATGCACTTAAGGCCTTTTAAATCCAATGTGATAAAAGCACATGCTTAAAAGGTAAGGATGTACTCAAGTGCCTCCTGAATCAGGGTAGATTTAATATGTGCTCAAGTGTCTTCCTGAATCAAAGCTTCTGTAAGTCCAGTAAGACACCATTAAAATACTTGCCTCGGAAAGTAGCTCTGTTTTCTGAAGAATTTGCAGTATTCTGTGTCCCTAATCTGTGAGATGCTGTGACCGCTGCTCTAACATTAGTGACTTACAAAGGATTTTGTAAAATTTATAATGGTGACCCCTGTACCTTTTCAGTTGCATTTTGTCCCAGTAAAAGTACGTATGGAGTATTATATGCAAACCCATTAGTACTGATTTGCAGTAGTCCAATTTAGAGGTCACTTAAGCATGAAAACAGTGTACATGAAACTGTATAATGAAACAATATCAGTAATAGCATATTTTAAATGTTTCATTAAGTCTGAATTGTTATATGTGGTGCTGCTGTGTAAATGCCTCCATTTTCTGTAACAAGCATTTTTTAAAATTAGTGATGCTATAGACTTACGAAGAGACCAGAGGAATATAAAAATCAAAATATTTATATAATCATGTATCTTTGGAACATTTGCATCATGGATGACTTGTTTTATATTTCTGTATATATACGCAAATTTTAGAATGGGACCAGTTAATATCAATTCAGTGCCTCCTTTATGGCAGCAGCATGAGTATGAATGTTTCATATCTTTATATATTACATTAAAACAAAAATACTTTTTTTGCATTGCATTCAGAAAACTATTATTGCAGCAACATAGATTTTCCATATCCTGGTTTTGAAGATATAAAATATTTTAAAAAGTGACAAATAATTTTTCTATTATTTTTACTTCTACTGAGAAAGACCATTTCATTGTAGATAGGCACCGTTATTGGTGATGAAACCGCATAAGGCCAGACCACCACAGCCCAGGAAAAACTTAGGAGACGGCTAAGGACGAAACATAAATATATCCTCACATTTTCCCCTAAAAATTCCTTCGGGTGGAAGGACTAAGGAGGTTAGAGATTTGTGGAGCTTCTTCCAACCTGATGGATCTTGGGAAGCAGCAGGAAAGGGGACCAGTAATGGTTCAGGGACAAGCTGTGCCTTTGGCCTCTCCCTGTCTCTCCAGTGGCATCTCTTTTATATTGACAGGCTCCCATCAGCTACCTTTAGCAGTTCCAGCTGGGTTTGACCCATAACTATAGATTTCTCTCAGAGAGCTGTGATCAGCTGGTAAACACAGCAAGAGAGAACAGCTTGTTCAAAAGCAGAATATGCTTTTGCCATCCCTAGGAATGTCACAAGCAGAAACATACTGGTTATAAATAACCAACGTCTAAATGCTAATTGTGTTTCATAAGGCATATACTAAATTTATATAAGTAGCCTCCCTCCACTGAGCTTTGGTATTCCACATCCCATTTTTCTGGAGTCTAAATTACCACCTGCTTCTCCATCTCCTACATTTGAATTCACAGACCATTTCTTGAATCCATTTCAAAGATCTTTTGTCTTTCCTGGGCCTCTTGAATCTGGATATTTGTTTGTGCATCTAACCAATATGATTAAAGTAGACTTTCAGCACAGTAATCATTGACTGTCTTAAGGCTCACTACCTGGATTAAAACCATTGTCTGACTTCTCGGAGAAGAGTAGCTCCCCCAGGACAAAGTTAAGTCATTGCACTGATGTAACAGACTCCTTACAGAAATCACATAGACAGACATCTTCATAATAATTATAAAAATGTAATACGTACAGGTATCACCCGCCTTCTTCACAGACTGTCTTTCTTTACATACCTAGGTGTCATGCTGCAGAGATGGTTGCTACTTTGCAGGTCTGATCCACACAGCCAGCACTACTGTAACAGAGAAGAGGACCAAGAAGAAAATCAAAACAAAGAACAACAGTGGAACTATAAAAACTTCCAAAGTGGAACTAGAAAACCTCACAAATCTATACAGTCGATTCTTTGTGGGGCTTCCACTAAAAGTACATTTGCAGGAGGACAGATGGCACGAAAACAGCTTGTGAGAGCTTTCTCCAAAGAAAAAAGATCTGTGTGCAGAAGGCCCACATTTAACAGAGAACTGCAGGAGATGAAGGTCATCATTCTACAATATATTATATATATGCAAATAAGTTATACAATGTGATACCTATTGGGCCAGATCCTCAGCTGGTGTTAATTGGCATAACTCAATGTCAACATAGCTACACAGTTTGACAGCTTCTGCGGATCTGAACCCAGCAGGGCATCTGGGTGTGGATTTCTGGGCCCAGATGCTTCTTAATTTTTCCCTCACCAGTGTAGGGCATTGCTCAGCCTCAGACCCCCACAGCATTCAGATAAATGGCAGTATGTCTCATTATGTATCCTGCATTCTTGAAACATTTCAGCACCAGATAGATTTATTGGATTCCAAGGGCAGAAGCAGATACTAAAATAATTTGATCTGATCACCTGCAACACAAAAGCCACAGAGTATTCACTAAGGCTGTGTTCACACAGCCTCCTTATTTCGAAACAACAGAGGTTGTTTCGAAATAAGGTTTCAGCTGTTCACACAACGCACGGTTGTTTCGGAACAACAGAAGCCGTTGTTCCAAAACAACCATGTTGTTTCGAAACAAGTAAAACCTAGTCCGTGGGCGAAACAACATTGTTTTGCAACGGTTGTTTCGAAACAATGCCGTGCGAACATGTTGTTTCGGAACAAGATGTTCTGAAACAACAGTTCAAGGCATGCCCCCTCAGCACCCTGGTCAGGGGACACCCCTGAGCACCCTGGCTAGGGTGCTGAGGGGTGTCCCTTGGCCAGCACCTGCACAGCGGGGCTGCAGGCACCGGCGGGGTTCAGCGCTGGGCAGCGCTGAACGCCAGGGGTGCCTTCAGCCCCCTGCGGAAGTGAAATAGCAAGTTCACAGTATGAACCTGCTATTTCATTTCCCGCCTTTCTCCCTTATTTTGAATTAACATTTTGTTAATTCAAAATAAGTTGTTTCGAAATAAGAGTTATTTTGATATACGGTTGTTGCGAAACAACAATATTGAAATAACCGGCTGTGTGAGAACACAGCCTAAGTGATTCCATCACAGAATTCAATAATTTGTAGTTGAATGAGGGTCTACCAGTTAGAAAACATCTCTCCATGAGATAAAATCTCCAAGTGACGAAGCCTTTAGTGCATGGCTTGGTAATCTGCTCCAGTAGCCATCATCACTGTTAAAACAACGTACAATTTTTACACTTTGGACTTGGTTGATTTTAAATTCTAAATATTGGATTAATGCTTATTTTGACATCCAATCACTTAACTACAGATCAAAGAAATTGGTGTGAACTACTCAGGAATATTACTGAGAGCTCTGCTTGTGTATTAGTTACGTTTGCTGTACAGTAACTAATACTGATGATTTCTGAATAGAAACACGTTGATCACACATTGATTATCAAAGATTATGACATTGATACACACACATACCCACATACACAAAAGAAATTAAAGTTATTGAGAGGTTAGATAGATAGATAGATAGATAGATAGATAGATAGATAGATAGATAG